>OX369292.1:4643581-5843581 GCA_947284805.1 Coleophora flavipennella
CCGCCTGCGGCTCACGCACCGCGCTCCCTCGAAATCCACGCGGGCAAAGCGGTGGGCAACTGCTCGTAGATTATAAAACCTAATGCTAGCATCGATATCGCTATAATAACTCACCCGAGTGGTTGCTTCGTGGTCACCGTCGACGTAATATATTCGATATCCTAGATTTAAATCGTAATACGGTGATACAGAAGGTCCCACGTATGCTATACTTGTTGCTCTTCCTGGAACGAATTGCACCGTTAGAGGAAGTTTTCATATTGATTAAAACCTAATCAATTTTAAATAGGATCAGCTTACCCAGATTGTCGGGGTCATAAAACACTTCGAACTCATCATAATGCGTGTGACCAAAGAACTGAGCTGTAATAGTGGCTTCGTATCTGTTGATTATCGCGTAATAGTTGCGACTCCACACTTTTAAGCAGTCCGAATGACCTGGCGGTATATGGCCTATTATGTGAACCTTTTCGCCACTGAACTCTGCGGACTGTAATTCGTATATCAGCCACTGGAGTTCTGTTGCCGGGTCTGTACTGTTAAGCAGCAACCACCTGAAATTACCAGAAACTACAACACTATAGAAAATCTGTCAAACAGTCGAGTAAAAGATTCTTCAATCATGAAACGGGTAAGTCAAATAAACATTCGCAATCCTTACTTCCTTACTAATTTTATAAATGTGAAAATGTGTTTGTTTGTTAACTTTTCACGCTTCAACGCCTTGACCAATCTTAACGAAATTTGGCATGCAGGTAGCCTGTGTCACGAGGAAGGACATAGACTACTTTTTATCCCGTGAAAAAAGCATTGCCTGACGCAGTTCCTGAGGGAACTGAAAAAATACTCTTTTTTTGGTTAATTTCTTTAACATCGCAACGGAACAATGGATTGATGTGATTTTTTGCACAGAGTTGGTTGAGAGGGTGGGAAATGACTTGATTTACTAATAAGGATATCCTGACATAGTTCCCGAGGGATCTGAAAAAAATAATGCCCACGCTCGCGAGCCGCTTGCGGCTCGCGCACCGCGCACCCTCTAAAACAGTCATTACAACGATGCCCACGCGGGCGAAGCCGCGGGCATAAGCTAGTGTACTTATAAAACCGCCTCCGTGGCGTAATGGTTAGTCCATTCGCGTCACACCAGGAGGTCGCGGGTTCGATTCCCGGCGGGGTCAACTTTGTAAGACTCGGTTTGGTTGGTTGGTGGTGGTATCTAAGTCTTGCTGCCAAGCATCAGTGATAACGCATTGATGTGTTCTGGCTTGAACATTAAGATAGCCAGATCCTCATTGCGTTGGGGAATCTTGGTAAGCCCGCTTCTATCTTCGGCATCATCGTCACTTACAATCAGGACTTACCAATTATGAATAAAAAAAATTAAAAAAAAGTGGAAACTGTACCAGTTCTTGTTGTTACAGTAGTTCATGTTGAGGGAGACGATGCGGAAGCCGGGCCGGACCAGCACGGAGTAGAAGGCGCCGCGGCGGATGGTGTGCGAGACGCCAGCCGGGAGCCAGCGGCGCCACTGGGCGTCCAGCTCGTCGTACAGCCACGCGATGTTCGACTCCGGGGACGAGATGTAAGGCGGCGGAAAACTGGTGAGTCAAAATACACAATTATTTATTTTTTGTTCAAAACATTTACCATATGTATGGTTACCAGATGTTAAATTGAAAAGTCCTGATAAAAAGCCAGATTTTTATCAAAAGTCCTGACATTTTACTGAAACAGGTGCGCGCGCGCGGTATGAGGACGTACAGTCATATTAATAAAATACCACTTATGATATTCCTTTTGAGTGCCGACCGGTCACTCACCGACTCAAAATCCGCCATTGAGGCTTTTTGAGGTTTTTTGTCAAGGTAGGTAGAGGCACGAATCTATATACTAAATAGACAGTATATAGATTCTTTATTTGGGTAGGTACCTATTATTGGCATTTGTTTTAATTTAATGATTCTGATGAGGATTTATAAAGATTAGATAAAAAATAGAGTATGTAATGTAGCGTAGGCAGGCCTCCCACGCGTTGGACCGACGACCTGGTGAAGATCGCGGGAAGCCGATGGATGCGGGCAGCGCAGGACCGGTCGTCGTGGAAATCCTTGGGCGAGGCCTTTGTCCAGCAGTGGACTATTTTAGGCTGATATGGTGATGATGATGAGAGTATGTTTTCTACGAGATTATGTTCAATTATAGAAGAATATCGATTAGTTTGAATGTGTTTTTGATCTATATTTATTACTAGCTTTTGTCAGCGGCTTCGCTCTCGAGAACATAGTTTCTATGACTGTCTTCGAGGGTGCGCAGTGCACGAGCCGCAAGCGGTTAGCGAGCGTGGAAAAAAGGAGCCTATATGCTAATCCAGGTCCTAATCTGTCTATCTACCAAAGTTCAATTATCAGATCTGTTTATCTGTTGTGGCGTGAAATAGTAACAAACATTCATACATACAATTTTTCGCGTTTATAATATTAGTAAGGATTTGTTTCATCATCATCATCATATCAGCCGAAGGACGTCCACTGCTGGACATAGGCCTCCCCCAAGGATTTCCACGACGACCGTGCGCCGCCGCATCTATTGGATGATGAAGGATTTGTTTATATGATCTCAATTGGCAACAATCAAAACTGGCTCAACCATATGGCTCCCGGCTTAGAATAGGGCCATCCCATCTCTTGCAATGAGTGTCGTAAGTAAGAGACGACTAAGAGACTACGGAGGAGATAAAGGAGGATGCGCAGCAGCATTCTTTTTGTGCACTGCATCAGCAACCGCACTGCGATCGCCCACCCGCCTGTCAAGAGTGGCGATTATGGCAAAATCCCTCCAACATGGATAACACACCCATAAAACGGCCCCTAGTCGCCGGCCGCCCCGCTATTCCTAGCTCCGATAGCAATCGGTAACGGCGGGGCGTAGGGTGCGAATGCCAGGCTACCAACCTAAAAGATGTCTGGCTCTGGCAACCTACAATACGCGCCCACTAAGGACCAACGAGAAGCACAGTGAACTCGAGGAAGAATTGAGCAGGTTACTATGGGATGTCGTAGGATTGTGTAAAGTGCGAAAGAAGGGGGAGGACACCACGATCATAAAATCCAGAAACCTGCTCTATTTTCGGGAGGGCGACCAACTGTCCCATGGTGGTGTCGGGTTTTTCGTCCACAAGTCCCTTATTAACAACATGGTCCAAATCGAGAGTGTTATGACGAGGGTAGCTTTTTCGCTGAAGGTCATACAGGTGCAGAACACCCCAACGACCCGAGGATATCTCTAGAGCTATGCATAACTACCGGACCAATTACTTACACCATTGTTAAGGGGGACTTAGCGCGAAACTGGGCTAACAAAGCTGAACTGAGACGCTGCACCTGCTTAGGTGAGCTGAGACTGGGGTAATTTGGATACGGATAGAGGAATGGACGTGGCCAGCTGCTGGCCGACTTTATGGAGAAGGAGGGCCTCTTTTTGATTACATACTCGTAGCTCTCACAATTGCTAAACTTAAGAGGCAGTGGGCAGGGCACATAGCTCGTAGAACAGATGGCCGCTGTGGCAGCAAGAAGACGTAGCCTGGGCTGGCCTCCCACTCGGTGGACCGACGACCCGGTGAAGGTCGCGAGAAGCTGCTGGAAATCCTTGGAGGAGGCCTATGTCCAGCAGTGGATGTCTTTCAGCGATTATGATGATGATGATAACCTCAATATTACCCGGCCCTTAAACAGTCAGAACTGACCCTGGTCTATTAATAATGACAGTACCTTAAGTATTTCTGCAAAATTAAATAATAGAGCAATTAACGCGGTGTATCTCAAATGTGTTGTTTAAGTATTTGCGCTCATCCTTTCTTATCTAGTAAATTGAATATGATGAAATTAAGAAACTTTGTAGAACCCGCGCAGTTAAAGAATAGATCTGAAACTGGCGTCCGCTCGCATGCTGTCTCGCTCACACTCTATCGCTCTCTATTAGACATAGCATGATAGCACACCCTGGACACTTCATACAGCGGACCATGTATTCAACTATGTTCTTGCAAATAAATGCTTTGACTTTGACTTTTCAAAAATGGTCCTGATTTACGTACCTGTTTACTGGAGAAGACTCATGGTTGCCCAGAGCGGGGAATATCGGAACTCCCGGGAACATATCGGACATCTGCGCCACTGTCTCCTGAAGAACCTTGAGGTTCTCCTCTTTGGTTTGGTTCCACACGTCATGCGGGGGCAGGTCACCTGTCCATAGAATGTAGTCTATGTCCTGAAACGTGAGGAGAGAGGCTATAAAAGGTTATATCGGAATTTGCCGTTAAATAGGCAGGACCAGGGAGGCCTGCAGCGACTTGGCTATGTGTTGTAACGTAAACTCCTTTCCCGTCAAAAATAAAATCTCTTTGGTTCGATTTTTTGACTAATGTGGCGGAAATTTTTAAAGGAGAAAGTGTGTTTTTTTTGACAGAAAAAGAAAATAAGTGATGGCTGTGGAATTTCAACTCGAATTGTTATCGTTTTGGATAAGTGAATAATGTATTGGAAATTTGTTTATTAATTTTAAGTTTTGTTCCATTTTGTTTCTATTTTGTGTCCACAAAGCCCTTGTTGTTTGTCAGAGGGCATCACCAACCGCCGGGTTAGCTACACCCGAGTGCCACATGGTACCTGCACCAAGCCGCCGTATTTAGTCAGCCCTGGGTCGCAGCAGCCACACCTACCAAAATTTATATTGAATTCGCCGTGCCTCACTGCGCGTCGTACCAGCAGCTTTGAGGGAAGTTCTATTTTTTACTATTTTTTTGATCTTTTGACCTATGCTGCCACGCCTTTGAATTACTTACCTGTGATCTCCTGATATTATTAGTTTTTTTTTATTAGCAAGAGTTTTGTGTGCCCCAAGTTCATCTTTATAACCTCGGGGTAATTCCATCCATGTTTTTTTATCAAAACTTTGAATGAAACTATTTTACCCTACTTATACTTTCACGACCATCCTTTTTAAAGTCTGTTTACCATCCTTTTGTTATTAAATTACCCTCATTCCGAATTACCCCACAAAATATTTTCTTTTCATAATCCGTTTTTAGGCCTTTGATCCAAATTCTACGTTCTATGTAGCGAAACCATAGCTTGAAATTTATTTAAGTTTCGCTACAGTGTGTACTATACAGAATAACATAAAGAGAGTGATGTAGACACACACACGACCAGCATCAGGATACTTTGGAGTAAGTATACTCTGAGGGATGATCTCTAATAAAACGGCACAAGAGCCAGGAAAGTGATGTCGTGTTATAAGTACGTAGCTCTAGCTACTCACAAACGCGACAATTTTTAATTCGATACCTTTATAATTTTAATTATATACTATACTTCGAGAAAGAGATCAATCGTCGAATCCAACTCGGCTGGGCAGCGTTTGGGAAGCTTCGCAATATCTTTACGTCCCAGATACCGCAGTGTCTTAAGACCAAGGTCTTCGACCAATGTGTGTTGCCAGTGATGACGTACGGAACTGAGCCATGGTCGCTTACTATGGGCCTCATAAGAAGGCTCAAGGTCACTCAAAGGGCAATGGAGCGTGCTATGCTCGGAGTTTCTCTGCGTGATCGAATCAGAAACGAGGAGATCCGTAAGAGAACCAAAGTAACCGACATAGCTCTCAGAATTGCTAAACTTAAGTGGCAGTGGGCGGGGCACATTGCTCGTAGAACAGATGGCCGTTGGGGCAGTAAAGTTCTCGAGTGGCGACCACGCACCGGAAAGCGTAGTGTAGGCAGGCCTCCCACTCGGTGGACCGATGACCTGGTGAAGGTCGCGGGAAGCCGCTGGATGCGGGCAGCGCAGAACCGGTTGTCGTGGAGATCCTTGGGGGAGGCCTATGTCCAGCAGTGGACTTCCTTCGGCTGATATGATGACTATACTTAAGGGAAGTTGAGTAAGATACTGACGGTGTGCGTGTCGGCAATGTGTTTGAGCATGTTGTCAATGGTGCGTTTGGGCGTGTCGCACTTGCGGTAGTCGCCCCAGTGGCCGGCCCCCCCGCCGGGAGTCAGCGCGGGCCCGCTGGATGTGCGACAGCATAGAGGCTCGTTGCATTCCGCGTTTGCACCTGTAATTTCCGAAAACAGATGTTTGTTTTATGTTATTACAGACTATTCACTGTGTATCTACGAGTAGGCTTTAGAATAGGGATGACGAATGTTAGTCATCTGATCTACTTTTTATCATCTGTCAAAAACGACGTTTTGTTCTAAAAATGTTTTAAATACCTAGGCGTGACGTCATAGTTTTGCAGCGTCATTTATGTACTCCTATTGTGATTTTGGTGAATTAAAAATCGAAGAATGGATGGAAAACAAAACGAGTAAGGTTTTCCGAAGTTTAAGTAGCGGGCAATTTAGTGATCAAGAGGTCATAATTTATTTCTGATACTGTCGTCATCACTATTTTCGAGGCATTCTTTGGAACAGTTGTCTCTGTCTATTTCTTTACGTGTAAAGAGTAAAGAAAATAACAACACTTTTGAACTTTTTAAATGTTTTTTTTTTATAAACTACAATCCAACTGGCGTATTGAAGTGTGTGTTTAGACTAATCGACTAAGAAAATTTAGAGTTACTAAATCAGTCTGGTTTGCTTGCAAAATGCAAATCTCTGTTTTAAAAGAGTTTTCTTTGTTATATTTTTTCTGTTATAAAAGTTAACGAATCGTGTTTCTGCAACTGACAAAATGAAGTCATTGAAATGAAGATTTAGGTTACATGAGGTAATTTTCATATTTTTTGTAATTGATGAGAAAAATCCAGATTCCTGCGACCAATGTTTCCAATGCGTCGCCATAATAATGTACTTACCTACCAGGCTTTGTAAAAGTTTTCGACCGCAAGTCGTGTACCTACTATCATAAAAATTATACAACTGCGGAAGTTTGATGTTGGTACTCGCGTTTGATTACCCACTGCGATGTAATCTGCAACGGTGCCAACATTTCACTTCATGATAGTACTAATAAAATATTCTGTATAATTTAGAAAACAGTACATTACTCACTTCGCGATTCCTTTTATATTAACAACTTTCTCATTTCATGACTGCTAAAAACAAACAGCTCATATACGTCCCCACCGAGGGGCTCGAGCCTACCCTGAATCAGGGCGATTAGGCCTTAGTCGACCACGCGGGCCCAGTGCGGGTTGGTCGACTACACACACAACCTTCGAGTTTCTTCGCAGGCGTGTGCAGGTTTCCTCACGATGTTAAAAACAAACAGACTGATTTAATGACAGTGTTCTAGAAAAATACATACCTAGAAAGTTAGGAAGGGTAGGCAGGCCTCGGTGGACCGATAACCTGGTGAAGTTTGCGGGAAGCCGCTGGAGATCCTTGGTGGGAGGTCTATGTCCAGCAGTGGACGTTCTTCGGGTGATATGATGATGATAAATGATATGACATAGAAAGTTCGCTGAACTCAACTTCAGATAAAACCGTAACCACTCCGGGAGCGCCGACAGAAGTGAAAACTTTTTACAGTTCTATAAGTTTTGACCCTTCGAGTGTTCCTGGTACGCTGTCGGTTACGTTACATTACTGTGTCGCGAGTTCAATGTTTTTTCCCAATCTTAAAAATGGCCAACGCGCCTAAAGAAGTTTTCACTTCAAAAGTTATAAGTATTACCTTCTGCGTAGTAGGGGTCAAAATGTGTGTCCGAAATCTGCAGAACTTTGAACGTGGGTGCCTTTTCTATCGGAGCCTTGAGTGGTTGTATAATAGCAGGCTTAGGTACTGGTGGAAAAGCGACCTCCCACTCGTGGTAGGGGTTGTACACGTCGCCGCAGCCGTCCCCGATCACGAAACTACAGATTTCATCTGGACCAATTGTGACACGTTTCAGCACGTAAACAACTTCAGTCTGAAAAGATAAAATATTATTTCATAAATAAAAAATCTTCACAGTCTGTTTATTTTATTCTTATTTAGTATAGTAAATGAGCATCGGTGATGTAATGGCTAGGACCGCTGCTTCCAGTCCGGAGGTCGTGTTTTGTATCCTGCCCGTACCAATGTGTTTTCGAACTTCGATTTCATATGTATACGTTTACCGTAAGAGCGTCGGTCTTACGGTGAAGGAAAACATCGTGAGGAAACCTGCACACATCTGCGAAGAAACTCGAAGGTTGTGTGTAAGTTGACCAAACCGCACTGGGCCCGCGTGGTCGACTAAGGCCCGATCGCCCTAAGTAAGGGTAGTTTCGAGACCCTCGGCGGGGACGTATATATGAGCTGATGTGATGAATGTGACAGCAAATATTTACAAGAAATGTAACTATAATTCCTTCCTGATCTAAACGACCCCATAACACTGACGGCATTGCCGCGTTGGATAGCCACCGAGAGGCGTTTGACCAGAATGGATCTAGAGGGCGGGGTCTCCACCAGTGTCCCTCAACCTCCGCCCGATCACAGCAATAAAAGTCTTCGCCTCGGAGCCCCAGGGACCGGCCGTTTTAAAGGCGACGGGCCCAAAAACATACGCTGCCTCAAGGGCTGTGTACCTCGTATGTTTCCGCAAGGCTGCAGACTTCGCCGCAGAGCCTGTAGAACAAGCGGTCCCGGACAAATAGGATTGTGCAAATGTGCACACATATGTAGCGTCCCAAATGTGGCAACGTCCCTTCTTTTTTTCTTTTTTTCATTAAAAGTTTGAGTGCGTTTGACTGCACCTCACCTGATATTAAGTGCCGGTGCAGCCGAGGATGTAACACGTAAGCTCAAATAGTGCCTATTCACTCTCGTCTTGAAGATTCCTAAATTATATGAATCGGGGAATACAGATGCCGGCAGGCAAGTCCAGTTAGCATAATGAACAAAGAAGAAAAACACCTCGTGCGTAAAGGTGGAACATAAACGACAAAGGGGTGCAATCGCCCTCCGCGCCTGGTCGTCCGATGATGAAATGGAGAGTGGGGGAATGAGGTCGTGACGCTCCAGGGCACACTCTCCGAAATTAACCCTGCCTTGGGACCAATAGACTATTTACACAAAGTTAAAAGTGTATTTAATAAAGCGTCCTCACCCCGAATAGTCTCGTTATTCCTTCACAGACTCTGGCTGATTGTATTTTAAGAGAGACACAGAATTGATATATCATCTTATTGATTTCTTCTTTGCTCTTGCCCAGTCTGATGTAGTGCTGCAGCAAACCAGCTCCGGCTTTGCAAGCTGTGCACGACACCTTGGACATGACAGAGTTTTCCACTTCATAGTAAACCTGTTTCAAGTTCAGAAGCCTTAGTGCCTTTTCCACGAACAGGGGAAGGTTTGTGCTCTTATCGTTGTCCCATAGGAGTCGAGAGTAGTTCCTCTTCAAGGCTGTCATATGCGAGATAAGTTCGGTCTCGTTGGCTGAGGGTGGCAGCTTGTGGGTGTAGTTGAAGGGCTGGAACATTGGTTCCTCGTTTCGTAGCGTTGTTGTTACGTTCCAAGTGTCCATTGGAGGTTTCCATTTTATTATAGGCACGTTTGCTCTGCCTTTCTCCAGAAATAAGGGGTTTCCTGTAAGAGTAAGACAAACAATTTTGTAGTTAGAGTTAACTATTATAAGATAGGAGCGTCGGTGGCGTAATGGCAAGTGCCGCTACCTACTGTTCGGGAGGTCGTGGTTCGAATCCTGCCACGTACCAATGTGTTTTCGAATTTCGGTTTCATATTTACGTTTATGCGACGCTCTTACGGTGAAGGAAAACGTCGTGAGGAAACCTGCACACGCCTGCGAAGAAACTCGTAGGTTGTGTTTGAAGTCGACCAACCCGCACTGGGCCCGCGTGGTCGACTAAGGCCCGATCGCCCTAATTCAGGGTAGGTTCGAGCCCTTCGGTGGAGGCGTATATGAGCTGAAATGATGATTATCAGATTTTAACAAATTATTTTTGTAAGAGTTAAATTATATACTGACCTGATGTCAATGATATAGTTACTAAAAGTCGAAGGAGCCATGTTATTCTTATAATCATCACTGAGATATTGAAGAAGAAGCTATCTGTAACAAAACAAATTTCCATTAGGTATACATTTAACCACCTCCGTGGCGTAATGGTTAAGTGCTTCACATCCGGAGGTCGCGGGTTCGATTCCTAACTTTGTAAGACTAGTTTCGGTTGGTGGAAGGGCATTTTCTGAGCCCGCCTGGCTAGCTACCACCATCTTATCTAGGTCTTGCTGCCAAACATCAATGTTAACAACATAGATGTGTTCCGGCTTGAACATAAGATAGCCAGTTCCCCATTGCGTTGGAGAATCTTGGTAAGTCCGCTTCCATCTTGGGCATCATCGTCACTTACCATCAGGTGAGATAAAGCCAAGAGTTTACCAATTGTGAATAAAAAAAAACATAGGTAAATCTTAAAATAATCATCATCATATCAGCCAAAAAACGTCCACTGCTGGACATAGGCCTCACCCAATGGATTTCCACGACGACCGGTTCTGCGCTGTCCGCATCTAGTGGCTTCCCGCGACCTTCACCAGGTCATCGGTCCACCGAGTGAGAGGCCTGCCGTTTTCCGGTGCGTGGTCGCCACACGAGAACTTTACATTAAAATAATAACTCTCTCAATTCTGATTATACCGGATAATCATAAAATCTTAAGTTTGAAACGTAATCTCTGTGAAATGTGTCTCCAATAAACGTAGTTAATTATCAGGCATAAGCAGGAACCGTATTAAACGTATTGATATTCATTAATCCATCTAGCTCCAAGCCTCAAAATATCATAAAATATTTTCTTCCAAACTTTCTAATAGGACATTTCTAAAATTCCCGTAACAGTTACATTTGACTCCAGAGAAAGTAGGTTATATGAATATTCGTGACCTATTAACTTTATGGGCATTAGGGAAATTTAGTACTAGTTTAAGTTGTTCCAGATTTATGGCGATGTGGGTGTTATAATCATAGACGATCCTACGACACACGGCACAAAAAGTAATGTCCCTTAAGGCGGTAATATTACAGAATTTCGTTATTTTTGACGTCTATTACTCCTAAACGATAGAAAACTCAAGGTTGAAAAAAAAAACTTATTGTTGATTAAGCCAAAAGCTATCAGAAACACGATTGAGCAGTTTTGGGTCGATAGAAAAAAAAATCCAAAGATAGGTCTACACCGTTACTTTCAACTCTAGTTAAGATTAACATTTTGAAGTATAAATTTTTAAAAATATGTAACAATATTTGTTATCATAATACAAAGTGAGTAAGTAATGTTATTATTTTTTACACTTTCATTGTAGTTTCTGATTGAAACGAAAAACCATTGAAAAGGTGAAAAAATTTGGTTATTTTCTTTACTCTTTACACGTAAAGAAAACGACAGAGACAACCCTACACCGTTACTTTCAACTCTAGTTATGAGTAACATTTTGAAGTAAAAATTTTAAACAATATTTGTTATAATAATACAAAGTGAGTAATGTTATTATTTTTTATACCTTCATTGTAGTTTTTGATTGAAACGAAAAACCATTGAAAAGGTGAAAAAATGTGGTTATTTTCTTTACACGTAAAGAAAAAGACAGGGACAACTGTTCCAATCAATATGTCGCCTTTAAACGTTTTTAAATTGGTCCTCCATTGCGTACCCGCATGTCACGTTTGTTAGAACTAATAATTGCAATAGAACGTCAACTCAATTAACTATTCACTGGAAATCTATTATAATCCATATGTATGCTGGGTCCGAGAATGTAATGTAGCTACTGACGTAATGAAGCCGACCGTATTTCCCCGGATATAGGTGAATTAATTGTTGCAATTGTGAGTTTCCCTACCCGTTATAGTATTTATCCATGATATTTTAATATTTTTTTATTTATTAACTAGCTATTTCCCGCGGCTTCACGGCGTTAAAAGAAGTAGCCTATGTGTTAATCCAGGTCCTAATCTATCTACCTACCAAATTTCAGCCAGATCCGTTCAGTAGTTTTTGCGTGAAGAAGTAACAAACATGCACACTCACAAACTTTCGCCTTTTTTTTATTAATAATTTGAGTGCGTTTGACTGCAACTCACCTGATGGTAAGTGATGATGCAGTCGAGGATGGTACACGCAAACTCAAATAATGCCTATTCACTCTTGCCTTGAAGATCCCCAAAAATATAAGCCTTTAAAATATTAGTGTGATAAAGAAAAACATAACTCTACTCAATCGCTATACAGGCTGTAACTAAATTGGTGTAGAACCCGTTAACTGGGGGTTCCAATCATCATACTGTACAACTTTCCCCAAGGAACCCATAGTCAATTCTCGGAAAAAAATTGGACCCTCCATACAAGAATGCACAAAATTGGTCGATCAGCCGATCGATTTGTATGAAGAGTTATTTTTTTTTGTTGCTACTTCAGCAAAGTCGTAGAACAAAAGTTGTTCAGTATGATGAGTAGATGCCCCAATTAACGAGTCCTACACCAATTTTGTTACACTCTGTATATTAGTAAAGAAACAAGTATTTTAATGGAAAACGCAGCACAGGCAGGCCTCCCACTCGGTGGACCGCTGACCTGGTGAAGGTCGCGGGAAGCCGCTGGATGCGGGTAGCGCAGAATCGGTCTTCGTCGAAATCCTTGGGGGATATGATGATATGATGAATGGCAAAGCAACAAATCGATTTATAATTTCCAGTTAGTGGTGGACCACGAGACTTGGATAGGACAGTGTAAGGATTCCAACGACTTTGATGTATGCGTCAAAGCCGACAATAAGCCACGTCCTCCTCCTCCGCCGTTTGATTTTAATGAATGTCCCCATCTTCTGAACTACGGTTACTATAGAACTTGGGGCTCGACCTTCCCCGTCTTGCCCTGTGTCTCCGTTGGACGACTGTATGGCAGTGGCGGTCGGGGGGGGGTCGTGAAACCTCCCCCCCCCCCCCCCAAATGAACACATCGAGACAATTTACGATCACGAAGTACTAGTAAGTATCTCATCTGTGCATCTGCTCATATGACCTCGGATTACTGTTAATAATGACCCCCCACCCCTCCTCCCAAATGAACACATCGAGTCAATTTACGAACATCTGCTTATCATATCAGCTCACATAAATTCCCACCGAGAGGCTCGAGCCTACTCTGAATAAGAGCGATCGGGCCTTAGACGATCACGCGGGCCCAGTGCGGGTTGGTCGACTTCACACACAACCTGCGAGTTTCTCCGCAGGCGTGTGCAGGTTTCCTCGAGATGTTTTCCTTCAACGTAAGAGCGTCGGATAAACGTACATATGAAATCTAAATTCGAAATCACATTGGTACGTGGCAGGATTCGACCACGACCTCCCGGACAGGAGGCGGCGGCTCTAGCCGTTACGCCACCGAAACTCTCATCATCTAAATATATATGTATAACTCAAAGGTGACTGACTGACTGACATAGTAATCTATCAACGCACAGCCCAAACCACTGGACGCATCGGGCTAAAATTTGGCATGCAGGTAGATGTTATGACGTAGGCATCCGCTAAGAAAGATCTGCGCGAGCGAAGCTGCGGGCATCCACTAGTCTGCTTATATGACCTCATAATATAATTTAAAAAAAAAACTCCCCCCCTCCATAATATAATAAAGAACCCCGCTCCCCCCCAAGTCTTTGGCTGCGACCGCGCCAGCTGTATACATTCTTTAGTTAGACTGTGTAATGTCATTAGTATAGGTGGATGAATAATGTAGCAACTGTACATAGCTCGTAGAACAGATGGCCGATGGGGCAGTAAAGTTCTCGAGTGGCGACCGCGCACCGGAAAACGTAGCGTAGGCAGACCTCCCACGCGGTGGACCGATGACCTGGCGAAGGTCGCGGGAAGCCGATGGATGCGGGCAGCGCAGGACCGGTCGTCGTGGAAATCCTTGGGGGAGGCCTTTGTCCAGCAGTGGACGATTTGTGGCTGATATGATGATGATGATGCACAGATTTTTTCTTTCCAGTCAATGCTATGATTTTTCTGGATGATTCAGTGAAATGAGTTCTTATTATTAAATATCAATTCTTACGTAACACATGAACACAGGCAGGCAGGGGCAAATGTTCACGGATATTTTTTATTATCGGCGCAGAGTTAGTCAGCGTATTCGACAGACTGCGCCGGCGCAGCGTACGAGTACACTGTACACGGACGTGAGTTCGTCACTTTCTCCGCGCTTCATCGAGTTTGCTGTAAGGAAAGTGACGCCGGTATTGCACATAACTGCTCGCAAGCAAATCAAAAAACAGCAAATCAAAACCAATGTCACAGTATTACAATATAGCGGCTACAGTAGTGCAACGAATGTACTTACGCAGAGCAATGGAAAGGTACTCGCGGAGCAGAGGGCGGCGGGGCACAGCCTGCCAAACTCGCGTAGCTATATATATCAAAAAATATATATAGCTACAGAGGCTAGTACTGCTAGTACCTTACGCCGCCGTGGCGGCATCGTGGGACATCAAAGGCGTTGCGCTACTGTAAGCCATATCGTAATACTGTGCCAGTGAGCAACCCAACACATGAAAAGCATTGAACCGCGTCCGTTGTTGTGATGTTGAGAGCGATCGTATCAGCTCCTGTAATTACAGGACCACACACTCACCATGAGCTATACGCCTGGACATAAACACAGATATGTCGGCGGCAGGTCGCGATCGCAATTCAATTCAATATATTTATTTAAAACTAACTGTTTCCCGCGGCTTCACCCGCGTAGACATTGTTTTTTTGACTGTTCGAGGGAGCGTTAGAAAAAGTAGCTTATGTGTTAATCCAGGTGCTAACCAAATTTCAGCCAGATCCGTTACGTAGTTTTTGCGTGAAGAAGTAACAAACATACACACTCACAAACTTTCGCCTTTATAATATTACTGTGATGTGATAGGTGTAAATTACACTCTTTCTGATAGTCATAAAATAATAATAAAAATGTCATTTGTGAAAAATTAAGAAATAAACGAAAATTAGTTTAACGTCAAAATTCAATTCTTGATATAAACCAGATTATGTCATTACAACATAAAAATATTAAGACACAAACAGTTATACATAAAAATCATTGAATGTCATTAATGCCTTTAACAAGAGAAGGCCAGTTCACACGGACAGCACCCGGTCACGAGTATAACGCGAGAGTCAGCTATCGCTCCCTTAAACCATAATAGAGGGAAAGGAGCGCCCCGGCTCCCGATGCGCCAATAATAATAAAAAATGTATACATGTTCCTAATCTGCAATAATTTGTAATTATAAATAATAATAGAGCCTCTGCGGAAACTGTAAGCTCTTATATTGTAAATTGACCAATAAAGAAATATATAAATAAAGAAATATGCCCAGATATTCGCAGGCAGACCGTAAAAAGCCCAGGCATTTCATCGCGGGGCTCGACGGACGCTTCGAACGAACCTGACCTTATTATTTTTCGAAACCCCGCGATGAAATGCCTGGGCTTTTTGCGTATTGTTTGGGAATGCTAGTCATTACTTTTTATCATAAGTCATAACATAAACGACATTTTGTTCTAAAAATGTTTAAAATACCTAGGCGTGACGTCATAGTTTTGCAGCGTCATTTATGTACTCATTTTGTGATTTTGGTGATTTAAAAATCGAAGACTTGATGGAAAACAAAACGAGTAAGATTTTTCGAAGTTTAAGTAGGAGGGCAATTGAGTGATCAAGAGTTCATAATTTGTTTCTGATGCTGTCATCATCCCTATTCTGGACAAAGAGACAAAAACAAATTATTGCACAGAGCGAAACGTCCATGCATCGTTTCTCCGCGCTGCGCACTTGCCCATAGCAGGGCAGGTGAGGGTAAACTGGTTTTACTGTACTGCACTTGCTAGAAATCTAGTCTTAGAAAAATAATGATAGGTGGTTTTATAAAATGATCGGAACAGAAATACACAAAACACATTATCTGATACGGCTCATTTTAAGTAAATGAAAATATTGCACGGTGAAACCATAAGCTTCCTATACTTCATCATCATTATCATATCAGATGAAGGACATCCATTGCTGAACATAGGCCTCCCCCAAGGATTTCCACGATGACCGGTTCTGCGCTGCCCTCATCCAGCAGCCTCCCGCGATCTTCACCAGGTCATCGGTCCACCGAGTGGGAGGCCTGCCTACGCTACGTTTTCCGGTTTTACGCTACTCGAGAACCTTAGTACCCCAACGGCCGAGCTTCGCACTTAAGTTTAGCAATTCTGAGAACTATGTCGGTTACTTTGCTTCTCCTACGGATCTCCTCGTTTCTGATTCGATCACGCAGAGAAACTCCGAGCATATCTGTTCTTCATCATATCAACTCATATACGTCCCCACCGAGGGCCTCGAGCCTACCCTGAATTAGGACGATCGGTCCTTCCTTAGTCGACCACGCGGGCCCCAGTGCGGGTTGGTCGACTTCACACACAACCTGCGAGTTTCATAGCAGGCGTATGCAGGTTTCCTCACGATGTTTTCCTTCACCGGATTCGTCGGATAAACGTACATATGAAATCTAAATTCGTAACCACATTGGTTCGTGGCAGGATTCGAACCACGACTTCCCGGACAGGAGACGCCACCGACGCTCTTAACAATTATTCACTATCTTACTCACATTAAAATGCATTAAATTTATACACTAGGTAAGGCTACGCTATAAGAATTCTTAGTACAATTTTCATATTCATGTGATCACCGTCTCTCGACAGAGACGCTACGTAATTTCTGTTTGTAATTTTCTCTCGTTAGCCATCTGATGAAGGAACTATTTGAATGCAGTCTCAAACAGTCTCGAGATGTTTTCAATGTGGGAATGACTTAATGTGCCTCTCTTTTCTTCTCTTCTCTGTGTGGCACAATTAAACGTGCTATCCAAGGATAGACGGTGGTTGCCTGGTGTGGCACTTAGCATCACCCGCGGTCAAATGTAGGTCACTTTAGATTTACACCGTGTTTACGGATTTGCGGACGTGTGCAACACGACTTCATACACATCTCGAATCAGATGTGCAGGTTTCCTCACGATGTTTTCCTTCACAGTTAAAACAGTCGGTAGGTATATGTACTCATTAGTACAGTGGTAGTCCGGATTTGAACCCGGGACCTCTGGTTAGGAAGACCGAGTAGTTACCGGTTGAGCCACCGTTGCTCGTTGTATTGTGCCTATAGCTCGTAAAAGCGTGTCAAACAGCGAATATAACAATAGTCCACGCGAAATAATAACTTTTAAATGTGACTGCATAATCTGCCAAGCTGGGTGAAAGCGACCAAGATAGCCAGGAGACGTCAGCGAACGAAAGTGTTCTGTCTGCCTGAATCTATAATCCTTTGCACGATTCTCAACTTTGGTTTTTTTTTGCGTACAGCTGAGGACAAAGTTTTTAATACTTGCTTCTTATAGAAATTATTAGTATAGATCATCATCATCATCATATCAGCTCATATTCATCCCCACCGAGAGGTTCGAGTCTAGCCTGAATTAGGGCGATCGGGCCATAGCCATAGTAGACCACGCGGGTCCAGTGCGGGTTGGTCGACTTTACACACAACCTGCGAGTTTCTCCGCAGGCGTGTTCAGGTTTCCTCACGATGTTTTTCCTTCACCGTAAGATCGTCGGATAAACGTACATATGAAATCTAAATTCGAAATCGCATTGGTACGCCACCGACGCACTTGTCAG
Source organism: Coleophora flavipennella (assembly GCA_947284805.1). Lineage (NCBI taxonomy): Eukaryota > Metazoa > Arthropoda > Insecta > Lepidoptera > Coleophoridae > Coleophora > Coleophora flavipennella. The sequence goes on from OX369292.1 coordinate 4,661,288, forward strand.
TATAGATATATTTATTTATTCATTTAATAGTTTATTGTACACAGGATAAATAAAATAAAGATTTTAAACAGGAAGGTGACACAAAGGGTACAGCTTATTTCTAAAGAAATTTCTTCCAGCAGACCCGGGAAAGAAGAAAGTTTTGACTGAAATGACACAACTTTTAAACAAAAAAAGTCATACTTAAAGTAGTATTAAATAAATACTAAATTCAAACAAATACTTAAATTTAGATACCAGATGGTATAATATATAAATATATATTAACTAATATAAATCATCATCATCATTCTATCATCCCAAAAACATCCACTGCTGGACAAAGGCCTAATAAAAATACATATTGTAAATAATACATAAATATTTCACGGCTAATCAATTAACTCAAGATAACAGATAAATAAAGTAAATAAATAACTTTCGAAAAACCTAAAACTTTAGGTACATGCTTTTAATATTAAATTTTCACGCAATACACACATGCGTGCAAAATTTCAGCTCAATCGGAAACCGGGAAATGGGTCAAATTTAACTTGCATGATTTTATTAAAGACACCGGGACAGGTGAAACTAAATAAAAGCTTGTAAAAATATTGGTGGCGGCAAAAACTGAGTCGTTACCACGAAACCGCAAGTAGAGAAAAATGGCTTGAACTGACATGTATTTGTAGAATGGAAGGTCTTTTTTTTCTATTAGTAAAGCGAGGAAAAATACCCGTGGCCAATGACCACAGACATATTGCTCATTGGATAAGAGCCTGATATTTAATCTTAGGAAACAGCTTTACAGTTGAATTTCGCATGAGTGTCTTAACGCAACTTACGTCCTGTGCTTCAGACGTAAATGCACATTTTCCTTTTTATGCGAGCTTAGAAAATATTCCAAAAAAATTTCGTCTTAGCCGTTTTATCAAAACCTTTATTCCCTTGCTGTCAGTATTTTTTTCATGCGCCTAACTTATGTGATGTAGGAGAAAAATCCAATAATCTCTCAAAACTACATAGTTTTACGAAATAAAAAGTATCGAGCGAAAACCAATTAATCGTGTTTTTGTTTTAGCCATACCAAAGAGGAAAGTTCAAAGAATCAGCTGTGTAATTTTTCACAGCTGATTCTTTGAACTTTCCTCTTTGGTATGGCTAAAACAAAAACACGATTAATTGGTTTTCGCTCGATACTTTTTATTTCGTAAAACTATGTAGTTTTGAGAGATTATTGGATTTTTCTCCTACATCACATAAGTTAGGCGCATGAAAAAAATACTGACAGCAAGGGAATAAAGGTTTTGATAAAACGGCTAAGACGAAATTTTTTTGGAATATTTTCTAAGCTCGCATAAAAAGGAAAATGTGCATTTACGTCTGAAGCACAGGACGTAAGTTGCGTTAAGACACTCATGCGAAATTCAACTGTAAAGCTGTTTCCTAAGATTAAATATCAGGCTCTTATCCAATGAGCAATATGTCTGTGGTCATTGGCCACGGGTATTTTTCCTCGCTTTACTAATAGAAAAAAAAGACCTTCCATTCTACAAATACATGTCAGTTCAAGCCATTTTTCTCTACTTGCGGTTTCGTGGTAACGACTCAGTTTTTGCCGCCACCAATATTTTTACAAGCTTTTATTTAGTTTCACCTGTCCCGGTGTCTTTAATAAAATCATGCAAGTTAAATTTGACCCATTTCCCGGTTTCCGATTGAGCTGAAATTTTGCACGCATGTGTGTATTGCGTGAAAATTTAATATTAAAAGCATGTACCTAAAGTTTTAGGTTTTTCGAAAGTTATTTATTTACTTTATTTATCTGTTATCTTGAGTTAATTGATTAGCCGTGAAATATTTATGTATTATTTACAATATGTATTTTTATTAGGCCTTTGTCCAGCAGTGGATGTTTTTGGGATGATAGAATGATGATGATGATTTATATTAGTTAATATATATTTATATATTATACCATCTGGTATCTAAATTTAAGTATTTGTTTGAATTTAGTATTTATTTAATACTACTTTAAGTATGACTTTTTTTGTTTAAAAGTTGTGTCATTTCAGTCAAAACTTTCTTCTTTCCCGGGTCTGCTGGAAGAAATTTCTTTAGAAATAAGCTGTACCCTTTGTGTCACCTTCCTGTTTAAAATCTTTATTTTATTTATCCTGTGTACAATAAACTATTAAATGAATAAATAAATATATCTATACTGACAAGTGCGTCGGTGGCGTACCAATGCGATTTCGAATTTAGATTTCATATGTACGTTTATCCGACGATCTTACGGTGAAGGAAAAACATCGTGAGGAAACCTGAACACGCCTGCGGAGAAACTCGCAGGTTGTGTGTAAAGTCGACCAACCCGCACTGGACCCGCGTGGTCTACTATGGCTATGGCCCGATCGCCCTAATTCAGGCTAGACTCGAACCTCTCGGTGGGGATGAATATGAGCTGATATGATGATGATGATGATCTATACTAATAATTTCTATAAGAAGCAAGTATTAAAAACTTTGTCCTCAGCTGTACGCAAAAAAAAACCAAAGTTGAGAATCGTGCAAAGGATTATAGATTCAGGCAGACAGAACACTTTCGTTCGCTGACGTCTCCTGGCTATCTTGGTCGCTTTCACCCAGCTTGGCAGATTATGCAGTCACATTTAAAAGTTATTATTTCGCGTGGACTATTGTTATATTCGCTGTTTGACACGCTTTTACGAGCTATAGGCACAATACAACGAGCAACGGTGGCTCAACCGGTAACTACTCGGTCTTCCTAACCAGAGGTCCCGGGTTCAAATCCGGACTACCACTGTACTAATGAGTACATATACCTACCGACTGTTTTAACTGTGAAGGAAAACATCGTGAGGAAACCTGCACATCTGATTCGAGATGTGTATGAAGTCGTGTTGCACACGTCCGCAAATCCGTAAACACGGTGTAAATCTAAAGTGACCTACATTTGACCGCGGGTGATGCTAAGTGCCACACCAGGCAACCACCGTCTATCCTTGGATAGCACGTTTAATTGTGCCACACAGAGAAGAGAAGAAAAGAGAGGCACATTAAGTCATTCCCACATTGAAAACATCTCGAGACTGTTTGAGACTGCATTCAAATAGTTCCTTCATCAGATGGCTAACGAGAGAAAATTACAAACAGAAATTACGTAGCGTCTCTGTCGAGAGACGGTGATCACATGAATATGAAAATTGTACTAAGAATTCTTATAGCGTAGCCTTACCTAGTGTATAAATTTAATGCATTTTAATGTGAGTAAGATAGTGAATAATTGTTAAGAGCGTCGGTGGCGTCTCCTGTCCGGGAAGTCGTGGTTCGAATCCTGCCACGAACCAATGTGGTTACGAATTTAGATTTCATATGTACGTTTATCCGACGAATCCGGTGAAGGAAAACATCGTGAGGAAACCTGCATACGCCTGCTATGAAACTCGCAGGTTGTGTGTGAAGTCGACCAACCCGCACTGGGGCCCGCGTGGTCGACTAAGGAAGGACCGATCGTCCTAATTCAGGGTAGGCTCGAGGCCCTCGGTGGGGACGTATATGAGTTGATATGATGAAGAACAGATATGCTCGGAGTTTCTCTGCGTGATCGAATCAGAAACGAGGAGATCCGTAGGAGAAGCAAAGTAACCGACATAGTTCTCAGAATTGCTAAACTTAAGTGCGAAGCTCGGCCGTTGGGGTACTAAGGTTCTCGAGTAGCGTAAAACCGGAAAACGTAGCGTAGGCAGGCCTCCCACTCGGTGGACCGATGACCTGGTGAAGATCGCGGGAGGCTGCTGGATGAGGGCAGCGCAGAACCGGTCATCGTGGAAATCCTTGGGGGAGGCCTATGTTCAGCAATGGATGTCCTTCATCTGATATGATAATGATGATGAAGTATAGGAAGCTTATGGTTTCACCGTGCAATATTTTCATTTACTTAAAATGAGCCGTATCAGATAATGTGTTTTGTGTATTTCTGTTCCGATCATTTTATAAAACCACCTATCATTATTTTTCTAAGACTAGATTTCTAGCAAGTGCAGTACAGTAAAACCAGTTTACCCTCACCTGCCCTGCTATGGGCAAGTGCGCAGCGCGGAGAAACGATGCATGGACGTTTCGCTCTGTGCAATAATTTGTTTTTGTCTCTTTGTCCAGAATAGGGATGATGACAGCATCAGAAACAAATTATGAACTCTTGATCACTCAATTGCCCTCCTACTTAAACTTCGAAAAATCTTACTCGTTTTGTTTTCCATCAAGTCTTCGATTTTTAAATCACCAAAATCACAAAATGAGTACATAAATGACGCTGCAAAACTATGACGTCACGCCTAGGTATTTTAAACATTTTTAGAACAAAATGTCGTTTATGTTATGACTTATGATAAAAAGTAATGACTAGCATTCCCAAACAATACGCAAAAAGCCCAGGCATTTCATCGCGGGGTTTCGAAAAATAATAAGGTCAGGTTCGTTCGAAGCGTCCGTCGAGCCCCGCGATGAAATGCCTGGGCTTTTTACGGTCTGCCTGCGAATATCTGGGCATATTTCTTTATTTATATATTTCTTTATTGGTCAATTTACAATATAAGAGCTTACAGTTTCCGCAGAGGCTCTATTATTATTTATAATTACAAATTATTGCAGATTAGGAACATGTATACATTTTTTATTATTATTGGCGCATCGGGAGCCGGGGCGCTCCTTTCCCTCTATTATGGTTTAAGGGAGCGATAGCTGACTCTCGCGTTATACTCGTGACCGGGTGCTGTCCGTGTGAACTGGCCTTCTCTTGTTAAAGGCATTAATGACATTCAATGATTTTTATGTATAACTGTTTGTGTCTTAATATTTTTATGTTGTAATGACATAATCTGGTTTATATCAAGAATTGAATTTTGACGTTAAACTAATTTTCGTTTATTTCTTAATTTTTCACAAATGACATTTTTATTATTATTTTATGACTATCAGAAAGAGTGTAATTTACACCTATCACATCACAGTAATATTATAAAGGCGAAAGTTTGTGAGTGTGTATGTTTGTTACTTCTTCACGCAAAAACTACGTAACGGATCTGGCTGAAATTTGGTTAGCACCTGGATTAACACATAAGCTACTTTTTCTAACGCTCCCTCGAACAGTCAAAAAAACAATGTCTACGCGGGTGAAGCCGCGGGAAACAGTTAGTTTTAAATAAATATATTGAATTGAATTGCGATCGCGACCTGCCGCCGACATATCTGTGTTTATGTCCAGGCGTATAGCTCATGGTGAGTGTGTGGTCCTGTAATTACAGGAGCTGATACGATCGCTCTCAACATCACAACAACGGACGCGGTTCAATGCTTTTCATGTGTTGGGTTGCTCACTGGCACAGTATTACGATATGGCTTACAGTAGCGCAACGCCTTTGATGTCCCACGATGCCGCCACGGCGGCGTAAGGTACTAGCAGTACTAGCCTCTGTAGCTATATATATTTTTTGATATATATAGCTACGCGAGTTTGGCAGGCTGTGCCCCGCCGCCCTCTGCTCCGCGAGTACCTTTCCATTGCTCTGCGTAAGTACATTCGTTGCACTACTGTAGCCGCTATATTGTAATACTGTGACATTGGTTTTGATTTGCTGTAATTCGGTGTCTACTAGAGTCACATAATTCTATGAAACAAATGTTTTAAATGTGTACATAAATCATATCCTACAAACCAAAGAGTAGCTGAGCAGGGATTTTTTTATTTACTAATGTAAGCCCTTGGCATCATCTCACCTGATGGTAAGTGACGATGATGCCGAAGATGGAGATGGCTCAAGATTCCCCAACGCAATGGAGAACTGACTATCTCATCTTCAAGCCGGAACAAAATCAATGTTGTTAGCATTGAGTTTGGGCGGCAAGACTTAGATATAAGATGGTGGTAGCTAGCCAGACGGGCTTAGAAAATGCCCTACCACCAACCAAACTGAATCTTACAAGTCGACTCCACCTGGAATCGAGCCCGCGACCTCCTGGTGTGACGCGAATGGACTAACCATTAAGCCACGCGACGGAGGCGGTTAAAATACCATTTAAATTAATTAGACGTGAAAGCAACATTATGCACTCACGTTTTATTCATAAAACATTGTAGCAACATTATTTGTCTTTTTGTGTTGTCTATACTAATATACTGATACTAAAACATATTATACAGAGTTTGTTTGTTTGCTTTGAATAGGCGCCGAAACTACTGGACCAATTTGAAAAATTATTTCACCGTTGGGAAGCTACACTATCCGCGGTTGCTATAGGCTATATTATATATTTTCAAAAAATTAGGGATCCTTACTAAAACTCAAATAAGGTGTAAAAAAATACCTTAAAAATTCCAGCAATATCTACAAAAAGTAGTGTAGTGTAGAGGTAGTGATAGTGTAGTATAGTGTAGAGTTAGCGGTAGTGTAGTGTAGTGTGAGGGGCGGTACGAAGTACGTCGGGACAGCTAGTAAATGAATAAATTAATCCACCCATAGTACTTTCATGGGGAAGCATGCAAGAAATACAAAAAGCCTCCCCGTTTGCATCGTCTCTAATAACTTTAGGAATTCATTAAAAATTAAAAACCCGACTGCGTAAAAACTTAACCCCTCTTTTTGGCCAGTTGGGTAAAAAATTATCCTATGTCACTCACGGGATCAAGACGAATCTAACGATACCTCATACGTTAAAACCCTTCAAGCCGTTCAGGCTGTATCAGGGAACTTAGAAATCTACAAACATACATTCACTCGAAAAACATAACCCTCATTCTGAAGCAGTCGGGTAAAAATCGGCAACCGATCCGTAGTAGTGTCACACTGGTGTGATTACGGTTCATTTTATTCATACGTATCACACCATTGCACAAAACGCAAAATTATTATACTTGACAGTCGCCCCGTAGGCGCTTGATACACCATCATCATTTATTTCAAACAACAGTCAATCTGTGTGTGATACAATTTTAATATTTTCAACCTAATAAAATAATAGCTCAATATTCACAAATTTTATGTGGAAATTAACAACTTTTAAAACAGTCTATTTTAATTAAATATTTTAAAAAGACATCGAAGGAATAACAATTTTTCTGTGATAAAATCAATTTTAATTTTCTTTATATAAGATGAATTTATGAAATCTAATACAAGTCCGGCCATTCTGTCCACCAGACTTGCTTTTTTTTTTTTAAATAAAAGTTTTTTATGACAGATTTGTCATCAATCATTGTAAATCAACCCCTCGAGCAGCTAGCGGCTCGCGCATAGCGCTCCCTATACAATGTAATATGAGTCCGTCCGGCCGTTCTGTCCAACCGATTTGCTTTTTTTATGAATGCGCAAATTTGTCATCAATCAAGACTTGGAAATCACCCAACTTTCGCCCTTATCAATATATTAAACAAATATGAAATCTAATCCGAGTCCACCCGGCTGTTCTGTAGCACCGATTTGCTTATGTTTTAAAATGAAAGGTATTTATGCATTGATTTGAAATTAAGCATTGACAATCACCTAAGTTTAGCACTTAGCCCTTCTCAAATAAATAAAAAAGACGTGAAATCTATTACGAGTCTGTCCGGCAGTTCTATCAAAGCGATTTGGTTATTTTTTTAAATGAAAGGGTTTGATGCACAGATTTGTCATCAAGCATCGAAAATCACCTAACTTTCACCCTTCTAAAGTTATACCCAAACGTGGTTTTCATTGCTTTCTTTCTCAATATCTCCGGTTACACTTTAAGTACGCGGTACGTTTTGGTCTAAGAAAACCCGCTAGAACGAGCTCTTTCTTTGAGCTATTGCCCACTTAAATTGGTGGGTTGGAGGGAAGCTGGATGTGAATATTCAACGCGCACATTCTCGCACACCGTGCAACATTGATAGCGAGCCGCTTGCGCGTCGCCCACCGCGGCGTCATCGATAGAGAACCGCTCGCGGCACACCTACTGCGCACTCTCGATGTCCATAATAAAAAAAATCTGCGGAGCAGCACGGCTCTACCTCGTTGATTTTTAAAAATAGTGGCCCTAACTTTTGCTTTAATTCTTTCAAAAGTTTATTAGAGAATGCCACGGATTGATACAGTGGACAATGGTTCACAACATTTAAACATGGCTCTTTACCATGATGTAAGTCTTTTCTCTTTCTTAGTAAATATAACAGATAAGATAGGTACTACTTACTTCGTTCTTTATGTAAATTCACCTCTTAATCGGATTGGAAAACTGGATCTATTTTTACAAGATACTAATATAATACAAGAGTACAAAGGCTGCCAAAAACCGGACCATATTATGTACTTTGAAAATATTTTCTGATAGTTTGGTTTCAACATCACACCAGTACAAGACTGGTAAAAGCAGGACCTTATTTACTTTGTAAACAATTTTCTGATAGTTTGGTTTCAACATCACAACAGTACAAGACTGGTAAAATCAGGACCTTATTTACTTTGTAAACAATTTTCTGATAGTTTTGTTTCAACATCACAACAGTACAAGACTGGTAAAAGCAGGACCTTATTTACTTTGTAAAAATTTTCTGATAGTTTTGTTTCAACATCACAACAGTACAAGACTGGTAAAAGCAGGACCTTATTTACTTTGTAAACATTTTCTGATAGTTTGGTTTCAACATCTCAACAGTACAAGACTGGTAAAAACAGGACCTTATTTACTTTGTAAATAATTTCTGATAGTTTGGTTTCAACATCACAACAGTACAAGACTGGTAAAAACAGGACCTTATTTACTTTGTAAATAATTTCTGATAGTTTGGTTTCAACATCACAACAGTACAAGACTGGTAAAAACAGGACCTTATTTACTTTGTAAATATTTTCTGATAGTTTGGTTTCAACATCTCAACAGTACAAGACTGGTAAAAACAGGACCTTATTTACTTTGTAAATAATTTCTGATAGTTTGGTTTCAACATCACAACAGTACAAGACTGGTAAAAACAGGACCTTATTTACTTTGTAAATATTTTCTGATAGTTTGGTTTCAACATCACAACAGTACAAGACTGGTAAAAACAGGACCTTATTTACTTTGTAAATAATTTCTGATAGTTTGGTTTCAACATCACAACAGTACAAGACTGGTAAAAACAGGACCTTATTTACTTTGTAAATATTTTCTGATAGTTTGGTTTCAACATCACAACAGTACAAGACTGGTAAAAACAGGACCTTATTTACTTTGTAAATATTTTCTGATAGTTTGGCTTCAACATAACACCAGTACAAGACTAGTAAAAACAGGACCTTATTTACTTTGTAAATAATTTCTGATAGTTTGGTTTCAACATCACAACAGTACAAGACTGGTAAAAACAGGACCTTATTTACTTTGTAAATATTTTCTGATAGTTTGGCTTCAACATAACACCAGTACAAGACTGGTAAAAACAGGACCTTATTTACTTTAAATATATTTTCTGATAGTGTAGTTCAACATCACAACAGTACAAGACTAGTAAAAACAGGACCTTATTTACTTTGTAAATAATTTCTGATAGTTTGGTTTCAACATCACAACAGTACAAGACTGGTAAAAACAGGACCTTATTTACTTTAAATATATTTTCTGATAGTGTAGTTCAACATCACAACAGTACAAGACTAGTAAAACAGGACCTTATTTACTTTGTAAATAATTTCTGATAGTTTGGTTTCAACATCACAACAGTACAAGACTGGTAAAAACAGGACCTTATTTACTTTGTAAATATTTTCTGATAGTTTGGCTTCAACATAACACCAGTACAAGACTAGTAAAAACAGGACCTTATTTACTTTGTAAATATTTTCTGATAGTTTCGCTTCAACATAACACTAGTACAAGACTGGCAAAAACAGGACTATATGTACTTTGAAAATATTTTCTGATAGTTTGGTTTCAACATCACAACAGTAAAAGACTGCTAAAAACTCCTGTTTACTTTGAAAATATTTTCTGTTGGTTTGGATTCAACATCACTTCTTAAATTATACCACTAATCTGTAAAAAGTGATCCAGTCATCATGACAATGGACTATTCGCCTTTTACTTTCTGGCACAAGATCACCTCCAGTCAGCCACCCTTGTGTTATTATTATTGTAAACTTTCGTTTAGTTCATCGAACTCACTTTCACCTCCCAATAACTCCTATTGTTAGGCAAGTTCTCATCGGAATGCATTTCTATTGTATCTTGCCAGCTTCCACGTGTGTGATACGATTACATCAGCCTGGTCTTTCCGTACATTGCACTCCCTCATCACCTGTACAGGGTGACTGGTTTACAACTGACGCATTCCAGCAGGTGATTCAGAAGACAAAACTGAACAACTTATCTCAAGAAATCTACTTTTTTATCGACGTTAGGTAAGCCCTTGACATCATCTCACCTGATGGTAAGTGATGATGATGCTGAAGAAAGCGGGCTTACGAAATTACCCAATGCAACGGGGAACTGCCTATATATCTCATCTTCAAGCCGGAACACAAAAATACTGTCAACATTGATGCTTTTCGGCAAGACTTATGGTGGTAGCTAGCCAGGCGGGTTTAGAAAATGTCTTTCCATCAACCAAACGAGTCATACAAAGTTAGACTCCGCTAAGAATCGAACCCGTGACCTCCAGATGTGAAGCTAATGGACTTAATCATTAGGGCACTGAGGCTAGTCAATTCTCAAAAAAAAACTTTCCATACAAATCGATCACCTCATTAGACAACATTGTATAAGAAGGCCAACATTTTTTTTTGCGAGTAGACCGAAAGATGTTTGGTTACGTCTTCTAATTCAGGGTAGGCTCGAGCCCCTCGATGGGGACGTATATGAGCTGATATGATGATGACTGTTCGTTAATAAGCGCACCACTTAAGAACGTCTGGACCGATTTTGCCTATGGTGTTTAGGCAAAAAAAATGGAATGGAAAATATGGGAAAAACTAAAATTCTCTCTTTCAAGAGACTTTCGTTACCCCCTTTGATTACAGTCATAAAAACGATAATCCACTTAGTGGAAACCGCGGAAGAAGGCAGCTTATATTATTTCCTTACCAATGCAGATTACAGCTCATAAATTAAATGTATTTTATACACAACCACGTAACGTATCGTTCAATTACTTGCAAAAATTTCTATACCAAGTAGAGATTACCTCGTTAACAGAATCGCCTGATGCGTAAGAGTAAATATGATTTCGTTGGCAACAATCGCGATTCTTGACACGCTACACACGTGATGGTTTAATTTTCAGTCTTAAATTCAATATAATAATCGTCATTTTCGGTGGCGTAACAGCTAGGGCCGCACCTCCTGTCCGGGAGGTCGGGCTTCGAATCCTGCCACGTACCAATGTGTTCGATTTTCGATTTACGCTTATCCGACGCTCTTAGGGTGAAAGAAAACATCGTGAGAAAACCTGCACACGCCTGCGAAGAAATTCCCTAGTTCAGGGTAAGCTCTAGCCCCTCTGTGGGGACATATAAGAGCTGATATAATTAATCGTCATATTATTTCTGCTTTTACATTATTTTTAGGTACCAACAGCGTTCATCTTTATATGTAAAAATGAATCTGTATTTCCCTTGGTCATTGCATCACGCGTGAACGGCTGGACCGATTTCGCTAAATTCTTTTTTTGTTGAGTTCGTTATTGCCTGACTCGGTGGCTCAGTGGTTAGTGTGCTTGACTACTGATCCGAGAGTTGTGGGTTCGATCCCCACCCAGGGCAAATATTTGTGTGATGAGCAGATTTGTTTGCTCTGTGTCTGGGTGTTAAATATCTATATATGTATGTATGTATTTAAACGTATATAAGTATGTATATCAGTCTCTGGTTCCCATAACACAGGGAATCCTATTTTGGGGCCAGATGACCATGTGTGATTTGTCCCAGAATATTTATTTATTTATTTTATTTGTCAGTAGAAGGTTCTTATGTAGGGTAGGGTAGGGTAGGGTAGGGTGTGTAGTGTAGTGTAAGGTGGTACGAAGTTCGCAGGGATAGCTAGTCTCAAATAAATATAGCAGACGAAACGACGCAATAGCGACAAGTGGCCGGCCGGTCACTGATTGTGCGAAGTTTCATCTCATTTGCGATTCAGTATCGGACGCGTACTGTCTAATAGCCACCAATATCGTCTAAGGGGCGTTAAGTATCAAACTGGACGCCAAAGAAGCGCGCGCGCATACAAGCTCACTGTGATTATACGATGAGCATACGTGTTTTGTGTCGATCAATAAAACCTAGTTCAATAGCACATCAATTAAAGTCAGCGGTAAGTCACGCAATATAATATTATTGTTGGAGTAGAAATCACTGCCCGTTTGCAGATAAAGTAAAACAATGTGATTTTAAATCTAGAAGAAACGTATTATCATCATTATAGAAAGACAACAATAAATTACAAATAAGATAATTAATAATTGATAACGCTGAAGACGTTAAAAAACCGGCGAAGTGCGAGTCGAACTAGCACTCAGATGGTTCCGTAACACCACACCTCTCCTCACAACTACATAGTATAAATCAAAATTATACCTATTCACCTCAAACAAAATACATCAACGCGAGCTACAAAATATGGATTTTTTTTCATTCAGTTCTGACTCCTTAGCGCGTGTACGACTAACACTTGGCCAATTTTTATTACTTTTTGTTTTACTTGGGTATTAGTACTTTAATCACACCAAGTTTCACGCTTGTGTGTATTACCGTTTTTACGATAGAGCTAAATCAAAAATACTTCTAAAGCCCTTAAAAAACACGTAAACCCCCCTTAATGTTTAACCTTTTCTATTTTTTAGTATTTGTTGTAATAGCGGCAACAGAAATACACATTTGGTGAAAATTTGAACTGTCTACCTATTACGATTCATGAAATACAGCCCGCTGACAGACGGACAAACAGCGGAGGCTTAGTAATAGGGTCCCGTTGGTCACCCGTTACGTGTATGGAACCCTAAAAACCGTGTTTCATCGCACCAACTTAGTTTTTATTATTATTGTTGGTTTTTGTTAATATTTACTACACCGATTTTGATATCATCTATATTATATCGTATATGGCTAAAAGCGTCGGTGGCTCAACCGGTAACGACTCGGTCCATTTAACCAGAGGTACCGGGTTCAAATCTGGACGGCCAATGTACCAATGAGTTTTTCAAAAACTTACGTACATACTTACCGATTGCTTTAACGGTGAAGGTAAACATCGTGAGGAAACCTGCACACGCCTGCGAAGTAATTCGAAGGTTGTGTGTGAAGTCGACCAACCCGCACTGGGCCCGCGTGGTCGACTAAGGCCTAATCGCCCTGATTCAGGGTAGGCTCGAGCCCCTCGGTGGGGACGTATATGAGCTGTAGTGACATATCGTATATAAAAAGAATCATGAAAATCGGTTCGCAGTGTGGGATGATATCGCGTAACAAACACACAAAATAAAACATACAGTCGAATTGAGAACCTCCTCTTTTTTGGAAGTCGGTTAAAAATAAGGTACCACCCATACAAAATTAACAAAAATGTCAGTTGGGCCTGCGTGGAGGTATCTTTTCCGTGGGGAGTACAGTTTATTTACTAGATAAGCATTTGTTTCGTTAAGGGGTCCGTATCTCAAAAGGAAAAAAAAAACGAAACCTATATAGGATTACTAGCGTGTCTCTCTGTCCGTCTGTCATAGCCAATTTTCTCCACCACCAATTTGCTATAAAAAAAAACCACTGCACCAATCTGCTATACATGCATGTGTAAGTCAGTGACCCAAGGACGGACGTAACGTAAATAAATGAATTTAAAACACGGAGGCCACTTTTGGGGGTAAAGTAGAACTTTATTTAGTAAGATTTTTGCAAACTCTATCGTGTGACATAACAAATAAAAGGGATTGTATATTTTTGTTATAATTTTAAGACATATACTTTTTAAATTAGTTAAGAAAATAGGCGAAAATTGTCCATTCCTCTCCCCCCCCTTCCTTATTTCCTGATATCTCTCATGCCTTATCTATTGAGCCTAAAATTTTAAAGAAAAAAAACGCTTTGCGTTGGGGAATCTTGGTAAGCCCGCTTCCATCTTCGGCAACATCGTCACTTACCACCAGGTGAGATGTTGTCAAGGGTTTACCAATTGTGGATAAAAAAATTAAAAAAACAGAAAATAGTTCTTACCTATAGATTACAGTAAAACAACTCTATGGTATTTAAAGTTACAAAGGAAATTTCTCAATCAACGCGCGAAACACTCTCATCGCGAGTTAACTGGCAATTGTCCCGTTTTTTTATTTGTAGGTATATGCATTAAATTTCTTTATCGCATTTCATAACAAAATATGAAAATTCCGTAAAAACCAATGTCAAAAAGTGAATAGAAAATTTAAATCGGCCAAGGAATACGGAACATATAAGCATTTTCAACTACTAATTAGACAGAGAGATCTGATATGTAAATGCGACGACATAAAACACACGGTCCATAAAAACTCTATGCTACATTTTGTTTTGCTAGAAAGAGATAGAGATAAATCTCTAATGACTTATATCTTGTTTATTTTCATAGTTATTCAAAAATAGTTTTTGTGTACCGTTTCTTTTATGAATGAGCTTTTAATAAAGCTTAAAAAATCATGCATATTCCCCATTCCCAATAATAACACATACACTGTCAAAATGTAAACCGGCTACCTATTACGGTTCAAAACAGATGAACGAACAGACAGCTTAGGCTTAGGCTTAATAATAAGGTCCCATTGGCACCCTTTGACACACGGAACCCTAATCAACATGTAGGTAGTGCTATATTATAATTAACTAAACTTTAGAAGGTTCAGAAGTAATAAGATAAAAAAGTAATACATGTATTTCTCACCGGTCTTGAAATAACGTCGTGAAATCAGAATTTTTAATTTAATAATGTTATGTTTATCGAATGATCACAATGAAATTAATTATGTGCGAATCAGGCGACAATTGGCCCGAGCGACCCGAGTGACTCTTATGACCACGTTTGATAAAGAGTTCTCCTTTTATACAGTGTGTATCGGATAGGGTTATCGATATTTTAAAGGCATGTAATACACAACATTTCATCGACAAACACCCCCCATTAGGTGGTCGCATCCTTCTCCCCTCTAAATGGCAGTCATTTTTATTTCAACTAGCTGTCCCGGCGAACTTTGTTCCATCTTACACTACACTACACTAGACTACACTACACTACACTACCCTACCCTACCCTACCCTACACAACACTACACTACCCTACCCTACCCCACATTACACTACCCTACACTACCATACACTACCCTACACTACACTCCAATATCCTACCCTACCCTATCCTAATACCTTCTCCTGACAATAACGAAAAAAAAAATTAGCGAAATCGGTCCAGCTGTTCTTGAGTTATAAATGGTGTAACTAACACGACTTTCTTTTATATCTATAGAAGGTTTTATTAATTTTGTAGCTGTTCATAAAAAAATTTTTGTTATATCTTGAATTAGCAGCAGTACAGTCTTTAAAATGTTCTCATTTGAAAGGTAATTTGTTTCTTCTGGTGATCCATACATAAAAATAAACAAAACATTTTGAGAAAAATAAGAAAAAAGTTTAGAGAAAAAAACCTAACCACTCCGGGAGTGTCGACAGAAGTGAAAACTATATACAGTTTTATAAGTTTTGACCTACGAATAAGTAGCTTTTGATCCTCCGAGTGTTCCTGGCGAACGACTAGGTTGACAAAGTTTTGACACTGCGAGTGTTCCTGGTGCGGTGTCGGTTACGTTACAGTACGTAACAGTGTTGCGAGTTCAATGGTTTTTTCCCATCTCAAAAATGCCCAACGCGCCTAAAGAAGTTTTCACTTCAAAAAATGTAAAATACATAATTTTATTCTCCTTTTTTGAACTTACTACAAAAACGACGGCAATAACGTCTTGTTTTTTCCTTCTTAATCGCTTGTTTTGGGCTAAGCTATAAAACGACACTAAAATTATTTGCCACACAGCAGAAAGTAGTGAGAGCTACAGCGTGTCTGCACAATGGAGGCAGTCACTTTGAACATAGTCTGTTAGAATCCAAAATCGCAATGTCCATAAAAAGACAAAAAAGGGTTATCTATGAAATATTAATCTCTATGATTGAAGGAATATTTTAGTGCATTACATATGCATCAAAAACAGCAATGTCTCAAGGAAATTAATGATAAAAATCAAAGATGCTACAAAAACCACAATGTCCAATAGTGTAGTGGTAGATAATTTAAAGTCGTTTTGTAGCTTAGACTAAAATCTATCGATTTAGAAGGAAAAAACAACACGTTAATGACCTCCTTTTTGCAATAGATACAAAAAGAAAAAGATAATTATTTTTTTTATTTGTTTTATGTATCCTTTAATTTTATTTGGGATCACCAGAGACATTAAATTACCTTTCCATTGAGAAATTTTGAAGTTTGTACTGCGGATAATTCAAAAGAAAAATAATTTTTATGAACACCAATAAAAAAAAAAGAAAATAAAAATGGCTGCCATTTAGAGGGGAGAAGGATGCGACCAGGTTGGCCCATATAAACTTTATCAAAATGGGTGTAGTAGCTTTTTAGCAAATTAACAAAAACCACCATTAATAATGCAAAATTTTACTAAGTTGTTGAGATAGGTCGGTTTTTTGTCATCATCACGCTTTTATTAGCTTTACCAGTATGTATGTGTGTTTGTAACCGACTCCTTTGCACTCGATTTGACCCACTTTAAACGGACAGATTCAATTCAAACTTTGTACATTTAATCAGTGACAATACCATAATTTCATAAGTTTATTTCATTATCTTGAACTAAAAATTGAAAAATAAATATAGTTTAAAAATACGAACAAACATTCTATTTGTTTTTGTAATGATTGATTTTCAGATCATCAGCATATAATAGGCAGTGACCTATCGGAAGATGTTTGGACAAGTCATTAAGCATGATTGTGAACAGTAAGGGGCCAATGACGATCCCTGACTGATGCCCGATTTAGTGTAAAACGATCTTGAGTCATAACAGCCAAGGCGCACAGATTGTTTGCGATCGCGTAAATAGTCGGCGAATAACCGTAGTAGGCCTGGTGCAAAACTAACGGCACATAATTTCTCCAAGAGTACGTCATTATCAACCTGGTCGAAGGCTTTATTAAAATCTAAATAAGCTACATCAACCTGAATTTTGTCGTCCAGTCTCCTATTATGTATTCTACTAAGGAAAGCAGGTTTGTTTCTACAGATCTTCCTTTCATAAATGCATGTTGGGAGTCACTAAGGCGTGACTCTGTTTGTCCATATATTTTTGAGTGTAGCACGCACTCGAAGACTTTCGCAAACGATGAAAGAACAGCTCTAGGGCGATAGTTTTCAGCTTGTGTTTTGTCGCCGGTTTTGTGAATGGGAGACACACGTGTTGTCTTCCAGTATTTCGGATATGTGTGAGTCTTAAGAGCCAAATTAAATATATGCGCAAGAGGAATCGCAAGTTCAGACTTAAATGCCTTAATGATATACGACGGCAAATTGTCTGGACCCATAGAAATTTTTGGCTTTAACTTATCTATAGCTTGTTCCACTTCGGATTCCAGGATACGAATTATATTAACGTAATAATTATTAGGTGCCGAAGTGCATTGGTCGGGATTTAGATCTGGTATACGTGACAGAAATATGAATATGAAGAATTATTTTTCACTTTTTAGTTTGATGTGCTTTAAAAGCGTGTTTTTTAGTTTTTTTAAACTATGTATATTTTTATCGAGTTTAGCGTTTTAAATCATTACAAAACAAATAGAATAAACGTCTTCATCATCATATCAGCTCATTACGTCCCTACATGTTGTCTTTAATTTCATTTTCCTTGGCGCCATATAAAAACTAAAGCAATATAAACATCATCATCATATCAGCTCATTACGTCCCCACATATTTGTCTTTAATTTTATTTTCCTTGGCGCCATATTAAACTAAAGCAATATAAACATCATCATCATCATCATACCAGCTTATTACGTCCACACATATTTGTCTTTAATTTCATTTTCCTTGGCGCCATATTAAACTAAAGCAATATTAACATCATCATCATCATCATATCAGCTCATTACGCCCCACATATTTGTCTTTAATTTCATTTTCCTTGGCGCCATATTAAACTAAAGCAATCTATACAAAAACAACCCTATTTTGCTTCTTAGTAAAGAAAATGACGCGCCTTTCTACTGCGCGTTACGCTAAAGAGGTTCAGAAGTAAATTACGGGTGCAATACATGAACATGAAAAGTGCCACTGTCGCAAAAAAAAGTGGTCAAGTCGGTCCACGCGCATAATAGGGGTCCGTAGTCTTTTTAAACAAATAAATGTATATTTTATTAAACAAAGTTAGTTTGCAGTTGGTATAGAAAATTTTGCCCGGAATATCTATGAACTTTTTACATATCCAACTGCACAATACTGCACATCTTATATCCGTCGACTATGACATTATAAGTTTCCATTTAAAATAGTTATATGCCGTACTAATTACAATACTTTCAGATACACACACACACACACACACACACACACACACACACACACACTGTTTCGAGAGTGCGTTGATCGTGAATCGCAAGCAGCTCACGAGCGCGAAATGTATAAAAAGCATAGCATAAAAAGTAGAAAATAATATGTCTTGGCCCTTTAAGTTTAATATAGTACTTATATTTTGATCTAAGAGTTGTCGTGTACGGGACCGCTAAGTAAACCAAATTAAAACAGAATACAACTGTTTTACTTTACTATACCTGCAACTAATAACTTAGCGGTCCCCATACGCGACGACTCTAAGATCAAAATATAACTACTTACTTATATTAAACTTAAAGGGCCAAGACAAATTATTTTCTACATTTTATAAAAAAAAATTGTTGGGGGGGTTTTTATATTTTCAATTTAAGGCGAGGCACCGGTGGAGAAGCGGAGAAACCCTTTTGCTAGATCAAATTTTTTGGGTAATTTATATACTAAATATCGGTCTTGCAAAAAATATTGGACATACTTAAGGATATTGTCAGAGGAATGTGCTAATATGTCACACGATAGTGTGTACTTTACTCGATCATAAAAAATCCCATAAACAGGTCTATAACGTCAAAAAAAGTTTATAACAAATTTTTTATTAACAAAATTTCTAAATTTGCACATAGTTTTTATATGGAGATATTTCTTTTTAAGTACTACAGAGAATCTGCTAAATTTTAGTTTTTAAATTAAAGTCTTAAGAGAAATAACAACGTTAAACATCGAAAAAGTGCAAAAGTGTGGTTATTTTCTTGACTCTTTACACGTAAAGGAAAAAACAGAGACAACTGTTTTACAAATGCCTCGCCTTAAGTTTAGGTAATGTAACATAAGCCCTTAAACTCAGTCCCTTAGAACACATCTCTAGGTAGAGACAGGCTAGGTGACTCATTTAGCAGGTAGGTACTAGTAGGTATAATAATCTTGTTGCACTTTTTAAATATAAGTTTTGATGTCAGTCGGAACACTATTTAGATGTTCTTTGTTGCATGGCCTACCCATATTTACAAATCAAGATACAGAGTTGTAGTCTTATTCATGAATCATAGATGCGTTTAGTTTATTATGAATTACTTGAAGCGAACAAAGATTTTGATGCATTGTGTTGATTTGTTATTAATGGACCTTGTGCAGTTTAATACGAACTTAACCATATTATGTTATTATACGATTAGTCCAATAGTCCCTTTGTAGCTCGCAATCGGAAGAGGAAAATAACTTTATCATTGTTTTACATTGACCTACTGAATTAATTCGTAAACACCTACTTTTGTTGATCGTGCTATTACGAGTACTAATTGATAAAACAAAATCATAGTTCTAGGAAAAAAAATAGGGAGCCCCAATACAATAAACGTGTGTTTTTTCAAAATTATATTTCAATACTAAAACTTAGTGAGATTGATTGTAGTGTATAGTTCTTAAATAAAACAACCGCCACACATCTCTAAACAAGTAGAACAATGATATATATTCATTACAAACAAAGGATATCAACGCGAGCGACAGAAAAAACGATAGGTTGTTTTTTTTTTAATTAGGATTATTACTATAATGACACTGTTTTACACTTGTACTCGTAATACCTGCCGTATTTAAGATAGATCAAAAACAAAAAAGTCGGTGACTTCAAAACCTTTCATTTTAATTGAACACAT
Source organism: Coleophora flavipennella (assembly GCA_947284805.1). Classification (NCBI taxonomy): domain Eukaryota; kingdom Metazoa; phylum Arthropoda; class Insecta; order Lepidoptera; family Coleophoridae; genus Coleophora; species Coleophora flavipennella. The sequence continues at coordinate 4,681,558 of OX369292.1, forward strand.
CATCATTACAGCTCATATACGTCCCCACCGAGGGACTCGAGCCTACCCTGAATCAGGGCGATAAGGCCTTAGTCGACCACGCGGGCCCAGTGCGGGTTGGTCGACTTCACACACAACCTTCGAGTTTCTTCGCAGGCGAGTGCAGGTTTCCTCACGATGTTTTCCTTCACCGTTAAAGCAGTCGGTAAGTATGTACGTAAGTTTTTGAAAAACTCATTGGTACATTGGCCGTCCAGATTTGAACCCGGTACCTCTGGTTAGATGGTTTTTTAAAACTTATTTGAAAGTGATGAAAAATAATAAAAACATGTAAAAATCGAGAATTGGGCTTTCGGTTTCACGTAACAGCCGCGTTTAAACCCGCATTGATTTGAACTTAAAATGAATAGACTTAAGTTCGATATTATTGAACACGTATCAACCTGGTCGGATTTAGTGATCTTGGCGCCTTAATACAAAAACTACATGCCTGATTGAATCCAAACTTTGCAAATATATTGAGTAGACACATATCGATGTTTGTAATTAGTTATTACTAATATAAAACGGGAAAAAATAAGAGCAGTTTCAAAGTTTCAGTACAAAACTAATTTAAACCATCGTTTAGTTAAATTTACATTTACAACGTTGAAAGCCAATTACAAACATCGATATGTGTCTACTCAATATATTTGCAAAGTTTGGTTTCTATCCGGCATGTGGATTTTGTATTAAAGCGGAACTACGTTTGTATGGAAACTCGAGGCTCCTGCATATGGGGACCCTTAAGATCGTATTAACAAAATCGTTTCCCATACAAACTTAAAATTACTATTCTTGAAAATGGATGGGCCCATTCTAATGACACTTTATATAAGGTCTAACAAAATTAGCTGAAACTATTTTAACTGGTGCTTCTAACCATGAAACTGAACAACTTTCCCCATGGAACCCATAGTCAAATATCAAAAAAAAATTGAACTTCTAATACCAAGTTGGCTGATCAGCCGGTCGAGTTAGTATGGGTCAGCCAATTTTTTTTTTGCGTTTTGACTATGGGTTCCATGGGGAAAGTTGTTCAGTTTCATGGGTAGAAGCATCAGTTAAAATAGTTTCAGCTAATTTTGTTAGACCTTATATACATAAACAAGTTACGTTTTTGTGAATTATAATTATTGTCGTTTTTTATATAAGTTAGGATGTTTTAGTAGTTTATTTGGATTTACTAAAAAAATTATTATAAGAGGTATGTATGACATATTATCATCATCATATCAGTCGAAGGACGTCCACTGCTGAACATAGGCCTCCCCCAGGGATTTCCAGGACGATCGGTTCTGCGCTGTTCCCGCACTTGTACTGGTAGGGCACTTTCTAAGCCCGCCTGGCTAGCTACCACCGTCTTATCTAAGTCTTGCCGCCAAATATCAATGTTGATATCATTGGTGTGTTCCAGCATGAAGATAAGATAGCCAGTTCCCCATTGCGTTGGGGAATCTTGGTAAGCCCGCTTCCATCTTTGGCAACATCGTCACTTACCACCAGGTGAGTTGTTGTCAAGGGTTTACCAATTGTGAATAAAAAAAAAGGTCATCGGTCCACCGAGTGGGAGGCCTTCCTACGCTAAGTTTTCCGGTGCGCGGTCGCCACTCGAGGACTTTACTGCCCCAACGGCCATCTGCTCTAAAAGCTATGTGCCCCGTCCACTGCCACTTAAGTTTAGTAATTCTGAGAGCTATGTATAAATCTTCCTTTCTTATTCGGTAACGCAGAGAAACTCCGAGCATTGCACGCTACATTTCCTTTGGGTGACCTTGAGCCTACTTTTGAGACCCATAGTAAGCGACCATGTCTCAGTTCCGTATGTCATCACTAGCAACACACACTGGTTGAAGACCTTGGTGTTAAGACACTACGTTATCTGGGACGTGAAGATATTGCGAAGCTTCCCGAACGCTGCCCAGCCGAGTTGGATTCGTTCGACGATTGATTGATTGATTGATTGATTGATTGATTGAAAACACTTTATTGCACAACATAAGAGAAAAAAAAGATACAATAATTAAGGAAGTTGTACATATAGGCGGTCTTATCGCTAACAAGCGATCTCTTCCAGACAACCTTTAGGTGAAGGAAATATGAGAAATCATTATTGTGGGGTAGTAGTGGGCAATATACAAATTCATAAAGAAAAAAAAAATATATCCAATCTTAAACTACGTAATACATGTAAATATATATGTAGATATAAATGATATAAAGTAAAAAGTAAAAGTAAAAAGATTAATTTCTTTCTCAAGGTTGGCCCTATCTAACTGGACGTTTGTCCCAGATACATATATTCGGTAACAACTTCGAGTGTAGAGCCTCCAACCTTTAGAGGAGTGGGTATGACACGGACGTTTGACATAACTTTCGTCTTGGCCATATGTTCATTCTGTATCACACTAATATTATAAAGGCGAAAGTTTGTGAGTGTGTGAGTGTGTAAGTTTGTTAGTTCTTCACGCAAAAAATTACTAAACGCATCTGGCTGAAATTTGGTAGGTAGACAGATTAGGACCTGGATTAACACATTGGCTACATTTTGTCACGCTAGCGAGCCGCTTGCGGCTCCCGCACTGCGCACCCTATAGAGAAGTCATAGAAACGTTGTCCACGCGGGTGAAGCCGTGGAAAACAGCTAGTGACATAATATGTATAACTTTCAATTCTTGTCAGAAAACACAAACCGATCACTGCTATCAGCAGAAGTCTACCGACCGGACAATTGAGATCATCATTAATTAATATTCACAGTGTGCCACTTATCGGCTGACCCCAGACCAAGGCCCACTTTCTTCTGCGCTTGCGCATTGACGTAATAAATGACGTATAAAAGACGCCTCTGTAACTAGTATCTCATCTGTACCTCTACTAGCTACTGATGATTTTTATAATGAGTTATGTAATGTATGATAATAGTAATACATTTTACGTCACAACACACTATACTTCGCATCACTTTAAAAGAGCGCTAGGATTTGGCCGCGCGCTATTTATTTTAGCCCTAATGTTGTATAACTATAAGAGTGAAAAATCCGTGATGCGCAGTATACAAACAACAGTGTTTAGGCCAGGCCGTTTAAATCAGATGATAGCTTTTTGATTACGAACACTGCCACCGAGTAAAATAGACCAATTTTATTTCAAATATAGAGCACTAGTTTTTGCCCGCAGCTTCGCCCGCGTGGATATCGCTTTTGCCCCCTTTATTCCCTATCCCGTGGAAATTTAAAAAGTTTATTTACTTATTTTGGACACCTCCGCCCCTGTGGAAATATGACTTTGTTATTTATTTATTTAATATTTTAAACCAGAATAACTCATCTTAATATCTCTAGCAGCAACAACATAGGACTTTAAAATTAACTTACGATAGCCTTCATACCCCCTTAATTCGGCCCTGTCGCAAAATCCGTTCTTAGATAACATTTCCTATGTTTAAACAATCTGCCTGACAAATTTCAGCTTCGTTGGTCAAGCAGTATTCGATATTTCGTGTTTAAGAGTGACCTTTCGATTTTATGTAGAATTATATCTTTGTATAAATTGGACTTCCTTTGCCACCAATAGTTAATTTACTGAAATCTAATAGACTGTTAATAAAAAAATACTTTAGGAATTCATTAAACATTACAAACCCGACTGCGTGAAAACTTAACCCCTATTTTTTGGCAAGTCGGGTAAAAGTCACACTCATTACGGGATCAAGACGAATTGTACCTCATAAGTTTAAATCCTTTAATTCGTTCAGGTTAAAGCAAAGAACATAGAAATCTACATATATACATACATACACTCGAAAATCATAACCCTTCTAACAGTCGGGTAATTATAGGTAATTGCCTTTTTATAATGTTCCTTTTAAAAGATCCGCATAATATGTATGTATCCACACTCGAGAGCGATGAATCCGGGTCATCCTAAAAATCTCGGAAACTAAGAAGGCTAGCTAAATGAAATAAATTGTGTTTAATCACTAGAGTGCTTCGCGTAACCAATAGACAATTTAATACTCCTTAAATGAAGTCATTAAAATTTCTTAGTTATTGTAAAGTTATGTCATAAAAAAATCTAATTTGAAAAAGGGAGACTTTCGAAGATGGAACTACGAAATTACTACATTTGTTTTTGCTTTTGTTTCTAATCTGTCATTTAAGTGGGTACATAAACCATGTTGATAGTGTTCAATATTTATTATTCAAGCAGTAATCATGTCGCTTACACCTGAAGAATGCACCAGAATACTCACAATGCTGGAAAACGGCCGGGGTCAGCGCGATACAGCCACGACTGTCGGTGTGTCGCTCTCAACAGTACAAAGAGTTCTCCAACGTTACGAGGAAACTGGCTCTAACCTACGCAGAACAGGAACAGGCAGAACCAGGTGTACCACAGCACGAGAAGATCGATACTTGGTGAACACAATGCTTCATAATCGCTTTCTCACAGGAACTGAACTTACAAATCAGTTTCGACGCCTCGGAGGAAGTAACCCAAGCGCATGGACAGTAAGGCGACGACTTGCTGAAGCTAACTTAAAACCACTTAGACCTGCAAACGGCCCTAAACTGGAGCGTGGACATCGTATTTCAAGACTAAGATATGCCCAGAACCACTTAAATTGGAGTATTGGAGATTGGTCAAAAGTTATGTTCTCCGACGAATCAAAATTTATGCTCTACAAGCACGATGGAAGACACAGAGTGTATAGAAGACCAGGGGAAAGATTCAAGCAAGCATGCATCGAAGAAAAAGTAGCCTACGGTGGTGGGTCTGTACATGTATGGGCCGGAATTTCTTCTGAGAGTCGTACAGAACTGGTGTTCATAGAAAACGGCTCTTTAACTAGCGAAAGATATGTGGAAGAAATCCTCAATGAACACGTTGGTTCATTTATGGTCAATTTGGGTGAGGATGCTATTTTTATGCATGACAATGCCCGGCCTCGTACGGGTTGGATTGTGAATGAGTACCTTCAAGAGATGAACATTACTCGTATCGAGTGGCCAGCACGCAGCCCGGATACCAACCCGATCGAGCATGCTTGGGATGAGCTAGGAAGATGCGTAAAACAAAGAAGCCCTCCCCCAATCACGCTTCGTGAGCTCAAAATTGCTCTCACAGAGGAATGGGAGAATATTCCCCAAAATCGTATAAGGAACTTGGTGTACAGCATGCCAAACCGCGTAAACACAGTGATGGAAGCACGAGGAGGCAATACGAAGTATTAAAATTCAAGTAAAACGTAATGTTGTTCAAAAATGTCATGTTTCCTATTTTTGTTTTAAGGCGAGATCAGCAGTTTTTTTTTTATTTATGTAATTTTTTGTAAATAAAATGTAGTAAATTTTATTACTTTCATTTAAGGGGTATTAAAGTGTCTATTAAACACAATTTATTTCATGAAGCTAGCCGTCTTAGTTTCCGAGATTTTTAGGATTCTGATTCATCGCTCTCGAGTGTATATGTTTCTCCGTAAACAATTAATACCTACTTTAGTACGTTTTTTCTTTTTTTGAAGTTAAAAGCTGTTAAAGTTGGTTCGCTCATTTAACCGCATCTTTGACGGCTCCCGACAATCACTTTGTCAAAGTGCCGCTCTGAGTTCAGCCGCGCCGACGACGCCTTTGACAGTGTTGTCGGGAGCCGTCAAAGATGCGGTTAAATGAGTGAAAGAACTTTATATAACTTGCAATGTATGTATGTATGTTTGTTTAGTTCAAATCTTGCGATCGATTTTAGAGCGACTTCCAGGGGTCCGATTACGCTGAAATTTGAAATGAAGCCGTATCCTTGATGACAATAGATCTTTTTCATGTTTTGAAGTTGATCTGATGATGAACTTAGGAGGTGGAATCAACGGTCCAAGAATCGTCTTTTATTTTTAAATCCTAACAACTAGACTTTACTGATCACCTTTTTGAATGTGGAACCGTGTATTTTTTTTAATAATCATTCGAGCATTTAGTTTTTGTGCATAAAACCTCTTTTAAATGTAAGCTTGTACCTAAAATCTTTAGGATTTCCAACAAAGTTCCAATCCAACTCTTTACACTTATAGCAAGTCAAAAGTATTTTTCTTCGTCGTTGTATGGACTTGTAACTTTACACTGAAGGCTTTGCAATATTTCGTACTTCTGTCACAGATTACTAAATAGTTACTTCGTAACAGATACATCACTCCCATACAAAAGCTTAAATACCTACGCTATATTAGCCTACAAAATCTTAATAATAATACCAGCTGTTTGCAGCGAGAAGAAATGTGCCATAACTACGCATACAGAGAGTTGAGATTGTTTTGCCCGCCGCGCGACCCACGTGCGAGTGCGTCATCGAGCGAATGTGCTAGGGTTGTGCGTATGATGATTTTGGTAATGAAACGAATGTTGTAGAAAATCAATTATTTTATATTTGTCGATCAAATATGTTTGAGTTTAATAAAATGATAGATCATTTTTTCCCTTCCCTGAATTCCCGATTAATATTTTTTTATGTCGAAAATATTCGTAACCTCGTAAATAATTTTAACAAATAATCAAAAGGGAAACAGGAGCAAAGCGGAGAAAAATCAATGGCTTTTTACTTGAGTTGATGGAGAATTTCATACCTACTATTCATACAAAAACATTCCCCAAGAGGGCCTCATTTTGAGCATGAATTATTGTTATTTTAAGTGAATGCTAGGTAAAAACGTAACGAAAATAGTTTTTCAGTTACTATCTACAAGTCATAACAAAAAACGACTTGTGAATGCAAGCTATAGTTTACGAAGTAACTATTTAGTAATCTGTGCTAAGTTCTTGAGATTTTTTCGTTTACATTCGTCCTTCTGTAGAGAACCTAAGGACGATTAAAAAAATCGTAACCGGCAAAGTGCGAGTCGGACTAGCACTCCGAGGGTTCCGTACCTCCGCACCTCTCCACACAACTACATAGTATAGATACCGAATAACATTACAAACAAAAGACATCAACGCGAGCGACAAAAATTTGCTTTTTTGTCTTAGCACCAGTACGACACACACTTAGCCAATTTTTATTTTTGGTTGTTTTACTTTAGTATTAGTAAAATAATCACACTAAGTTTTACACTTGTATGTATTACAGTTTTTACGATAGAGCTAAATAAAAAATACTTCGAAAGACCTACAAAAAAAAACATGTTTTTTGTATGGAGACCCCTCTTATTTTTTCACTTTTGCTAATTTTTAAACGACTTCAAAAAAAAGGAGGGGGCTTCTCAATTCGACCGTATATACATATATTTTGTTTTATGTGTGATCGGGCATAACTTCGTCGTTTATGAACCGATTTTGATGATTCTTTTTTTGCTGGAAAAGAGATATCCCAAGGGTGGTACCATGATAAGGAAACCAGGATCTAATGATGGCATCTTAGAGAAATCTCGGGGAACCTTCAAAAATCGTAGTGGCGACTAGTGCGTTTGAAGTCGGTTTTTTTTTGTTTAAAATTATTAGTATGTTTGTTATAACGGCAACAGAAATACGCATTCTGTGAAATTTTCAACTGTCTACCTATTACGGTTCATGAAGTAGCTCGCGCTGACGGACGGACAGACTGACAGACAGCGGAGGCAGGAATAGGGTCCCGTTGGGTGTACAGAACCCTAAAAATGAAGTAGTACTATCTATATGTGTACTGCGTTTGTTTCATCATAGCTTCGCTTGAATTTAATGCAGCCGAGGCTTATTTCGGTAGCTTTTTGCTCTGCAATGTGGCCAAGCACTTCACACGCACACCGAAGATGACGAAAGAAGGCATTGTCGCCGGTGATTTCGCATGTGTAATGTTTACTTGTTATTTCATTATTTATCAGACAAACTCAAGCGACACAGGAAAGGGGCATATGGAAATTTCATCATCATTATCATCATATCAGCTCATATACGTCCCCACCAAAGGGGCTCGAGCCTACCCTGAATTAGGGCGATCGGGCCTTAGTCGACCACGCGGGTCCAGTGCGGGTTGGTCGACTTTACACACCACCTGCGAGTGCAGGTTTCCTCACGATGTTTTCCTTCACCGTTAAAGCAATCGGTGAGTAAATGTACGTAAGTTTCGAAAAACTCATTGGTACATTGGCCGTCCGGATTTGAACCCGGCACCTCTGGTTAGGAGGACCGAGTCGTTTCCGATTAAGCCACTGACGCTTCATGGAATGGAAATAAGTATTTGGAATGGAAATATCATTTGATGGAAATATCAAATGACAAATTTTTAGGCGCCATTTGAAAAACTTCTTGTTAGATAAAGAATATTAATTCAATTGACGCATTTAAAAAAATGAAACACTGATATACTTCAATGTATTAATTTATATAATTTGCTCACTCATTATTCTGTTTACTTTTTGACATTTAAATTAATGTGATTTGACACTTTGTTTTTATTAATTTTAAAATTTATTTTTTGACGTTTACCTCACTATTGTTTACCCACTCACCCAACTCGTCTATGGCGTATGGGCAAGGGCCGCTACCTCCTGTACGGGAGGTCGTGCTTCAAATCCTACCACGTACCAATGTGTTTTCGAATTTAGATTTCATATGTGCGTTTATCCGACGCTCTTACGGTGAAGGAAAAACATCGCGAGGAAACCTGCAAACGACCGCGAAGAAACTCGCAGGTTGTGTGTGATGTCGACCAACCTGCACTGGGCCCGCGTGGTCGACTAAGGCCCGATCGCCCTAATTCAGGTATTCGAGCCCCTCGATGGGGACGTATATGAGCTGATATGATGAATAGGCAAACCCATCCAGGTAATAACCGTGCTTCAGGTCAGTTAACCTGCATGTACGATCCAACCACGCAAGTTTATGTGTAAAAATAAGTAAATGTGTATGTCGATATATAACTTTCGAAAAACCTAAAACTTTTAGGTACAAGCTTTAACATTGCATTGACAAGCGACATACATATAAGCATGCAAAATTTCAGCTCAATCGGAAACCGGGAAGTGTGTAAAATTTAACTTGCAAAATTTCATTCCAGACACCGAGACAAGTGAAAGCAAATAAAAGCTTGTAAAAAAATACCCAAAATTACAATAAGCCTCTAAAACATGTTACAAAACAAATATTACTAACGATAATTTGGAACGCTAAACACGATTTAAAAACCAACTTCGCAACAATCAAGACAAGTTAGTTTTAAGTTGATTTTCTACAAAAAAATCATGGGACCAACCTGGAAGCATACCGGTATATCGGTTAAAAAAAGAATCATGAAAATCGGTCAAACGATGAAACGCGTAACAATCATAGAAAAAAAAACGTGTGGCATTTGGGGACTGCCGCGGTAAAGCTATTGCATAGCATTTTTTTATCAACTTCTACAATAATAATTATTTATTCATTTTTTATTAATGCTTTATTTACCAGTACCATATAGTCCTTGGGGCGCGGGATGTTTATGCAATAAAGTAACACTAAGAAAGTTAATCATCATCGTCATCGTCATCATCATCATCATGGATAGATAGATGGCACTGTTAGTTTTTTAGAACTCAATTTATGTATATTTTTTGGGGTGTTGGGTTTTATTTTCGTTACAAAATTTCTTGATTCGGTCCCCTCAAAGCCCGCGATAAAAGCTATACAATAGCTTAAAAAGCAGTCAAATGAAAAACCTGCTCCGCTTTGGAGAGTGGTTTTAGTGTTTTTTATAAAATGTCATGTAGGTACGTTTTCTGGTGTTCTCGTGTAGTATTACATACATATCTGATACCTACGCCATTTATATGCGTTATCAATACGAGCTGGCTACCTGTTAGTGATTCAACGCACACCGCTCACTCCTCGCCGTTAACCTCCTTTACACAGACGGACAGAAAGAAAGTCGTTGACAAATAGCTGAGACAAAAATTCACGGTATACAGGGTGTAGCAAAATCGGTGTAGGTCCCGTTAACTGGGGCTTCCACTCATCAAACTGAACACTTTTTGTTCTACGAATTTGCTGAAATAGCAAAAAAAAACTTTTGTCTTTTTTTTTCTTTTTTTTTCTCTTTTCATAAGGGTTGTCTGGAAAAAAAAAAAAAAAAAAAATTTAAAATTTAAAATTTAATCTGTTTATTTTTTGAGTTACATATAAAATAAAAAAGACAACATCAGAACGCTAAATCTAATATTAAGATTGTGTGCGCCTGATGGGTCACACTACACACACGGGTTAACTTAAACACTAAAAATAATAATAATAATGCGCGTTTATAGCTAAATTGGATGCTGCCCGACATCCGCTGATACGGGGGAACTGTCCGGGTGCACCTCCGAACCATGCAGAAGTAAATTCTTTAGATTATTTTTTATTTGTTTAGGGTTTTTGTCATGTATATGATTCGTGACCCAGTCTTTAGGTAGTTTGTTTAAGACATTGGGCAGGGTATACACCCAGACCCTTCTCCCGTATTCATTATTACATTTTGGCAAGTTATACATAGGTAGGTACGAAAGGGGTCGAGACCCATCTGGTCTGTTTAAGAGATCGCTTTTAGCGACAACACCGCCTTTGTACACTTAAGTCTGATAAAACCATTTTGTGATTATTCCTTGTGTGCAATAAAGAATTTATACATACATACAAAAATCGATCAGCTGATCGACCAATTTTGTGCATTTTTGTATGGAGGGTCCAATTTTTTTTTTAGAATTTATTATGGGTTCCTTGGGGAAAGTTGTTCAGTATGATGAGTAGAACCCCAATTTCTATACATACTGTATATTGCCTCGAAAAAATACACGACAAAGTAATCAACTTGCTGTACATTTTTACAAGCTTTATATTAACTTGTTGAGTTAGTTAGTTCTGTTTGTTAGTTTGGGGCAAATCTTAAGATTAGTTGGACGCTACATTAAAAGCATTATCCGGTTTCCGATTGAGCTGAAATTTTGCATGCATATGTATATCGCGTGACAATGCAATATTAAACTTTTGTTACATAAAAGTTTTTAGGTTTTTAAAAAAATATTTATTTTACGCTGAGTTATTTGTGATTTTCAAATATACATCCATACACCTGCGAAGAAACTCGAAGGTTGTGTGTGAAGTCGACCAACCCGCACTGGGCCCGCGTGGTCGACTAAGGCCCGATCGCCCCAATTCAGGGTAGGCTCGAGCCCCTCGGTGGGGACGTATATATATATATATATATATATTATTTTTTTTCAATCAATCAATTAGATTTTATTTTCTCACCACAAACTTGTCTCTAATTTATACATTTATCGTTCATAATATTATAACGTAGTTTGTGGGAGACTGGAGCCTAAACTAGGAAAATAAAATTTCCTGTATTTTAGGTCTCCAAAATGTGAGCTGACATGATGATGATGATGATCCATACAACATATAATCAAACTGTAACGGGGCCTTGTCTGTAGGTACATGAAATATTTTTGGAAAATAATATATGTGGTATACTAAAGATATAACAACTTTTGGAACTTTTGTCTGCCTGTCTATCTGCTTGTCTGTCTGTCTGACGTTTGTATGTTCGTGCATCACGCAAAAACTACCTAAACGATTTTGATGAAATTTCGTATTAAGCTTCCTTATAGCCCGGGTAAACATATAGGATACTTTTATCCCGGAAAATTCAAGTATCAACCTTCACGCGGATGGAGTCGCGGGCACAGCTAGTCTTACATAAATTCATAAAGTTCTGTATTTCTTTTTCCAAATTATTCATATATTTTGAAAAAGACGCAATTCCATCAACTTTAATTTAAATTGTATGCTGTAACTGCTCACGTGACATCAATGAAAAGTATAATATACATATAATGTGACTCTTTATAGAGCAAATATTGAATTATGAAAAATAATATACATCCCTACAAAATGTTTCAATACACAGTTTTTGTTGCTCCTAAAAAATTCTACAAGTGGACTTAAGCCCCTTTCAATATAACCGATTCAATTAAAGTTCAAATTACTACTGATATACGCTGATTGCGATTATGCCTTTCATAAACAGCTTTATTAAACGCATACAGTTACGCTTTAATTGTGTACGCTATTTTTCCAATATACTTTTTGTTTGATAGAATTTTAAACTTAACTATAGAAGTTACATAGAGCGTCGGTGGCGTAACGGCTAGGGCCGCTACCTCCTGTCCGGGAGGTCGTGGTTCGAATCCTGCCACGTTGAAGAATTGGGGACCAAGAGATTGAAACACTTCTTGAAATACAGATACGTTTTTATATTTTGTTCGGTAGGTACAGATTGAGAATGGACGAACAACTCAGTACAGTGTTTTTATATATTAATGTTAATCAGGCGCCCTCTGTGGTATTTATGTGAAAGACAAATAGAATTTACATATTGTATCGATAGTAAGATAGGCGTTACGAGATGAACGTAGAAAATGAGTTACAGGTTAGATGGCGCTGTAACACACGTACAAATGTGTTTCCGAATTTTGATTTCATATGTACGTTTATCCGACGCTCTTACGGTGAAGGTAAACATCGTGAGGAAGTCTGCACACGCCTACGGGGAAACTTGAAGGTTATGTGTGAAGTCTACCAATCCGCTCTGGGCCCGCGTGATCGACTAAGGCCCGATCGCCCTAATTCAGGGTAGGCTCGAGCCCCTCGGTGGGAACATGAGGTGATATAATGATGAATAGAAATTAGTTACATAACAACTTATTAATTAAAATGTTGGTAGCTAGCTGACATGTTTTCCTCGTACCTATGACGATTGACAAATATAATAAGAGTGTCTAGTCTACCAGTGGCATTTAATAAAAAATAATATACTTAGTGCCACTAGTGGTAAGATAAGAAATAATGTTATTCTTTATTTTATTTTTATTCACAATTGGTAAGCCCTTGGCATCATCTCACCTGATGGTAAGTGACGATGATGCCGAAGATGGAAGCGGGCTTACCAAGATTCTCCAACACAATGGAGAACTGGCTATCTTATCTTCAAGCCGGAACACATCAATGTTGTTAACACTGATGTTTGGCGGCAAGACTTAGGTAGGTTTTGAGAGAGAAATATATGCTTATGGATCACAACTTTCCTCCCATGCTCTGAAGGATCGTGCAATATGCTTTTTAAGTACTATTTCTCTGCTTACAATCAAATCTGAGCAGTTTGAAACGTGTTTAAATAAATAAAATAATATCGAACGTAAATCTATGAATTTTAAGTTCAAATCAATGCAAGCTTGAACGCGGCTGTTACGTTGTAATCGAACGCCCAATTCTCGATTTTTACATGTTTATATTACTTTTCATTACTTTCGAATAAATTTTTAAAAAATGTGTTCAATTAAAATTAAAGGTCTTATAGTCACCGATTTTTATGTGTTGGTTTAATTCAACATTAACTATTTGTATTCGAGAAATTTTGCAATTAATGCCAAAAATAGGGTCTGCAGTATATTTTTTTTACATCAAAAGTGGTAATATTTTTAAATTGTATTCAATTAAATCGATTTTTATTACTTTAAGTATATTATATATTTTTGCTATGGTGATAGCTTTACACAGTCTTTCAATAATTTGAATTGAATATTGTCATTTGACCTATCTTAGCGCCTTAAGTCATTTCGAGTATGCGTCATTTTGCGTATTTGTCAATTCACGTATGTAAACGTCATTATGCGTATAGATATGACATTATGCGTGTAATCCAAAATGATGGCTAATAAATAATGTTATGAAATCAAATGTAAAAATGTTTACAGTGAAAGTTTAAAGGAATAGTGTGACTGGCAAAAATACGTAACTCGGGCCTTCGTCGCGTAATAGCGATTTACCGAAGTTTTTAACTTTGCGAATAAATGTTAACTTAACTTTTCAATTTATCTGAGAAAGTTATTTATTTGCAAAACTTTTGTGGTACACTCGGATTGAAAACATATCTCTGAGTTAATATAGATATAAAAATTTATGAAAAGCCTAATAAAAGCTTTTAAATTCAAGCTTTTGTTTGAAAATAGTTTTTAAGCTCAAAAACCGAATGCCCAAATAAATATAAATACACGGTTCCAAATTCAAAAAAGTTTCAAAATACCGATCAACTTCAAAATACCAAAAGGATCTGTTGTCACAAATTACAGATGAATCGGACCCCTGGAAATCGCTCTAAAATCGATCGCACGATTTGAACTAAACAAACATACATACATTCATACATTGCAAGTTAAATAAGCTTTTAAAAACAAACAATAATATTTGTATGTAATTATTGAACGAGCAGGCGAAGTTCTCCGAGTCTATGGAACAATCGGCGTTTGTATGTAAGAGTTTGTTCGATCATAACTCGAGTATTGTTGGCAGGATATATATTTTTTTAATTCACAATTGGTAAACCCCTGACAACATCTCACCTGGTGGTAAGTGACGATCTTGCCGAAGATGGAAGCGGGCTTACCAAGATTCCCCAACGCAATGGGGAACTGGCTATCTTATCTTCAAGCCGAAACACATTAATGCTGTCAACATTGATGCTTGGCGGCAAGACTTAGATAAGATGGTGGTAGTTAGCCAGGCGGGCTTAGAAAAATGCCTTTCCACCTACAAAGTTAAACTACGCTGGGAATCGAACCCGTGACCGAACTAACGGGCGTTGCTCCATAACGCAACCGAACATTTGGTCAGTTTTTGCATAATTGTCATTAGTACAACTAGTAGTGAAAGTATCTTACTCAGCCAATTCCCTTATCTTTTTTTGGTCACGGGAGCGTGACGTAAAGTTACCGCGTTCTGAAAAAACTTACAGTGCCATCTATTAGCGATTTGCGGTACTAAAAGGAGAGTCAATTTTACTGGTTCGGCCGAGCGTGACGTAAAGTTACCGCGTTCTGAAAAAACTTACAGTGCCATCTATTAGCGATTTGCGGTACTAAAAGGAGAGTCAATTTTACTGGTTCGGCCGAGCGTGACGTAAAGTTACCGCGTTCTGAAAAAACTTACAGTGCCATCTATTAGCGATTTGCGGTACTAAAAGGAGAGTCAATTTTACTGGTTCGGCCGAGCGTGACGTAAAGTTACCGCGTTCTAAACAAACTTACAGTGCCATCTATTAGCGATTTGCGGTACTAAAAGGAGAGTCAATTTTACTGGTTCGGCCGAGCGTGACGTAAAGTTACCGCGTTCTGAAAAAACTTACAGTGCCATCTATTAGCGATTTGCGGTACTAAAAGGAGAGTCAATTTTACTGGTTCGGCCGAGCGTGACGTAAAGTTACCGCGTTCTGAAAAAACTTACAGTGCCATCTATTAGCGATTTGCGGTACTAAAAGGAGAGTCAATTTTACTGGTTCGGCCGAGCGTGACGTAAAGTTACCGCGTTCTAAACAAACTTACAGTGCCATCTATTAGCGATTTGCGGTACTAAAAGGACTTGTCTAGTTTTTCAGGCTAGGGGTGTCCAACATAATTCGGTGGAGGGCCAGATTTAGGATTTTTATAGCCACAGCGGGCCATAGGGAAATGTCAATAGTAAAGTGGATTTTTAATAATCTAAAACAGTATTTTTTATGAGTATCTTTTAAAAAAAACTACCTAATGCGATGACTGCCACCTAAAAGCTAAAGTCTAAGTATTGTATATATCTTTGTTCAACTGATGTGCCCCGGAATAAAGGTAGGTAGCTTCGCCTAATAACAATAGGTACATCAGATGGCTTAAAATTTAACTAATTCGCGGGCCAGATGAAGTGCCTGATGGCCCGCGAGCCGTATGTTGGACAGGCTTGCGCTATATGTATGTTAGGGGTCCTTAGTTAGGGGACCATTTGCTTAAGGTTGCGTGGAATGTTCAATGAAAAGGATAGATTTCAGTTCACGAATGTTTCGCTTATATTGGTTGCAAAATAGGATTTACAAACTTAAGTGTTTGTACGTATGTCTATATCTGGACGCGAGTTCGGGACGACTGACGAACAAAGCCGAGTCGAGCCACGATCGCTTACGCTGCGATATATGTGGTAGATAGGTATGTACCCCTACATGTACATAACGCAATCACTTTGCGCATGCAGACCGACATATTTAACATCAGAGGGTTGCCATTTATCCCACAGTCTAAGAATCCATAGACTGTGTTTATCCTGTCAACCTAAGTTCAACCATTTCCGTTATCGTTACCAAATTTGTCGTTATGTCCTAGTATAGTAATCTGTATACCTATATTCTGTTTTTTCATAGACTGATCTGATCGCCAAAATCAAAATCTATAAGTTAAAGCACAGAAAGATATACTTAATAGTGAAACTTAAAAGTGTGAAGTGAACATATTTTTTTTATTTTTTTTATTCACAATTGGTAAGCCCTTGGCATCGTCTCACCTGATGGTAAGTGACGATGATGCCGAAGATGGAAGCGGGCTTACCAAGAATTCCCAACGCAATGGGGAAACTGGCTATCTTATCTTCAAGCCGGAACACATCAATGCTATTAACACTGATGTTTGGCGGCTATACTTAGATAAGATGGAGGTAGCTAGCCAGGCGGGCTTAGAAAATGCCCTACCACCAACCAAACCGAGTCTTACAAGTTGACCCCACCGGGAATCGAACCCGCGACCTCCTGGTGTGAAGCGAATGGGCTAACCAATACGCCACGGAGGCGGTTAACAGCGGTTAATAATTGCAGCTACCTACTGCTTTACTTACGTAAACTCGCGTACTACTGCAACTGGTTAACGTGCGGCTTCTCATAGCGAGTGTGTCACCAATGGGTCACGTTCAAAACTTAACGGTTCATATCTGAACACCGAGCCGGAGCTCAAGCTGAACTTCTGGAGAATTTGAATTAGAATTACAATCTAGATATACCTACACACCCATATCCACACACACTCTCACACACACACACACACGCTTTCTAATCTTAATGCCAAAAACGATTATCATTTTTATTTACTCTACTCTCGTAAATCGCTTCAATAGGGTGATTAAGTAATTTAAAAATTAATCTATAATATAATAAAACTGTAACGGGGCCGTGTCTGTACATGAAATATTTTTGGAAAATAATAACTGTGGTGGACATTACTAACGATACAGAGGCCAAAACAACAACTTTTGGATTTTTTGTCTGTCTGTCTGTCTGTCTGTCTGTCTGTCTGTATGTTCGCGCATCACGCAAAAACTACCGGGCCGATTTTGATGAAATTTTGTATGGTGGTTCCTTAGAGCCCGGGTTAACATATAGGATACTTTTTATCCCAATATTCAAGAGTTCCCGTGGGAAAATCAAAAGTATTCATTAATAGAATGGCTCACCACGCAAATGTGGCTTGACCTATTACAATCAAATTTTACATGTTGATACCCTTATAGCGAACTAAAACTGGGACATTGTGAATCTCAAAAAAATTTGGGTTCCTACAGGAATGCAAAAAATTGTATCTTTAGAATGACTCAACGTAAAAATATGAAACCTTTACATTGGGATGGGGTGTTATGACCATCGTTGTATAGTCGGGTATTCGTTATCCCGGAAAACTAAAGAGGTCCCGTGGGAAATTATCTATAGATACTTACAATAATAACAATAGAGTACTTTTTTCTATATATTAACATTATAATCATAGTAGCAGAATGTCAATAGATGGCACTGCAGGGATAATAAAACGCGCTTAAGTTGTATTAAAACATTAAAATATTATTTCATACTTTTGAGTGGATTTCTTTAATGTATTTTTTAGCATACGCTACTTTAAACTCTGGAACTATGGTACGATAGCGATGTGTTTCATAGACGAACAGAGAGGTATTTTTTTACAGATTCCAATCGTGTAAAAAAAAAACACATAAATCGAGTTTAGCATCTTTTAACAGGAGGCACAGATATGGGAACTCTTCTGACGGCGACTATTTGCGTGTGGCAGTTGATCTCCGCCTACAATATCAATATCTGTGAACCTCATCAATGTATTTGCGGGTCCACGGCGGAGGCAATTGGCCATCACTCACTGAGTTGTAGTCGTGTTTGTGAAGATTCCACGTCACCAATTCCTTAATGACCTCACTCGGAGGGCACTGGTCTCGGCCAGATGGAATATTCCATCTTTGATGCAGCCGCCGGCCGGGCTTTAGTCGATCTGATGGCAAAAGGCCGGAGGGTTTAAACAGGTGCTATGGCAAAGATCCTTTGGGAAGCCACTTTTTCTGCATCACTCCTCACCCGTACGGTACTGCTGCTCAATTTGCTGTGAGAAAGAAGCATAATAAGTACTCGGTCTTGGAGGCAAATTACTGCTTTGTGCCGCTGGTCTGTGAGACAACCGGCTGCTGAACCCTCAGAGGCCTTTGCCTTCACAAAGGAGATTGGCCTTCGCCTTCGAGAGAGGAGATGTGACGTGAGGTCCTACCTGCTGCTAAGGTTGTCTATTGCCATCCAGCGCGGCAACGAGAAGTGCGTCTTGGGCTCCTTTGGAGCTGATGCGACTCGAGGTTTGACCCATATTAATATTGTTAGGAAATTTTATTACTAGATTGATACCTATAATGATTTGAATTAGTTTTTTGATAATATAGGTATATGTGTTATTTCATCATATCAGTTTATATACGTCCACACCAAGGGGCTCGACCTGCCCTGAGTTAGGGCGATCTGGCCTTAGACGATCACGCGGGCCCATTGCGGGTTGATTGACTTCACACATAAGCTTCGAATTTCTTCGCAGGCGTGGAATTTTCTCACCGTAAGAGCGTCGGATAAACGTACATACCAGTATGAAATCGATATTCGTATAGATATTGGTAAGTGGCAGGATTCGAACCACGGCCTTCCGGACAGGAGGTAGTGGCGTTAACCGTTTTGCCACCGACGCTCTATATTTTATTTAAGATTTAGAAATCCTTACTTAATATTATAAATGTGAAAATGTGTTTGTTTGTTACCTATTCACACTTCAACACCTCTACCAATCTTGATGAAATTTGGCATGCAGGTAGCCTGTATCACTGGGAATGCAATAGTCAACCTTTTATCTGTGGAAATTATCATAGCCCGATGCAGTTCCTGAGGAAACTAAAACAATACTCTTTGTTCGTTTTATTTAAAATCGTAACGAAAAAATGGATTGGTGTGATTTTTAGCACAGAGATGAGGTGGAAAATGATATATTTTACTAATAAGTATATCCTGACATAGTTCCCGAGGGATCTGGGGACAACTGTTTTCTACGATCGCGCACGTCGGTGGCGTCACAACTGAGCAACGGATTAAAGTGTTTTTTTGTATAGAATTTGTTGAAAGAGTAGGAAGTGACAAAGACTGCTAATCCGAATAGCCCGATACCGTTCCTGAGGTACCTGGAGAAAACTCATGTCCACGCTTGCGAGCTGATTGCGGCTCGCGCACCACTCACCCTCAAAAAGAGTCATAAAAGCTATGTCCACGTGGGCGAAGCCGCGGGCAAAAGCTAGTTATGAAATATTACGCCCTAAATTGACCTTCTATTGAAATTATGAAAAACTCTATTGTTTTGTTTTCCTTCACGTTTACAATCCAACTAATATTATAAACGCGAAAGTTTGAAGAATGTATGGATGTATGTTTTTTTACTTTTTCACGCAAAAACTACTGAATGGATCTGACAGAAATTTGGTAGGTCGCAGGTCAGCTCGCGCAATGCGCACCCTCGAAAAGTCATAGAAACGTTGTCCACGCGGGTGAAGCCGCGGGAAACAGCTAGTGTTTACATAATTAAAATCACAAAATTGGTACACCAATGACTCAAAAAAAATATGACTTCGCACCGTCACTATAGTTCAAACATTTTTAGAACAAAACTTTATTTTTGACAGGTGATAAAAATCGGTCAAGTACGAGTCGGACTAGCACTCCGAGGGTTCCGTACCACTACACCTCTCCACACAACTACATAGCATAAAGACAATGATACCTATTCACATTACAAACAAAAGATATCAACGTGAGCGACAAAAATATGCTTTTTTTGTCATTCAGTTCTTTTTTTATTCACATTTAATAAGTGACGATGATGCTGAAGATGGAAGTGGGCTTACCAAGATTCCCCAATGCAGTGGAGAACTGGCTATCTTATCTTCAAGCCGGAACACATCAATGTTGTAAACACTGATGTTTGGCGGCAACACTTAAAAAGGACTAAAGGAGTTTGGACTATTTAGCGCGAGTACGACTCACACTTGGCCCATTTTATTATTTTATATTTTACTTAAGTATTAGTACTATAATAACATTAAGTTTCACGATTTTATGTATTACCGTTTTTATGATACTTAAATACTTCTAAAGACCTACAAACAAAGAGGTTTTTTGTATGGAGACCCTCCTTCCTCTTATTTTTAACTTTTTCTTATTTTTAGTATTTGTTGTTAAAGCGGCAACAGAAATACATATTCGGTGAAAATTTTAACTGTGCAGCTGTTACGGTTCATGAAATACAGCCCGCTGACGGACGGACAGACGGACAGACAGCGGAGGGTTAGAATAGGGTCCCGTTGGGTGTACAGAACCCTAAAAAGATTTTTTAGTATTTACAATTGGTAAGCCCTTGGCATCATCTCACCTGATGGTAAGTGACGATGATGCCGAAGATGGAAGCGGGCTTACCAAGATTCCCCAACGCAATGGGGAAACTGGCTATCTTATCTTCAAGCCGGAACACATCAATGCTGTTTACACTGATGTTTGGCGGCAAGACTTAGATAAGATAGTGGTAGCTAGCCAGGCGTGCTTAGAAAATGTCCTACCACCAACCAAACCGACTCTTACAAGTTGACCCCTCTGGGAAACGAACCCGAAACCTCCTGGTGTGAAGCGAATGGACTAACCATTACGCCACGGAGGCGGTAACTCAAATTACTATCAGTCAACCAGCCTATTGTGGTTTAACTGCTAAAGGTATCATTTTTATAGAACATTCTTACCGGTCAATTAAAAGAGCCAGTTGTTACTACTGGAACTAGTTCAGATTGTTAATTAGTTATTCCTTGATCAACCTTAAAGATCGTTATTTGTGCCAACTATTAAAGGTCCTAAGAGCACACAATCCGAGCAGGTTAAAACGTGTTTCAATAATATCGAACGTAAGCCTATTCATTTTAAGTTCAAATCAGAGCGGGCTTCAGCGCGGCTGCTACGTTGAAACCGAACGCCCAATTCTCAATTTTTACATGTTTTTATTACTTTTCATCACTGTCAAATAATTCTAAAAAAAAATTTAATTTTTGTGTCATTGATGTCATTCAACATTAAATATTTGTTTTCGAGAAATTTTGCAATTAATGCCAAAAACAGGGTCTACTTACAGTATATTTTTTTACATCAAAAGTGGTAATATTTTTAAAATTTTATTAAATTAAATCGATTTTTTATTACTTTAAGTATATTTTTTTCCATGGTGATAGCTTTACACAGTTTTTCAATAATCTGAATTGAATATTTTCATTTGACCCATCCAAGGGCCTTAAAGACACCTTTTACTAAGTTTATGGAATGTCACAGAAGTAGAACGTTGTCTATTGAAAATGGCAACCAATAATGCGGCACAAAACTAACAGTCCGATACTTCGTGATTCGATGTCATCTCGCCGAGAACTGGGCCAGCTGACTTTCTGGCCTACACTGTTGCTAACAGACAAATGCTATTATCTAGTTTACGGTAATTGTTCACTTATAAACTCGTCTCTGCTCTTGATAAAGCAACTTACTATACAGGTCGTGAAAAAATTGGTATAGGACCCCGTTAGCTGAGGGTTCTACTCATCCTACTGAACAACTTTCCCCAAGGAACCCATAGTCAATTTAAATATATAATTTGGATCCTTCATACATTTTTTTTTTATTAACAATTGGTAAGCCCTTGACATCATCACACCTGATGGTAAGTGACGATGATGCCGAAGATGGAAGCGGTCTTACCAACATTCCCCAACGCAATGGAGAACTGGCTAAAATGCACAAAACTGGTCGATCAGCTGATCGATTTGTATCCTAAGTCACAGAACAAAAATTGTCTAGTATTATGAGTAGAAGCCCCAGTTAACGGGACCTACACCAATTTTGTTACACCCCGTATACGATTCGCTGTATACTGTACTCAAGTTAATTTCTAATAAGCTTACCTTAATAAATAAAATGTACGGCCAATTCCTCATGAAGTCTGTCCAAGTGTAAGGCGAGCGGATGCGTGCAAATCAGCGTATGCAAAAGAACATTTCACTTATATTCGCGCTGTACCGATACAAAACTTCACATGCTATCTACTTGTTTGTTATTTTCGTCATAAACTTCGCGATGCAGCCGCGACGCGCATACGGAGCTGTACGTGTCGGAACACTGAGGAGCGTTGTGCGCGTGAATCGAGGAGTGGGACACCCGCTCGCAGCGCGTGCAGTGAGAGTTGTGGCTCACTGGCACGAGGGCAGCGACGATGCTGCCCTGCACCGCGCCGCCGACGCTAAATTCTCGTGATGCTGCACTGCACATGCACGCGCATTGCCGTACCCGTACTCCCCATACCAACGATTGCGAAAAACGCAAGCGTCACGACGACGTGTCAGCTGCTGCCGCTTTACAACTTCCCCAAAGGAAAGTGGTTTCGGCAAGCTTTGTAGGACGTTACTCCTCATGGACGGTAACCGTCCAGTCACGGTAGGAAACGCTCTTACAATAACGTTGTTTTCACGACTTGAGAAGCTGTTTTGCTACTAGCTTCTTTTTTAACCGACTTGAAAAAAAGGAGGAGATTTCTCAATTCGACCGTATACATATATATTTTTTTAAGTGTGTTCGCGGATAACTTTGTCGTTTATGAACCGATTTCGATAATATTTTTTTGCTGGAAAGGAGATATCCCAAGGGTAGTAGTACCATGATAAGGAAACCAGGATCTGATGATGGCATCCCGAGAAATCGAGAGGAACCTTCAAAAATCGTAATGGCGACTAGTGCGTTTGAAGTCAGTTTTTTTTTTGTTTATATGGTTCCGAAGTCAACAAGGAACCCTTATTGTTTCGCCATGACTGTCTGTCCGTCTGTCCGCGGCTTAGCTTAGAGACTATAAATACTAGAAAGCTGTTTATAGTCTCTAAGCTAAGCCGCGGACCGACGGACAGACAGTCATGGTGAAACAATAAGGGTTCCTTGTTGACTTCGGAACTAGAAAGCTGTAATTTGCCATGGTTATACATATTAATGACGCCGAAAAAGCTGTACAATAAAATCTTGAAAAAATATATTTCTTTTAAGTGTACCTCCCGTATGTACATGGAAAGAAGGGGTAATTTTTTTTCTATCTTACTCGTACCTATCGTGTGGGGGTATCGTTCAATAGGACTTTTAAAACAACTGAGAGCTAAACCGCAATTTCAGGACATCTGTGTGACTGACTCGGTGGCTCAGTGGTAAGTGCGCTTGACTACTGATCCGAGAGTTGTGGGTTCGATCCCCACCCAGGGCGAATATTTGTCTGATGAGCAGATTTGTTTGCTCTGTGTCTGGGTGTTAAATATCTATATATGTATGTATTTAAACGTATATAAGTAATTATATTAGTCTCTGGTTCCCATAACACAGGGAATCCTACTTCGGGGCCAGATGACCATGTGTGGTTTGTCCCAGAATCATCATCATCATCATATCAGCCACAAATCGTCCACTGCTGGACAAAGGCCTCCCCCAAGGATTTCCACGACGACCGGTCCTGCGCTGCCCGCATCCATCGGCTTCCCGCGACCTTCACCAGGTCATCGGTCCACCGCGTGGGAGGCCTGCCTACGCTACGTTTTCCGGTGCGCGGTCGCCACTCGAGAACTTTACTGCCCCATCGGCCATCTGTTCTACGAGCTATGTGCCCTGCCCACTGCCACTTCAGTTTAGCGATTCTGTGAGCTATGTCGGTTACTTTAGTTCTCCTGCGGATCTCCTCGTTTCTGATTCGATCACGCAGAGAAACTCCCAGAATTTTTGTCCCAGAATATTATTATATTATTATTATCTGGAAAAAATATTAATAGTAGGACATATCATCAATTTAAAAGGAAAACTATCACAGCTAAGTTGGCATTCTTAGTTTAGGAGTAATAGTTGACCAACTTAAGATGTGCAGTTGGATTAGTCAAAAGTTCATAGATTTTCCATATAAAGTGTTCTATTACCAACTCTTAATATAATTTTGTTTTTTTTTAATAATTATTTATGTTTTGAAAAGACTTCGGGACCCCTACTTTGCGTGTGTCCGACACGCACTTGGCGGTTTTTTTTTGATTCGATAGATTCTTCTATACAATAAATAATTTGATTAGATTTGATGTAAAATGAAGTTACCGACAATTTTTAGTTTGTATCTCTGTCGACCTCTGTCGACTATTAATTATTGACATAGTATTATTTATAATTAAAAAAAATAATAATAATAATAACTAACATAGGCTAAGCCTTATTAACAAGTTCTGGATCGTTGTTGTCTGAAAAATAAATGATAATAATATACTACTAAGGTATAGCAATCAATTCATGAATCACAACTTGCTTCAGTATTTAAAAGCCACTATAGTTAAAAATGTATGTTGAAACGAGGAGATCCGCAGGAGAACCAAAGTAACCGACATAGCTCACAGAATCGCTAAACTGAAGTGGCAGTGGGCAGGACACATAGCTCGTAGAACAGATGGCCGTTGGGGCAGTTCTCGAGTGGCGACCACGCACCGGAAAACGTAGCGTAGGTGGGCCTCTCACGCGTTGGAACGACGACCTGGTGAAGATCGAGGGCGAAGCCTATGGATGCAGGCAGCGCAGGACCGGTTGTCGTAGAAATTCTTTGGGAGAGGCGTTTGTCCAGCAGTGGACGTTTTTCGGCTGATGATGATGGTGATGGTATGTTCACAAATATCTTACGATACGATAAGAAGAAGAAGAGGTGGTGAGTCAAAATAAATCATGTTCCACTTCCCACAGTTCTCTCATATTTTGTATGAGCGAGCGCCCGGAACGTGTACTCTCACGCGCAGCTGCAGACCAGGACCTGGACACATGTGCCTTTACATATATATTTTTTTAAGTGTGTTCGCGGATAACTTTGTCGTTTATGAACCGATTTCGATAATATTTTTTTGCTGGAAAGGAGATATCCCAAGGGTAGTAGTACCATGATAAGGAAACCAGGATCTGATGATGGCATCCCGAGAAATCGAGAGGAACCTTCAAAAATCGTAATGGCGACTAGTGCGTTTGAAGTCAGTTTTTTTTTTGTTTATATGGTTCCGAAGTCAACAAGGAACCCTTATTGTTTCGCCATGTCTGTCTGTCCGTCTGTCCGCGGCTTAGCTTAGAGACTATAAATACTAGAAAGCTGTTTATAGTCTCTAAGCTAAGCCGCGGACAGACGGACAGACAGTCATGGTGAAACAATAAGGGTTCCTTGTTGAATTCGGAACTAGAAAGCTGTAATTTGCCATGGTTATACATATTAATGACGCCGAAAAAGCTGTACAATAAAATCTTTAAAAAAAAATAATTTTAAGTGTACCTCCCGTATGTACATGGAAAGAAAGGGTATTTTTTTTCTATCTTACTCGTACCTATCGTGGGGGGGTATCGTTCAATAGGTCTTTTAAAACAACTGAGAGCTAAACCGCAATTTCAGGACATCTGTGTGACTGACTCGGTGGCTCAGTGGTAAGTGCGCTTGACTACTGATCCGAGAGTTGTGGGTTCGATCCCCACCCAGGGCGAATATTTGTCTGATGAGCAGATTTGTTTGCTCTGTGTCTGGGTGTTAAATATCTATATATGTATGTATTTAAACGTATATAAGTAATTATATTAGTCTCTGGTTCCCATAACACAGGGAATCCTACTTCGGGGCCAGATGACCATGTGTGGTTTGTCCCAGAATCATCATCATCATCATATCAGCCACAAATCGTCCACTGCTGGACAAAGGCCTCCCCCAAGGATTTCCACGACGACCGGTCCTGCGCTGCCCGCATCCATCGGCTTCCCGCGACCTTCACCAGGTCATCGGTCCACCGCGTGGGAGGCCTGCCTACGCTACGTTTTCCGGTGCGCGGTCGCCACTCGAGAACTTTACTGCCCCATCGGCCATCTGTTCTACGAGCTATGTGCCCTGCCCACTGCCACTTCAGTTTAGCGATTCTGTGAGCTATGTCGGTTACTTTAGTTCTCCTGCGGATCTCCTCGTTTCTGATTCGATCACGCAGAGAAACTCCCAGAATTTTTGTCCCAGAATATTATTATATTATTATTATCTGGAAAAAATATTAATAGTAGGACATATCATCAATTTAAAAGGAAAACTATCACAGCTAAGTTGGCATTCTTAGTTTAGGAGTAATAGTTGACCAACTTAAGATGTGCAGTTGGATTAGTCAAAAGTTCATAGATTTTCCATATAAAGTGTTCTATTACCAACTCTTAATATAATTTTGTTTTTTTTTAATAATTATTTATGTTTTGAAAAGACTTCGGGACCCCTACTTTGCGTGTGTCCGACACGCACTTGGCGGTTTTTTTTTGATTCGATAGATTCTTCTATACAATAAATAATTTGATTAGATTTGATGTAAAATGAAGTTACCGACAATTTTTAGTTTGTATCTCTGTCGACCTCTGTCGACTATTAATTATTGACATAGTATTATTTATAATTAAAAATAATAATAATAATAATAACTAACATAGGCTAAGCCTTATTAACAAGTTCTGGATCGTTGTTGTCTGAAAAATAAATGATAATAATATACTACTAAGGTATAGCAATCAATTCATGAATCACAACTTGCTTCAGTATTTAAAAGCCACTATAGTTAAAAATGTATGTTGAAACGAGGAGATCCGCAGGAGAACCAAAGTAACCGACATAGCTCACAGAATCGCTAAACTGAAGTGGCAGTGGGCAGGACACATAGCTCGTAGAACAGATGGCCGTTGGGGCAGTTCTCGAGTGGCGACCACGCACCGGAAAACGTAGCGTAGGTGGGCCTCTCACGCGTTGGAACGACGACCTGGTGAAGATCGAGGGCGAAGCCTATGGATGCAGGCAGCGCAGGACCGGTTGTCGTAGAAATTCTTTGGGAGAGGCGTTTGTCCAGCAGTGGACGTTTTTCGGCTGATGATGATGGTGATGGTATGTTCACAAATATCTTACGATACGATAAGAAGAAGAAGAGGTGGTGAGTCAAAATAAATCATGTTCCACTTCCCACAGTTCTCTCATATTTTGTATGAGCGAGCGCCCGGAACGTGTACTCTCACGCGCAGCTGCAGACCAGGACCTGGACACATGTGCCTTTACATATATATTTTTTTAAGTGTGTTCGCGGATAACTTTGTCGTTTATGAACCGATTTCGATAATATTTTTTTGCTGGAAAGGAGATATCCCAAGGGTAGTAGTACCATGATAAGGAAACCAGGATCTGATGATGGCATCCCGAGAAATCGAGAGGAACCTTCAAAAATCGTAATGGCGACTAGTGCGTTTGAAGTCAGTTTTTTTTTTGTTTATATGGTTCCGAAGTCAACAAGGAACCCTTATTGTTTCGCCATGTCTGTCTGTCCGTCTGTCCGCGGCTTAGCTTAGAGACTATAAATACTAGAAAGCTGTTTATAGTCTCTAAGCTAAGCCGCGGACAGACGGACAGACAGTCATGGTGAAACAATAAGGGTTCCTTGTTGAATTCGGAACTAGAAAGCTGTAATTTGCCATGGTTATACATATTAATGACGCCGAAAAAGCTGTACAATAAAATCTTAAAAAAAAAAAAAATTTAAGTGTACCTCCCGTATGTACATGGAAAGAAAGGGTATTTTTTTTCTATCTTACTCGTACCTATCGTGTGGGGGGGTATCGTTCAATAGGTCTTTTAAAACAACTGAGAGCTAAACCGCAATTTCAGGACATCTGTGTGACTGACTCGGTGGCTCAGTGGTAAGTGCGCTTGACTACTGATCCGAGAGTTGTGGGTTCGATCCCCACCCAGGGCGAATATTTTATTATATCGTGTGGGGGGGTATCGTTCAATAGGTCTTTTAAAACAACTGAGAGCTAAACCGCAATTTCAGGACATCTGTGTGACTGACTCGGTGGCTCAGTGGTAAGTGCGCTTGACTACTGATCCGAGAGTTGTGGGTTCGATCCCCACCCAGGGCGAATATTTGTCTGATGAGCAGATTTGTTTGCTCTGTGTCTGGGTGTTAAATATCTATATATGTATGTATTTAAACGTATATAAGTAATTATATTAGTCTCTGGTTCCCATAACACAGGGAATCCTACTTCGGGGCCAGATGACCATGTGTGGTTTGTCCCAGAATCATCATCATCATCATATCAGCCACAAATCGTCCACTGCTGGACAAAGGCCTCCCCAAGGATTTCCACGACGACCGGTCCTGCGCTGCCCGCATCCATCGGCTTCCCGCGACCTTCACCAGGTCATCGGTCCACCGCGTGGGAGGCCTGCCTACGCTACGTTTTCCGGTGCGCGGTCGCCACTCGAGAACTTTACTGCCCCATCGGCCATCTGTTCTACGAGCTATGTGCCCTGCCCACTGCCACTTCAGTTTAGCGATTCTGTGAGCTATGTCGGTTACTTTAGTTCTCCTGCGGATCTCCTCGTTTCTGATTCGATCACGCAGAGAAACTCCCAGAATTTTTGTCCCAGAATATTATTATATTATTATTATCTGGAAAAAATATTAATAGTAGGACATATCATCAATTTAAAAGGAAAACTATCACAGCTAAGTTGGCATTCTTAGTTTAGGAGTAATAGTTGACCAACTTAAGATGTGCAGTTGGATTAGTCAAAAGTTCATAGATTTTCCATATAAAGTGTTCTATTACCAACTCTTAATATAATTTTGTTTTTTTTTAATAATTATTTATGTTTTGAAAAGACTTCGGGACCCCTACTTTGCGTGTGTCCGACACGCACTTGGCGGTTTTTTTTTGATTCGATAGATTCTTCTATACAATAAATAATTTGATTAGATTTGATGTAAAATGAAGTTACCGACAATTTTTAGTTTGTATCTCTGTCGACCTCTGTCGACTATTAATTATTGACATAGTATTATTTATAATTAAAAATAATAATAATAATAATAACTAACATAGGCTAAGCCTTATTAACAAGTTCTGGATCGTTGTTGTCTGAAAAATAAATGATAATAATATACTACTAAGGTATAGCAATCAATTCATGAATCACAACTTGCTTCAGTATTTAAAAGCCACTATAGTTAAAAATGTATGTTGAAACGAGGAGATCCGCAGGAGAACCAAAGTAACCGACATAGCTCACAGAATCGCTAAACTGAAGTGGCAGTGGGCAGGACACATAGCTCGTAGAACAGATGGCCGTTGGGGCAGTTCTCGAGTGGCGACCACGCACCGGAAAACGTAGCGTAGGTGGGCCTCTCACGCGTTGGAACGACGACCTGGTGAAGATCGAGGGCGAAGCCTATGGATGCAGGCAGCGCAGGACCGGTTGTCGTAGAAATTCTTTGGGAGAGGCGTTTGTCCAGCAGTGGACGTTTTTCGGCTGATGATGATGGTGATGGTATGTTCACAAATATCTTACGATACGATAAGAAGAAGAAGAGGTGGTGAGTCAAAATAAATCATGTTCCACTTCCCACAGTTCTCTCATATTTTGTATGAGCGAGCGCCCGGAACGTGTACTCTCACGCGCAGCTGCAGACCAGGACCTGGACACATGTGCCTTTGCGGACCTATTTTCAATGTTTGTATTTTATCGACTTAAAAATTTCGGTTTTTGTTTTCAAATCAAATCAAAAATATTTATTTTTATTAGGTTTTTACACACACTTTTAAATACCTAGTAAAAAAAAACTGTCTATTACAAATAATGTCTCAAGTAATGGTATTTGTTATAGAATCAACATATATGTCTTTGTCATGTACATAATCTATTATTTAATAATATCCTCTAGAGCACAAGCGATATGAGTCTTGAATTATTCTCTGACAAACTAGTTACATTTTCTAGAATTTTATTGTAGAATCTTATACACTGCCCCACAAATGACTTTTTCACCTTACTCAGTCTCGAATAAGCTATATCTATTTTATTTACATTTCCTAAATTCAAATTATGCCTGTCACCGTTTTTAGGAAATTATAACAAATTCTTGCGAACGTACATGATGTTTCATATATGAATTGACTAGCAACAGTTAAAATATTGATTTCCTTGAATTTATTCTGTAACGGCTCACGTGATCGCATCTGATACAATATTACACGTTTGTGCTTTGTTCCCGATTTTCTCGAAAACGACCCAACGAGTTTCAACGATGTTAAAAATTAAATTCTGTTAACTTAAAAGGGGACTCCCATACAAGAAATATATTTTTTAATGTTTTTGATGTGTAACATCTTTGCTCTCGCTTTCCTGCAATTTGTGGGAGTGATTTCGTGAAATGGGACGGAAATGTGTAACATGGGACGGAAATGTGTAACAACGAGAGTCCGACTCGCACTTGGTCGGTTGCTCTCGCTTTCCTGCAATTTGTGGGAGTGATTTCGTGAAATGGGACGGAAATGTGTAACATGGGACGGAAATTGATGTGTAACATCTTTGCTCTCGCTTTCCTGCAATTTGTGGGAGTGATTTCGTGAAATGGGACGGAAATGTGTAACATGGGACGGAAATTTGTAACAACGAGAGTCCGACTCGCACTTGGTCGGTTTTTTTCGTTACTGTCAGATCCGCCACCCAGGTACAATATCGTCATCAAATCTAACTAACCTAAAGTATTTTGTCACATGTTACACATCATATGCGAGTACTGTAGGTCTCGCTCGATTTTTTTTTTGTTTTTGCTCTATTGTACTTAAACGGTTATACACACAACCGTCAATTTTGGTGTGCTTCTGTAGTACTTATCCTTAATTACCTTATTTTGTTTTATTTGGTCTTATACTTTTAATCTTGTTTAGTTTTGTTTGTTTTTTTGTAAGACATGCGTATTAGTTTGTACCTTATTATTTTCTGTCTTGAAAAAGTTTAAAATGAATTATCTATCTGTACATAAAACACTACAAAATAAATGCAATTATCGTTAAACTCTACAGTGGTAGACGCGTATTTTTCTTATACATTTTTACAAGCTCAAGATTATTTTAAGTGAAGAAAGTATTGTGATGGCAAAAAAATCGAAGTTGAGATTTTGATAAGTAGTATTACACTAATGAAATCTTAAAAACAAAAAAAATGTGCGTGTGTGTATGTGCCTGTACGTCCGTCCGGTGCTCTGGCTCCCAAACTACTGGATGGATTTGGGTGAAATTTGGGTTACGGCAATATTATTTTTGTATCTCCAGACGTTTTATTTTTTAATTTTACCCTATCTTGATTGTTTAAGGTTTCCACCATAGTAAAAAAACTGCCTCATTATTTTTTTTACTCAAAAATGACTAAAGATTTTGATGAAACCCGGTATGTTACTATAACTGCATATTGCCTACACAACGCTGTAGTTCGTTGTTTCCATAAAATTCGGAATGAGGTACCTCCCATACAAATCCCGCTTGTTTGTTGCTTTTTCTCAAAAATGGCTTTAACGATTGTAATAAAACTTTGTCAATAAGTAGGACTTAACAAGGCCTACTGCACTGGGTACTTCATTAGTCCAGGAAATATCTGAGTAAGTTACCTCCCATACAAACCCAGGTTATTTGTTAATTTTTATCAAGTCTGATATACCCAGTGTTATTCTTTGCTAGTATAGTAAGTGTGTTTATGGTAGATTTGTTTACGCCCGACTCTACAACAGACGATTAAGGCTTTTTTTTATTAAAAATTGGTAAGCCTTGGCATCATCTCACCTGATGGTAAGTGACGATGATGCCGAAGATGGAAGCGGGCTTACCATGTTTCCCCAACGAAATGGAGAACTGGCTTATCTTATCTTCAAGCCGGAACACATCAATTTTGTTAACACGGATGTTTGGCGGCAAGACTTGGATAAGATGGTGGTAGCTAGCCAGCTAGGCTTAGAAAATGCCCTACCACCAACCAAACCGAGTCTTACAAGTTGACCCCGCCGGGAATCGAACCCACGACCTCCTGGTGCGGGTTAAAAAACGCCTCTAAAAATTCCGTTCACTAGAAAGTATGCACAACGTGGCTGTTCTATTTATTTTCGTGTAATTCATATACAGCTACGTTCTTTATTCATCAAATACAATTTAAGGCGAGGCATTTGTAAAACAGTTGTCTCTGTTTTTTCCTTTACGTGTAAAGAGTCAAGAAAATAACCACACTTTTGCATTTTTTCAATGTTCTATACGTTGTTATTTCTCTTAAGACTTCAATTTAAAAAACTAAAATTTAGTAAATTCTCTGTAGTACTAAAAAAGAAATATCTCCATATAAAAACTATGGGCAAATTTAGAAATTTTATTAATAAACAATTCGTTTTAGACTTTTTTTTGAGATTTTTTATGATCGAGTAAAGTACACGCTATCGTGTGACATATTAGCACATTCCTCAGACAATATCCTTAAGTATGTCCAACATTTTTTTCAAGACCGATATTTAGTAGTAATTACCCAAAAAATTTGATCTAGCAAAAGGGTTTCTCCGCTTCTCCACCGGTGCCTCGCCTTAAGACTAAGACATACTTGATCCCCAAACCACACCCTGGACACTTCATACAACGGGCCAGAATTATATTTCAAAAAACGAATGAGGGAACAAACAAAATGGCGGCGAAATCCTATACGTTCGACAACCAAACTGTAACCAATCTGTATCAATCTGGGTAACGAGGGGGTGAGGTCGCAATCTAGAGAGCGACAGCGAGTGTCCATACTGTATGTTAGTACTAATATACTCGTATATACTTGATCCCTAAACCACACCCTGGGCACTTCATACAACGGGCCAGAATTGACATTTCAAAAAACGAATGACGGAACTTACAAAATGGCGGCGAAATCCTATACGTTCGACAACCAAACAGTAACCAATCTGTATCAATCTGGGTGACGAGGAGGTGAGGTCGCAATCTAGAGAGCGGCAGGGAGTGTCCATACTGTATGTTAATACTAATATATATACTTTGCCTTAAACTATCGAAGGGAGGTGCAACGACGGAACAGATGTTCGTTCAGTTCCTAGTGTAAAAACAGCCGTTGTCACTCTTGGCTGAGCACGGGTCTTGGTGCACTTTACTCTTCCACCCTGGCTCCATTCTACTTCAACACACCTAAAGGCGTATTTTCCTACTCTTTCTCGCTAAGTTTTATGGGGTGCTGGTGAAGTTGTTTGGACGTTGTCAGTAGCAACGATGGCGATACACCACCCGACCTCCACTGTAACCTGACGTGCACCATACTAGTCGCTTCCACTTGACAATATTATATTTTACTTAAAGTGCCGATATAATTTATTCTGGACTGTGAACCATACGAATATAATGTAAGTAACAATTCGTTTTAGCCTTTTTTTTTGACGTATTAGACCTGTTTTTGAGATTTTTTATGATCGAGTAAAGTACACACTATCGCGTAACCTTTTAGCACATTCCTCAGACAATATCCTTAAGTATGTCCAATATTTTTTGCAAGACCTATATTTTGTAGTAATTACCCAAAAAAATTAAGTATTAATATAATTTATGGAATAATTTGTAGCAATAACAGCTGATTGCGTGTCGTATATAAAGATAGTCTGCTTACATTTAGATAATTATGACCTAGAACTCCTTGAAGTTGTGATTTCGCGTGTCTAGCGATTTTGTGTGCTCTCTAGTGTTTATCTGAACCTGCCACGTCACCGACGAGACTTGTCGCCTATATACGTACAGTGTGAAATATAACTATTTAAAAATTGTCATAACCCCCGTCCTTAAAATGTATTATTATTTTTATATTACTACTATAGCTTTTGCCCGCAGCTTTGCCCGCGTGGACATCGTTTCTATGAGTGTCTTCGAGGGTAGTAGAGGGTTAATGCAGGTCCTAATATGTCTGCCTACCAAATTTCAGCCAGATACGTTTAGTAGTTTTTGCGTGAAAGAGTAACAAAAATCCATTCATACAGCCATACATACAAACATTCACATTCAAAATAATAATAGGATTATCAACTATTGCAATATCCTAGGAGAAACAGGATATCAAATTTCAAATCGATCAGACCTGTGAACAAGAAAAGAGCTGGTTATCTTCCAACGGCTATATATATATATTGTTGAATCATAACTTATGTATAACACGTCGTTTTTAAAAAAAATTCAAGTAACCTTTGAAACAAGAAAAACAAAATCAAAATTTATTCATCCGTTTGGGCGCTTCGATGCCACACACAGACACACATATACATCCTTGAGTTTGGAAATTTCATTTTTCCTGTGGGAACGGAAGGGCTTTAGATTTTCATATAGGTTTATAAGCATTGAACCTCAGGAGGCTCGGCTTTTCATACAAACGTAGTTCCGCTTTAATACAAAAACTACATGCCGGTAAGGCTCAAAACTTTGCGAATATATTGAGTACACACATATCGATGTTTGAAATTAGCTTTCATCGTAGTAAATTTAAACATAACTAAACGAAGGCTTAAGTATTAGTTTAGTACTGAATATTTGAAACTGCTCTTATTTTTTCCGTTTTATATTAGTACATCGAAAACTAATTACAAACATCGATATGTGTCTATTCAATATATTCTTTTTTTTATTTTTATTTTGCACAATTGGTAAACCCTTGACAACATCTCACCTGGTGGTAAGTGACGATGTTGCCGAAGATGGAAGCGGGCTAACCAAGATTCCCCAACGCAATGGGGAACTGGCTATCTTATCTTTATGCCGGAACACACCAATGATATCAACATTGATATTTGGCGGCAAGACTTAGATAAGATGGTGGTAGCTAGCCAGGCGGGCTTAGAAAAGGCCCTACCACCAACCAAACCGAGTCTTACAATTGACCCCGCCGGGAATCGAACCCGCGACCTCCTGTGTAAAGCCAGTGAACTTTGCCTCTGAGCTACGGAAGCGGTTAAAAATTCGCAAAGTTTGGATTCAATCCGGCTCATAGATTTTGTA
Source organism: Coleophora flavipennella (assembly GCA_947284805.1). Classification (NCBI taxonomy): domain Eukaryota; kingdom Metazoa; phylum Arthropoda; class Insecta; order Lepidoptera; family Coleophoridae; genus Coleophora; species Coleophora flavipennella. The sequence continues at coordinate 4,716,673 of OX369292.1, forward strand.
TTAAAGTGGAACACTACGTTTGTATGGAAACTCGAGCCTCCTGGGGACACTTTTTAAGATTTTGGGGATTTTTTAAGATTTTAGGCCCAGTAGTTTCGAAGATAAGAAGGTCAATTTTAGGCTATTTTCTTAAATAACTTCAAAACTATTTATCTTAAAATATTATAGGACCGACGACGACCTGGTGAAGATCGCGGGAAGCCGATGGATGCGGGCAGCGCAGGACCGGTCGTCGTGGAAATCCTTAGGGGAGGCCTTTGTCCAGCAGTGGACGATTTGTGGCTGATATGATGATGATTTAGGAAAATAATAATAAGTATATGAGATTCTCACTACAAGCCCTTTCATTTAAAATGTCACACGATATAGTTTGCAAAAACTTGTTTTTACAAAGTATATACTGAGAGGTCTCGTTATGTTGGTAGTTCAAGTTTGGGTGCGGAACCCTATTCGTGTGACCACGATTCGCACTTAGCCGGTTGTTTCCACCTGTATACTACAGAAGTAAATGACCTTAGGGTTGATATTTGATATGGAACATAAAAAAATAAAAGTTTAAAAAACTTAAAAACCGACTTCAAAATGAAATTCACTCAAAAGTATGAAATAATATTATTATACTTAGACACACGACATTAACCAACAATAACGAAATCAAAGGTGGCTAGGAATTAAAATAGGGGCCTAAAATTTTTTTTGAGGTCGGTATCAGCATACATCTTATAAGTTTTAGATTCGATGGCATTGCTGGTTATTGTTGGTTAATGTCGTGTCTAAGTATAATAATATTATTTCATACTTTTGAGTGAATTTCATTTTGAAGTCGGGTTTTAAGTTTTTTAAACTTTTATTTTTATTTTATTTATTTTTAGTGATAATGCTAACGTTATACCCAATCACCCACTCGCCAATAGGAACCATCAAATCATAATTCATAATGCATGTGTTTTATTAACAGATACAGATTCCTGTGGCTTCCATCATCATCATCTCAACAGAATGAAAGTTAAGGAGTTAAATCTTCCATCATCAGCTCATCTGAACAACCTGAAATAATACAACTATCGGTCTACGTAAAATTTTTAAAGAATTATCCTCCAACTCCTAACCGTTAAGGAGTTGTACCTTTCTTCATGAGCTCATCTGATGATGATGATGATGAGATGATGACTACCAGACGCCAAAACTTAGATAGTTTTAGGAAATACATGAAACGCGTAATATGTGCCTATAAAATTTGAGGGTTGTTCTCGATTACTCTGGGATCACATCATCAGATCCTGACTTGGTGACAACGGAACCCCCTCGGGAGTATACTCTTTCAAATAAAAAAAGAATTTTGAAAATCGGTTTACAATCGGCGGAGATATCGCGTAACAAACATACAAAAAAAAACATACAGTCGAATTGAGAACCTCCTCCTTTTTGAAGTCGGTTGAAAATATTTAAAAACTTCTACAAACACTGAAGATAACGGCTTCTTTATTATTTACTAGCCGTAGAACCCGGCTTCGCTCGGGGAGTTGATGTAAAAAAATGGTTCACAATGTTGCGAGTTTCCACAACATTCTAGAGTTCACTGGAAAGTTCCAGAATGCTAAGGGATATTGTTGTGGAATGCTCTCGAATACTCTCAAATGATCTGTACTGTTCTGATAATTTTTAGAATTTTCAACGGAAAATACACTTATGAATTTTGATTTCCTTGAGAGTGTCGAAATGTACGTTTTTTGCGGTATAAACGGCCGTATCTTTTTATTACGTTAGGTAACTAAGAAGTTTAAACATCGTGAGGAAACCTGCAGAAATTCGCAGATTGTATGTGAAGTCGACCAACCCGCACTGGGCCCGCGTGGTCGACTAAGGCTCGATCGCCCTTATTCAGGGTAGGCTCACGCCCCTCGGTGAGGACGTATACGAGCTGATATGATGATTCCCGAGATAAAGGGTCTTGACAGACAGACGGACGGACAACAAAGTGATTCTTTAAGGGTTCCGTTTTTTAGGTACGGAACCCTAAAAAGCACATGCCGGTCGAGTTTTTGGCACTCAAAGTTCATTTCAGGTGTTTTTTTTTGACATTTAAAATATGCAACGGTGGCTCAACCGGTAACGACTCGGTCCATCTAACCAGAGGTACCGGGTTCAAATCTGGTGGACGGCCAATGTACCAATGAGTCTTTCAAAAAAACTTACGTACATATACTTACCGATTGCTTTAACGGTGAAGGAAAACATCGTGAGGAAACCTGCACACGCCTGTGAAGAAACTCGAAGGTTGTGTCTGAAGTCGACCAACCCGCACTGGGCCCGCGTGGTCGACTAAGGCCTAATCGCCCTGATTCAGGGTAGGCTCGAGCCCCTCGGTGGGGACGTATATGAGCTGATATAATAAATAATAAAATATGCAACGTAGTCCTCTCACTTTCTTTTACACATTGATTTGATTACACATCAAAATTTGGATTGGAAATTTGGATATCGTATTCACACCTAAAAATCAGTGCAAGGTTTTACGAAAATGGCGCCTCATTACAACTAGGCACTTTACACGTATGCGTGTTTTTTAAAGTAACCATAAATAGATATCTTCTTCATCTTATCAGCTCATATACGTCCCCACCGAGGGGCTCGAGCCTACCCTGAATTAGGGCGATCGGGCCATAGTCGACCCAGTGCGGGTTGGTCGATTTCACACACCACCTTTGAGTATCTCCGCAGGCGTGTGCAGGTTTCCTCACGATATTTTCCTTCACCGTAAGAGCTTCGGATAAATGTATATATGAAATCGAAATTCGAAAACACATTGGTACGTGGCAGGACTCGAACCATGGCCTCCCGGACAGGAGGTAGCGGCCGTAACCATTGCGCCACCGACGCTCATTAAAATAGTTTGATAGATATATAGTATTTTTTTAAAAAGTGGCAAAATTAAACGCACCGTGCGGTAGAATCAACTTTGCGCACGCTAATGTGTCCAATGCGACTGTATTGAAAAATTTATATATCATGGTTCTTAACAAGTCGATGCACAAAATTGTGAAATGGTATCAATTACACGGTTATTTAATTAACTCGAAAATTAACCCTCACGCAACAGATCAAGTAACTTATAATCGTGTTAGAGTATGTCTACTGAAGTTGCCAGCTGAGCTATCAACTGGCAACTTTTTTTCGACGAATGTTAAGTCGTTTTACCTACCTAAACTAAATACTAGCTTTTGCTCTCGGCTTCGCCCGAGTGGACATCGTTTGGCTGTCTTTGAGGGCGAGTGGTGCGCGAGCCGCGAGTGGCTCGCGAGCGTGGACATTAGTTTTATCTAGATCCCTATCCCAGATCGGGCTATTCTGATAAGCAGTCTATGTCATTTCCCACTGCTCAACCATCTCTGTGCAAAAAAAAACACAAAAATCCATTGTTCCGTCGCGATGTTAAAAAAAAATGAACCAAAAAAAATACAATTTTTTCAGTTCCCTCAGCAACTGCATCGGACTGTGCTATTTTCGCGGGATAAAAAGTAGCTTATGTCATTCCCCGTGACACAGGGCTACCTGCATGCCAAATTTCATCAAGATTGGTTAAGGTGTTGAAGCGTGAAAAAGGTTACAAACAAACACATTTTCACATTTGTAATATTAGTAAGAATGTATATGATCATTGGTCACTATGTTTTTTTCAGGTTATTTTGTAAATACTAGCTGGCAATTGTAACATGACATTTGAACATCAGAATAATGGTATTAACAGACAACTTTGAAAATCCATCGAGCTCTACAGTGAACAGACTCGACGAAACCCCTTCAAACTGGAGTATATTGTACTGCTCGCACCTCTGGGCCAACAGCAACTTGCGACGAGCTGTCCTTAACCACGAACACTCCGATGATAAGCTTGTCAAGTACTGCTACACGTGCAGGGGAAAAATAAGAAAGTACGAAGTAAGATCACCAAAGGAAACGTTTTTTCCTCATAATCATTCAACGCCTAATCGTAAACCTACAGTTAACACCGGAGAGCCATCGGCTAACGAAATCCGTATAAATTCCTCCATTGTTGATGCCTCGCACAGTGAAAGTGGTTTAAAGACCCAAAATTTAAAAAACACTGACTCCTCTGATGTGGCGGCAGATCAGTGCATACCATCTATATCTCGCCAAATCGATTCCAGTTTCCGCCAAAAATATGAAATGCGTCCTAATGAAATTAACCGCCGAAGACTGAGGAAAAGCCTGAAGGGCATCGGTTGCATCGTGAATCTCACCGTGACCGACAGTCCGGCCAAGAGGAGAACCCAGATACAAGCGTACTCAATAAGTGTGATGATTGTGGCAATTGTAGTTATAAGTTTTGTCCTAGTTAACTTTACTACGCCTAGTTTTACACGTGCAAGTAACGTAGTGAGTAAAATCACAGTGCCAACAAAAAATTTAGGGTACAATGTAACTTCAGCAACTATCACTTACTTTAGTACAACGACTACGTCGATATCAGAAACAGAAAGTGCCACCACAGAAAACAAAAATCATACAGATGTAGCAGTAGAACTCACTACGGAAAGTACTTCTCTTATCTCCAATATCATACCGAAGATTCGTAAGAATATAAGAACTTATTCGAGAGACTCGAAGAAAAACCACGAGGCTTTGAAACCAAAGGAAGTATTCAATAGAGACTTGTCGCTGAAGTTTTGCTCGTGCCAAACGAATGAAATTTGTATGTTAGATGAGAATAGTGGTACGGCTATATGCAGACAGGCGATAGACACTGAAGATCCAACAGGTAAATTGGTTCAATTAACTATGTACATTACCCCAAGTTCTTATTTTATCGATTTACGGTCAATTACAGAACGATCATTAGCATTTTAGTTCCGCAATTAAGCAATAAAGTGTACATTTGAATGACACTAGAATTAATGGACGTTTGTGCAACATACGATACTGTTACAGTGCGTGCCACTAAAGATGAGACAAACAAACATTTACATTTCGTGATTACCAAGTCAGAAAAATATCTCTATAAATGAGAGGAAATAAAGTTTTAGGCAACAAATATGCATAAAATATACTGATCATAAATGGGTTTGAAAGTAATTGGCATACTGAGGATTCGACATTTTGTTTTTTTTTCGTTAGAAGTTAAAATTAATCAAAATTATTATGGAATATATATATATATATATATATATATACATAGTACCTACAGTCCTACTACTTGATAAAATCACAAACGAGGTGATCCGTAGGAGAACCAAAGTAACCGCCAATTAAGACATGCGAATGTTTTTTAACTCTGTGGTAACCGACATAGGTCACAGAACTGCTAACCTTAAGTGGCAGTAACATTGCTCGTTAAACAGATGACCGTTGGGACATGCCCTCTCGTATATCTACCAGATACGCTGAAACTACCAGGTTATCATATAGCGTCCCCACTCACCGACAGCTAGGTCATATAGTGCGGGCCACTATTCCTGCCAGCACGATAAGGCGAAGGCAAGGACCAGTTGCGGTAAGTCTTGCCGCCAAGATGCTTGTCCTGGTACTCTGCAAGGCGAGTGCCTCGTGGAAGAGAACCACTACCTACTGTCCAGGTAGGTCCCGGAGCTGTAGGCACGCTCACCTCCCGCGGCTTTCGCGGCTGGCGGTTCGATCCCCGCTTGGGACGCCAGAGAAGCTGGCTCCCACATCACCGGTGTGGTACCGGAGCTGTTGGTAAGACGTAGCAGTTCTCCCACTTGTTGGACCGAAGGTGAAGGTCGCACGAAGCCGCTGGATGCGAGCAGCGCAGGACTGGTCGTTGGAGGAGGCCTGATTTTTGACTGATGCGATGAAGCTGATGATGGCGATGAAAACTAGACTAGTGACTTCTGTAAAAAATTGAACCAAACTTTATAGGTTGCGGCGGTCTCTGCGCCATGGAGACGGAGGCGTGTCAGCTAGTTGACAGGACGCGCGGGGTGCGCGTGTGTCGGCTGCTGACCCTCGTCACCTGCTCTGCGCACGAGTGGCTTTGCCGGAACGGACTGTGTGTGCCCGCGAACGCGCGCTGCGACGGCTCCATTCAATGCTACGATCGCTCCGATGAAATACATTGTGGTATGATTTCTGAAATTTTTAAAATATATTGTAAACTTCAATATTGGCTACAAAATAAAGCTGTTACATGCTTCCTAAGCAAGCATTTGTATTTGGTGAAGTATGATGACAATCATCATAATATATCAGTGTGAAGGACCCATTCTTAACCGACTTCCAAAAAGGAGGAGATTCTCAATTCGCCTGTGTAAATATGTTGTTGTTTATTTTGTATGTTTGTTACGTGATATCTTTACATCATCAACATCATCACAATTTAAGAGCCGTGCCCTTGTCGGTGTAGCTCTTTCCAGGTCTCTCTCTCCTACATTATCTCCTTCATTTCTCTATACGTTTCCACCTTAACTTTCTTCTTAACTTGGTCTATACTTTCTAGGTCTTCCTCTTCCGCGCTTTCCTTCGATCTTTCCCTTTTTATTATCTTTCTCTTTCTTCTTTCTATCTTTACATACGGAATGTAAAAAGACCACTCCCGGAAACGTAAACTGGGGTTTTTACTCATCATACTGAACAACTTTCTCCAAGGAACCCATACTGAATTCTCGAAAAATTTTTTGGACTTCCCATACAAAATTGGTCTTTTATCTGGCTTATTTGTATGAAAAGTAGTTTTTTTTAATTAGTAAAAAAAAACAAAAAAAAAAAAAGAAAGAAAGAAAAAAAGAAAGAAAAAGTTGTTCAGTATGATGAGTGGAAGCCTCAGTTTAAGTTTCCGCAGGAGTGGTCTTTTTACATCCTGTATTGTGGACCAATTTTCCTTATTCTTTTTTATTCGATATAGGGCGCGGGCGTTTCGAAGTTGTATGATAATGCTGTGATAGTGCTGTAATGATAAAATGTTTTTATAAAAAAAAGTTGGTCTCATATAAATTTTATCAAAATCGGTATGGTACTTTAAAAAAAATCTTTTGTAAGCCCTAAATTAACAAATACCCAAAAATAATAATGCAACATTGTATTGCAGTTGTTGCAATGGAAGTCGGTTTTTAACATGTTTAGCGTTTCCTATATTATCTACTCATACTAAAAAAACTACAATTCTCAAAAATATTTTTGACTCCATAACGATTAGTTTAATAAAGTATTAAAAAAATGATCAATTATGGATCTTTTGAGGAAATTTGTTCAGTCTCATAAATAGAAATCCTACTGTACGGCTCCTGCATTAATATATATATATATATATTATTTATTTTAGAGTGTGACCTGACGAAGCAGTTTCGCTGTGGGCATTCAATTTCGTGTTTTCCGAACACAAAACTCTGCGATGGAGTAATAGACTGCTGGGACGGTCTAGATGAACTCAACTGTACTGCAAGTGAGTTCTCTATCATATAAATGTGTTGCGTTTTAAATCTATCCTTGTATATTTGACCTGGACTTACCTGTTAATTTCTGAACTCTTCTGAAACCCCAAATTCTACATTCCATTCTCTGACATTCCTCTGGAATACAAAGATATTTTTATATTTTATTATTTGGTTAGGGCCGCCGCCTCCTGTCCGGAAGGTCGTGGTCCGAATCCTGCCACGCACCAAAGTGATTTCGAATTTCGATTTCATATTGTACGTTTATCCGACGCTCTTACGGTGAAGGAAAACATCGTGAAGAAACCTGCACACGACTGCGGAGAAACGAAGGTTGTGTGTGAATTCGACCAACCCGTACTGGGCCCGCGTGGTCGACTAAGGCCCGATCGCCCTAATTCACGGTAGGCTCGTGCCCCTCGTTGGGGACGTATATAAGCTGATATAATGATGATGACAAAGCTGAGGCCCTGAAATATTCGGCTTAACAAGCCTGGGCTGACGCTTGAGCTCGCAAAGCTCCAGAAACATGTTCCAGGACGAAAGCGTTTAATAAAGCTGCCAAGTCCTACAAAAAGACACTGTGCGGGGCACGCTTTGACCACATAAGCCATATTGGATCAACACTTACCTCCTACCCATCTGGGAGTAAGGCGTGCGTGCTGATTCGATCACGCAGAGAAACTCCGAGCATAGCTCGCTCAATTGCCCTTTGAGTGAGCTATGAGGCCCATAGTAAGCGACCATGTCTCAGTTCCGTATGTCATCACTGGCAACACACACTGGTCGAAGACCTGGGTCTTAAGACACTACGGTATTTGGGACGTGAAGATATATTAGTTATATAAACGTTTTTAAACACCTGCTTTAAACAAATCGTGCGAAACCACTTACGAATCAGGGTTAATAAGCATGTGCTCATTGGGACCTAACAGTGTAACGGGACTTTATCGCTACACAGGATGTAAAAAAAATCGTGTAAGACACGTTAAATGGGGGTTCCACTCATCATACTGAACAACTTTCCCAACCCATAGTCAATTCTCAAAAAAAATTGGACCCTCCATACTATGCACAAAATTTGTCAATTAGCTGATAATTTTTTATGAAGAGTAATTTTTGTTTTTGCGATTTCAGCAAACTCGTAGAACAAAAGTTGTTCAGTATGATGAGCAGAAGCCCCAGTTAACGGGACCCACACCACTTTTGTTACACCCTGTTTATCTAACATGTCCGTGAAATATTTAACCCGGGCGGGCAGGGCTTGGAAACCGGTTAATTTACTATGGGAGCTTAACCGGTTTCATAAAGGTTTTTATATATTTTTGGTATTTTGTTATATTTACTGAAATAATTAATGTGGTAAATTTAATATGAGCCATTTTTTAGAACTGACATCTAATTGGCTCAAGCTAACTTGTATTTTGGAAAATAAAAATTAACCGGTTTCAAGACCTGCGCGGACGGGGTCGACATGAAATATGATAAGATAGGTAAATTATTATACCTATACAATATATATATATATATATATATTCTTATATATATAAATCTCGTGTCACAATGTTTGTCCCCAATGGACTCCTAAACCACTTAACCGATTATAATAAAATTCGCACACCATGTGCAGTTCGATCCAACTTGATAGATAGGATAGTTTAAATCTCAAATTATAGTAGCAATTTTAATTAAGAATCAAGAAATTCCGTAACGAAGAAAAAAACTTCACGCTCGGTTGCCATGGCAACAATATCGGCTGTCAAAACAAACATATAAGAAGATTTGATCATTTTCGGAGAATAATAAAACTCTTTTCATAAACTGTATATACCTCCAAATGACAAAAAAGATTTGATTATTTTTTATTTATAAAATGCAAAAACATTTTTATTTAAGACACAGCTGTTTGTATTTATAGAGATAGGTACAAAAAGATTTTATTCCATATAAATCTTCTGTCCGTGTGTTAGTCATTGAACTCCTCCTAAACGGCTGGACCGATTTCGCTAATTCTTTTTTTGTCGAGTTCGTTATTGTCAGGAGAAGGTTCTTATGTAGGGTAGGGTAGGGTAGGGTAGGGTAGGGTAGTGTAGTGTAGTGTAGGGTAGGGTAGGGTAGTGTAGGGTAGGGTAGGGTAGTGTAGGGTAGGGTAGTGTAGGGTAGTGTAGGGTAGGGTAGGGTAGGGTAGTGTAGTGTAGGGTAGTGTAGTGTAGTGTATGTAGTAGGGTAGGGTAGTGTAGTGTAGGGTAGGGCAGTGTAATGTAATGTTAGGCGGTACGAAGTTGGCCGGGACAGTTAGTATATTAATATATCTTAATATATATAAATCTTGTGTCACAATGTTTGTCCTCAATGGACTCCTAAACCATTTAACCGATTATAATAAAATTCGCACACCATGTGCAGTTCGATCCAACTTGAGAGATAGGATAGGGTAGGGTAGGGTAGTGTAGGGTAGGGTAGTGTAGGGTAGGGTAGGGTAGTGTAGTGTAGGGTAGTGTAGAGTAGTGTAGGGTAGGGTAGTGTAGTGTAGTGTATGTAGGGTAGGGTAGGGTAGTGTAGGGTAGGGTAGTGTAGTGTAGTGTATGTAGGGTAGGGTAGGGTAGTGTAGGGTAGGGTAGTGTAGTGTAGTGTAGGGTAGTGTAGGATAGGGCAGGGCAGTGTAATGTAATGTAAGGCGGTACGAAGTTCGCCGGGACAGCTAGTATAATATATAAATCTCGTGTCACAATGTTTGTCCCCAATGGACTCCTAAACCACTTAACCGATTATAATAAAATTCGCACACCATGTGCAGTTCGATCCAACTTGATAGATAGGATAGTTTAAATCTCAAATTATAGTAGCAATTTTAATTAAGAATCAAGAAATTCCGTAACGAAGAAAAAAACTTCACGCTCGGTTGCCATGGCAACAATATCGGCTGTCAAAACAAACATATAAGAAGATTTGATCATTTTCGGAGAATAATAAAACTCTTTTCATAAACTGTATATACCTCCAGATGACAAAAAAGATTTGATTATTTTTTATTTATAAAATGCAAAAACATTTTTATTTAAGACACAGCTGTTTGTATATATAGAGATAGGTACAAAAAGATTGTATTCCATATAAATCTTCTGTCCGTGTGTTAGTCATTGAACTCCTCCTAAACGGCTGGACCGATTTCGCTAATTCTTTTTTTGTCGAGTTCGTTATTGTCAGGAGAAGGTTCTTATGTAGGGTAGGGTAGGGTAGGGTAGTGTAGTGTAGGGTAGGGTAGTGTAGTGTAGGGTAGTGTAGTGTAGGGTAGGGTAGTGTAGTGTAGGGTAGTGTAGTGTAGGGTAGTGTAGTGTAGTGTAGGGTAGTGTAGTGTAGGGTAGTGTAGTGTAGTGTATGTAGTAGGGTAGGGTAGTGTAGTGTAGGGTAGGGCAGTGTAATGTAATGTTAGGCGGTACGAAGTTCGCCGGGACAGCTAGTAATATATATAAATCTCGTGTCACAATGTTTGTCCCCAATGGACTCCTAAACCACTTAACCGATTATAATAAAATTCGCACACCATGTGCAGTTCGATCCAACTTGAGAGATAGGATAGTTTAAATCTCAAATTATAGTCGCAATTTTAATTAAGAATCCAGAAATTCCGTAACGAAGAAAAAAACTTCACGCTCGGTTGCCATGGCAACAATATCGGTTGAATCTCGTGTCACAATGTTTGTCCCCAATGGACTCCTAAACCACTTAACCGATTATAATAAAATTCGCACACCATGTGCAGTTCGATCCAACTTGAGAGATAGGATAGTTTAAATCTCAAATTATAGTCGCAATTTTAATTAAGAATCCAGAAATTCCGTAACGAAGAAAAAAACTTCACGCTCGGTTGCCATGGCAACAATATCGGTTGTCAAAACAAACATATAAAAAGATTTGATCATTTTCGGAGAATAATAAAACTCTTTTCATAAACTGTATATACCTCCATATGACAAAAAAGATTTGATTATTTCTTATTTATAAAATGCAAAAACATTTTTATTTAAGACACAGCTGTTTGTATTTATAGAGATAGGTACAAAAAGATTTTATTCCATATAAATCTTCTGTCCGTGTGTTAGTCATTGAACTCCTCCTAAACGGCTGGACCGATTTCGCTAATTCTTTTTTGTCGAGTTCGTTATTGTCAGGAGAAGGTTCTTATGTAGGGTAGGGTAGGGTAGGGTAGGGTAGTGTAGTGTAGTGTAGGGTAGGGTAGGGTAGGGTAGTGTAGGGTAGGGTAGGGTAGTGTAGTGTAGGGTAGGGTAGTGTAGGGTAGGGTAGGGTAGTGTAGTGTAGGGTAGTGTAGTGTATGTAGTAGGGTAGGGTAGTGTAGTGTAGGGTAGGGCAGTGTAATGTAATGTTAGGCGGTACGAAGTTCGCCGGGACAGCTAGTATATATATATAGTCTGTTTGAATAAGACCTGCGGTGGAAAATAGTCTCTCAGATGCGACAGATGCCTCGTTTGCAACGAAATAGATGGGACAACACGCGCGTTTACATTACATTTTTAAAGCGCGAAATTTGAAAAGTATCGTTGAATCTGCCATAAAAATATCGCCGATACCGATATATCGGCAAACCCGAAGTATCGCCGATATATCGGTATCGGTATCGGATGCATCCCTAATATATATACTATAGTATCTTCGACGTTGACTTGGTTGTTTGTTAGTTTTTTTTATTCACAATTGGTAAGCCCTTGATATCATCTCAGCTGATGATAAGTGACGAAGATGGAAGCGGGCTTACCAAAATTCTCTAACGCAATGGGGAACTGGCTATCTTATCTCCTAGCCGGAACACATCAAATGCTGTTATGTTAACATTGATGCTTGGCGGCAAGACTTAGATAAGATGGTGGTAGCTAGCGAGGCGGGCTTTGAAAAGGTCTTTCCACCAACCAAACCGAGTTATACAAAGTTAGACTCTGTCGGGAACGAACCCGCGACCTCATGATGTGCTAATGGACTGAATCATTACGCCACGGAGGCGTTTTGTTTATAAACTCTTCATTATTTTTATATATTTTACATACCTAGCTTACTAAATAAAAATATTGAACTGTACAACGCCGGGCTTATCCCTAGATCTCTCCTATGTAAAGTTTAAAATAAAAGTATACAATATTAGTCGACCACGCGGGCCCAATGCGAGTTGGTCGACTTCACACAAGTTAGGCCCGATCGCCCTAATTCAGGGTAGGCTCGAACCCCTCGGTGGGGACGTATATGAGCTGATATGATGATACAATATTAAAATAAAAAAGGGACAAAGAAACACGTACAAAACAGCAAAGGAAAAATAAACTTATATTAAGGTCATCATATCAGCCGAAAGACGTCCAGGTCCTCGGTCCACCGAGTGGGAGGCCTGCCTACTCTTCGTCTTCCGGTGCGCGGTCTTCACTCAAGAACTTTACTGCTCCAACAGTCAACTGTATCTAAGTAATTTACAAAAAAAAAAACAGTGTAGTGTAGAGTAGGCTAGTGTAGAGTAGGCTAGGGTAGGGTAGGGTAGTATAGTGTAGTGTAAGGTGGAACGTAGTTCGCCGGGACAGCTAGTATATTATATTTTATCTATGAACCAGTAAATAGTAAAGATATTAGGATATAATATAATGAATTCCTACAAAAAATAGGAACGGCCTAACAGTATTACTTCTTCGACACATTCAATTAGTTGTACCTACGTGGATTGTTAGCTCGAAAACTTCGTCGAGAATCGAACTCGCGAATTCCCTTGTGAGGAGCTCAATAGTAAATAGAAAGTTAAGCGCTCCGTTCATGGCTGAGCGTATTTCTATTTCATTTGTAAGATTTTAATGTACCTAGCAGCTAAATTTTTTAAGCGAAAACTTCTATAGGGGCATTGAGCATTTTTTGAGATGGGGAAAAAAACCATTGCATTCGCGACCGTTACAGACACCAACAGGAACACCGGAGGCACAGTATAATATTAGTACTAGCGCCGGAGGTGCCGGAGGATCAAAACTTTTGAACTCGCGACCGTTACCGACACCAACAGGAACACTCGGAGGGTCAAAACTTATAAAACTGTAAAAAGTTTTCACTTCTGTCGGCTCTGCCGAAATGATTAGTTTAGGTTTTTTAATTCTTATTTCTGTACCTCGGAGGTAAACTGTGTCAAGTCCATTTTTTCGAATTTTACTTTTTAATGGCGATATACACCGTTTTTATGGCCTCTAGTGCGGAGGCCTGAGAGCTGCCCGATTGAGGTCATGGCTGTACGGAGGGTGAGGTGGCTTTAGGAGCCGGTTTGGGGGGGGGGGGCAGTTGGGAGAGCTTTGCCCCAGGCATTGTTAGGGGCCGTATTGGGTTGGACCTTAGGGATCCTGAGTGGGGCCAAGTAGACGGCTGACGTCGGTGTCGGTTTTGGGCCCTGTTTGGGTTGTGAGGCGGGTTTGACTTTCAGTGGTGGCGGATTTGGGGCTCGCGGGCACCCTCGGTAGTTGGCCGGGTGAACGACCCTGCCGCACAGCACGCAAGCAGGGGGGTGTTAGCGTCTCGTGTACACTTGCACTCTTTAGTGCTGTGTGTTTCTAAACACTACACACCTCGGGGTGGCAGAGCAGTTAGCCGCTGCGTGGCCGTAAAGCTGGCAGCGGTGGCATAGACCGTGGAAACCGCGTTTGTGCGGAGCTACTACTTTAACGTTGGAAAGCCCACAGATGGTGAGCTTACGTTGGTAAGTTCGTCAGAATGACGAGGGCTAGGGGGTATTATTTGTGCCTCTTGTGCACAGCCACAGCTTGGAAACCTTGTTGAATAAGGTCATTAATTATGTCCTCATTAGAGAGTTCATGTGGGACTCCATGTAAGACCGCGCGAATCTTACGCTCCTCGGGGAGAGCGTAAGTAGGGTACGGGATTCTGTTTTGTGTTAAGAGTCTAGTGAGACCCCTAAAATCGTCGGTCGTCGGGACTTCGATTTTTATCTTTCACCTAAGTTTGACGCTTTTGTGTTAATAACTTTGTTGTCCTTATAAAGTTGGCTTGTGGCCGGCCACATCTTTTTGTCCCTAAGGAAGGCATTCGGGGGCGACTGTTCGTGTGACCGGGGCGCACCGATTGGCTTGTTTAGGCGTGGTGTTTTTACTAGACAGGCTCGCGTGCTCAGACTGCATGGTTGGTGGGGGAAAGTCCAGTGACATTAGCGTAAGAGGGGAAGATTGCGTAAAGGCCTGAAGGGCGGGACGCTTATTCCGGCGATCGCGTTTTTTATTGATGACTACCTCGAACTCACCTGTAACGGTGCGGTCCGATGCGGCATCTACGTCGTCTGAATGCTGTCTTTTACGAAAGGTTTCCGAGGCGGCGTCGGTGCCCATAGAGCGCATGGGCGAGAGGGGTGAGTCGGGCACCTTAAGGCGGCGGCAGAAAGTCTTCCACGGAATCGCGGAAAACTGACTTCTGACTGATGGCGTTCCATACTGGCGAGGAGTTGAATAATTTTGCGGTGACAGGGTTGGCGGAGTTGTTTGGTACGAGATCTGCGGCTGTGGTACTCGTGATCCCTGCGAGGACTGCGGCTGCGGTCTTTGTGAACCGTCGGGCGATCGTAGATGCGGTCCCTGACTCCCACCACCCCCTTGAAAGTTCATTGGGCGTGGATTCGCAAGTACAACTTACTAGGAAAGGGCAGGTTTAATTCAACGGGGACCTTATTAACATAAGCTCCGCTTTAGAATTGTAAATGCGCAGGGCAAGCGTAAATGAGTAAACGTAGAGCCATACGATCTCTATAGTACCTGTCCTATTTTATTGATTTAAGATAAAAAGAACATATTCCAAAATATTTAGTGGATTATTTCACTGATATTGGACTTGATATAGAACTTTACTTATGGAAAGAAGTCGTTCATTTGGGGAACAGTGTGTTAAGTCCACCCCTGCCAGCTGAGTAGGTAGTACAACATATTTACCGTAGGAGTTCTGAAAAGTACTTAATTTTGCATAAGAATCAGTTTAAGAGTCTCCAGGAGGCTCGAGTTTCCATACAAACGTAGTTCCCTTTTCATACAAAAACTACATGCCGGATTGAATCCAAACTTTGTAAACGTAATGACTAGACACAAAATAGATGTTTGTAATTAGTTTTCATCGTAGTAAATTTTAACGTAACTAAACGAAGGCTTAAATTAGTTTTGTACTGAAAGTTTGAAACTGCTCTTATTTTTTTCCGTTTTATATTAGTACCCATCGAAAACTAATTATAAACATCGATATGTGTCTCCTCAATATATTTGCAAAGATTGGATTAAATCCAGCATGTAGTTTTTGTATTAAAGCGGAACTACGTTTGTATGGAAACTCGAGTCTCGTGGGGTTCCTAGAAACAAAAAAAAAGTTGTGACAGTTTATATCCAAAAAAATTTTTCTTTTCCTTCTCCTTTAAACTTAGTCATATGTGACACAGTTTATACCTCTGAGGTACAGATTTTGTTTTGTTCCAGAGTGCCCCGACGACCAGTTCACCTGCACGGACGGGCAGTGCATACCACTGTCACGGTTCTGCGATGGCCTCCCCGACTGCACGGATGGCAGCGACGAGCCGCGCGGCTGCGGCGACGCCTGCGTTGGCCACGAACTGCGCTGCAAGAACCACAGATGCGTTCCGCGCACAGTACTCTGCGACGGATACGACAACTGCGGGGACTCGACAGACGAACTCAACTGTTGATGGTTTTTTTTTTGTGTTTTTTTTTTATTGTGTGATTAGATTATATAGTAGTGAAGTTAGACTGGTTTAGCATTATTTTGTGAAGAATGACAGGTTATAGTGTTAGTTAAAAAAAAGTTTAAATACAGGTTGTAACAAAATTGGTGTAGGTCCCGTTAACTGGGGCTTCTACTCATCATACTGAACAACTTTTGTTCTACGACTTTGCTGAAATCGCAAAAAAAAATGTTTTACTCTTAATACAAATCGATCAGCTGATCGACCAATTTTGTGCAATTTAGTATGGTCCAAATTTTTTTTTGAGAATTGTCTATGGGTTCCTTGGGGAAAGTTGTTCAGTATGATGAGTAGAACCCCTAGTTAACGGGTCCTACACATTTTTTTTTACAGCCTTTATACTCAAGTGCATTACTTTATTTTACAATTCATATCGCACTCGTGTGCCAAGAAAGACTACCTACATATAAGAGCTTTTGGCAGTTTTGTTCGTTTATAAGACAGTTTAAGAGCCCGGAGTTCATAAATCCCATACAAACGTTGTCTTGATTCATTTGTTAACCAAACGAATTCCGTTGTTTACCTTCAAAACAAGTTCATTGGTTAATAATGGGTTCCTTTTAAATTTTTCAAAAAACGAATGCAATACCGACACAGTTATGTCATCCGATTATCGATATAAAATTGTTTCAAAATCGGTTGTTTGGTTAACAAATTAATCAGACTACCTTTTCATGGGATTTATGAAATCCAGCGGGCTCTTATGTATGTGTGGTTTACCTATCTTAGCAAAATATTTGTTCGTTTGTAGTGTCCACAAAAAAGTACTAATTATTTTATTTAAAAGTAAAGTACCTAATAAAACAAGTTTATTAACTTTTATTCTTTACTTTATTATTACTTTTTATTATAACTTTTAGACAAAAAGCGTCGGTGGCTCAACCGGTAACGACTCGGTCCATCTAACCAGAGGTACTGGGTTCAAATCTGGACGGCCAATGTACCAATGAGTTTTCAAAAACTTACATGCATATACTTACCGATTGCTTTAACGGTGGAGGAAAACATCGTGAGGAAACCTGCACTCGCCTGCGAAGAAACTCGAAGGTTGTGTGTGAAGGTGACCAACCCGCACTGGGCCCGCGTGGTCGACTAAGGCCTAATCGCCCTGATTCAGGGTAGGCTCAAGCCCCTTGGTGGGGACGTATATGAGCTGATATAATAAAAAAAAAACTTTTATTAGTCCAACCCATCTTATTAATAAGGTAGAAAATACACGGGTAGGGTGATAGAAAAAAGATCATGAAAACATTATTTTTTTTTAATGTTTCATCATCATATCCGCCGAAAAACGTCAACTGCTGCACAAAGACCTATACCCCAAGGATTTCCAGGAACGACCGGTCCTGCGCTGCCCGCATCCATCGGCTTCCCGCGATCTTCACCAGGTCGTCGGTCCACCGCGTGGGAGGCCTGCCTATGCTACATTTTCCGGTGCGCGGTCATCACTCGAGAACTTTACTGCCCCAGCGGCCATCTGTTCTACGAGCTATGTGCCCTGCCCACTGCCACTTCAGTTTAGCGATTCTGTGAGCTATGTCGGTTTCTTTGGTTCTCCACCCCAGTCCAAAAGCTTAAAAGCATCTTCCAGGGCGGCGGTGAACAGTTTCGGAGATATAACGTCTCCCTGTCTTACCCCTCGCTGCAGCTGGATAGGTTCCGAGTTTTGATCCTGGAGGCGAACCGACATGGTGGCGTTTTCATACAAACTTTTTGGACCGATGACCTGGTGAAGGTCGCGGGAAGCCGCTGGATGCGGGCAGCGCAGAACCGGTCGTCGTGGAGATACTTGGGGGAAGCCTATGTCCAGCAGTGGATGTCCTTTGGCTGATATGATGAAACGATTCCACTTAGAATAATAATAATTAGAAAACTAAACAGTAGCACTAGAAGTACTAGGCTGCAGATAATTATCAACTCGTGCCCTCTTTGAAATCTCGCTAACATTCTGAGCATCTATTGATGTACTGCTTCTCTTTGCAGAATCATTGTGTACATATTCAACAATCACCAACTTGTTGCAGTACAGAACAATAATCCTGTGTCCATTTACTATTTCAATTACATCAATCTGCTTAATATTTGAGTAAGGTCGGTACCTGCTACCATATTCATCATCATTGTAATATGGGAACAACTCACTCAAATCCACTTTTAAAGTTGGTTTAGGAGTAATGTATAGCACCAATTCACCAAGTTTATATGGGTTGTCATAAATGTGCAGTGTTTGGATACAAGTTCCTATTATAATGCATTTTCCTTCTTTAAAAAGTACAGCATTTTTTAGTTTTGTGATTTGAGCATTATCAGTACTGGACAACCATTTAAATACTTCAGGCGAACTCCAGTCAAAGCCATGTTCTTTTAACCCCCAAATTATTTCTCTGGTGCTATCGGATTTGTCTATCTTGTATACACATTTAGTTTTTTTATCCTTTAGAGAGAAAATGTGCCCACGGTATGTCAAGATGTTTACATGATTATCATTCACAAAGCTCATTGCCACCATCCCCACAGTCAACCTATCTAAAGGGGTTGTTTCAAGGGTTACTTCCCCATTTTCCTCTTTTAGTTTTGATACACATATAGTGCTATCTTTTGTTTTGAAGTACAAATTGTTTTTTAGCAGAAAGAATTTCGACAAATCTCCATTGACAAAGAACTTCTTTTTATTAGCCTTAGCTATCACAAGGAGGTTTGAATCCTCTTTATTCCTGCAGGTTCTAAAGACATACAGTTGATCAGATTCTACATAATAGTCGAACAAGAAATCAAAGGTCTCATGATGATGTTCAGACAAGTTTTGCGAATCAAAATAGTATATGGTATTGTAGTATAGGTAGCAATCAGACATTGATTCCCCTATGTAACCAGGGTATGCTATCAGATTATTCTTCAGAATCGTAAATTTCCTTTTTTTCTGAGAATCCCTCGGTCGTAACTCATCTTCTAGCACTGGAGATTCGTAATAATCCATTCTAGCAGAATTAACTTTAGACCACAGTGCTAAAGACTTGTATAACTCTCTCCATGTCAAACTAGACTTTCTTTGCGCCTCTTCAACTTCACCGTACTCCCTTTCACAAAGTTCTTTCCAAATTTCTTCGCTGAGATCAACAATATTTTTCCATGTTTTACACACTTTTCGAATCTTCACCACTTCACAGGCGTTTAGATACTTGATTAAGTGAGGCAAAATTTTCGTACCTATGGCATCGGAACTCATTTTAATTTGGGTTTTATCAGCTCCACAACTATTCCAAACTGATTCCAAGTTCTCATTCGCCTCGCTTTCATTACTAGCACAGTAGACTAAACTTTCAGTGCTTTCAACTGAATGAAAACTAAAAAAAAAGGAACTTACTTATGAAAAGTTTCAACTATAAACCAATAAAAAAAGCACTAAACTTAGTAGAAATTAGACAGTTTCAAATGTCAATTTCATAGTACTTTTGTTTACCTTTTGCTTTTTTTGATTGATTTTCAAAGTGCACCCACCAATACAAGCGCGCAAGAAGTTTACATGCGGCGCGAAAGAAATAAAGAGTACTAGTAACTAATTAGTAATCTGTGGTACTAGCCGCTAGCAACAACGTCGCCTGCGGGGGGTGATCACTGATCATGTTACTGCTCTAAGTATACATGTAGGTATAGAGCGCGTCTTTTATAGTGAGAACAGTAGGCACGGGTGAGAACAAAATAAGATAATGAGATAATATGTGTGTGATTGCAGTTACAAATAAACGTGTTATCTATCTATCTATCTCTATCTAACAACGCGACGTTCCGCCCGCAAGCGCTAGCGGTCATAATCGACTGTTAGCGGTATGCGTTAGTGATAGATTCCTAGCAGTGATTTTAAATATTTATCCTAATAAAATAGTCAGATGCATAGTAAAATCTTGTAAAAACGATACTTGGCGGACTTGACGCGTGCAGTGTAAGCATTCAGCTCCTGCTTGCGTCGAGGGCATCTGCTGTGCTGGTATATGATGCGGAGCTTCCTCTTCTCTGCGAGCATCAGGCAGATCTTCGGTGGCAGTGGCTTCGCAGTTATGCTGCCAGTGGAGGTGGAGGTGGCTTGCTCTGCAGCTTGCTGGAAAGCCTTTCTGATACTTGCGCCAGCTCTTCCACTTCGATGTGTGACTGGGTGCGTGGGGATGGTCGAGTCCAAAGCTTGCTCGAACAGCCTCCAGTCCATCCTCTTCCTCGAAGACGGTGAAGGTGGTGCGTCCCGGGTGTTCTCAAGCACGGCCAGCACCGGTTTGTGGTCCAATTGGACCTCGTCATCCAGCACCTCCAGTGCTATGGGGGACTTGAGGTTGGACACGACCAAGTCCAGGACGTCAGGGGTTTGGTCCAGCCCAGGTGGAGGGTAACTTGTAGGGGCTTCTGGTCCGAGCAAGTCGTAGCCATGGGCCTCCGCGTCATCGTAAAGCCTCTGACCGTTGGGGAGAGTTCCAGGCCGGGTTCTTGCAGTTCCAGTCTCCTGCCAAGATGGTCGAGGGACTGGAATTGAGCAGCTCTCTGACCTCGCGGACGTCGATGCTGCTCTTTGGAGGCTTGTAGATGGAATAGATGTTGATTGGAGAGCCTTCCGTGCCGATCTCTACCCCAAAGGCGTCGAAGCTTTCGGTTTCAGGAAGCGGGAGCAGTTGATGTGCGATAGAATTCTTGACCGCTAACATAAGGCCTCTGTTTGTCCTGGTTCCGGCTCTTTGGGTGCGGTGGTAGGTGTGGTACCCGGGGACCTTGAAGCGGGTGTTCTCCGGCAGCATGGTCTCACAGACCAGTAGTATGGAAACGTCCTGGTCCGTAAGTATGGGCTTCAGGAGCGGCATCTTCTTCCTTAGGTCCCCCTGAGCGTTCCAGAAGAGGAGCCTAAGTGGTTTGGCCGAGGTGTTGTCGGAGGAATTGCAGGAGCGGCTCCTCGAGTTGCTTGAGGAGTCGGGTGGCGGCTGCATCTGACTTGGCCGACTTGGGCTTTGGGGCCTCTGCTGCGCTCTTCCGGGCTGCGGGTTTCCCAGAGCTTGCGGCGGGGGCTGCGGAGGCTGTGGTTGCTGCGGAGACAGCTGGAGGGGCCGCGGCAGGAGGTTGGTCGCCTCTCTTGCGCTTTTTACTGCGTCGGGTTTTCCTCTTTCTCGCAGAGGAGTCGGTGCTGGCGGAATCAGCAGCGGTAGTGAAGGCGAGGGTGCCCACTCCCTTGTTCCTCGCCTCTCTCCGAAATGTCGGGCAGGAGCGGTGGTTTGCAGGGTGAGGGCTATTGTAGTTCGCACACGTGGGCAGGGCATCTCGAGGGCGGGGGCTTTCGCCGGCGAAGTGTGCCTCTCCACAGCGGACGCACGCGGGTGGGCGGTGGCAGTTGTGGCTCGAGTGCCTGAAGCCTTGGCACCTGTGGCACTGGGCGGGTCCTTTTTTCGAACGCCATGCTTCCACGGTGATTCCGGGGATGCACAGGAGCTCCTGGATGTTGTAAATCGCCGGGATGGTGTTCGGGGTGGGCCTCAGTTCTACAAAGAATATGCATCCTGGTCTGCCCTTGCGACCATTGATGTGGCGGGCGTAGGTTGGCTCGAACCCGTGGGCGGTCAGTTCCTCCACGTTGTCCTGCGGGTCTGTGTCGGCCGGGAGTCCCCTCACCGCTACCTTCACGTTGCGCTCGGTGGGCAGGGAGTTGGAGAACCAGACTAGGTTTTCAGTGGCTTCCAGGTTGCTCAGGTACCGCTGGATAACCCGGAACTCGTCTTCGTCCTGGGGCGAGAAGCGGAGGCCTTGTCCGTATGGGCGGACGTTTGGTGCGCGGCCGAGCGTATCCTTCAGCTGGCTTAGGTGGATCTTCCAGTTATGAAAGGTTTCCACTACGAGTGGGGGGAGCCTCGGCTTCTTTGGATCCGCGGCTGCGGGCGCAGAGGTGGCGGCGGCGGCGGGGCGCGCAGGTTGTTGTGGGCGCGTGGTAGAGCGCGGTGCTGTACGCTGGGGTAGCGCGCTCGCGGGTGGCGGGGCGCGCACGGCGGCGTGAGCGTACAGGGACGCGGCGTGGGACGTGGCAGGCGGGGGCTGCGCGGTGGTCGCTGCGGCGCTCGCGTACGAGGGCGCGGCGGGGGGCGCAGCGGTTGGCGCGGCGGGGGGCGCAGCGGCTGGTGCGGCGGGGGGCGCTGCTAGCGCGGTAGGCGCGTTGAACGCGACGGGCGCGGCCAGTGGGGAGCGCGCGGCTGGCAGGTCGCTCACGGCGGGCGCGGCGGCGGTGGACTGCAGCAGCTGGGACGCTGCAGAGCTCAGTCTGGGATCTCTCGGCTCGCCTCTAGGGATGGTGCTTGGTGGTGGCTGGTGCGGAGCTGACATCTCGCCGCTCACGCGCGTGTTGCGACGCTTTGGGTCCTTCTCCGGCTCGGAGTCCGACCCGGGGCTGAACAAGCGTCTCTTTGGGGCCATTGAGAAATCAGGAAGCGCCTCCCTGACGGCCGCTTCGCAGAGTTCGGGGTTTGCCTCGATGGATTGGAGCTTCTTATCCGCGGCCCAAATACATGAGGTGGCGAAGCTCTCTTCGGCGAAGGAAGCTGGTGCAGTTGCGTTGAGGCGGCTCTCCCTCTCCATGATGTTGAGCGCCATCGCCTGCAGCAGCTCCCCCGACCCTATCCGTGATTTGCACATACGTGCTAGAATCACGGTATCTGCATCCAATGCAGATCGTGGTGAGGGGGGCCGCTGTTGGTGTGTCTTGCTCTCCGGAGTGGTGAGGTCCTCGACGTGGGCAGCGGGGTTGGTGTCGGTGGTTTTTTCCGGAGTTGATGATCCGCTTCCGGAGCTCGCGGAGCTTTCGGAGCTGGATCCTGGCATGGTGCGGTTGGAGTCGCGACGCGGATGTTAAATTGCGAACGCGCGGGCAGCGGTATGGAGTACTGCAGTGCGATCCCAGGAGAGTCGATACGAGCCGGGCAACCCCGTTTTCTCTGAGTAGACCCGTTGGGGAAAACTCAGATTCGGGGGTATTCCAACTTTTCTCGACTCTCCGGCTCGACTAGCGTGGGCAGTTCTCTCCGCGCGGCTATTTGCGCGAGCGCAACTACCCTCAGCTATGTTCAAATAGTGAGGGTAGTTTACTAAAACTTGGTGGGTAGATCCGAGCACTTTGAACGCAGTAAGGCGTTTTCATGGTGATGGAGGCAAGCAAGCAGCTGCTTTATACAGATTATTTTAAAGCCACGAAACCCTCCCTGTCCCTGTCAAACTTATACAAATTGTAATCTACCTACACATCTCATTCCAACTATGTTTGAAGGAATTATGGTCACGTGTAATACAATTTTGTCGCATTATATTAGTCTGAATTTCGCATCTTTGCCAGAAAGTCGCGTCACTCAGACCAACAATCAGTTAAATGTTTATTTTGTGTTAAATACAAGAAGATTTTATAAAAAAAAATGACTTGATACGATGGATGGTCGAGTAACCATTTGTTTTATAGTGCAATTGTCCACAATTGTGCAAATGTCCACCAATCACTTTATATTTGTTTTATTAATAAGTTAACTGTTTTTGTTGCAAACACTACCTGACACACTTATCGAATGTTTTTATTGTACGCACAATTATAAAACTTCTCTTTTAACATTTGAAACAGCAAAATTGATGCGCAGACGATGTTAACGTTGTAAGTGGTGCCATCAATCCACACTGTTGCATTAGGTTTGATAACAAAGTCTACGTAAAACTTGAATTAAATGTCATAAAAAAAAGTGTAAGAACAATGTTAAAATAGAAAAATAAGGAAAGAATTATTATTAATTTATTGTTAGGCCAGCCAGCTTGTAATCCACGAATTTCACACGTTTCATTTTGCATTGTTGTTATCATTACACCACAGACGACTATTTAATCACTATAAACCTTTCTCACAGCGTGTATCCACTATTTAAGCCTATATTTATGAAAAAATTAGAACTTAAACAAATTTATTAAATGTTTATGATAAATGAGGGGTCATTAGTCGACTTAACAAGCAACAAGAAACCCTTACCTAAATGGCGCTCAAGTGGCGTGTCCTTGGAGTGTCTCACTGATTTGGTTACTAGTTAACAAAAAATAAATTTACTTACGATATTTATACTTTCATGTTGTTAATTTACCATTACTAGTATACTTTACCCTAATTCGAAACACAAGTTATGTGGTAACACTTAAAACACTTTAAAGACGTTTAAGTATATATCCATAATTCGCCAACACTTCCGAACTACGCAATGGTTCATTGCCTCTCAGACAGAGATTATATATAGCATATCTCTGCTCTCAGAGGCAAGCAATAACATGCTCATAAATATAAACTTAAAAATATCAAAATATGTGTAAAAATCTGATGGTGGTTAAGGTTTTTTTGAAATATAATGAATCTTTCGAAATTAGTATAATAGTGTAAAACTTGTAGTATTAAATCTATTTAAAACTGTAAAAAATATACAAGGCGAAACATTAAACTAGCGAGAAGCCGGCGGTGCTGGAGTATATTTTGAAGTATTTGTTAGGGAAATTATTTGCTGTCATAGTAATTGCACTATAAAACAAATGTTTACTCGCCCATCTATCGTATCAAGTCATTTTTTTTTATAAAATCTTCTTGTATTTAACACAAAATAAACATTTAACTGATTGTTGGTCCAAGTGACGCGACTTTCTGGCAAAGCTGCGAAATTTAGACTAATATAATGCGACAAAATTGTATTACACGTGACCATCATTCCTTCAAACATAGTTGGAATGAGATGTGTAGATTACAATTTGTATAAGATGGGCAGGGACAGGGAGTGTATATATAAAATTCTCGTGTCACGATGTTCGTTCCCGTACTCCTCCGAAACGGCTTGACCGATTCTCATGAAATTTTGTGAGCATATTGAGTAGGTCTGAGAATCGGCCAACATATATTTTATTTTAGGGTAGGGTAGTGTAGGGTAGTGTAGGGTAGGGTAGGGTAGTGTAGTGTATGTAGGGTAGTGTAGTGTAGTGTATGTAGGGTAGTGTAGGGTAGGGTCGGGTAGTGTAGTGTAGGGTAGTGTAGTGTAGGGTAGTGTAGGGTAGGTTAGTGTAGTGTAGTGTATGTAGGGTAGGGTAGTGTAGGTTAGGGTAGTGTAGGGTAGGGTAGTGTAGTGTAGGGTAGGGTAGGGTAGTGTAGTGTAGTGTAGGATAGGGTAGGGTAGGGCAGTGTAATGTAATGTAAGGCGGTACGTAGTTCGCCGGGACAGCTAGTAATCTATATAAATCAGCTGCTTGCTTGCCTCCATCACCATAAAACCATTCGAGTTGGTCAAAATGGTTGTCGCCAGAAGGCAATGAACCGTTGAGTGGGGGACTCCCGATTCTTAAAAACGTTAGTTTGTAATATTATCTTTGAGATACTATTTGGATTAACAGGTAAGACATATTTTGTCAGTGAGCGAATTCGACACTGTATACAAGGTAGAAAGAGACAAACATAGCGCCATTCAAGTTCGTAGGAGTTTCATATAAACATTTTTCTTCATAGAGTTTCCCTAGGCTGACTGCTGGCTCATTGGTCTACACACACAGTACACAGTGATGCCACATTTGGGTAATCCCTCCGAATTTGCAGGTTTTTTTATTGATGTGGAGGGTAAGTTGCAAGGACAATATTTTTGGGGGGATGTTTGGAGGGAAGAAAACGGGGTTTGTAGGGAATTAGAAGATTTTCACTACCAAAACTGTATTCTCGGAAAAGCCAAGAAAGGAAAAAAGTAGTCATTAAAAATATAATAAAAACTGAACGCGAACAAACCACAAACTGTAGGAATTAATATAATAATGTGCGAAAGTATACGACACGTAAGAAAATACAATGTTGCACACGATGATGGCTGAGTGCCTCTAAAGTTGATGCCCTGCGCATGATGCGTCATCATAGCGGCTCGAGCCTACCTTGAATTAGGACGATCGGGCCTTAGTCAATCACGCGGGCCCAGTGCGGGTTGGTCGACTTCACACACAACCTGCGAGTTTTTCCGCAGGCGTGTGCAGGTTTCCTCACGATGTTATTTTACGGTGAAGATGCGTAGGATCAGCAAGTTATTTATTACCGCTAATCGCCATTATTGATTTTGCTAAAACGAAGTCATTAAATTGTATTTGATGTATCCAACATTGGTTTTTGTGCCTTGGTGTTTGAAGTAATGACTAATGACACTCTCAAAACAAAAATATGCAAGTAAACACTTAAAATAATATGAAAGCGATCCAATATTTATAGGTTCGTAATTCAGTATAAAGTTATCGTAGTAATTATAAACTGAACAAAATCACATCATAAACTTTTTTTTATATATTTGTAGCTCTGAATAAGGTATGTGGTATGTTGTACCACTTAGTCAATCGATTTTGGGGGATTTTTCCGCAAAACCTCAATTTGGAAGGGATTTTGGGTAGATTTGGGAAGAACCCCAGATGATCATCTGGCAACACTGACAGTACATACACAATAGGTTAAAAAGGGCTTAGTACCCAAAGCCGTTACCAACATTAAAAAATACACATTAGCACAAACATTTTTTTGTAATGATCAGTGGGTTTTATTTTTCAATATTCGTGTTTAATTAGATCAATAAAAAGGTAAATAATCGAATGGGATTAAAATAAGTGTTATTATGTTACAACTAAATAATCCATGCAATGCGCTATGAAATAATTTACAAAATAGTGAAAGATAATTCAAATGATCAACTTTCCATTTTAGCCATGGCTGATAGTGATGACGAGTACGATCGCAAGAGACGAGACAAGTTTCGCGGCGAGAGAGGTGCTGCGGAAGGCAGCAGCTACAGGAGCAGCGACAGGCGCGAGGAGCGGGGCCGCGGCCGAGAAGAGTGGTCTGAGAGGTACATAACCTATATTCCATAAAGCTTCTCTTCTTACCCTGCCCGTTCTCAGTGCCGGCTCGAGCTTTGTTTATTAGAGGCGTGATTCAAACCAGTGGTGATAAATTAATTTCATACCGTGTGAAATTAATTTAACATCACTGGTTCTGCTTTAATAGGCCAGTTGAACGAACATACTCATTTTATATGTATAACCTGATTGACCCATTTCTTGTAATTTTTTCAATAAAGCATTGAGAGTATAGATTAAGTGAAAACTATGTTCGAAGGGGCCATGTGTGATGCTGAAAGAACATGCAAGTTTTGCCCTTCCTGCCAAGTGTCTGAAGAGGCCCTTTTTGTTGAACCTCTCCTGCCTGTCATCCACCTTTGACTAAAATATAAAAGTATGAACGGGCCCTACCAATACCTCAACATCGAGTCATAAAAAATTTCTAAGTCTAAAATCACAACCAAAATTAAAAAAAAAACATTTTAAATAGGTGTTTACACACACTTTTAAATTTTATAGTTAAAAAAATAATTATTGTCTAGTACAAATAATGTCATGATTCAGATTACAGTCTCAGGTATAGATCAACATATAACCATACATACATTTTATAATATCCTCTAGAGCACTAGTGTTTTTTGATGTGAGTCTTGAATTTATTCTCTGATAAACTAGTTATATTTTCTGGAATTTTATACAATCTTATACACTCAGTCTTGAATAGGCTATATCTGAAGTGAAGACTTTTAAGTAGCTTTCTGTTTTTTAAAATTTTTATATTGTTATATTAGTTGTTAATCTTCCAATTACATTAAAATAAAATAAAATATCTATTCTAATAACATTTTTTAAATTCAAATTATGTCTGTCACTGTTTTCAGGAAATAAATGCAAATTCTTACGAACATACATGATGTTTTCATATAATTATGTATTGACTGGCAACAATAATAAAAATATTGATTTCTTTGAACTTATTTTGTAATAAATGACTCATGCATTAGTCATTTGAGCTCTTACTAAGGAAATGTGGAAAAAAATATACATTTAACACTTCGAAAAATTTGGCTAGAGCCCTTATAAGTGCACCTGAATGCCAGGCCAGGCGCACTTCGCAGAAGTAGGCGGCGGGCACGGCTGGACCGGCTCAATTCAGTGGGCTATTGCGCACTGGCCGGGTTGCACTTCAGGATGTTAGTTCGATACCTACTCACTGACGCGTCGCGCCGCGTCGTCCGTTCGTTGTTTATGCTCATACAAGAAATTACGATATTAAATAATGAAGGTAAATGCATATTGCATCACATTTAGCTGCTTAAATAATGACCAGGATCCGAAACTCAGGTTTTTCTACCTTCCAAAGGACATCATAAGTTAAGTAAGAAAGTATTTATACTCATAAAAGCTCTCTGAAAAGCTATCTGTCTAGCTACCTACTTAAATACCTTAATAGATATTTTAGAGATATTTATTTTCATATATACACTAATATATTCCATATAGGTTACTTAGGTTAAAGTACCTATGCAGACACTGCAAAATAAAATAATTTTCTGACTACATGCTACTAAGTAAATACCTAGCCTAGATTAATTGCAAACGTCATTTGTTCATAAAAAAGAAAAATAAGCACATAAATTGTTATTAAATACCCAGATTAAAAGAAGACAATAAAGATAAGAGTTATGCAATAGAAACAGATGCAAGGTTTTGCACTTTATTGTGATGTAGAAAGAGCCGCTATTTATTTTAATGATTTTACGGTGTGAATCTTCCTTTACTAGTAAATAGTCTTTATTCTTTGCCAATGATTAAAACTTTTATTTTACTCACAGATTTTTTTGTATTACAGCCCTTTTAAGTGCACCCCAACCACACTATGTCTTCATTAAAAATAATTTGGATACAGCTACACATGCAAACACACATACACAGCTTAGTCTACTCAGTCTTGTTGGGAGAACAAGATAACAAATACTCAGTGCTTCATTGCAACAGATTCTGCTGATTAACCGCTTTCGTGGCGTAATGGTTAGTCCACTTGCTTCACATCAGGAGCTCGCGGGTTCGATTCCCAGCGGGGTCATCTTGGTTTTGTTGGTTGGGTTGGTGGTAGGGCATTATCTAAGCCGGCCTGGCTAGCTACCACCATCTTATCTAAGTCTTGCCGCCAAAAATCTGTGTTAACAACATTGAAGTGTTCCGGCTTGAAGATAGGATAGCCAGTTCTCCATTGCGTTGGGGAATTTTGGTAAGCCAGCTTCCATCTTCGGCATCATTGTCACTTACCATCAGGTGAGATGATGCCAAGGGCTTAACAATTGTAAAAAAAGAAAGTGAAATGTTATGCCTGAACTAAACCTATATTTTTATTTCTTGTATTAATTATACACTTTGAAATAGCACAGGAAGGCTTTGTGTCTATGATTATTACTTTCTAACTGCACCTCCTAGCTGTAACAAAGAATAACTGAGATGAAGTGAGTTAGCTCCCTCATTTTACGAGCATCAAGATCATTGCTTACTTAGGCCCGTCCATACTTTTTATTTATTTTGGTTGAAACTATCCCCTGTATTCCTATCAAATGTCATACAAATTATCTGAATATTCTTGCAGATCACAACCTCCACTATCTGAGCCATGCAAAATGAACCAAGTCTATCCCAACCCCAAGCCTGTAAAACATTATTTTTCTTTTGCTATGAGGTAGATTTATTTATTACAAGTATGCATAGCTAAATTCATATTTTTGTGGTCGGTATTTGTAGAACTCTTCTAAACCTGACTTTTTATTCCCACAGAAAAATGTAAATAAAGGTGTTACCCTAAGTAAAAAATATTTGGCATATGGTAACTTTTGCTTCTAAGGGAAGTTGAACTCGTAGATCACTTTGCCACTGTTAAACGGGAAAATACAATTAAAATCGGAATGATACATTTCTTATAAATAACCTTCGAAGTATAAAATATATAAATAAAGTATAAAATATATAGATATAATCCAAATCATATTTCTTTCGTAGCAAACTTTTCACACAGCACAGTATTACAATATAGCGGCTTACAGTAGCGCAACGAATGTACGTATGCAGAGCAACGGAAGGGTACTTGCGGGGCAGCGGGCGGCAGGGCACAGCCTGGCAAATCACAAAACAGCCTACCATATACGAGCGGCTCACAAGTACAAGCGATTGTGAAGCGATTATCGTACGATGGTCACGCTACCACTGGTTTCATCCAAGTCAGAGATATGCTATATATAAGGTGAGGTAGATAGGTTACGCGCGTCCTAAAAGTGAAGCAAATAAATGATGCCAAATGGCCTTTCTTTTCTTAGTAGAATTTGGTGCAACGGAAGCGAACTCCCTATAATATTGTGTGTGTAAATGGGTTCGATTTTCAAATGTTGTTTGTTAGTGCATAACCCATCTATGGTAACAAATCTCTGATCCAAGTACTAAAACCTGACGTTTGATTCAAATGAAGTGTAAAAATCTTTGTAAACTTTTCTCCAGCTGTCATTAGTGTCTTGCTCCGACATATATTATAAGCAAGATATATACGTTTAGAGAACGCGAAAACGGCTTTTACGATTTCGATGAAGTTTGCTATGGCGGTTTTTGGGGCCGAAAAATCAGTCTAGCTTAGTCTCATCTTTGAGAAAACTTTTTTTTTTGAGTGTTCTCAATACGAAAAATAATAAAAACACAAAACACATCGACTAAAACTTGGCCGCCCATGTAATCCAGTAAACATCAATAGCCACTACTGATGGCAAAATAGCAATCTCTAAAATAATAAAAGTTTGCCTCTAGCAGCACAATAAGTAGTTTACCGCAAGTGGCATTTTAGACAGAGGACCCTTGGTTTATGAATCCCTGATATACCACTTTGTTTACTTTTTGTTAGGTGGGAATAATAATTCGGGTTTAGTACATACAATTTGAATACTTGCCAAAGATCTTGTGATAAATCAGAGTACAAACAGCGCTTTGAAAAGCTTACATTTCATTACAGTTAAGTAATATATATACTGTGGTTAAGTATTTAAATAAAACCTTGTTCTTCTTTAATTTAGAGTATGCATAGATTTGGTATATACCACTGCTATATTGACAAATACAAAAGAGAACGAACATTATATGCCATGTTAGAGCGAGATACATAGATGCATTCATTCACGAATATGATATAGGCCTATATAAGCCCGGCATCAGTTGTCAAAGGAACGAATCCCACTTATTTTTCCAAAATCTCAGTTTTTTACGTTTTTAATTATGGTTACGGGTGCAGTGCCCAACTAAGAAAAAAACTGAATAATTACACATGTAACTATAATATAGGTAATAATAAACATGTACTTTTTTACATAAACAGATGGGAAAAGATATCGCATTTAATCATATTATAAAAAAATAAAAATATGTGAATTTCGGCTATATACTTTTAAAGAGTCAGTACATGACGCAGCACTATTTGCACTAGCAATGTTGTTTCAAATTGTGTACTAATTAGTTTCTTTGCTCGTCTTTTTAGTCGTTTCAGTAATTAAGGGAATTAAGGGGTTATCTGTTTGGTTTAAGTCCTCCTTTGTACATGTTATTCCTATTCTGTACCTATAACAGCATATTTTACTGTATAATAAATAGTTCACAAACAAAACGAGTCCATAGCCAGCCGATCTAATGGTAGTAATATACTAAATCTATGAGAGTATGTTTGTAGTCTATGTATTTGTCCTACCTCCATAATTATAATTTTTAAGATGAGTTTTTTTTTTGTTGTAGATGTAATTACATATGTATTTTTAATTTTGTTTTTTTTTTTCAAGCACTGTTACATAGGTATAAAAACTTTTATGAGTAGGTCTCGTGGAGGGCGTCCTGGTCCGGATTACAGGGACTACCGCGGCGGAGCCAGCGCCAGCCGCGGCTACTCACCCGTGCGGGGGGAGGGCCCTCCCAGCAAGCGCATCCGCCCAGACTGGCCTATCGAGGACAGAAGATATGGAGGCATGCCACATGACACCTACGGCTCGTACGGTTGGGCGCATGACCACTTTGGTCCTCATCCAGCTCACCAGGGCTACGGACAGCCTATGCCACCAGTACCAGCAAGGTAAAATAAATATTTGTAAAGCAATCTATGGTTTCTCCAATTCATCTCTAATCACGATACATATATTATGAATATACACTTTAAAATATGATTCTGGTTTAGAAAGTAGTAGATATAGTATACATTTACACTATAAAATATGATTCTGGTTTAGATTGTCGGTTCGGTGCAATATGCTTGCGCGCAGATTTGATAAATGCAGTAAAGATGCGAAGGGCACCCTCTTCAGAGCCTTTTGCCAGTATTTTTACACCTGCCAGTTGTGGTACCGGTACAAGAGGGTGTCCTTCAGCACGTTAAGGGTGCAGTATAACGACGCGTATCGTATCCTTATGAACCATCCTAGGTGCTGCAGCGCGTCGGGTATGTTTGCCGAGGCGGGAATGCCCGACTTCTTTGCTGTTGTCAGGGAGCGTATACCTTACTTTTGGGATAGATTGCGGCGCTCTGATAGCAGCATTTTACAGATTGTGAGTCAGGACTTGACCAGTCCCATGACAAGACATTGGGTCTTGGTTCACCGAGACCCTAATAAAATATGACGATCTATACTGATTGAATAGTGTACTATTATTATAATTTTGTTTATTTGTATATTGTATTTTAATGGGTTTATTGCCTAAATAAAGAAATTTTTATTATTTTATTATTATTATTATTTAGAAAGTAGTAGATATATTATACATTTACACTATAAAATATGAATCTGGTTTAGAAAGTAGTAGATATAGTATACATTTACACTATCAATATGATCATGGTTAAAAAGTAGTAGATATATTATTATACATTTACACTATAAAATATGATTCTGGTTTAGAAAGTAGTAGATATAGTATACTTTTACACTAATAAATATGATTCTGGTTTAGAAAGTGGTAGATATATTATACATTTACACTATTAAATATGATTCTGGTTTAGAAAGTAGTAGATATAGTATACTTTTACACTATTAAATATAATACTGGTTTAGAAGGCAAGATATATTATACATTTACACTATAAAATATGATTCTGGTTTAGAAAGTAGATATATTATACATTTACACTATAAAATATGATTCTGGTTTAGAAAGTAGTAGATATAATTATACATTTACACTATAAAATATGATTCTGGTTTAGAAAGAAGTAGATATATTATACATTTACACTATAAAATCTTTACACTAAAAAAAATGGACTAAAATGTGTCACATAGGTTGTTATGTGCCAGCATATGAGATCAAAAGGAAGAAGGATAAATAACAGCAACACGTTACCGCGTTACACACCTATGAACGTGTGCAATGCGACCTTCATACGCATCTGGAATCAGATGTGCAAGTTTCCTCACGATGTTTTCCTTCACCGTTGAAGCAATCGGTAAGTATAATTTGAAAAACTTATTGGTACATTGGCCGCCTGGATTTGAACCCACGGTATCTCTGGTTAGGATGATCGAGTCGTTACCGGTTGAGCCACCGACGCTTTTTCGACCGACGTACGACCGAGATATTAATTTTAAAAAGTCTTGACCCTTTTTTCGATTATCTCGGTTTACCTAGTTACGTCTTTTCTTCCATCTGTTAGATAGTAGTTGTACATGTGTGAATTATTGTGCTTTAGTACCATAAACCACATACATACGCTGCCGCAGATTATACAGAAGACTGAAGAGTACAATCAGCCACTATGCTTGGCGTTTGTGGACTATTTTTCCACAATAGTTTCGTACACAGGTTTGATAACTTCCAGCCTCCCGAACAAGCTGGTTTCCGAAAAAGCTTTAGTACCATAGACCACATACATACGCTGTGGCTACAGAAGACTGAAAAATACAACCAGCCACTATGCTTGGCGTTTGTGGACTATGAGAAAGCCTTTGATTCAGACGAAACCTGGGCTGTGCTACAGTCTCTCCAGCGGTGCCAAATTGATCGAGGTGTTGAAGTGTCTGTATGAAAACGCCACCATGTCGGTTCGCCTCCAGGACCAGAAACCTATCCAGTTGCAGCGAGGGGTGAGACAGGGAGACGTGATATCTCTGAAACCCGCCCTGGAAGATATTTTCAAGCTTCTGGACTGGGATGGACTCGGCATCAATATGAACGGCGAGTACATCACCCACCTCCGATTCGATGAAGATATCGTGGTCATGGCTGAGATTATGGTCTCAGTAGAGTCTCTCAACAAGTGGGTCTTAAAATTAACATAGACAAGACGAAAATAATCTTAAATGTCCGTGTTGCATCCACTCTTCTAAAGGTTGGAGGCTCTACACTCGAAGTTGTTGACAAATATGTGTAACAGGGACAAACAGTCCAGTAAGGTAGGTCTAACTTTAAGAAAGAGATCAATCGACAAATTCAACTTGGCTGGGCAGCGTTCAAGCTTCACAATATCTTCACGTCCCAAATACTGCAGTGTCCCATTTTCTTTGACTAGTGTGTATTGCCAGTGTTGACATACGGAACTGAGACATGGTCGGTTACTTGGGCCTCATAAGAACGAGGTCGACCAAAGGGCGATGTATCGACCTAAGTTCGGAATTTCCCTGCGCTATCGAATCAGAAATGAGGAGATCCATAAGAGAATCAAAGTAACCGACATGGCTCACAGAATCGCTAAACTGAAGTGGCAGTGCGCAGGGCACATAGCTCGTAGAACAGATGGCCGATGGGATAGTAACTTACTCGAGTGGCGACCGCGCACCGGAAGACGTAGTGTACGCAGACCTCCCACACGGTGAATCGGCGACCTGGTGAAGATTTGAAAAAGATTTTTGTCCAGCAGTGAACGTCCTTAGGCTGATATGATGATGAAAATAAATAATCGTTTTTTATCAGGGAATCTTTGCCAATGGGTGCAGTGGACGGCCCCCCAACCATGATGTCGTTCAAGGCGTTCCTGGCGGCGCAGGACGACGCCATAACAGTGGACGACGCCATTATCAAGTACAACGAGTACAAGCTTGAGTTTAGGAGACAGCAACTAAATGAGTTCTTTGTTGCTCACAAAGATGAGGAGTGGTAAGTGTTGCCAGACTAATATTCTCCTTAAATATTGGAAAAGCCTTGAATTTTGGCCCAAGTTTAGATACTGGCATGGCATTGAAGTTGCATTTTGTGATCTGCTAATATAACTTAATCTGCAGCACCCGTTCACGGGCAAATCTTGTAGAAAAGTAACGTAAATACCAACTTTTTATGTCTAATGCTGTTCAAATAATTTGCTGGTAGTTAAAAAGTTCTAAGCATCAATTCAATAAATCCTTATTTTTAACCGACTTCAAAAAAAGGAGGTGGTTTCTCAATTCGACCGTTTAATATATATTTTTTATTTGTGTTCGCGGATAACTTCGTCGTTTATGTACCGATTTTGATGATTCTTTTTTTGTTGGAAAGATATATCTCAAGGGGGTGTACCATGATAAGGAAACCAGGATCTGATGGTGGCAACTCAAAGAAATCGAGGGGAACCTTAGTTTCCTGTTTGAAGTCGGTTTTTTTTGTTCAAAATTATGGTAATCTAGTAATTAAAAAATCTCAAATGTGATTTAATAATGCTTAGAATTTTTTAAGGACCACGAGCAAATTTTAATGGCAACCTTTTTTCCCTACAGTCAACAGTGTAATCGCGTGGATTTGCTGGACAACGCTATGCGCAATTTGTTGAAACTTAATGCAAATAAAATGCTGTGTGTAGCTAGATGTTTCGCGTTTACCTGTAGCGCGCAATGCTACAGGTTCCGTTAATGTTAGGGGTAGGGCTATAAAATTCCACAAGCGTGTGGTACAGGTGAGACCATGAAGATTTTTTACACTTTACTATGAAATTTTAGTTTTGTATACTTTCTGCAGCACTGATGTCTGAAGAAGATCAGCAGGTATATAATATGATGTATTTGTCAGTCAAAGTGCTTATACTCCCCACAACTTGGTATTTAAGACAATTCTTTATGTAATTAATAACTGTATATTTATAATTAATTTATCTTATTTATGAAAACTAAATATTGTTTCTTATATTTTTGTGTTCTGAAAGAAAAGTGTCATTTAGTGTTTTTTGGTAGATAAAAATAGTTTAAGAGCATATTTGAGTACTGTAATTTTTTTTGTCAATTAGGTTCAAGATCAAATATCACCCTGAGGAGTCTGTGAAACGAAAGGAAGAACAACTTTGTGCTTTAAAGGTATTTACTTTAAGACAATTTTACATTCGCGCTGATCTAAATGTTTGTGCTTATTTGCTTTTTAATTATTCAGTTAATTAGTTATATTTCTCAGTGCTTAATAGTTTATTATCTTTCTATCACTTATTATCGGCGTCGGTGGCGTAATGGCCAGGGCCGCTGCCTCCTGTCCAGGAGCCCGTGGTTAAAATTCTACCACTTACCAATGTGTTTTCGAATTTAGATTTCATATGTACGTTTATACGAAGCTCTTACGGCAAAGGAAAACATCGTGAGGAAACCTGAACACGCCTGCGAAGTAACTCGAAGGTTGTGTGTGAAGTCGACCAGCCCGCACTGGGCTGGGATCGCCCTAATTCAGGGTAGGCTGGAGCCCCTCGGTGGGGACGTATATGAGCTGATATGATGATCACTTATTGAAGGTTGCCCGGAGAAAATCGTTTAAAGCCATAAGGCCGCCTTTGCACGTGTACATTAAATCATAGTTTCTGAATTTTGTTTTTTTGTGCAATAATAGTACACTACTGTCCAGCCTGGAAATGAAATAAGTGACGGCCAAGTATTTGAACGAGGCGATGTCACACTCGGTGGACCGATGACCTGGTGAGGGCGTGGGAAGCCGCTGGATGCGGACATCGCAGAACCGGTCGTCGTGGAAATCCTTGAGGGAGGCCTATGTCCAGAAGTGGACGTACTTCGGCTGATATGATGATTACGATGAACGAGGCGAAGCCGAGTGCTTCCGAAGAAAGTTTTAAAGGACGAGGCGCCATCGCCAGCGTAATCCTTTCCCACTAACGAGGGGCCGTTAATTACTATTTCAGTCGAGACTTGTATTTGCGAGGAAACAAAAAACGAATTATTTCAAGAAACAAAAGTTTAATTCGTATTGAGAGTTACATTGCGGTGTATGCAGTTAGACAACGGTGGCAAAGTATATATATTAGTACTATCATTCA
This sequence comes from Coleophora flavipennella, assembly GCA_947284805.1. Taxonomy (NCBI): domain Eukaryota; kingdom Metazoa; phylum Arthropoda; class Insecta; order Lepidoptera; family Coleophoridae; genus Coleophora; species Coleophora flavipennella. The sequence continues at coordinate 4,753,991 of OX369292.1, forward strand.
GTATGGACACTCCCTGCCCCTCTAGATTCTGACCTCACCCCCTCGTCACCCAGATTGATACAGATAGATCGGTTACAGTTTGGTTGTCGAACGTATAGCCGTATTTCGCCGCCATTTTGTTTGTTCCGTCATTCCTTTTTTGAAATGTATAATTTCTGGCCAGTTGCATGAAGTGTCCAGGGTGTGAGGGTGGCGTGGCCATATTCTCTCATTGTTGTCGTCTGAGAAATTGCTGGTATGATATTTTGTTGCGTACCGAAAAAAGCAGAAAGACTTTTTTTTTATACAATGAAGCAATATCCGAGCAAGTGGTAGAAAAGTATAACTATTTAAGTAGTTTATAAAGTTTTTTCACATTGTTAAGAGTGAGAAGAGACATATAAAGAGTGTCCTTTCAGAATCGTTTGAATGTATTCCTGGAGCTACTAGAGCTGGGTGAGTTGGACAAGGTGACAGTTGATGTGGACAAGTCAGACAAGCTGATACGGCTGCTCGACACGGTCGTGATCAAGCTAGAGGGTGGCACAGAGGAAGACCTGAAAGCACTTGACGAGCCAGTCCAGCAGCAGGAAAACTCTGTAATCACCCAGAAATCAGGTAAACCTAAGTTCTGCCTTTCTTTTTGTACATAAAAGAAATAATTGGTGTACATAGTTGGTTTAGGAGCTTATAAATGTTTATGTTTTAGGAGCTCATAAATGCTTATGTTTGAAGAGCTCATAAATGCTTACCTATGTTTTAGGAGCTCATAAATGCTTATGTTTGAGGAGCTCAAAAATGCTTATGTTTTTGGAGCTCATAAATGCTTATGTTTTTGGAGCTCATAAATGCTTATGTTTTAGGAGCTCATAAATGCTTATGTTCTAGGAGATGCAAGCAAACCAGTAGTCATAGATATTGATCCTGTTAAAGTGAAAGAAGAAAAGGAAGATGCAGATAAAAACGAAAAGGTAATTTTACGTTTTAATTTTTGTTCTTTCAAACTGTTATTGTTATCCTATTTGTATTAATCTTATTGTACCTACACTCTTACCACACCTCGGACACTTCATTAAACGGGCAAGAAATGAAATTTCTAAACACAAATGACGGAGCAAACAAAATCATGGCGAAATTCCATACATTCGAGAACTAAACTACCACCAATCTGTATCAACATGGGTGACGAGGGGATGAGGTCGGAATCTAGAGAGTGGCACGGAGTGTCCATACTGTATGTTAGTACTAATATATATATATATACTTTGCTCTTACTGTACGTACACTCTTACTGTACCTACACTTTTACTTTTCATACTCTTACTGTACCTACACTTTTACTTTTCATACTCTCTTACTGTACCTACACTCTTACTGTACATACTCTCTTACTGTACTTACACCACAGATTACTAAATAGTTACTTCGTAACAGATACATCACTCCCATACAAAAGCTTAAATACCTACGCTATATTAGCCTACAAAATCTTAATAATAATACCAGCTAATAATTCTCGCTGCTAGAAGAAATGTGCCATAACTACGCATACAGAGAGTTGAGATTGTTTTGCCCGCCGCGCGACCCACGTGCGAGTGCGTCATCGAGCGAATGTGCTAGGGTTATACCTATGATGATTTTGGTAATGAAACGAATGTTGTAGAAAATCAATTATTTTATATTTGTCGATCAAATATGTTTGAGTTTAATAAAATGATAGATGCAATATTTCCCTTCCCTGAATTCCCGATTAATAAATTTTAATGTCGAAAATATTCGAAACCTCGTAAATAATTTTAACAAATAATCGAAAGGGAATCAGGAGCAAAGCGGAGAAAAATCAATCATATTTGGCTTTTTACTTGAGTTTACGGAGAATTTCATACCTACTATTTATACAAAAACATTCCCCAAGAGGGCCTCATTGTGAGCTTGAATTATTGTTATTTTAAGTGAAAGCTAGGTAAAAACGTAACGAAAATAGTTTTCCTGTTACTATCTACAAGTCATAACAAAAACGACTTGTGAATGCAAGCTATAGTTTACTAGTAACTATTTAGTAATATGTGCTAAGTTCTTGAGATTTTTTCGTTTACATTCGTCCTGGTAAAAAAAGTCGGCGGCGCGGGGGGGGGGGGGGGGGGGCTTATTTCGATGACGTAATGGTACTTGACAAGTTAAACCTTGGATTTTGGTTTTAAACGGTTTATTTACAGCTATAGAAGTGCCCCCCAGCTACCGAGTGGCCGAAGCATTAGTACTTCTATTCTATGACATACCTACCTAAATCACGACGACGACGCTAGGTACCTACTATGTTCTGACATTAAGTAGGTAACTGTTATTTATATAAAAAAACATAAATAATACCTGAAATCCTTAATTTACGACGATTAACATAGTAGGTACCTACCCAACATTGTTCTAAGTTTAAGGAATAAATGATGATAATTTGTAAAGGAATGAGAAAAGGGAATTCGAAAAAAACAAAAGATTTAAAATACTATTAACTTAGGTACCTTTGTTCGTCTCTCGGCAATGAAAAAAATGTCAAATTTTCATTTGTCTTTTGACTGTGACACCCATCCACTGCACAATAATTGCGTGGTTTCGGCATTGCGATAGTCAGAGCGGTAAATGTGACGTGCGAGCACTCAGGCGGGCGTGCGTCAACCTACTGTCCGTTGTATCGTCTCCGATACGCTTAGCGGTAGGCATATAACGCGTGGCCTTGAGCAAGTGACGGACGCCTGCCTACACTCTTACTGTACCTACACTTTTACTTTTCATACTCTCTTACTGTACCTACACTTTTACTTTTCATACTCTCTTACTGTACCTACACTTTTACTTTTCATACTCTCTTACTGTACCTACACTCTTACTTTTCATACTCTCTTACTGTACCTACACTTTTACTTTTCATACTCTCTTGCTGTACCTACATTTTTACTTTTCATACTCTTACTGTACCTACACTTTTACTTTTCATACTCTCTTACTGTACGTACACTCTTACTGTACCTACACTCTTACTGTACCTACACTTTTACTGTACATACTCTCTTACTGTACGTACACTCTTACTGTACCTACACTCTTACTGTACCTACACTCTCTGTACATACTCTCTTACTGTACGTACACTCTTACTGTACCTACACTTTTACTGTACATACTCTCTTACTGTACGTACACTCTTACTGTACCTACACTCTTTCTGTACCTACACTTTTACTGTACATACTCTCTTACTGTACGTACAATCTTACTGTACCTACACTCTTACTGTACCTTTACTTTTACTGTACATACTCTCTTACTGTACGTACACTCTTACTGTACCTACACTTTTACTGTACATACTCTCTTACAGTACGTACACTCTTACTGTACCTACACTCTTACTGCACCTACACTCTTACTGTACCTACACTCTTACTGTACCTACACTCCCACTGTATATAAATGAATTGTAAATGTTCATTGACGATGATGATTGTTTATATTTTAGAAAAAAGAGGAGCCTGCAAAGCCCGGAGAGCCACTTACGATGGAAATAGACCCTGAATTGCGTAAGCTACAAGAGCAAGCCAAAATGTTCTCCCGCTACAATTCTGTAGCAGAGGAAGAAGAAGCTAAGAAGAATAAGGAGCCACGTAAGTTATCTACTGGTTTGTGGGAGATACTGAAGTATTTGATTGAAGAGAAATAATATTATCTTTATACAGGACGTGAAAAAGTGGTGTACGACCCGTTAACTGGGGGTTCTACTCATTATACTTATCAGGAACTCAATAGTCAATACTGAAAAAAAATTTGACCCTGAAAAATGCACAAAATTGTTCGATCAGCTGATTACGAGCGACTATCCGCAGTTACAAAGATGAAAACAATGACGAAACTTTTACGCTCCAATTGAAGAATTTCTTGTTGATTAATGAATTTTATTCAGTAAATGAGTATATCAACAAATTTAAATAATTATGGAAATGACATACAGATTGTATATAATATTTTATATATAAGTTGACATATAGTTTATTTTTTAATTTTTACTTTTGTATTGCGACATTTTATTATGATTCCCACAATTTAGACATATTTATATTTATTTATTTTGACGATCATATTATCCTTTGACATTTTTAAAGTACTGTAAACTTGACATTGATAATATGAAATAAATAAATCTAATGTAATGTAATTCCCATATTTCAGCAAAGTCGTCTAGCAAAAGTTGTTCAGTATGATGAGTATAGACCTTGTATAGACCTAGGTAGCGTTATATTGCAGTATATTATCGTATATGCAGTGCTGAACTGTTCGAGTATTGACATGTACATATGTACTTACCCACGCCCTGTTACAACCTTGTAAACTAACAACGGTCGTCAATGATTTGTATTACAGCACCACCCGGATCCTCGTCTAGTTCGTCTTCTTCAAGTTCCTCCTCATCCAGTTCCGACGAAGAAGGTGAAACTGCTTCCCGTCGAAAATCAAAATCAAAGTCGAAATCCAAATCCAAAACGCCGGACAAATCTCCAAAGCGCAAAGAGAAATCGAAGTCCCCAAGCGTGGAGAAGGAAAAGGAAGTAGACAACGACAAGGAAAAGAATGGTCACGACAAAGTGGAGTCAGTGAATGACGTCATTGTGGAGAAAAAAGAATCGCGCGCGTTGCACAAGACCACCTCTATCTTTTTGAGGAATTTAGCGCCTACAATTACAAAAGCTGAAGTCGAGGCGGTTAGTACCTATACATATACCTATATATATCATCATCGTCCCCACCGAGGGGCTCGAGCCTAAATTCGATACAGATCTTTGGACGGGTTAAAGTAGAGCTCATTTGCGATACATTTGGTCATGTAGTAGCCTAGACGACAATGGATAAGTTTATGAGATAATGAATTTTTTACGTTTTTATTGGTAAATGCTGTTTTTAGCGAAAAAAAAATGTACCTAAAAGATAGTAGATACGGGGTTTACCAGCATCGTTTCGTCTGCCACGAACACTACCCCTTTCTCTAATGTTGCTGTATATACTCCACTAAAAACTCGTTCATTGGGCGTACGCCGATGAGGAAAACGACGCGCGTATTCGGTTCGCGCAGCTTTAGAACTGCCATTACAGAACTCATAACAAAAGATGATATCGGCATACTCTTCGTTTTCAAATGTAGTCATTGCACAAAACCCAAAAAAAGCCACTGAACCCAACTAACTAAACTGACATAATAACAATAAACATAACAAGTTCAGAGTTTTTTTTGGCCGCAGGTAAAAAAGCTAACAAAAGATTATCGGGGCTGTAGGCAAGATGACCCATTTCTAAGAAAAATAAAATAAATAAATATTCTGGGACAAATCACACATGGTCATCTGGCCCCAAAGTAGGATTCCCAAGGGATGTGTTATTTAAAAGTGTGTGTAAACACCTATTTGAAATAAATTGTTTTGAATTTTGAATTTTTGACCCCTCCAATGATCTGTATCGAATTTCCGGTATACACACCTATATATATGTCGAACAACGGAGTGTCTAAAGTGAAAAGCAGATTGTTTTTTTTATTCACTACTAGCTGTTGCCCGCGGCTTTGCTTCCGTGAATATCGAGGATGCGCTGTGCGAACGATTACGAACATTTTAAAACAAAAATGATGCGTTTACCAATGAACAGCATTTCATTTATATACAGGATGTCCCATAAACCAACGTCAACCCGGCGAGTGCGGATGGGCTAGGCCATGACTAGCCAGAATATGTAAACTTCACTTTAGTAAAAAGTGTCATAGTTTTCGAAATAATGGCACATTTATAAAATTCTTGAAAACATCTACCTTGGGTCAATATAACGAATACCACATCTACAAATTAGGCATAATGTAATTCTGTTTTTTTCTCAGTACTACAAAAGAATAGAGCTATCGAATGCAATCAAAAATTTGTTTAAAATGGTTACGGTTTACTTACAAAAAAAACAAAAATATCTTTTTTTTTAAGTTTAACAAATTTTAAACACCTATCTTTATGCTAAAAAAAAGGTGTCAAGCATTAGGTCAAAATACTTACTTCAATGTTTTTATTTTTGTGTGATTTGTATTTTATTTTATTAATTAATTAATTACTAACATAGATAGATAGATAGATAGATAAAACATTTATTCAAAGCTACATAAATTACAATTTATACACAAAAATAAAATATTAAAAAAACTTCTTATATCTAAGCTTAAATGTATAAAGAGGGTAGATATATAAAATTAACATAGTTTATTAGTTTTTTTTCTGTACTAAAAATGAACTAAACTTGTCTGAAAATTTATTGTTATTATACTGGCATGTTTTCTAAAAAGTATGCGCATCGAGTAAGGTTTTCTAAACATTTAAAGATTTACTAATATTCAATTTACAAAAAAAGACGTTGCACTTTAACTGCAAAATGAGCTCATTTAAAATTAAAATAAGATAAGATAAATATACTTTATTGCACACCAAATATACAAAAATTAGAAAAACTAAATTAACCCATTGATTAGGATTTTGTTTATTTGTAAGCTCTTTATTGCTTAAGATTTTACATTATTATCAGGAAAAATGTGCACAAGGGCGGAATCGATTAATCCCTTAAAGGTCTCTCTTATCTCTTCCAATCAACCTTATCAGTTGAACAAGTTGAGGGTTTTTTCACACGCCGGGTTTATGTTGGTTTATGGAACACCCTGTACATGTAGGTGAGCCCTTGGCTACCATCTCACCTGATGGTAAGTGACGATGATTCCGAAGTTCTTCCGATTGATCTTCGGCATCATCGTCACTTACCATTAGGTGAGATGATGTCAAGGGCTTACCAATTGTGGATAAAAAAACTAAATAATATAAATAAACCAGGCAGTTGGTCAAATTATTGTTATTTGCATATCATCATAGACTATTATAAGCCGACGGTGGCTTAATGGCTAGGGCCGCCGCCTCCGGTCCGGGAGGTCGTGGTTCGAACCTGCCACGTACCAATGTGATTTCGAATTTAGATTTCATATGTACGTTTATCCGACGCTCTTATGGTGAAGGAAAACATCGTGAGGAAACCTGCACACACCTGCGAAGAAACTCGCAGGTTGTGTGTGAAGTCGACCAACCCGCACTGGGCCCGCGTGGTCTACTAAGGCCCGATCGCCCCAATTCAGGGTAGGCTCGAGCCCCTCGGTGGGGACGTATATGAGCTGATATGAAAAAAAATAGACTATACGCAAATGCTTTTAACTTCTAGATGTGCAAACGCTATGGGGGGTTCCTGCGAGTGGCCTTGGCAGACCCTTTGCCTGAACGGCGCTGGTTCCGACGTGGATGGGTCACCTTCCGTCGCGAGGTCAACATAAAAGACATCTGTTGGAATTTGAATAATATTCGGGTAAGTAGCCCATAAATATCCATTCGACACATAGCTCGCAGAACAGATGGCCGTTTGGGCAGTAAAGTTCTCGAGTGGCGACCGCGCACCGGAAAACGTAGCATAGGCAAGCCTACCACTCGGTAGACCGATGACCTGGTGAAGGTGGATGATAGCAGCATAGAACCGGTCGTCGTGGAAATCCTTGGCCATCCTTGGCCTTGGCCATGTCCAGCAGTGGACGTCCTTCGGCTGATATGGTGAAGTATTCCCAAATTTTTGCTAGCTAATTGAAACGCATTTAGTACCTAAAAGTTCGTGCTTTGTTTGACTGTTAAGGCGGTAATATTACAGATTTTCGTTATTTTTGACGTGAATTACTCCTAAACGATAGACAACCCAAGGTTGAAAAAAATACCCTTATTGTTGATGATGTTCCATAAAGTCAAAAGCTATTAGAAATAACGATAGAGCAGTTTTGGTTCGATATAAAAAAAATCCCAAAGATAGGTCTACACCGTTAATTTCAAATCTAGTTATGACTAATATTTTGAAGTATAAATTTTAAAAATATACAACGATAGTGTCGATTCGGTGTAACACGACTTAACTTATTTGACAGGATTAAACTAAATTTACGCATTCTGTCTTTTACTTTCTGTATCGAAAAGACAAGGATAGAATGCTTAAATTTAGTTTAGTCCTGTCAAATAAGTTAAATCGTGTCACACCGAATCGACACCAATATTTGTTATGATATTACAAAGTGAGTAATGTTATTAGTTTTTGTACTATCATTGTAGTTTTTAATTGAAACGAAAATCCATTGAAAAAGTGTGGTTATTTTTTTTACTCTTTACACATAGTAAATAAAACAGACAACTGTTCCAATCAATACCTCGCGTTAACTTATAGCTATTTGAAGTTTTGCTGCTAATGATTTTACGGTTTTAATTTCTCTTTAAGTAGTAGACGACTTGGCTGAAAACGTAAAAAAAAATACTCTCCCTACAAATCGATAAGCTGATCGACTGATTTTGTGCATTTTAGTATGGATGGTCCACATTTTTTTTTGAGAATTGTCTTTGTTACACCCTGTATATTAGTACAGTACTAATATACAGTATGGACACTCCCGGCCGCTGTCTAGATTGCGACCTCACCCCCTAGTCACCCAGATTGATACAGTTTGGTTGTCGAACGTATGGGATTCCGCCGCCATTTTGTTTGTTCCGTCATTCCTTTTTTGAAATGTCATTTCTGGCCCGTTGTATGAAGTGTCCAGGGTGTGCTTGTGTTTAGCACATAGGATTACCAAATCAGAGAGATCGGCGTACGTGATCGGCCCCGTCGTCTACAATCGTTTGCCGGAATCTATTGAGTGCAGCGTCTACACCTGCCTTTAAATATAAATTAAGTAAGTGGCTCCAGGAGCAATTATTTTATAATTACGAAGAATTCTTTAATAATTCTATTGAGGACGTACCTGGGAAAGAAAAAAGGGTATCTTTAATATACTGTTTTTATTTTTATTACTATTAAGTTTTGACCAGTGTTATAAATAAATATTTCATTTCATTTCATTGTTTTAGTTGCGCGACTGCGAGCTGGGCGCGATAGTGAACCGCGACCTGCAGCGCCGCATCCGCGCCGTGGCCGGCGTGACGCTGGAGCGGCCGGTGCTGCGCGCGGACGCGCGGCTCGCCGCCCGCCTCGCGCACCTGCTCGACACGCGCACGGCTCTGTGGAACGACGCGGAGAAAGCGAACGAGCACGAGGGCGAAAACAACACTGTCACTGATGTGAGTAGACACGGCTTTTTTCTTGTAATTAAAACTTCTTTAGGGCGCGTTGGGCATTTTTTGTGATGTAAAAAAACCATTGAACTTGAGACACCGTTACGTTACCGACAACCAGAGGCGTAATTAAGCGCCCCGGGCACAAAAAAAAAATCTGCCCCTCTGTGACAAAAAACCGGCCAAGTGCGAGTCGGAGTTGCGCGCTATGGGTTCCGTACTGCCAAATGATAAACGTCACCGTACCTTACCTTCTGTTTGCAAGAAAATCTATAAGAAATTATTGACAACCAATCTTATTCAAACTCAACTTTTTTCTACTAAGACTGCCGAAAGAACAACCGAAAAAGGAGCGGCCTGGCCCTCACCTCTTGCCGGCCCGGGCCAAGTGCCCCCCTGAACATAGGGTAAATACGCCTCTGCCGACACCGATACCGACACCTTACCAGGAACACTCACAGGGTCAAAACTTATAAAACTATATAAAAAAAGTTTTTACTTCTGTCGCACTCCCGGAGTGGTTAGGTTTTTTAACTCGGTATTGATGAACCTACTCGGACTATAAAATAAATAATTATATATATATATATATACGCATATATATGGGCCCGCGTGGTCGACTAAGGCCCGATCGCCCTAATTCAGGGTAGGCTCGAGCCCCTCGGTGGGGACGTATATGAGCTGATATGATGATATGATGATATGTTATACATACCTATATAAATATACATTACACTTACTTAGTAGCAAAGAAAAAATCTAAGTATGTCAGGCTTGATGAAAAATTTACAAATAATTTGAGTTTGTATGGGAGGTACCTTACTCAGATTTTTCATGGAATAATTAAGTACCCAGTGCAGTAGGCCTTATCAAGTCCTAATTTTTCACAGAGTTGCAAATCGTTAGAGCCATTTTTGATAAAACAATCATCAATTAGTTTAAAAAACTAAAAAAAACTTATCTTGTTATCTTGTATGTCCGCCATGTTGGATATAAGTCACGTGACTATTTTTTTCGTATTCCTGACAGCAAACCCTTTCATTTTGATACCCATATCATGGGGGTGGATTTCAAACAGCCAGTCCGCCATCTTGGGGAGGCCGCCATATTGAATTTGTAATGACGTTTCTTAGCTAGTCATCTATTGTCATCAGAACTCAGAGCGTGTGCAAAATTTCATCCTAATCGAAGACCGGGAAGTGGGTCAAATTAAGATTCCAGAATTTTCTTACATATATAGTTAGTTACAAGTGAAGCTAATAAAAGCGTGTTAAAAATAACAAACATCGTGTTTTTTTTTATGGGAGGTACTTAATTCTGATTTTTTTTGGAAAAACAATACCGCCTGCTGTAGGAAATATACAGTTATAGTAACATACCGAGTTTCATCAAATTCATTAAAGCTATTTTTGAGTAAAACAATAATACGTATTTTTACTATGGTAGCGACCATAAAAAATAAAGATTCTGGAGATGTAAAAATTATTTTGCTTGAACCCGAAATTCGCCCAAATCTGTCCAGTAGTTTGGGAACCAGAGCACCGGACGGACGTACAGACATACACACACTTTTTTTTTTGTTTTTACGACTTAATAGCTAATGTGTTAAACAATCGATCCCCATCAAATTCTCAACTTAGCTTTTTATGCCATCACAATACCTTCTTCACACCTTCGTCGCTCGAAAGTTAAAAGTTAATAAAAACACGTCTGCTTAAAAACATTACAACGCTTTTTTTGGGAAGTCGGGTAAAATGTATCCTATTTCACTCACGAGATATCAAGACGAATCTAACGATACCTCACACTCTAACAAAAATCCATCAAGCCGTAAACCGCTTCTAAAGAAGACATTGTGGAACAAAGAAGCACATATATGTGTAAGGTCTAACAAAATTAGCTGAAAATATTTTAACTGGTGATTCTACCCATGAAACTGAACAACTTTCACCATGAAACCCGTAGTCAAATCTCAAAAAAAATTTTGAACTTCCCATATTAAGTTGGCTGATCAGCTGATCGAGTTAGTATGGGAGAACCAAATTTTTTTTTGTGATTTGACTATTGGTTCCATGGGGAAAGTTGTTCAGTTTCATGATTAGAAGCACCAGTTAAAATAGTTTCAGCTAATTTTGTTAGACCTTATATACATACATACAGTCGTGGAAATCCTTGGGGGAGGTCTTTGTTCAGCAGTGGACGTTTTTCAGCTAATATCTTGGTGATGATTAGACCCGAAAACAATATACTCCCATTTTTGTGGGCAGTCGTGTAATAAACCAAACTTTTCAATAACTATCTATTTTTAACTAAGTATAATTGTTTCTTTCAGAACTTCAGCCTTTCCTCCAAGAATCCTGTTCTCCACAAAATTACTGAGCACCTGATCGAAGAGGCGTCCACAGAAGAAGAAGAGCTTCTAGGCCTAGAAGCGGCGGCAGAGTCCAATTCAGAACAACCAGATCCAGAGTTAGTCCGTGTTTTGGACCGCCTGATAATGTACCTGCGTATTGTGCACTCCGTGGACTATTACAATCACTGCGAGTATCCGTACGAGGATGAGATGCCCAACCGATGTGGTATTATGCACGCACGATCTCCAACTCCGGCGACAAAGGTAACTACCAAGGAAAAGCACAGCAATGCTCTGCACTAGTGTTGATGAGAATTCCTTTTCCGCTTCCTAATGGAAAAAAAATAAGGAATAGGGATGACGAATCCTAGTTATCTTATTTACTTTATAGCATCTGTCAAAAACGATATTTTGTTCTAAAAATGTTTGAAATACCTAGGCGTGACGTCACAGTTTTGCAGCGTCATTTATGTACTCACTAGCTGTTTCTCGCGGCTTCACCCGCGTTGACAACGTTTTATGACATTACGAGGGTGCGCAGTGCGCGAGCCGCAAGCGGCTCGCGAGCGTGGAAACAAGTAGCTTGTGTGTTAATCCAGGTCCTAATCTGTCTACCTACCAAATTTCAGCCAGATCCGTTCAGTAGTTTTTACGTGAAGAAGCAACAAACATACACACTCACAAACTTTCGCCTTTACAAAATTATAATGTGATTTTGGTGAATTAAAAATGGAAGACTCGTTTTGTTTTCCACAAAACGAGTAAGGTTTTCCGAAGTTTAAGTAGGAGGGCAATTTAATGATCAAGAGGTCATAATTTATTTCTGATGCTGTCGTCATCCCTATTGTAGAGGAATTTTCATCGTGCCGTGCATGCGCTTAACCGTAACGGTGCCGTGACTGACTCTTCTATTTATATCACTTTCACTCTCATTCTTTCTCTTCCTCAATCGCTTCCTCTTCCCCATCCGCATCCTCTTCCTCACAAACATTATCTCATCGGCGTCTTCTAATTTTCAACCGACTTCCAAAAAGGAGGAGGTTCTCAATTCGACTGTATTTTTTTATGTTTGTTACCTCAGAACTTTTGACTTTTTGAACCGATTTTGATGATTCTTTGTTTATTTGAAAGCTAGTGCTTCCAGTCTAGTCCCATATAAATTTTATATAAATCGGTGTAGTACTTACAAAAACCCAAAAACAATAATGCAAAATTGTACTCATTTGTTGCGATGGAAGTCGGTTTTTTAACTTGTTTAGCGTTTTCAATTATGTGCTTGATCCTTTCTGTTCCACTTCCTCTTCCTCATTAACACTTCCTCATCAACACTGCTCCGCACACATATATGAGGAGTGTTCATAAAATATAATTCTCTATTTTTTTCTACAGCCAACCCAGCAAGAAATCCAAGATTACATCAAAACTTTCGAAGGGAAAATGTCTGCTTTCCTTCAAGACGTAAAGCCCTTGTCCGATGAGGAGTTACAGAAACTTGGAATCAAGGTAAATTTAAATTTTGAACCTTCACAAAGGGTATGATATTGTAGAGATCGTATGTCTCTACATACATGTACTTCCAGCCTCTTTGCTTAGTTTCTTGCCAGCGCGAATCGAATTTAGAATATTAGTTTAAATTTGATTTTGTAAGTCATTCGAAAGCTTTTTGAAACAATAGATTGATTCGATGGCTGACCGTGAGCTAGGACAGAGGTCCTTTGATTAAAAGTATATTTTTATTATCCGCGCGTCTGGGCTGAGTTCCCTAAAGTCATGGCAAGAAAGTGAGAGGAATCATTGAAGCTATAAACAATCATCTCTGATGATCAATTGATACGCATACTAGACTTTTCTTGTAGTATAGTGAACCAGTTACACCCCCGGCGTCTCGTTGACGACGTCACAATATTATGTTTGGCGTAAAACTAGTATAAAATATTGATTTTTGTTGCAGGATCCTGAGGCGGAAGTGGAGAAATTTATTCAGGCCAACACTCAGGAGTTGTCTAAGGATAAATGGTTGTGTCCCTTGAGCGGCAAAAAGTTCAAAGGACCGGATTTCATTCGTAAACATATCTTCAATAAGCACGCTGAAAAGGTATAAACAATAGTTTAGCGCACATTTCCTCATACGACCTTTCGTATTTTAAGATAAATATTACATAATTTGTAGTGTTAGTAATAGAACTTTGTTGCCCCACTGCAGGGCAAACACAAAACATCTGTAAATAGTTCTTGGTTTTATAGTTTTCTTGTTCAAAGGACTAGTAATAGAGTTACTGCGGCGACGGCGTACCCTCCGTCTACGCCGTTGCACGCACGAAAAGGATAGTAGTTTATAGAGGTAGGGACAGTGTTCTTCTTTTTTAAATAATGGACAAATCCACCAAAACCGTATGTATTAAAACTGGTTAAATACTAGTTGTTTCCCGCGGCTTCACCCGCGTGGACGTTTCTATGACTTTTCGAGGGTGCGCAGTGCGTGGAAAAAAGTAGCCTATGTGTCAATCCAGGTCCTAACTTGTCTACCTACCAAATTTCAGCCAGATCCGTTAAGTAGTTTTTGCGTGAAAGGGTACAAATATATCCAAACATTCTTACAAACTTTCGCGTTGATAATATTATAGTAGGATAGAAAACAATAAAAATATGGAAAAAAAACAATATGGTAGATGATCAAAGATGGGAATAGAATGACAATTTCAAATTCAAAAACAAACAACCAATGACAAAAACGTAAAAAAGACAAAAATATGATATAAAAACAGGTTGGAAATTTAAAAACAAAACAAAAATATTGACATTGTGACATTACTAATGAGGTTGACGTGTTCAGGTGGAGGAGGTGCGTCGCGAGGTGGCGTATTTCAACGCGTACGTGCGCGACGTGCGGCGGCCGCAGCAGCCCGAGCCGCCCGCGCGCGCCGCGCCGCACCCGCCGCCGCACGCGCACGCGCACGCGCCGCCAACGTGAGTAACAGCTGCATAGTGTTCGGGTGTATATGTCTCCTCAATTTGTGCTGGTCTATAAGTATAGGAGCGTCGGTGGCGCAATTGTTAGGGCCGCTTCCTCCTGTCCGGGAGGTCGTGGTTCGGATCCTACCACTTACCAATGTGTTTTCGAATTTAGATTTCATTTATTATCCGACACTCTTACGGTGAAGGAAAACATTGTGAGTAAACCTGCACATGCCTGCGAAGAAACTCGAAGGGTGTGTGTGAAGTCGACCAACCCGCAATGGGCCCGCGTGGTCGACTAAGGCCTGATCGCCCTAATTTAGGGTAGGGTCGAGCCCCTCGTTGGGGACGTATATGAGCTGATATGAAAAAAAATAGACTGTTATACGCAAATGCTTTTAACTTCTAGATGTGCAAACGCTAGGGGGGGTTCCTGCGGATGGCCTTGGCAGACCCTTTGCCTTTGATGATGATAAGTATATTATTATGCAGTCACTGGCAAATGGCATTCTGAAAAATTTTTTTTTGATGTTTTAAACGATTATAATATAGACCATTTTAAAAATCTAGTTTGAATATTTTATGTTTTTAATATTTTTTTATGATTTTTCCAATGTTAAAAAGTGATGACGTTGCAGGCCCAAATAGTATAAAAAACAGCCCAACACTAATTTCAATTGGCGATTACAAATAAGTTTAGTTATTTAGTGATATTAAATTACTTTTTACGATATGAATATAGTTATATCTCCGTGTAGTTTTTTTTTATTTACACACCTTATAAAAATCACATCATCATATCAGCTTGAAAGACGTCCACTGCTGTACAAAGGCCTCCCCCGAGGATTTCCACGACGACCGGTCCTGCGCTGCCCGCATCCAGCGGCTTCCCGCGACCTTTCACGTCGTGGATTCACCGTTTGGAGGCCTGCCCACGATACGTCTTTCGGTACGCGTTTCCCACTCGAGAACTTTACTGCCTCAACTCAACGGCCACCTGTTCTACGAGCTATGTGCCCTGCCTACTGCCACTTAAGTTTAGCGATTCTTTGAGCTATGTCGATTACTTTGGTTCTCCTACGGATCTCCTCATTTCTCTATAAAAAACTGAACAGTGAATATTGTGAATGCCAAATTGGATAATATCTTGGACCTTGGAAGAGTAGCGTGGAGTGACAGCCAAAGCAAACAGCTGTCCGGTGGGTAGATGACATTGTCCCTGGTTTTTTGGTGGGAGGTGCAGGCGAGGAACCGAGAAAAATTTCGGGCACAATAAGAAACCTGATAGACCGAATGATATCTTGTTAAGCTGGATTAGGTTATTCATTCATCGGAATTCAGGATCAGGAATTCGGATCCAAGTATCAGAAATGAGAACCAGGGTAACCGACATAGTGCACAGACTCGCTAAACTGAAGTAGCATTGGGCAGGGCACATAGCTTATAGAACAGATGGGCGTTGGGACAGTAAAGTTCACGAGTGGCGACCGCGCACCGGAAGACGTAGTGTAGGCAGGCATCCCATGCGGTGGACCGACGACCTGTCGAAGATTGTAAGAAGCCGCTGGATGCGGGCAACGCAGGAACGGTCTTCGTGGAAATTCTTGGGGGAGGCCTTTGTCCAGCAGTGGACGTCTTTCGACTGGTATGATGAAGTTATTCATAACACCCCATGTGTGAATGACACACACGAATATTACAACGAGATATACAGGGCAAGCTAACGGGACGCGGAACGGAGGACGACTAGCGGCACCCAGGCGTGGCGCGGCCGGCGGGAATGCAAGCTGCCTAGTCAGCGCTATACCTGTGTGCCTACACCACGGATCAGATAAATAAGTTTGGATTGGAAATGAGTGCTGGGCAGGCGCGCCACAAGTATGATTAGACAATCATACTTAACCGAAGCACGCGTTCATACTTTTTATTTGCTTGTGGTTGTGTGTAACGTACAGACTCTCGAAATGATGTGAGACACAATTGCAGCCCTGTGTTCTAAGTGTGTTATGTTTATTAGTGCGCGAAATTCGTGTATGTATTTTTATTGCTTGTGTAGTGGAGTTGATGGGTGGGAGACAGGCGGCGACGCTGGTTTTCAAACAAAAGTGTGACTATTGCCAATCCAGCCTTATTTATCTTATCTTATATAAATTATGTTAGTTTGGCGCTTTTACTAATACACGTGAATTTCTCGGGCAGGTACAGCGGCGGGGGAGCAGCCGCCGGCGGCGGGCGCTGGGGCTGGGGGGGATGGCCGCCGCCCGCGCCCTACGCGCCGCGCCATCCGCGCTTCAATCGCCCCAGGTAGTTACACCGCCATCCACCAACTTCATCGCCACATTTCATCACACGTGAAAGCCTATCACAGACACAACAACCACCGCCATCTACCACAGATCGCTACATTTCATCACACTCTCTCTTACAAGGGCATGTCACAGACACAACGACCTCGCCACACTCCACCACAGATCGCCGCACACACACACACACACCACACACACACACACACACACACACACACACACACACACACACACACATGAAAGCACGTCACTATAAATTACTGGCCACTGATTTCAGACGTATCATCAATGTGGTGTAATTTAATCGCCAGTACCTCAGATAAAAAAATAAAAGGTAGATGTAGTGTTAGCGCTTTGTTAACGGGGTATAAAAAAACTCTGCTCCAATTACGACGGAGCAGAGTTTTGCTCACAGTCACGCGTTGGTAGACTTACCGTCAAACGTGCTGTGACACGTCTTTTCAGTTGCTTTGTGCACTTATCTCAATTACAGTAAAGGATAGGACCTATCACGTGTCGAAACATTATTCGAGGTCACCACTTAAGAGGATTGTGAAGTTGCGACTTTTCATAAAAACGGCGTTAACGATTTTCACCTCTTAAATGTTTACCGATTTTCTCTTAAATTTTTGATAGGTTTTCACTCAGAACAAAAGCTAGGCTTATAGGTTTCGTTTTTTTTAATTACTGATTATAAATAAACAATAAATGGCCGAAGTTACTTTTGTATGAAAACACGTGAACGACAATAAAATTAAACTTATGAACTTTATCGAAAAAACAAAAACTTATAAGCCTAGCTTTAGTTCTGATTGACAACCTATGAAAAATTGTTCCAAATTTAAGAGGTGAAAATCTTTAACGTCGCCGTTTGTATGAAAAGTCGCAGCTTCACAATTATCTTAAGGTAAAGATGCATACGTTTATAATAGAACAAGCGTTACCCCAATTTTTGTTATGATTGTTGTAAGAAACTCAATATCTACATTATTTTTAATCTGAGGCCAGTACACAATTATAGTCGGCTAAGACACTATTCTAATCCATTCTTATGCTCAGCAATATACCAGTTACCTAACCTCAGCACACTTACGCACGCACCACATTCGATTTCGCCGTATATCTGATTCAGATGCAAACATTTATCTGTTGGTCCAGTGGTTGTAGTGTTCAGCTTTTTTTTCAATCAACAATTGCTAAGCCCTTGGCCTCATCTCATCTGATGGTAAGTGACGATGATGCCGAAGATTTATTAAGATTTTCATCGCAATGGGCATCTGGCTATCTTATCTTCAAGCAGGAAAACATCAATGCTGTTAACACTGATGTTTTGGCGGCAAGACTTAGATAAGATGGTGGTAGCTTACCAGGCGGGCTATGAAAATGCCCTCCACCAACCAAACCGAGTAACAAAGTTGACCCCGCCGCGAATCGAACCCTCGACCTCCTGGTGTGAAGCGAATGGACTAACCATTACGCCACGGAGGCGGTTGCTAATGTGATCAATCTTTCCGGCCACTATGGACTTTAGAGCAATAATCGTGAACTTATTTGCAAGTACACATGCAAGCTTATAAGAGTTGCTATGAATATGAAAAATATGCAACTTTTTACTAGATGTAATAGTTTAGTGCAACAAGAGAGCAAAATAAATGAATTTTTGAATCACGTACCAAGTTATTCTAGTTAGAATCCTGAGTGTAGTTAGGGATTCAGCATTTTTGAATCACGTACCGAGTGATTCCAGCTAGAATCCTGAGTATAGTTAGGGATTCAGCATTTTTGAATCACGTACCGAGTGATTCCAGCTAGAATCCTGAGTATAGTTAGGGATTCAAAGGTACAATAAACAAATCACTCCTCTCACCTCACTAGCGATAAAACACTAATGGTAAGAACAAAGGCACAAGAAACTTATCACTGCTCTGACCTCACTAGCGAGAAAACACTTGCTGCAAGATATACGAGTATATTTTTAAAATAAATTAAATAAAACAAAATGTTAGATTTCGTGAGCCAATGAAATAAGCAAAGACAATTTACTGCGTTGAGTGTTGACTTTTGATCACTGGTTTTAAAGCCCAATGCGCCTTGGAACAGGTGTCTCTGTCTTTTATTTACGTGTAAAGAGTAAAGAAAATAACCCCACTTTAGCACTTTTTCAATGTTTTTTCGTTCTAACTTAGTTATAGGCATTCTTGCAAAAAAAAAAGAATTTGACAATATGTTAGGATTTATTGAGGAATGAGAGAGAGAGAATAAAATAAGGTGCTATGTCCAACTGTAGTGAAGTAAAACTGGTTTTTGTGGGCTAAAACATAGCGAAAATGAACAAATTTAAGCGAACTTTACAATTTTTTCTATCGAGAAAATATTATCAAATCGTATTTTGGCCTCTTACACTTTGTAGCAGACATATTGTAATAAATTTATTTTAAAAAAAATGATAAATGTATTGCAGTTTCAACCGCAGAAAAATTACTTTTTCCAACTCTCGATTTCGGGGTTTGCATTATTTTCTGAAAGGGTTTCGCCGTAAGCAACAAAGTTTTTGAGCTAGTGAGGTGAAAAATACCTTCGGACATACATTGCTTGTACGTGAGAAATGAGGAAACTTAATCAATTTCTCATCCTTTTATCTCACCGTATGTCCAAGGTCTTAAGTACATTTACACTAATGCACACTGTTTCTGTTTTGCTGTGTGTTGCTTTTACAAACTTCGTGACTTCTGTCTGTTGCGAGGTTCCGCATTTAACGTGATCAAGAAATATAAAGTGCTATAGTTTTTTTTTGTTTTATTACTAAATTGGTCTGTTTTTGCATGACTTTTAACATTTTGGCTCGTTCAGTTGTAAATGAAAAAGCTTTTAATTTGTTTACCTGCCTTCGATCACTTTAGCACCTTAGATCACAACGCGTTCTATCTGTAATGTTGTTGAATGTTGAACACTTTTATGAGCGGGGTGACATTTGCAGGGACAACGTGGATCGGTCCCGCCCTATTATCGCGTACAACGATCTTGACTTCCCGGAGAGTGGCGACATATTTTAAGATTTGACAGAAAAAATTAAAATAAAATAATTTACTTTTGTAATCATTCCGAATTTTTCATGGTTACATATTCTGATGAACGTTCAAGATGTTACGCAGGGACTGAAGTTATTTTCGTTCATCTGCCAGTTTATCAGTAGATATTAATTATGTCACTTAAGTAATTCCCTAATTCAGGGTAGGCTCGAGCCCCTCGGTGGGGACGTATACGAGCTGATATGATGATGTCACTTAAGTAAAAAAAGCATAATAGTTATGCACAAATAAGTACACACAACATAATCATTCATTGTAACATTCATAATTTATCATTTATTTTTTACATATGTATTTAAGTAGTAAACTAGTTTGTTAAGAAAATGTCCTATTTTCTTGTTTTTTTTTCTCTTATTAATATTAATCTGACAATCTATATTGTTTGTAGAATATTTAGTTAAGGACACGCATAAGTATGTTTGAAAATGATATATATCTATTGTTTAAATACAATAAACTGTCCGACTGTAACTTGTTTTATCTATTTCCACCTGTTATCCTTCTGTTTGTAACGCTGCAGCTACCGGGAAGCTGAGATTGGAGCTAGGGCCCCGCACAGACACGCGTAGTAGTGCAATAGCGCAAGTTGTTTGTTTGTTTGTTTGTTTGCGGAGGAGTGGCACTCTGGATTAACGTGTGGTTTGTTAAAGGGGGGGCGGCGGCGCTGACTTCCGCCCGGTTATACACTACCGGGACTTGGACGCCCCGCGCGAGCCCGACGAATTCATATAACTTGGACGTTTGCACCACCGTCGTCGGCTTGCCGCGACCTTCCTTACGCGTAACATTATAAACTCTCACAATGTCTCAAAGTATTGTAAATAGTTTTATTTTCTCGTTTAGCTTATTAGTTTGCCGTGATAGCAGTTTTATTAGTTTTTAAATAATTGTAAGTAAATAATGTGGAGAGGTCTCAATGTAAACGTGAGTGGATTTAAAATACAGAGTTTTACTGATACATTTTTTCGCTTTTTAATATTATGTACGAGAAACGCACGTAGTCTAGTTCATCTTATCATCATATCACTGAAAAACGTCCACTGCTGGACAAAGGACTCCCCCAAGGATTTGCACAACGACCAATCCTGCGCTGCCCGCATCCATCGGATTCCCGCGATCTTCACCAGGTTGTCGGTCCACCGCGTGGAAGGCCTGCCTACGCAACGTTTTTCGGTGCGCGGTCGCCACTCGAGAACTTTACTACCCCAACGGCCATCTGTTCTACGAGCTATGTGCCCTGCCCACTGCCACTTCAGTTTAGCGATAGTACTCGTAGATAATAGTTACTCGTATTTTATAAAAATAGACCTACACTTCGGCTGGGCAGCGTTTGGAAAGCTTCGCCCAAATGCCAAAGTTCCCCGAATATCCAGTCGGCTCGATAAGTACATTCCTTGATCGTCAATTTCTACCAACTTCTTTTCAGTGAATGTCAAATTCCCCGTTAGAGAGTATTAGTTTCTTTGGAACTAGTCTTTTTACACGCGTAATACTGGCTACATGATATCGGTTCACTTAACAGCTGTGAACTTAATTTTGACCATTAGGCGCTTGGCACACGACGGGGTGGGGCGGGCCGGTCAATTTCGCCGCCAACGATAGCACAAAGGGAATCCTATACCACAGATTACTAAATAGTTACTTCGTAACAGATACATCACTCCCATACAAAAGCGTAAATACCTACGCTATAATAGCCTACAAAATCTTAATAATAATACCAGCTGTTTGCAGCGAGAAGAAATGTACCATAACTACGCATACAGAGAGTTGAGATTGTTTTGCCCGCCGCGCGACCCACGTGCGAACGCGTCATCGAACGAATGTGCTAGGGTTGTACCTATGATGATTTTGGTAATGAAATGAATGTTGTAGAAAATCAATTATTTTATACTAGCTTTTGCCCGCAGCTTCGTCCGCGTGGACATGTATTTTCTCCAGATCCTCGGGAGCTATGTCAGAATATGCTTATTAGTAAATCATGTCATTTCCCACCCCCTCAACCATCTTTGTGCAAAAAATCACACAATCCATTGTTCCATTGCGATGTTAAAGAAATTAACCAAAAAAAGAGTATATTTTCACATCCCTCAGGAACTGTATCGGGCATTACTATTTTTACGGAATAAAAAGTAGCCAAATTTCATTAAGATTGGTCAAGGTGTTTAAGCGTGAAAAGGTAACAAACAAACAAACACACATTATCACATTTATAATATTAGTAAGGATTTGTCTATCAAATATGTTTGAGTTTAATAAAATGATAGATGCATTTTTTCCCTTCCCTGAATTCCCGATTATTAAATTTTAATGTCGAAAATATCCGAAACCTCGTAAATAATTTTAAAAAATAATCAAAAGGGAAACAGGAGCATTTTTTCGTCTCTCGGCAATAAAAAAAAAATTTTCATTTGTCCTTTGACTGTGACACCCATCCACTGCACAATAATTGCGTGGTTTCGGCACTTCGATAGTCAGAGTGGTAAATGTGACGTGCGAGCACTCGGGCGGGCGTGCGGCAACCCACTGTCGGTTGTATCGTCCCCGATACGCGTAGCGGTAGGCATATAACGCGTTTACTTGAGCGAGTGACGGACGCGTGCCTATACTACCAACTCACATGGAGGCGGCGCGGTCTTTTTCCCTCCATGTGCGTTGGTAGTATAGGATTCCCTTTGTGCTATCGTTGGCGGCGAAATTGACCGGCCCGCCCCGCCCCGTCGTTTGCAAAGCGCCTTATTGTCATATCGCGTTTTGTGGACATCTGCCGTACACGGAATAAAACTAATGTAATGTATTTTATAGATTTGACATCTGTCATTTTAATAAGAATATATATTTTTAAATCTTTGGAAAAGGATTTTGCGTTTGTGGACATCTGCCGTAAACGGAATTAAACTAATGTAATTTATTTTATAGATTTGACATCTGTCAGTTTAATAAGAATATATATTTTTAAATCCTTGGAAAAGGATGTAATTTTGCAAGGGTTTACAAACATGTAAAAAATCACGCCAACATGGTAGTGAAATAAAATCTTGAAAACATTTTTAAGGTAGATACTACGGAATCCTACATTGCGCGAGTCCGACTCGCACATGGCTGGTTTTTAGGGTTCCGTACCTAAAGGGTAAAAACGGGACCCTATTACTAAGACTCTGCTGTCCGTCCGTCTGTCTGTCTGTACGTCTGTCACCAGGCTGTATTTCGTGAACCGTGATAGCTAGACAGTTGAAATTTTCACAGATGATGTATTTCTGTTGCCGCTATAACAACAAATATTAAAAATTAGAAAAAAATGAAAATCCATACAAAAAAACATGTTTATGTTTCAAGAAACTAGCGCCATCTAGTATGATGGTACGGAACCCTTTGTGTGCGGCTTTCACTCGCACTTGGCCGGTTTTTAAAATTATTATTTAAATTTATTTCACAGATAACAAGGTGCGAAAATTTTAGTAAACAATGTATCTTAATATCCTATGTTGGACCTACGTAATTGATAAAAATATAATAAAAACAATTTACGGGCCCCAGGAGGCTCGAGTTTCCATACAAACGTAGTTCCGCCACAGATGAGACTAGTTACTTGGGTCCGCTTTCATACAAAAACTACATGCCGGATTGAATCCAAACTTTGCGAATATATTGAGTAGACGCATATCGATGTTTGTAAGTAATTAGTTTTCGATGTACGAGTAATATAAAATGGAAATAACTTTCAAAAAACCTAAAAGGTTTTAGGCACAAGCTTTTTACAATCTAAGTACTCGTCAATACGAATCAAACGAGCCCAAACTCGATGAGGTTGTGTCGTTTCATTGCGAAGTTCCTATGGCCATCTTCCAGCTCCACCATCAGATCAGCACGATGTCATCATAATATTGCATTGTCACGCGATTTACACATGTATTGCAAACCGGGAAGTGGGTCAAAATTAACTTGCAAGATTTCACCCGAACAAACATACATACATACATACATACATTGCAAGTTAATTGAAAGCTTTTAAAAATAAGAGCAGTTCCAAACTTTCAGTACAAAACTAATTTAAGCGTTCGTTTAGTTATGTTTTAATTTACTACGAAAACTAATTACAAACATCGATATGCGTCTACTCAATGTAATCGCAAAGTTACTATTTCACCAAGTCGACTAGACACCGGTCAAATGTGAAAAAAGTAATCATCATATCAGCTCATATACGTCCCCACCGAGGGGTCCGAGCCTACCCTGATTTAGGGCGATCGAGCCTTAGTCGACCACGCGGGCCCATTGCGGGTTGGTCGACTTCACACACAACTTTCGAGTTTCTTCGCAGGTGTGTGCAGGTTTCCTCACGATGTTTTCCTCCACCGTTAAAGCAATCGGTGTGTATAATATGTAGGTACGTATGTTTCGAAAAACTCATTGGTACATGGGCCGTACGGATTTGAATGCCGGCACCTAGGAGGACCGAGTCGTTACCGATTGAGCCACCGACGCTTTTTAAAATGTAGTACTTAGCAGAGATATGCTATATATAAGGGGAGGTAGATAGGTTACATGCGTCCAAAAAGTGAAGCAAAAAAAAGATGCCAATTGGCATCTCTTTTCTTAGTAGTATCGGTGCAACGGAAGCGAACTGCTTGTAATGTTGTGTGTGTAAATGGCTTCGATTTTCAAATGTTGTTTGTTAGTGCATAACCCATCTATGGTAACAAATCTCTGGTACTTAGTATAAATGAATGTGTGATATAAAATGAGTACATAAATGTTTAGCGTAACACATGCTAATGTCGCAGTATTACAATATAGCGGCTTAGAGTAGTGCAACGAATGTACTTGCGCAGAGCAACGGAAGGGTGCTTGCGGGGCACAGGCTGCAAACTCCGCGAGTTTGGCAGGCTGGCTACAGGCTATTACTGCTATTACCTACGCCGTGGCGGCATCATGCGAAATCAAAGGTGTTGCGCTACTGTAAGCCATATCGTAATAGCACAGTATTGCAATATAGCGGCTTACAGTAGTGCAACGAATGTACTTCGAGTTTGGCAGGCTGGCTACAGGCTATTACTGCTAGTACTTACGTCGTGGCGGCATCATGCGACATCAAAGGTGTTGCGCTACTGTAAGCCATAACGTAATACCACAGTATTACGATATAGCGGCTTAGAGTAGTGCAACGAATGTACTTTCGCAGACCAACGGAAAGGTACTTGAGGGGCAGCGGGCGGGCGCCTAATGTGAACCGTACAAATTAAGACGAACGCAGACCGAGTGCCTAGTTGGCTCGGTGGAGTAGTAGGATTTAATCCGGCATTTAGTTTTTGTATTAAAGCAGAACTACGTAGGTATGGAAACTCGAGCCTCCTGGGGACACATAAGCATTTAGTAAACAAAAATAAGCTAAATATGTTAGTAGCTTAAAGGTGCTTATAGTTAGAAGGGATTTGGTCCGATTGATCATCGTGGGACTGTCTTGTGGATTGATCATCGTGATGATTGTGTTGGGGCTGTCGCGGAAACCTGTGCAGTAGCGGGGCAGACTTCTTGCGCCAGACTGCGTCGAACCGATCGGTGCGCGCTTCCGCGAACATCGACGAGGCGCTGCAGAAGTGCGACTGCTGCAATAGAGTTCTGAACGAGTTATTGATCCGGATTCGCAGAGCATTGGAAGCTTTCTGGATATATCTCAACGAATTATTGAACCGGATCCGCAGAGCATTGTAAGTTTTCTAGGTATATCTGAACGAGTTATTGATCCGGATTCGCAGAGCATTGGAAGCTTTCTGGATATATCTCAACGAATTATTGAACCGGATCCGCAGAGCATTGTAAGTTTTCTAGGTATATCTGAACGAATTATTGGACCGGATCCGCAGAGCATTGTAATCTTTCTGGGTATAACTGAACGAATTATTGGACTGGATCCGCAGAGCATTGTAAGCTTTCTGGGTATATCTGAACGAAATGTTGAACCGGATTCGCAGAGAATTGTAAGCTTTCTGGGTATATCTGAACGAATTGAACCGGATCCGCAGAGCATTGTAATCTTTTTGGCTATATCTGAACGAATTATTGAACCGGATCCGCAGAGCATTGTAAGCTTTCTGGGTATATCTGAACCACAGGACCCCCGAGTACACCGTTTATACAGCGTTATTTTGACTACGGCTCTACATCGGACCTCATCATCCGCTATAAGTGATTCCTTGATATCCTATTTTAGATTAATACTTAATCTGTTGAGAACCCATAATGTCCCACTAGTGGGGCACTGATTCTCTTCCAAAGGGGGCCAAGTTCGGAGTGGTGGAGACAGAGCTAGCGGCGAGTCAAATCATTGTCAGAAGTAGCCTTATATCCTTATTCCTCTGGCATGAATACACTTTTTTTTATCAACAATTGATAAGCCCTTGACGTGATCTCACCAGACGGTAAGTGACGACGATGCCAAACATGGAAGTGGGCTTACCAAGATTCCCTAGTGCAATGGGGAACTGGCTATCTTCATGCCTGTTAGTATTGATAAGATGGTGGTAGTTAGCCAGGCGGGCAGCAGACTGCCATCTGATGGTAGCCACCTGCACTATTAAAGCTTTAGCACGGAAACGGTCGAGATAAAATGCCACTAATAGTCAAACCCATCCCGGCAGTTAAACTGCGTGACCGACGCGACCACGCAAGTTAGACTGAGCAACGTAGCTTCTTAGCTAAACCACAAGTACTTACTAAATAATAGTTTTTTTGCTAAAATGATAAGATAAGATAAATCTTCATTGAGAACAAAGTTACGCTACGAATGTTTGCAGTGACCCTACAAAAGATAAAACTATAAGTATACTAGCGGCTTCGCTCGCGTGAACATAATTTATATGACTGTCTTCGAGGGTGCGCAGTGCGCGAGCCGCAAGCGGCTCGCGAGCGTGGGCATGAATAGCCTATGGTTTAATCCAGGTACTAGTCTGTCTACCTAAAAAAATTCAAATGGATCTGCATTTTGTCTGTTGTGGCGTGAAAGAGTAACAAACATACATACATACCATGATGCACCAACGAATTGTCAGGGAGAGTAAGCTCAGTGGGATCACGTCGTTGATTCAAAATGCAGTTTCTAGGTTGTGAAGAAAGATGTAGTGCAATCTTTATTCACATCGAAAATAGGGCTCCGCGGGCTGGCTACTTATTGGACTGAGATTACCAGACTAAGCTAATATTACATCTTACTATATATTCGACCACGGATTAGGGACCTCTGTCCTGGCACGCGGTCATGAATAGAATGCAACTCAACTGTTTCAGTAAAGTTTGAGAACGACCTACTAGTTTGAATTTAGTAACTATTTAAACTTAGCTTTTTAATACGACCCGCGGATAGCAAGACTGCAAAGGAGTTACAAGTGCGTGAACACAGAGCGATACGATCTCTACAATACAAACTTTCGCGTTTATAATATTAGTAACAAAGTAACCGCAAACTCGGAACACCTTGACGTGTTCTTCGAACTTAGACCTGGGATCTACATGCAGCAGGAAAACTATGACCTCTACATCCTTTTCGAAACCACCTTGGTAATGTAACTGTTATCAATATAATAAGCTTTTTCCCGCGCCTTCGCCTGCGCGGATATATATCGTTTAAAAATATGATTGTTTTTGTGTAATAAGTTTTTTTTTTAGATCAATCCGGAATAATTAAGGCTATTCTGCATGATTAGTAGTCTATGCCTTTTCCCACCCCTTCAACTACCTCTGTGCAAAAAATCACGTCAATCTGTTACTCCGTTGCGATGTCTACTGTCTACGTGCGCGAGCGTAGAAATGA
Organism: Coleophora flavipennella; assembly: GCA_947284805.1. Classification (NCBI taxonomy): domain Eukaryota; kingdom Metazoa; phylum Arthropoda; class Insecta; order Lepidoptera; family Coleophoridae; genus Coleophora; species Coleophora flavipennella. Next base: position 4,781,671 of record OX369292.1, read on the forward strand.
TTTTTCCTTAGATCCCTCGGGAACTATGTCTGGCTATCAATGGTCATTAGTACTGAGTCAAGTCGTTTCCCACCCCTTCAACGATGCAAAAAAAATACTACAATCCGTTGTTAATTTGCGATGTTAAAAAAATCAAGCTAAATAAAGTTTTTTTTTTTATTAAAAATTTGAGTGCGTTTGACTGCAACTCACCTGATGGTAAGTGATGATGCAGTTTTTCAATTTCTTGAGTAACATATGGTTCTGTACTATTTTCAGTTTCACACGATGAAAAGTAGCCTATGTTAGGTACTTCCCATCTCTCTGAGCAAATAATCACGTTGATCCGTTAATCCATTGCGACGTGAAAGAAGGACAAACAAACAAACACACTTTCTCTTTTATAATATTAAGTAATAATATTCAAAAGACGTTTATTCAGCGCATAAATATATTGACTTGTCTTAATATGATACAGCAGCGAGGCTGGTGGCGAGCCTTGACCCCTAAAAAGGTTTTAAGCTTTGTACATTACTGTTGAGTTCAGATGTAAGTATGAGTAGAGTAAGTATACAGTGGGTATCGGATACGGTTATCGATATTTTAAGGGCATGTAATACACACATTTCATCGACGAAAAGCCCTCCATTAGGGGGCCGCATCTCCCCTCTAAATGGCAGCCATTTTTATTTTAAATATTTTTTTATAGCTGTTCATAAAAATGTGTTATCTCTTCAGCAGTACAGACTTCAAAATGGTCTCATTTGAAAGGTAATTTGTTTCCTCTGGTGATCCATACATAAAATTCACCAAAACATTCGAGGAAAAAATCATAATTTAAAAAAAAAATGCAAAAAAATCTTGTTTATTTTTTTAACTTACTGCAAAAACGAGGTTGTTAGCGTGTTCTTTTATTCTTCTAGATCGATAGATTTTAAGCTAAGCTACAAACGACACTAAATTATCTACCATTAGTTACTTACGCAATGATGCAAATTGATAGTTATGTGACTCTTGTGCGGGGTTGTATCAATCCTTTAATTGTAACTACACAACTATTTAACACTTCCACATGTTTTTAACTTAGACACTACATAAAACAATAGTTCGAAGTGACCGTCTCCATTCTGCAGACACACTATAGCTCTCACTACAACCTGCGTGTGACACGTCTGATCATTTCCAAGTACCAAACAGCGACGAGGGTCGCGTATTAACCGTAAATTGGCACACTAAGGAATAATCTAATGGTACAAAATTTGGAGTCGTTTTACAGCTTAGCTCAAAATCAATCGATTAAGAAAAAGAGAAGTTAAAGACCTCGTTTTTGCAGTTGGTTTAAAAAAAAACAATGAAATTTTATATTTTTTTGAATTTTTTAACTTATTTTTTTTGGTGTTTTTTTTTCACAAATTTTTTGGTTAATTTTGTTTGTGGATCACAATAGGAAACAAATTACCTTTCAAATGAGACCATTTTGAAGTCTGTCCTGCTGCTAATTCAAGATATAACATATTTTTCATGAACCTACAAAAAATATATAAAAAAATTGCTGCCATTTAGAGGGGAGAAGGATGCAATCCCCTTATGGGGGGTTTTTAATCGATGAAATGTAGTGTATTACATGCCCTTAAAATATCGGTAACCCTATCCGATACACACTGTATATAGTATCTACCTTAATTGTAATCAAAGAGAAATACATTCCTACCTGAAAATAAAACCTATACAATAGTTATAATAACGTTTTGGGACCTACCTATTAAATAAAAAAACAAGAATTTACATACAGAGGCTGAGCGAGCTTGTTAGGAATGGACAATGCCACAATATTGGGTGTCATCCTGGCCTCTTTCAACAGTAATGACACAGGTAACAAGGTCTGTCCACCGTTTAATGTTATAAGTTTTACAATCCCCTTCCATTCGATCAAAACAGCAAGGAATTCAAGATGAGAAGTCTATGCATGTGCGGTACGTCACCCGGATACGATTGTCGTATGCAGCCACATGGCTGTGGCTTCGGTATCACGGCGCGTATGTCATGTCTGTATTGCCAATTACTGTTTATTAGTTATTTACGATTGAAATAATTAAATGATTCATTTGACTGGCTCGTTGATGTCTTTTCTAAACGTGAGACCCGAGGGCGGCGTAGGTAGCTCGTAGCGCTACAAAACATTTGATTGCATCTCAACCGTGCATTTTTGGAATACTTACATAATTATGTAAGTCTTAGCACTAGTCGATATTTCTGCTCTAGTGACTTTTGTGTAGGATTCAAGGAGTTTAGAACCGATCTCCGGTTACGGAACGAATATGTTTGGTCTAATAAATTTTTATAAGGATTTGAGTACGGGTTTATGATGTTAAAAAGCGTCGGTGGCTCAACCGGTAACGACTCGGTCCTTCTAACCAGAGGTACCGGGTTCAAATCTGGACGACCAATGTACCAATGAGTTTTTCAAAAACTTACGTACATATACTTACCGACTGCTTTAACGGTGAAGGAAAACATCGTGAGGAAACCTGCACACACCTGCGAAGAAACTCGAAAGTTGTGTGTGAAGTCGAGCAACCCGCACTGGGCCCGCGTGGTCGACTACGGCCTGATCGCCCTAATTCGGGGTAGGCTTGAGCCCCTCGTTGGGGACGTATATGAGCTGATATGATTATGATGTTAGTCAATTATCGAGCAATAAATTGGGACAATTGGATACATAAATAAATAAATATTCTGGGACAAATCACACATGGTCATCTGGCCCCAAAGTAGGATTCCCTGTGTTATGGGAACCAGAGACTGATATAAATACTTATATACGTTTAAATACATACATATTTAACACCCAGACACAGAGCAAACAAATCTGCTCATCACACAAATGTTTGCCCTGGGATGGGGATCGAACCATTAAAATTAAAATTAAATAATATTACAAAAACCTTATCGAGATTTACCTCGGCGCTTCTGTCTGTATTAAGTCATCGCGTATTTCCCATCAAAATTAACTCGTCTGCCATGAGTAACCAAAAGTAATAAATTTGGGAGTGGAGTAGGTAAGTACCTCATTGGTTGTCAATTACTAAGCGCCCGCGCCGACGATTCTAACAGCGCTGGCTGGCACGGACGGCTGCCTAAGTGGCTTCACGTCTGTGATTCGCGGTAAACGCCAACAGGTTTTTTTTGTTGTAGGTAAGTAATATACATGCGAGTCGCTATTTGTGTATCGCTTTATAAAGCCGGGCGGCCGCGAATAAACGCATTGTTGTTCGGAAGCTTCGTCATGAAGCTCAGGTGTGTTTTGGTGTTGGCGTTAATTCCTTTAGTGACGGCCACTCCTCACGGATATGGTGTGAAGGGAGGTGCCGGGGCAGCAGCCAAAGGTGGGTTTTAATTATTTTTTATCCACAATTAGTAGGCCCTTGACATCATCTCACCTGATGGTAAGTGACGATGATGACGAATATGGAAGCGGGCTTACCAAGAGTCCCCAACGCTATGGCACAATTACTAAATAGTTACTTCGGCTATGGTGAACTGGCTATCTTATCTTCAAGCCGGAACAAATCAATGCTGTTAACATTGATGCTTGGCGGCATAACTTAGATAAGATGGTGGTGGCTTAGGCGGGCTTAGAAAATGCTCTTCCACCAATCAAACCGAGTCATACATAGTTAGACTCCGCTTGGAATCGAACCTGCGACCTCCTGATGCGAAGTTAATGGACTGTTAACTTTGTAACTTATTGTGTATTTATTTTAATTTTTTCGGCGTTTCCATCTAATAAGTAGATATCTAGTGTACTGGAAGTGGAACTGGATTCAACTTTTTGTGGGATATGTAACCAGTTTCTTTTTTTAAATTTAAAATTCACTTCCTTATTTTAAAACTTAGTGTAGTTTTAAACTCCGCTTAGTAAGTACGAGTATGTCATTTACGAGTAAGCCACTTAGGGTCCCGTACCCAAATGGTACCAAGGGGGGTTCCCTTAAAATTGATGTGGTTATAGTGCAAACTCTAAAGTGAAACAAAAAACCGGTTAAGTGCGAGTCGCACTAGCACTCCGAGGGTTCCGTACCACAAGGTATAATGATACCTATTACAATCAATAGACATCAACGTGAGCGACAAAAGTATGCTTTTTTTGTCATTCAGTTCGGACTCCTTAGCGCGAGTACGACTTACACTTGGCCAATTCTTATTATTTGTTGTTTTACTTAAGTATTAGTACTATAATTACACTTAAGTTTCACGCTTGTATATGTACTACCGTTTTTACGATAGAGCAAAATCAAAAATACTTCTAAAGACCTATAAAAACACGTTTTTTTTTGTATGGAGACCCCTCTAATCTTTTCAGTTTTTCAAATTTAAAGTATTTGTTGTTATAGCGGAAATATAAATACACATTCAATGAAAATTTCAACTGTCTACCTATTACCGTTCATGATATACCTCTAGAGCCCGCTGACAGACGGACCGACAGCGGAGGCTTAATAATAGGGTCCCGTTGGTCACCCGTAGGGTGTACGGAACTCTAAAAATAAAATCGAACGAAATATAGGTATATAAGAGAAATTAGAATTAAAATATAGGTATATAAGAAACAAAAACATTTTGAACTGTAACTCTCGTTGATGTTTTTTGTATGACTGAGATAATGATTGTTGTGCGTCTCTAAGTTGGGTGGGTATAGCACTCTTGAAAATAATTAATCGATGAGATTACTACATCTATAGTATAAAAATGAATCGCAAAATGTGTTGGTAAGCGCATAAACTCGAGAACGGCTGGACCGATTTCGCTAATTCTTTCGTTATTGTCAGGAGAAGGTTTTTATGTAGGGTAGTGTAGGGTAGGGTGGTGTAGTGTAGTGTAGGGTAGTGTAGTGTAGTGTAGTGTAGGGTAGTGTAGGGTAGGGTAGGGTAGTGTAGTGTAGGGTAGAGTAGTGTAGGGTAGGGTAGTGTAGTGTAGGGTAGGGTAGGGTAGTGTAGTGTAGTGTAGTGTAGGGTAGGGTAGGGCAGTGTAATGTAATGTAAGGCGGTACTTAGTTCGCCGGGACAGCTAGTACAATATAAATACGCTTAAGTACACCTACACGCTGTTGTTTTTAGGGTTTCTTATTCAAAAGTGTAGTGTTACGGAACCCTCAATGCGTGAGTCCGACTCGCACTTAGCCGATTTTTACAAGCTTTGATTTAGTTTCACCTGTCCCGGTGTCTATAATGGAATCTTGCAAGTAAAATTTGACCCACTTCCCGGTTTCCGATTGAGCTGAAATTTTGCCTGACAATGCATTGCAGTATTAAAAGCTTGTACCTAAAAGTTTTTAAAATAATTGTTACACAACTTTTACCTTGTTCTAAGTCCTTTTAACCGTGTTTATATTTTCTCTATCGTAGCTGAAGCTGTTGCTGGTGCGGGAGCTTTCGCTGGCGTTCCTTTAGCTATACCCAGCGGTGTGGGGTATTCCGGTAGCTTCGCCAAATCGTCTTCATCGAGTTTCGCAGCTTCGAGTGCGAGTTCCAGCGCCAGCTCGTTCAGCTTTAGTGGTTCCGGTGTCACAGGTGCCGGTGCAAACGGACTCCCAGGCGTGGCATCAAACGGCGTAGGAACTGAGGGATGTGGTGGAAACTGTAAAAGTGGGAACAATATAACACCTGACACGACTGGCGCTGGAAGCAATAATCAAGCTTTTAGTGGTGCTAAAGCTGCCGCCGGAGCTGGTGCTGTAGCTATTTCTGGTGCTCCGTACGGTAAAAACGGCTATCAAGCACCATGCTCTAGTGGGGATTGTGCCAGCCAAAATAATTCTGATTGCGGTGGTTCGAGCTGCGGTGACACCGCAAATAATAGTAAAAAATGCATATCCGGAAAATGTGAACCGACTCCTCAAGCTAATGATTCAAAGGAGAAATGTGTAGCGGGCCAATGCAGCCCGTCTTCATCTGAAACTTCACCTTCATATGATTCCAATGACATCCAAGTAAACGTCGCCAGTGCAACTTCGAAAACTTCAAAGAGTTCGATTAGTCAGCCTGTTTCAAAGCCTTCAGATAACAGACCTTCATTGTCACCACCGTCATCAGCATCGACACCCAACAAACCTACGACATATTTAACAGCACCTAAGGAAGAATCACCATGCACGTCTCCTGATTGTGCTCCGCTTTCCAGGCCTTCCGGGGATGTTTACGATAAAGAAAAGCCGTCAAGCTATAATGTTCCTATTCTTGGGTCTAATTACGGACCGTCCACACAAAATAAAGAACCTTGCTTGACTGGTAACTGCAATCATGACCAACCCGGTCTTTCCGGACCGCGTGGATCTGGAAGCATCTGTGCTTCAGGAAACTGCCAAAACTATCCTAACAATCAAATTAATCCTGGATCATCTGGTGCGCCATCTAGCTATAAACCAGGTCCATCAACTGGAGCTAGTTTTGCACAACCAAGTGTACCGTCTTATTCTGTATTTGCAAATACTGGGGCAGTAGCAGGTGCAAATGCAATAGGAAACTATGGAGCTCCTAAACCTACCACTAAAAAACTCCCTCCATACACAGGTGGATTCGGCGGACCTGCAGGTATTTTAAAACCCAACGACTTCAGTGCTCCTAATAAAATCCGTGTATCTGACTATAAACCAATAGAACCAACCGGACCGAACGTTCAAGCAACAGCACCTTGTGCATTTGGGAAATGTGGCTCTCATCCAACACAACCAGAATCCAACGTTCCCACATGTAGTACTGAAAACTGTAGACCCAATACTGCTGTTTTTACTAGTGGGGTTCCTAGCGTACAACCTCCTAGTCAACCGTCTGATTGTTCTTCTGGAAGCTGTGGAATTTCACCACAATCAACACCCATCCAACATAGTCCACCAGTATCATCCAATCCGACTACAGTATCTGGAAACTTTGGAGGACCTGCAGGAATTTTAAAGCCTAATGATTACAGTAAACCTAGTCCTAAGCCCACGTCCGTACAGGGGAGTTACAATCCGCCCAATTTTCCCTCGGTCCAACATGATCAAACGAAAAAACCAAGTACTGGTCAATACCGACCAGAGAAGCCGTCTGTTTGTTCTTATGGGAACTGTCCAGTTTCTCCTGGATCGACGTCGGTCCAATATAGTCCACCAGAACCATCATACCCAACTACACCAACTGGAAATTTTGGAGGACCTGCAGGAATTTTAAGGCCTAATGATTACAGCAAACCTAGTCCTAAACCTACGCCTGTGCCGGGGAGTAACAATCCACCCTCGGTTGATCAAACGAATGAACCAAGCACTGGTCAATACCGACCAGGGAAGCCATCTATTTGTTCTACTGGAAACTGTCCACTTTTGCCTGGATCGACACCCATCCAACATAGTCCACTAGAACCATCATATCCGACTGGAAACTTTGGAGGACCTGCCGGGATTTTGAAACCAAATGATAACAGTAAACCTAGTCCTAAACCTACATCTGTACAAGGGAGTTACAATCCGCCCTCGGTCGATCAAACGAATGAACCAAGCACTGGTCAATACCGACCAGGGAATCCATCTATTTGTTCTACTGGAAACTGTCCACTTTTGCCTGGATCGATACCCATACAACATAGTCCACTAGAACCATCATATCCGACTGGAAACTTTGGAGGACCTGCCGGAATTTTGAAACCAAATGATTACAGTAAACCTAGTCCTAAACCTACATCTGTACAAGGGAGTTACAATCCGCCCTCGGTCGATCAAACGAATGTACCAACCACTGGTGAATACCGACCAGGGAAGCCATCTATTTGTTCTTCTGGAAACTGTCCAGTTTTTCCTGGATCGATACCCATTCAACATAGTCCACCAGAATCATCATATCCAACTACGCCAACTGGAAACTTTGGAGGACCAGCCGGAATTTCTAAACCCAATGATTACAATAAACCTCCTGTGCATATTCCTATACCTACGCCTGCCCAGGGAAGCTTCAGCCCACCCAATTTCCCTTCAGTTCAACATGACCAAACCAATGAACCAAGCACAAATCAGTATAAACCAGCAGGAACTTCATCTTTTTGTTCCTCTGGAAATTGTGGAAGCCTAGCGCCACCATCAGGTCCACACAATCTGTCAGAACCATCGAAACCCAACACACCACAGATACCTTTGGCTGATTTTGGAGGGCCCGAAGGTATTCTTAAGCCTGATGATTATAAAAAACCTTTAACCCCGAGTCTAAAACCAACTCCTACGGTGACAGGAATTTATAATCCACCGGGCCTCTCTTCTCCCCAGCATGATCAATTTAATAAACCAAATACTTCTCAATATAAACCTGCAGGACCAAGCGGTCCCACAGTTTGTTCTTCAGGCAATTGTGCATATCAACCTTCACCGCCTCAAGTTGGCTCCTTGGCAACGGCACAGACCAACCAAGGTTATCCAACATTATGTTCATCATCCATATGCGGGCCACAACCAACTCAAACGTCGGCAGTAACTGCAGGGTCCTACAATCCTACATATTGCACGTCTGGAAATTGCAGAATGAATTCTCAGCCCTCTTCAGGTCCATCAACTGCGAATAATCCTTCATCACCTGGCTTAAACCAACCTGTAATACCTGGATTTTATCAATCAACATTCCAATCAAGTCCCTCTTCGTCGAAATATGGCCCAAGCAATTCACTAAGCCAAACTTACAGCTCCGCAGGAGCCGCAACAACTGGATCGTTAAGTCCATCGTGCTCCTCTGGAAAATGTAGACTCGATCAGCCTTCACCTCCGTACGATTCAGGAGACACGAAACCTGCATCATCCGCTAACACATATATTCCACAACCTTGTGCTTCTGGAATTTGTGGATCGTATGGTCATATTCCAAATGTACCCTCCGCTTCTGTTGGCGAGTTTTCACCTGCTACTTGTACTTCTGGAAATTGCAGGGTCAACTCACTACCAGGGCATTCTATACCTCATTATAATCAACCAAGTGCTCCGAATATTGCAGTAGGTGCTGTGGCGAGTGCCGGTGCTGTCGCTTATACGGGTGGTTTTGGAGGCCCACCTGGCCTCTTGAAACCCTATGACGGAGGAAAGCTAAACACTTTGCTTGCAGGCTTTGTTCCAAAAGGAGCTGCATCTTACGGACCCGCAGTTCAGTCCTCTTACGGAAAATCGATAAATGGAGCAGGCGCACAAGCTAGTGCTGTTGCCGGGGCCGCTGCTGGTGCTTACGGGGGAAATGGTGGCCTGGGCGGTTACAATGGCCAAGAAAGTGGCAATGGAAGTCTTAAAGGAGGCTGCACAAGTGGATGTGGATCTCAAGGAGGAACAAACTTTGGTCATAACGGTGGACTAGATGGATTCGGAGCGCTGAGTGCAGCTGGCGCCTCGGCCAAGAGCGTGGCTGGTGCTATTGGCGGTGGCGGTGCTGGAGCGTACGGGCAGGCTGGCAGCTTCGCTAGTAGTTCCGCGTCAGCCCATGCCTCCGCAGGAGCAGCAACTAAAGGTGGTAAGAATTAACAATTGTTTGTAAATACTTAGATTAAGTTATTACTTAATTTACAATACTTACATACATACTTACATCATCACTATCATATCAACCGAAGAACCTCCACTGCTGGACAAAGGCCTCCCCCAAGGATTTCCACGACGACCAGTCCGTTACGTCTTCCAGTGCGCGGTCGTCACTTGAGAACTTTACTACCCCAACGGTTCGCAATCATGATGTAGATTTATTCTTCACTAGCTATGCCCGCGACTTCGTCCGCGTGGAGGTATTTAATTTTCCCACGAGATCCCTTGATTTCTCGGGATAAAAAACTGTTATGTGTTAACCCGGGCTATAAGGAACCACCATACAAAATTTCATCAAAATCGGCCTGGTAGTTTTTGCTGATGCGCGAACATACAGACAAGAAGACAGACAGACACACAAAAAATCCAAAAGTTGTTGTATTGGCCTTTATATCGTTAATAATGTCCACCGCAGTTAATATTTCATGCACAGACACGGCCCCGTTACAGTTTTATTATATGTTTTTATTTATGTGATCTGATTATTTAAATTACATTTTCATAATGATTCATTTTTAGAGTTCCGTACTCAAACTAGACATCCTTACAGTTTCGCCATATCCGTCGGTATGCCACACTCGTTTTGCTCAAGCTATAAAGCTGAAATTTGGCAACTTTTATACAAATCTATGATAGCCTATAAAGTTTTGGAATAAAAACTGTAAAAAAATTATTAAGGGTACGATTCTTACATGTAAAGTGGGAATGATTTCTTTTCGTTTAAGTACCCCTGATAAGTGGGGTATCGTTAAATTAAAAAAAAAAAAAGAATAAGGGTTTGCTAAGATTTTTTTCCGATAAATGTTTTGTTTACCACAAATTAAGTTTTTAAGTGGAGATTCTTGTTAACCTACCAGCTAAACTGCTATTTCAGGAAACCTGTAAAGTATTGGAAATAGTAGGGCATATGAAATCAATTTTAAAGGAAAAGTATTAGGCTAAGTACCTAGGCTTTCTTAGTTTAGGAGTAACAGTCTACCACCTAAAGATGTGGAGTTAGATTTATAAAAAGTTCATAGATGTTAAATACAAAATGTTTTATTACCAACCGCAAAAACAATTATGTTTTTAGCGTTCCGTACCTTAAAAGGAAAAAACGGAACCCTTATAGGATTACTTAGTTGTCCGTCTGTCTGTCAAGACCCTTTATCTCGGGAACGCGTGGAGGTATCGAGTTGTAATTAAAACCATATAGGTACTCTGATCTAAAGTCCATTGAAGCTGTGAATAAATCAAACTTCTAAGTTTATGTTTATAAAAAGATACGTTCGTTTATGCCGCAAAAACGTATATTTCGACATTTTCAAAAGAATCATAATTTATACGGTATTTTTCATTGAACTAGCAAGTAATACCGTCCTATACTACAAATATAGGGAAAAATCTAAAAACTGTGCATCTGTTATTAAATCATTATAATATATTGTCTTTATAATGTACGTAATCAATTATGCAAGGAACGAACGGCCGGCGGTCCAAATTTTGAATTGAGTTAACCGTGTCATGTGTGGTATCGTATGAAAAGGCTTCATTGGCACAAGCTTAAACAGATTTTAAATCATTTTATAGTTTTCGATTTATGACGAAAAATAATTAAAAAAACCTTACCTTTTTTATATGTATAGGTAGTTATCTAATATTTTTTTTGTATGTAGGTATAGTTTTCACTGTTATGATTTATAATACTCGTATGTACCTACAAATTTGTACGGAACCCTCGATGGGCGAGTCCGACGTTTAATTTTTGGAAAACACTACAGAACCCTACTTTGCGTGTGGTCCGACACGCACTTTACCACTTTTTCATAATGAAACTTAACCCTAACAACTAACAATACGTCCTCTTGTTGGGGCGCACGGGGACCAACTCCGGATCGCTGGAGTTGGGAAGGCCAGTTTTATGAATGGAAGGCTCTATTCTCGTAAAACTGAACAACTTTCCCCGAGAAATTTATACTGAATTAACCACCTTCGTGGCGTAATGGTTAAGTCCGTTAGCTTCACATCAGGAGGTAGCGGGTTCGATTCCCGGCGGCTAACTTTGTAAGACTCGGTTTGGATGGTGGAAGGGCATTTCGAAGGCCGCCTGACTAGCTACCACCATCTTATCTAAGTCTTGACGCCAACCATTAATATTAACAGCATTGATGTGTTACGGCTTGAAGATAAGATAGCCAGTTCCCCATTGCGTTGGGGAATCTTGGTAAGCAAGCCCGCTTGCTTCTTCGACATCATTGTCACTTACCATAACGTGATATGATGTCAAGGGCTTATCAACTGTGGATAAAAAAAAGAATTCGCATTTTTTTTGGACTTTTTATACAAATCGATCGACCATCCAAACTTTTTATGGAATCTAATTTTTTTACGAATTTAATATAGATTCCTTGGGACAAAAGTGTTCAGATGTTTCTTTTGTAAATCCTGACCTTAACAGCTTGTACATTGTAAAAAAAACATACTGTCCAGAGGCCACAACAACTGTACAATAATGATCCTTACTTATACGGCATAAGAACGGTACAAAGTCCAAAGTGTCTAGCTTGATGTGCTGGCCTCTGCACACACAACCAGGCGTTTAAATGCACGAGAAAATAAATGCGTCTCCTGAAAACTGTATGTGACGCGACTACAATTTTTACTTTTGAATGACGAAGGAATAAATAGAAAGTAATATATGTGATCGTCTGAAAATTCATCTTCGAGTTTTTTTTTTTGTTTATTCACAATTGGTAAACCCTTGACAACATCTCACCTGGTGGTAAGTGACGATGTTGCCGAAGATGGAAGCGGGCTTACCAAGATTCCCCAAAGCAATGGGGAACTGGCTATCTTATCTTCATGCCGGAACACACCAATGATATATTTATTTATATATTATTTTGATGAAAATGTACTCTCTATCACACCAAAAAAGGAGTCGAGAAAAAAATGTGTGTATGTGTGTATCAATAGTACAACACACACACATATATCCCTGATTTACGGAGAAACCATTTTATTTTTATTTTTATTACAATTGGTAAGCCCTTGGCATCATCTCTTACTCTTTTTATACTCTTTTTTTTCTCAACAACGGCTCTAAGGAAGTTTCTAAATTTTTCTTCGTATGTAAACTTACAAACTTATCACTTATAAACATCTAAAATTAAGCTTAAGTGGTGTATCCGGGAATACTGTAAAAATGGTAGGTACCTGTCATACAAGAAATATTAAAATATGTTTTGTATGACAGGTAGGTAACATTTTTAGAGTTTTTCCAGATATATACTACAAATGGCATATTTTACGTGTAAATAAGTGCTGTCGATGGAGAAAATTTGGATAATATCTGATGAGACATATTTGAGATAAAAGTATTTATACTATTTTTGTATGGAAGGTAACCTTAATATTTTGAAAATAAATATCCTTAAAAAAAGGTACCTACCCCTAGCAAATAATTTTAAATGTCTATGTGCAAAACTTCATCAAAATCGATTTAACACAAACACACACACATTTTTCTATAACACTTTTTGTTATCTTATTACATATAAGTGATATAGACAGCTTTTTTGTGCAATATTTTCGAACGATCACATAACCCTCTATTTGCTCCTTCGTCGGTCGCAGGTAATAATTGGAAATGCTAAAAAAACCGACGTATAATTTTGCATTCATATTTTTGGTATTTGTTAATATTCAAAAAAAATACCATACCGATTTTGTTAAAATTCATGTGAGACCAACTTCGGGAGAATAATAAAAAGGATCAAGAAAATCGGTTCACAATATGCAAAGATATCACGCAACAAACACACAAAGAAAACATACAGTCGAATTGAGAACCTCCTTTTTTAAGTCAGTTAAGAATAAACATAAAAAGTGCCGCGTCGGTACTTTTCAATACAAATTATGCGTTTTTTTCCAGGTTACGGAAGGAGATGAGCAAGTCGGCAGTGAACGAGTTAAACTTTGTGACTAAGTTACTTCTAGAGACTAAAGTGAGTTTATTAGTGGAATAATTGAAAATTGCTCTATTTGTTGTGATAAATAAATATAAGTTATTAAGTAATTAGTATTTTAATTTCGATTCAGATCAACAAAAAAAAATGTTTCCCTGGATATCTTGGCAAATTCTGATGTTTTCAAGTGCCCAGATTACGAATTTATTCATGAATGTATTGAATGTGCTCTTGTTTTTATGATTATTGCATATCTTGTATTTTAATCAAGTATCGGCTTGTTAGTAATACAATTTATTTTCCCAGTCATGATTAGAGTTCTGCGCAAAAAAAACGAGAGCAAATCTTACAAAATCATTGATATTTTCATGAATTGCGAGCTTAAATATATCCAAAATCGATCTTATATCTAGAGCAACAAAACCACTGTAGACCAGTGTTATTATCTCAATAGTAATAACAATTAATTTGTTCGTTTGTTTGTAAACTCTTTACTAACATGTTTGAAATACAGAACATAAACAAGTTTGCATCGTATATAAAGGCGGACTTATCCCTCACGGGATCTCTTCCAGTCAACCTAATAAGGACATTTGGATTTTAAGCAAAGAAAAAAGGTAAGGTAAAGGTTTATTATGTATGTAGTGTAGCGAAAATAAATAACGGTATCGCTACATTACACGTAAAATTTAGTTATTTTCGCTACAGTAGGTACTTTGTTTCATGTTTGAAATATGTTTCTAATCATCATCATGTCAGCCGAAAGACGTCCACCGCTGGACAAAGGCCTCCCCAAAAGGATTTCCACGACGACGACCGGTTCTTTGATTATTTACACTCTAGGTAGAGCGTCACCCTGTCATGCATCACGCGATTAAAACATCTCGCTGACAGACAGACGGACAGACTTACAGCGGAGGCTTAGGAATGGGGTTCCGTTGGTCACCTTATGGGTAAGAAACCCTAAATAAGGTACAAGTCGACCACAAGTCACATGGTTGTCTACAATTTTTAAATGCTTGTGTACGTGACAAGGGCTGTCTCACACAAGCGCCTCTCATATACACTCTGTCTCAGTTTTCGACGCATTTGCTCCGCCGCGCTATATTATTTTTATTATATTATCAAAGGCCCGGAGGAATGCGCTGCCTGCATCCAGCGGCTACCCGCGACCTGTACCAGGTCGTCATTCATATCCTCAATATTTGTGTTAAACTGAGTTCGACCTGGCAGTAGCTTGCAAATTTTTTAAAGACCATAAGGCTTGAAGAGAGGCCAAACGACAATATTCAATTCAAGTCATTGAAAGACTTTTTAAAGCCGATGATGATGATCTATCCGACCGATATCGGTCATGGCGACCCTTCGACTCCTAGTCGGTTTGCCGCGCGTGCGCTCGAAGATGGTTTACGTAGCCAATCTTTTAAAGTTAAAAGCTAAAAAAAAAGTAAAGTAAAGTAACTACTTAAAAAACAAAACATCATACTTATAAAAAAGTAAGAAAAACAAAGAGTTCTTAATGTCCTTAGTTTAAAGCTATCACTATGGAAAAATATATGATATTAATATACTTAAAGTAATAAAAAATCGATTTAATTGAATACAGTTTAATAATATTACCGCTTGTTTTTGGCATTAATTGCGAAATTTCTCGAAAACAAATACTTAATGTAGAATGAAACCAACACACAAAAATTGATGACTTTAAGACCTT
Source organism: Coleophora flavipennella (assembly GCA_947284805.1). Taxonomy (NCBI): domain Eukaryota; kingdom Metazoa; phylum Arthropoda; class Insecta; order Lepidoptera; family Coleophoridae; genus Coleophora; species Coleophora flavipennella. The sequence goes on from OX369292.1 coordinate 4,796,888, forward strand.
TCTTTTTAATTGAACACACATTTTTAAACTTATTTTAAAGTGATGAAAAGTATGTAATAAAAACATGTAAAAACATGTAAAAATCGAAAATTGGGCGTTCGGTTTCAACGTAACAGCCGCGTTAAAATACAGTAACAGGAATTTATTTAAAATGAATAGAACTACGTTCGATATCTTAACCCATATTAACACAAAGACTTAGTAGCTTTAGCAATGCGTTCCATAGCTATTGCTATAGCACAAGTGAATATAGGTACTAAACTTATCTAGTAGCAGCTTATTAATCGTGATAAACGGGTCAATTAGTTATATATTATACCCACAATTGTAGCTATTACGATAATTGCAATCATTAAACGAGTCTTCATCTGAGAACAGCCATACCGGTACCACGGTACCGTCACCCGAGGGTGTCACTTATCAAGGTGTCGCATAAATTTCTGATACAATCATCTCTTAGTTGATATCAGAGCTCATTGTTCAGAAAACTGTGTTGCCGGATGCAAAAAAAACTTATATAAATAATTCATACCAACATCATAACTCATACACATTAGAACCAGACATTGCCAGTAAAAAAAAACTAATTTGTTGATATTGCGTAGAGGCATTTATACAGGCTGTTACGTAAAATGTTAGACAATTTTAAAAGTGCGCTTCTACTCAACTCGACAACTTAAGTTCTATAATTAGGGCTTGTGCACAAATCACGTGAGGTTCGGTAGGGGTGAGGGTAGGGGGAGGGTCACGAAAAAATCACGACAGATCACGTAGGGGGAGGGAGGGGGTACAAGCAGACCTCATGTGTATTTTTCTACAGTGAATGAAAAAAGAAAAAAAATCTAACACATGAGTAGATAGTTTTTCTCGGTTTCATTAAAATAAATCTTTACTTGTCAAATACTTCAAAACTAAATTTTGGCGCGCGTGGCCTTGACCGCGTTTGACCCCGCTCGCCCGCTATATACAATACTAAATATCACCAGCGGAGAAAGGGGGAGGGGTCAAAAAGTAGAAGAAAAAATCTCGCGTGATTTGTGCACAAGCCCTTATGATAAACACGTAATTAAATTCTATACGACGAAATAGATCAGCTGATGAACTTTATCCATCCAAGACCTGTCTCATGAATTCAAAAATTTTTACATTTTCGGCCAAGTTATGCAACAAAAGTTTTCTAGTGCAATATGTAGAAAAGCCTTTCTCAAAATGTATTCTATTTTACAAGCTTTTATTTAGTTTCACCTTTCCCGGTGTCTGTAATAAAATCTTGCAAGTTAAATTTGACCCACTTCCCGGTTTCCGATTGAGCTGAAATTTTGCATGCATATGTAGTATGTACTCGTATATCGCGTGAAAATGCAATATTATGATGACATGGAGCTGATCTTTTGCTGGAGCTGGAAGGTGGCCATAGGAACTGCGCAATAAAACGGCACAACCCGATCGAGTTTGGCCTTGTTTTATTCATATTGACATGTACTTTGATCCTATTTTTTTATTCATTTGAGCATTTGGCTTTTTGAGCATAAAAACTCTTTTCAAGTTAAAGCTTGTACCTAAAAGTTTATACTTTTTTCGATCATTTTTGAAGTATATTTATTTCCTCTATTCAAGTAATAGTTTAGTACAATATATAGGTATAATCAGAGATTTGTTACCATAGATGGGTTATGCACTAACAAACAACATTTGAAAATCGAAGCCATTACCACACACAACGTTATAGGTAGTTCGCTTCCGCTGCACCGAATGCTACAAGAAAAGAGATGCCAAATGGCATCTTTTTTTTGCTTCACTTTTTGGATGCACGTAACCTATCTACCTCCCCTTATATATAGCATATCTCTGGGTATAATATACAAAGCCAATGTCTAACCCTAACTATAAAAAATCGAATTCAAAACCTAACTTAATTAACCTAACCTAACAATTAAAATCGAAACCCCGAGTCGAACCAGCCGCAAAGGAGCCCACGACACACATCGCGTTGCTGCGCTGGATGGCAATAGACAACGTAGATAACTTTTGCAGCAGGTAGGACCCGGAGCGGGCGTCACACCCCCTCTCTCGAAGGCGACGGCCAATCTCCTTTATGAATCCCAATGCCTCTGAACCCCAGCAGCCCGTTGTCTCACAAGCCAGCGGCACAAAGCTGTACTTTAGCTCCAACCCCGAGTATTTAACATGTTTAATGGCCGCCGTGAATTCAGCAGCAGCCCAAGCCAAATGCACCGTGCGAGTGAGGTGTGAGGCAGCAAAAGTGCTAACGTACGTGGCGTCCCAAAGCAGACACTTTCTTTTCTGCCATGGCACCAGAGTTAAACCGTCCGGCCTTTTTCCATCCGGCAATAGGGAACTGGCTATCTTATGCTGCTGTTAACGTTGATGTTTTGGCGGCAAAACTTAGATAAGATGTTGGTAGCTAACCAGGCGGGCTTAGAAAATGCCCTCCCACTGATCAAGCCGAATCTTACAAAGTTAGACCGCCGAGAATCAAACCCGCGACCTACGGATGTGAAGCTAATGAACTAGCATTACGACACGGTGGCGTTTTATATTCAGTTTTAAAAGAGCGTGTGTGACTTGTACTTTCAAATACCTATGAACAATAATTTAGAACAAAAAAAAAACTGACTTCAAACAGGAAACTAAGATCGATTTCTCTGGCATATGCCATCATCAGATCCTCGTTTCCTTATCATGGTACTACCCTTGGGATATCTCCTTTCCAATAAAAAAAGAATCATCAAAATTGGTTCATAAACGACGAAGTTATATGCGAAAACACATATAAAATATATAAGGTTAACAAAATTAGCTGAAACTATTTAACTGGTGCGTCTACCCATGAAACTGAACAACTTTCCCCATGAAACCCATAATCAAATATCAAAAAAAAATTTGAACTTTCCATACTAAGTTGGCTGATCAGCTGATCGAGTTAGAATAGGAGAGCCAAATTTTTTTTCGATTTGACTATGGGTTCCATGGGGAAAGTTGTTCAGTTTCATGGGTAGAAGAACCAGTTAAAATAGTTTCAGCTAATTTTGTTACACCTTATATACGGTCGAATTAAGAAACCTCCTCCTCGGTCGGTTAACAAAACAAACAAAGTAATTCAGAATTTTATATAATTTTGTCAGTAAAAAAATATTGATGAGTAATCTTCATCTGGCCGACTCGCGTGTAGGCCCTGGCCTTCGCGAGTTGGAATCGTACGAGTATAATATTATTCATAATTTTATTCACAACATTAACAAATATTTCATTGTATATTACCCCTCCCTGACCTAAGCCTAGATCCGGTTCGATACTGGGTGATGGAGCGTCGGTGGCTCAACCGGTAACGACTCGGTCCATCTAACCAGAGGTACCGGGTTCAAATCTGGACGGCCAATGTACCAATGAGTTTTTCAAAAACTTACGTACATATTCTTACCGATTGCTTTAACGGTCAAGGAAAAACATCGTGAGGAAACCTGCACACGCCTGCGAAGAAACTCGAAGGTTGTGTGTGAAGTCGACCAACCCGCACTGGGCCCGCGTGGTCGACTAAGGCCTAATCGCCCTGATTCAGGGTAGGCTCGAGCCCCTCGGTGGGGACATAATATATTAGCTGTTATAATAACTGGGTGATACTAGTACTAGTTGCAAAGTTGGGTTCAGTTTTTTTAGTCATTCATCATCATATCAGCCAAAAATCGTCCACTGCTGGAAAAAGGCCTCCCCCAAGGATTTCCACCATCCCGCATCCATCGGCTTCCCGCGATCTTCACCAGGTCATCGGTCCACCGCGTGGGACGCCTGCCTACGCTACGATTTCCGGTGCGCGGTCCGGTTTTAGTCATTACTTAAAAAATATTTGAGATTATACGCTAGTAACATTTAGTCAGTCGCTCTGTCCTTACTAATGTTATAAATGTGAAAACGTGTTTGTTTGTTACTTTCTTCACGCCTCATCGCCTCAACCTATCTTGATGAATTTTGACAAATTATGCACGTATAGCCTGTGTTATAGAGCAGCACATAGGCTATCTTTTATCCCGATAACCACCGTGAAATGTTACCGTGAGTGGTTACCGTTTTAACCGCCTCCGTAGCTCAGAGGCAAAGTTCACTGGCTTTACACAGGAGGTCGCGGGTTCGATTCCCGGCGGGGTCAATTGTAAGACTCGGTTTGGTTGGTGGTAGGGCATTTTCTAAGCCCGCCTGGCTAGCTACCACCATCTTATCTAAGTCTTGCCGCCAAATATCAATGTTGATATCATTGGTGTATTCCGCCATGAAGATAAGATAGCCAGTTCCCCATTGCGTTGGGGAATCTTGGTAAGCCCGCTTCCATCTTAGGCAACATGGTCACTTACCACCAGGTGAGATGTTGTCAAGGGTTTACCAAATGTGAATTTAAAAAAATCTCGTTGCCATGAAGCGAAGGATTTGTGCACAGAGATAGTTCAGGGAGTAGAAAGTGAGACAGACTACTAATTAGCATAGCCCGACATAGTTCCCGAGGGATTTGGAGAAAACTCACTCCCACGCTCGAGAGTCGCTTGCGGTTCGCGCACCACGCACCCTCGAAAACAGCCATAGAAACTATGTCCACGCGGGAAAAGCCGCAGGCAAAAGCTAGTAATACATAAAACATCACCATATCAGCCGAAAATCTTCCACTGCTGGACAAAAGCTTCCCCCAAGGATTTCCACGACGACCGGTCCGGCGCTGCCCGCATCCAGCGGCTTCCCAAGATCTTCACCAGGTCGTCGGTCTACCGCGTGGGACGTATGCCTACGCTACGTTTCCCGGTGCGTGGTCGCCACTCGAGAACTTTACTTCCCCAACGGCCATCTTTCCTACGAGCTATGTTCCCTGCTATTTCAGTTTAGCGATTCTTTAAGCTACGTCAGTTACTTTGGTTCTCCTGCGGATCTCCCCATTTCTGATTCGTTTGCGTAGAGAAATTTGGATGACCTTGAGCCTTCTTATGAGGCCCATAGTAAGCGATCATGTCTCAATTCCGTATGTCATCCCTGGCAACACACAGTGGTCAAAGACCTTAGTCTTGAGATACTTCGGTGTTTGGGATATGAAGATACATATTGCGAAATTTCCCGAACGCTGCCCAGCCGAGTTGGATTTGTCGATTGATCTCTTTCTTGAAGTTGGACCTACCTAGCTGGACTGTTAGTTCCAGGTATACATATTCGTCAACAACTTCCATTGTAGTGTCTCCAACCTTCAAATGGGTGGGTGCGTCACGGACTTTTAACATTATTGTCGTCTGTACATGTTCATTTTAAGACCCATTTGTTGAGAGACTTTACTGAGACCATCGAGCATTGTGCTTAGGTCTTCCATAACGACATATAATAAATAAAGAACATTAAAGGAATGTTAAGAGCGTCGGTGGCGTAACGATTACGGCCGCTACCTCCAGTCCGGGAGGTCGTGGTTTGAATCCTGCCACGTACCAATGTGTTTTCGAATTTCGATTTCATATGTACGTTTATCCGACGCTCTTACGGTGAAGGAAAAACATCGTGAGGAAACCTGCACACGCCTGCGAAGAAACTCGAAGGTTGTGTGTGAAACCAACCCGCACTGGGCCCGCGTGGTCGCTAAGGTCCGATCGCCCTAATTCCGGGTAGGCTCGAGCCCCTCGGTAGGGACGTATATGAGCTGATAAGATGAAGAAGATAAGACAGGAATGTTGTTAGATAGGTACAGTCAAGGAATTTAATTTCCAACACACCTAAGGTTCTACATCGTATAGCAAACCGTCACCACAAGAGCTCTATTTTCGATTGACACTGACACATAGAAAAGAAAATGATGACTTTTCGCAAAGAGGTTATCTGTAATTTAAAGTGACAAATAATACGTACTGACATTTCAATATTATTACTGAAATAGAATTTTCGACATTCATGCCTTGCGAATGTCTTACGTCATTTCAACGAAATGGGTAGGTAGCTCCCCTTATATATAGCATATCTCTGGTAGGTAGGGAATTAAAACCCTTGACTGTACCTACTATTTATTCTATCAAACGTTATTGGAACTAGGACACAGAAATGAGTAATAAGACAGATAATAAATTAGTGCATACTATTTGTAGCAAATGTTGATAGTTGCGACCTTCTAGCGACTCCGCGGCTGGGCACACAAAGGTAAGTTAGCAAACAATCAAAACAATCCTTTAAACACTAACACGGAAATAGCTCATAATAAATTCAAATCTTCAAAAGGATTCGGAAAGCGACCGCAAGTTCTAGGCTGGCCTTACACAGCTTCATAATCTTTTTATCCGTCTCCGTGGTCTAATTTATTTATTTATTTATTTATTTATTTACACAGATGTATTTGTATGTATACAGAATTACAGAAAACTCCAAGATACTGTATAATAAAAGTAGGGTTAGGTTTAGACAACATAGATATCTAGATATCTAGATACATCTATCACTAGCTTTTGCCCGCAGCTTCGCCCGCGTGGACATCGTTTTTATGACTGTCTTTGAAGGTGAGTAATGCGCGAGCCGCCGCCTGCGTGGACGTTAGTTTTCTCCAGATCCTTATTCCAGATCGAGCTATTCTGATTAGCAGTCTATATGTCATTTTCCACTCCTTCAACCATCTAAAATCACAATGATCCATTATTCCGTAATATACATCGTGAGGAAACCTGCACACGCCTGCGAAGAAACTCGAAGGTTGTGTGTGAAGTCGACCAACCCGCACTGGGCCCGCGTGGTCGACTAAGGCCTAATCGCCCTGATGCAGGGTAGGCTCGAGCCCCTCGGTGGGGACGTATATGAGCTGTAATGATGAGACGATATCTTATTCGTGATACTGATAAGGGACCTCAGGGACCTTCAGATATCGATTTTGGAAGCAATCGGTTCAGTAACTAAAAAGTTCTAAATGGCGGCCATTTTTTCAACTACGGATTATAGTATGTACCTTTGTCATATTCGTAAAAAAACACCCCAATAATACCTATAAAATGATCCATATCAGGATCTTCAAGGCGAGAGTGACTAGGCATTATTTGAGTTTGCGTGTACCATCCTCGACTACATCGTCACTTACCATGATGAGATGATGATGAGATGAGAATAAGATATCGTCTCATCATTACAGCTCATATACGTCCCCACCGAGGGGCTCGAGCCTACCCTGCATCAGGGCGATTAGGCCTTAGTCGACCACGCGGGCCCAGTGCGGGTTGGTCGACTTCACACACAACCTTCGAGTTTCTTCGCAGGCGTGTGCAGGTTTCCTCACGATGTTTTCCTTCACCGTTAAAGCAATCGGTAAGTATGTACGTAAGTTTTTGAAAAACTCATTGGTACATTGGCCGTCCAGATTTGAACCTGGTACCTCTGGTTAGATGGACCGAGTCGTTACCGGTTGAGCCACCGACGCTTTTTATCGTCTAACTCATACAAAATTTTAGTTTTAAAAAAGTATCGATTATTTATTATATACATATTACGAGTACATTTAATTAATAAATTATTAAAACTCTTTGTTACAATGGTTTTTTTAAATATTTTTTTTTACAATAGTTGTAGCAACATCATTAATTTGAAATTTATTAAAACTAATTATAACAAATGTTTTAATATCACTAGCTTTTGCCCGCAGCTACGCCCGCGTGGACATCGTTTTTATGACTGTCTTTGAAGGTGAGTAGTGCGCGAGCCGCTGCCTGCGTGGACGTTAGTTTTCTCCAGATCCTTATTCCAGATCGAGCTATTCTGATTAGCAGTCTATATGTCATTTTCCACTCCTTCAACCATCTAAAATCACAATGATCCATTATTCCGTTGCGATGTTAAAGAAATGAACCAAAAAAAGACTATTTTTTGAGTTCCCTCAGGAACTGCATTAGACTTTGCTATATCTGTAATATTTTCGAAAATATTCATTTAAATTACATGCTGTAAAGGGCTAAACTGAGTAATGCTGTATTTAAAAAAAAGTGAAAGATAAAAAATGGTTATTGTGGGTTATCTCTAAGAGATAGACTTTTTTGTAGACCTTTTTAAGATGTACAATTTCAGCCAGCGTTTGCAATGTTAGCGCAAAAAAAGTGTTTATTTTATTATACATATAAACCTTCCTCTTGAATCACTCTATTTTTAAAAGAAAACCGCATCAAAATCCGTTGAGTAGTTTTAAAGATCTAAGCATACATAGGGACAGACAGACAGCGGGAAGCGACTTTGTTTTATACTATGTAATAATGATGATACAAACAGGTTTAATATCTACCAGAGTCCCGGACGTGTAGCGACTATACGACGCCCGCCGGGAAGCAATCATTAATCATTAACTTAATACCTCACAATAAGTCAAGTTTGTCATCTTGTATATTACCTTGTCAAAGAACGATGACCTCAAGTTAAGTAGAAGAGGATGTGGGCAAGTACCTACCTACGTAGATATTACGGTATAGAATTTTCAAATAAAAAAAATAATAATCAAATAAACATATTTTATTTCATCATATCAGCTCATATACGTCCCCCACCAAGGGGCTCGAGCCTACCCTGATTTACCCTGATTTATATTTTATTTATCAAAAAATATTAAATCCATGTTTTAGGGTTCCGTACCCAAAGGACCCTATTACTAAGACTTCGCTATCCGTCCGTCTGTCCGTCTGTCACCAGACTGTATTTCATGAACCGAGATAGCTAGACAGTTAAAATTGTCACAGATGATGTATTTCTGTTGCCGCTATAACAACAAGTACTAAAAATTTGAAAAAGTGAAAGACTCCATACAAAAAACGTGTTTTTTTTTGAATCGTGAAGAAACTAGCGCCATCTAGTATGATAGTACGGAACCGAAGCAACTAGCGACATCTAGTATGACGGTATTGAACCCTATTATGTGTTCCGGTTCTGACTCGCACTTGGCCGGTTTTTTTTTTTTCATCTCACCTGATGGAAAGTGACGATGTAGTCGAGGATGGTACACGCCACCACAAATACTGCCTATTCACTCTCGCCTTCAAGATCCCCAAATTGTAAGAGTCATTTAGGACTAAGGAGGAATTCAAGTTTTTTGGAACTTAGTTTTATACTCGAATAAATGTACCTAACAAAATTAGCCCTGGATCTAAGATTTATACGAACCAGAAAAAAAACTTGAAATTGGCATCCCTACCCTTAAAAATTAAAAAAAAACCTCACAACACATAGGCCGGATAGTTGCCACACTTTTTGAAATCACTATATATCTCAGTTCAAAAAGCATTATTTTATTTTATTTCACTTTATTTTTAAAACTGGCCGGTACTTTGGTTTTTATCTACGAATTTATGAAAAGGAAAAACAACATCTTTAATATTTTTTGAGTACTCGTATTATTGATTTTTGCACACCTCTATATTTTGGGACATTTATCCCACATAGGGGATAGTTGACTAATCCATGTAAATTACGTTTAGGATAGATGCCCCGCCGAGAAACAGGACTCTACCCCGCAAAAACTTTGATCGCATTTTGCCTTCCCATGCAATCGCACAGAGACATGAAACACGGTCAACTTAGTGGTAATTGGAGAATATTTCGATAGATTAGTAAAATAGCATGCGATTCATATGCGAAACTACAGTAATTACAATCGGGGCAACTATACCCCTGGGGCAACTATCCTGGTTTAACTCTACGCTATGTGAGCTATCCTTGTCAGATGACAAGGATATAGAAAGGGAGCGCAGGGCGTTGGCGGTTAGATGTAATATGCTCGCCCGCAGGTTTGCACGTTGCTCAAGCGAAGTAAAACTTACCCTGTTCAATGCTTTTTCACAGTCGTTCTACACGTGCAGCCTGTGGGTTAGCTATACACTGAAAGCCTACAACGCCCTGCGAGTCCAGTATAAAAAAGGGTTTAGGATGCTGCTGGGGCTGCCGAGATTTTGTAGTGCATCAGGGATGTTTTCGAAGGCACACGTTGATGACTTTTATTGTCTTATGCGAAAAAGAGGTGCTCCCCTGATGTGTCGCATTCGCGGCAGCGCCAACAGCTTTCTGTCGGTTATTAAAGACAAGATGGATAGCCCCATATTAAAACACTGGGTGGCTCTCCATCTTGCCCAAAACCGTAAATAATTTTCTGAAACATACTTACTAACATAGGATAAGGATAATTTCACTAACAATTCTATGGATTTGTAATGATCTGAAATAAATATTATTCTATTCTATTCTATTCTATTCTATTCTATTCTATTCTATTCTATTCTATTCTATTCTATTCTATTCTATTCTATTCTATTCTATTCTATTCTATTCTATTCTATTCTATTCTATTCTATTCTATTCTATTCTATTCTATTCTATTCTATTCTATTCTATTCTATTCTATTCTATTCTATTCTATTCTATTCTATTCTATTCTATTCTATTCTATTCTATTCTATTCTATTCTATTCTATTCTATTCTATTCTATTCTATTCTATTCTATTCTATTCTATTCTATTCCATTCCATTCCATTCCATTCCATTCCATTCCATTCCATTCCATTCCATTCCATTCCATTCCATTCCATTCCATTCCATTCCATTCTATTCTATTCTATTCTATTCTATTCTATTCTATTCTATTCTATTCTATTCTATTCTATTCTATTCTATTCTATTCTATTCTATTCTATTCTATTCTATTCTATTCTATTCTATTCTATTCTATTCTATTCTATTCTATTCTATTCTATTCTAAGTGGATTTTTTTGTGACCGGGAAAACCAAGCTATTCAATTTATTTGCACTTTGTTACGTATTTGGTATTCTTATCAAGGCACTGACCAGGTATAGAAGATGCGAGCGAAACTAGCACGAAAACTCTTGCATTTACACGAGAACGAACAGAACATCTACTTACCTACCTTTAATTACGTGTATATTTTACGGCTAAAGGTGGGTGTGAACATAAACTTAAGATTAGCCGACTAAAGTTAAGATAAGCCGGCTAAACTTCACCAGGGGGGGCTACTGTAAAATCAATCAAACCTGACCGAATCTAATATCGCTCGTTTCGCTCGCTCACTACGCAACAAACATTACCCAGCCAGTGTTGGGTAGACCTTGTTGTGTACAGTTAAACGCCGAATACCAACTAATAATCGGACTTTACCCAAACAACCTTAGCCGGCTAATCTTACACACACCTTCAGCCGTGACATATATTAAATTGTTGCATTTTTTATTTATTAAACATACTCATTACAAAAACTTTTTGTTTCGAAAAATGCCTTTATACATTTTTTTTATTCACAACTTGTAAGCCCTTGGTATCATCTCACCTGACGGTAAGTGACGATGATGCCTAAGATGGAAGCGGGCTTATCAAGATTCCCCAACGCAATGGAGAACTAGCTATCTTATCTTCAAGCCTCTGCAAAGATTGATGTTCGGCGGCTAGACTTAGTTATGATGGTGGTAGTTAACCAGGGCGGGCTTAGATAATTTTGACCAAAAAAAACCGACTTCAAACAAAAACTAAGGTTCCCCTCGATTTACCATGTGCCATCATCAGATCCTGGTTTCCTTATCATGGTACCACGCTTGGGATATCTCCTTTCCAACAATAAAAGAAAAATCAAAATCGGTTCGTAAACGACAAAATTATCCGCGAACACACATAAAAAAATATATATGTACGGTCGAATTAAGAAACCTCCTCCTTCTTTTTGAAGTCGGTTAAAAATAGGGTAGGGTAGTGTAGTGTAGGGTAGTGTAGGGTAGGGTAGTGTAGTGTAGTGTATGTAGGATAGGGAAGGGTAGTGTAGGCTAGGGTAGTGTAGGGAAGGTTATTGTAGGGTAGGGTAGTATAGTGTAGGGTAGGGTAGGGTTGGGTAGTGTAGTGTAGGGTAGGGTAGTGTAGTGTTGTGTAGTGGAGGGTAGTGTAGTGTAGGGTATGTAGGGTAGTGTAGTGTATGTAGGGTAGGGCAGGGTAGTGTAGTATAGGGTAGGGTAGAGTAGGGTTGGGTAGTGTTGTATAGGATAGGGTAGGGTAGTGTAGTGTAGGGTAGTGTAGGGTAGGGTAGTGTAGTGTAGTGTAGTGTAGTGTAGTGTATGTAGGATAGGGAAGGGCAGTGTAGGCTAGGGTAGTGTAGGGAAGGTTATTGTAGGGTAGGGTAGTATAGTGTAGGGTAGGGTAGGGTAGGGCTGTGTAGTGTAGTATAAGGTGGAACGAAGTTCGCCGGGACAGCTAGTACTTAATAATAAAGATAAATTACAAATACTTAATTAAATATATACAGGCATATATATAATTATTACAATGTATAGGTCTTTACCTATGAAATTGCCGATTGTATAAAAAAGTTTAAAGATATATATATATTATATTAATAATTAAACAAAACAAAATTTATACTCAAAATAGAATTAGGCTATTAGAAATTGAATGATCGTAAATATATGCCTATTGTTTAGATATTTTGAGAGCACGGTAGTTTTAACCTTATGAAGTCGGGTTTTTTTACCTAAAAATCTTTATTGAGGCAAAAAATACACATTTTTAATATTTTTAATAGTGAAGGTCGCGGGAAGCCGCTGGATGCGAGCAGCGCAGAACCGGTCGTCATGGAAATCCTTGGGGGAGGCCTTTGTGGACGTAAATCGGCTGATATGATGATGATAAAGATAAGATCATTATCATATCAGCTCATATACGTCCCCACCGAGGGGCTCGAGCCTATTCTGAATTAGGGCGATCGGGCCTTAGTCGACCACGCGGACCCAGAGCGGGTTGGTCGACTTCACACACAACCTTCAAGTTTCTTCGCAGGTTTCCTCCCTATGTTTTCCTTCACCGTTAAAGCAATCGGTGAGTATATTCATATTCAATTTATTCATAATATTTTCAAATTATACATGTCAAAGTGTACTAAAGTAATTATTATTATAAAAAATAAACACAACAAAATAATAAGATTTAACAATAAAAAACTAAAATAATAATAATTGAGTCACAAATGTCAGAGAAAATAAAATAATCGAATTGTATTTACGAGTAATAATTAACAAACTCTGTATAGCTATAGAAAGCGTGCTCGAGTAGCCAGCGTTTGTATGTACGTATAACTGAACACTTAAAAGCGTCGGTGGCTCAAACGGTAACGACTCGGTCCATCTAACCAGAGGTACCGGGTTCAAATCTGGATGGCCAATGTACCAATGAGTTTTTCAAAAAAACTTACGTACATACTTACCGATTGCTTTAACGGTGAAGGATAACATCGTGAGGAAACCTGCACACGCCTGCGAAGAAACTCGAAGGTTGTGTGTGAAGTCGACCAACCCGCACTGGGCCCGCGTGGTCGACTAAGGCCTAATCGCCCTGATTCAGGGTAGGCTCGAGCCCCTCGGTGGGGACATATATGAGCTGTAATGATGATACTGAACACTCGTATGTACGTAAGTTTCGAAAAACTCATTGGTACATTGGCCGTCCGGATTTGAACCCGGCACCAAGTCGGTACCGGTTGAGCCACCGATGCTGTACCGGTTGTCTGATCATATCAGCCGAAAGATGTCCACTGCTGGACAAAGGTCTTTTATCCAGATTATTACGTGTGTCACCGTTTGCTACGATCCAAAATCAATTGTAATATTTAAATTTATTTATTTTATGGAACTTCAGGCACACTCTGGACACTTCATACAACGGGCCAGACTGTAACCAAACTGTAACCAATCTGCATCAATCTGGGTGACGATGGGGTGAGATCAATCTAGAGAGCGGCAGGGAGTGTCCATACTGTATGTTGGTACTAATATTACTTTGCTTCAGATTTGTTATATCTGTTTCTTTGTTACCTTTTTTGCTAGTGACCTACACCCGCCATCCTGACACACACGACTGTTGTTCCTTAAGAAAATAAAATAAAATACATGAAAATTTCACAACGACCGGCCTGTGCTGCCCGCATCTAGCGGCTTCCCGCAAATTTCACCAGGTAGCTAATCCACTGAGTGGGAAGCCTGCCTAAACCGTCGCCACTGGAGAACTTTAGTACCCCAATGGCCATTTGTTCGACGAGCTAAGTGCCTCGCCCACTGGCAAAAAACGGAAAACAATGGTTATTGGTTAATAATGGATTCCTGTTTCGTTTTTCAAAAAAGTAATTCGATACCAACACAGATATACGTCATCCGATTATCGATATAAAATTACTCATCACACTGAAAAAAAATGTTCTTCCACGACTTGGCATAAATCACAGTGCTGGAATCGCAAAAAAAAATTACTCTTCATACAACTCGATCAGCTGATCGACCAATTTTATGAATTTTTGTGTGGAGGGTCCAATTTTTTTTGAGAATTTATTATGGGTTTCTTGGGGAAAGTTGTTCAGCATAATCCCCAGTTACTACACCTTTTTTTTTACATCTGTTTAATATAATATATTATCGTCTGGGGAACTAGTAAATAGCACCTGATAAAAAAATTACGGCAATCAGCAGGTTTTCACTTTTAATTGACTACAGGCTATAGGCGTTATTTCGGCCAGTATTTTACGTTATTTCAATTCTTATGGAGTTTCCAATCTTTTTAAATAGGTAGCGTAGCCCACCCTAAGTATATGTACTTCCCCATTTATTTGAAACTATACATTATAAGTTTGTTTTTTTTCACAACGCAAAGAGTTTAAAAAAAGAGTGTAAAATTTACAAAAAGGTTTTATTAACCATCTACTTATTAATAAAGTAGTTATAATATATATACGTAATGTAGGGTGGGACGGTGGGACGTATATGAGCTAATTAATGATGATGAAAAATCAAAAGCAAGGAAAACCAAATATTGGTATTTTTTGTGGGTGTTACTTACATAAAGCTAACTTAGAAACTTCAGTCTAAATCTTATGACTGTTTGTCTGTGGCTTCATAACATTGCAACGTGGGAATCAATTTAAATAATTAGATTATCTTTACTATACCTTTATTTTTCATGATTTTTCTACATGCGATCGAATCAAAAATGACGTAGAAGATCCGTAGGGTTTTTTTTATTATTTTTTATTTACAATTGGTAAGCCCTTGACAACATCTCACCTGGTGGTATGTGACGATGTTGCCGAAGATGGAAGCGGGCTTACCAAGATTCCCCAACGCAATGGGGAACTGGCTATCTTATCAACATTGATATTTGGCGGCAAGACTAAGATAAGATGGTGGTAGCTAGCCAGGCGGGCTTATAAAATGCCCTACCACCAACCAAACCGTGTCTTACAATTGACCCCGCCGGGAATCGAACCCACGACCTCCTGTGTAAAGCCAGTGAACTTTGCCTCAGATAACAGACATTGCTCATAGAATCGCGAGCTCGCTGGAGTTCATAAATACAAACGCAGTATTTGATTCATTTGTTAACCAAACAACCGTTTAAATGTATGAAAAAAGAAGTGGACGAACAAGGAAATGTACAAAAAAAGAAGTGGTCGTTCAAGGATGTGGGCGAACTAGGAATTTGGATAGTGGCCATTAGAGGAAGTGGCCGTAAGTGACCGAAACCAACGCTTAACGTGACCTACACCAATTTTATTACACCCTGTATAAGTACCAATGTTCTACTTACGCTGACGACGACGCGAAGACTAATATCGATTATTTTGTTAACATTTATATGTACCGGCATGAAGATACGATAGCCAGTTCCCCATTGCGTGAGATCTTGATAAGCCCGCTTCCATCTTCGGCATCATCGTCTTGTCTTGTCTTGTCTCGTCTCGTCTCGTCTCGTCTCGTCTCGTCTCGTCTCTACTTGAAGATGTACTGCATCAATGCAGCAATTCCGCTGATTGGAAGGTGCTTGTAGTCCTCCGTTTTTGGGTAGTCATCACCTAGGAGCTACATACGCTTGCTAGCCAGGACATCGGAGTGACACAGTAAGTGTTTCATTGATTCTATGTCTTCACCACAGGCCCTGCAGGTCGGGTCATTCGTATATACAGTAAGTGTTCCATTGATTCTATGTCTTCACCACAGGCCCTGCAGGTCGGGTCATTCGTCAGGCCGATTTCAATACCCATACCTAGTCAATTCTCAAAAAAACAATTTGACCTTTCATACAAAAATACACTTATAAAATCTATCTTTCTCTATCATCCTAAGTTAACTGATTAGAGATAAAATATTTTACGTATTATCTAATATATTATTACTAGCAGCGAAACCCGGCGTTGCACGGGTTAAAATACACCGCATGTTTAGTAGTGTCAAAAATACATAAGAATCCATTTTTTAATATAAATATTAAACATTCCTATCTGAAATATTTTCTGTCATTAAACATACGTTGTATATAAACTATATCCAATAAACTAATTAGAGAATTAAAATAATTTTAAGAAACAGTTCAATAAATGGAAAATTTATGTTTTATTCATACAATTATTCACATAATATTATATCATTCATATACATATATATATATATATATATATATATATATATATATATATATATATATATATATATATATATATATATATATATATATATATATTACTCTATACATTAACATATATTGTACACGTTTCTGTTTATATTATATGATTATATATTTTTTGTTTTAAATTTATTTTTCTAATACTTGATTATACACTACATTTATAGTTTTATTGTTTGGACTATAAATAAACAAATTTTGAGGTGATCCTACTCGTGAGCATGCGACGTATAGTTGGCCATGTGCAAAGCACGGTTCTTTCAAGTCAACGCCACAATATTGAAATGTTTGGCCCTGTGCTTTATTGACAGTCATGCTGTAAGCCAACTTTACCGGGAATTGTAAGCGTTTAAAAGTAAAGGGCAATCCATTTGATATTAAAGGTATCCGTGGTATAAATACTATCTGTCCTTTATCTTTACCAGTCATTATACTGGCTTCGATAATATTATTATGTAGTTGTTTGATGCAGAGTCTCGTACCATTACATAGTTTCGGCGAGTTCAAATTTCGTAATAAAATAACTGGTGAACCAATTTTTAATTTAAGACAGTGTAATGGCATTCCTGGAACATTTAATGAATTTAAAAATTCAGTAGGAAAATTAACACTTTCTGCCTCATCAGTCATTGTATCAATTGATGTGTAAATTTTTTCTTCTCCCGGAATCATTCCCTGGATGATGCTGTTGATGTTGTTGACAACGTCGTTCTTTGTAGCTAGAATAATTCTTTCGCGTAACCATTCTGAATTGATATAATTCTCAACAATATTTGGATATATTTCATTTATAAGTTGTTCAGGTGTTTCAACAACATTACATAACTCGTTAGTTAACATTATTTGGCCAGTATTTTTATCTATTGGATAGGTGCCTTCTCCTATTTGTAAAAGTTTTTCTGAAAATTCTAGTGCCTTTTTATCTCCTGAAATTTGCGCCCTCATATTTGTTGTTAATTTAATTATTTTTTTTTACGTAATCCCATATGAACGACTTCTTCAAGCAAGCATTAATTTCATCTGCTGATGTCGATTTGGGAATGACAGGTAACGTTTGACGAAAATCGCCTGATAGTATTAACAACACACCTCCCATTATATGCTTGTTGTCACGTAAATCTTGAAGTGTTCTATTAAGTGCTTCTAGAGATTTTCTATGGGCCATTGTACTTTCATCCCATATAATCGCTTTGCACTGTTTCAATATTTGTCCACGTGCTGATGATTTTGATATGTCACATACCGGAAACTCGTAGTCAGCTACATTTAATGGTAATTTCAACCCAGAATGCGCTGTTCGTCCACCATCCATAAGAGTAGCCGCTATCCCAGATGACGCCAGGGCAAGAACAATTTCTTTATCTGCACGGATTTCAGCTAAAATTAAATTCAACAACCATGTTTTCCCGGTGCCACCAGGTGCGTCTAAAAATATTATGCCACCTTGCTGATTTCTATAATAATCCATTATTGTATCGTATGCCTGTTTTTGACTTTGAATTAATCGAGGTTTGTTGTGTTGTATGTAAAGTTTCAATTCTTCTGTATTATAATTTGTTTCTCTTAAAAATTCACTGTTCATAGCATCCAAATGACATCGTTTAGGACATTGAACACCTAGTTCTACTAACGGTTGGTTAGATATTGCTAGACATTTATCTTCTATCAATATCAAAGCTTTGTTAAAAATTTCTTCATTAAAAGTTATTTCTAAGTCCGGGTTTTGTCGTCGTAGTTCAGCTAAGATATCATCGCTCATATATTCTTGATATTTTAGCCATAGCTGATTTGGATTAGAAGGATTACATGTAGTTAATATAATTGCAAAGAGTTCACGAAGTTGACTTGCTGTTGCTGTTTGGGCTGCTTCGTTCATAGCTGACTCCCAATGATTATCGTTTTCAAGTAGACCCAATCTTTGACATGCTTCGCGGTATGTTTCACAAATGTAACCATCGACAGTTTTTAAGTCTTCAAAACACGTTGGGCCTCGAACAGTGTGTAGTAATAAACGTAAATAGAAACATTCAGCGTTATTTGGGTGCACTGTGTAGACTCGCCCTATTGTATTACTCTTGAATACTTCATCATGTCCCTCAACTGGCATTCCACGTTTTCGAGGATTAAACTTTTTACTTGTTGTATCCCACGTATAATAACTTGGTACCTCTGAATAAAGTAAAGTCTTGGCAAATGGATCTTTCTGGCATAATTCAAAGAACGCTGTTAAAGTTGTTCGTGATGGTGGTTCTGTCGCAACTTTCTGTGCCGTTTCTGTAGTGAAAAACACACGTTGTCCATTTTCCAGGTGGATAAATGGAGAACCGGCGGATCTCGATCGTGAATCGGAAAACTTAAAATTCGCCAAACCGCTTCGTTGGTATTAATGTAACGACCCATTTGATACTGAACTATTTCATCATGTTGGTTTTCTTTGGCCACTGTAAAAATGGCCTTATCACTGCCTTTATTAATGTATTTGCATACGTATTTAATTGATTTGACAGAACTGCAGTATTCAACAACGTGCCTTATTAAAAAAAATACGCGCCAAATTGATAAAAAAATATATTTATGAACAGAAAATACTGCAATAAAAATATTTGGAAAAAAATACTTGAAATTAAGTCCTAAAAGTAATGAATAATAATGCAATAATACCAAAAAAAAGTGGTTTTTGTAAAAACGCGCGGAAAATGAAAATTGTGTTTTTATAGTGTCATAGAAAGATGGCACAGATTGTATGAAATTAATAATATGAACTGAGAAGGTACTCGTTAATATAGCACTTGCCCATCTTGAAAGTTTTTAACCGACTTCAAAAAAAGAAGGAGGTTTCTCAATTCGACCGTATATTTTTTTTTTGTATGTGTGTTCGCGGATAACTTCGTCGTTTATGAACCGATTTTGATGTTTTTTTTTTGTTGGAAAGGAAATATCCCAAAGGTTGTACTATGATAAGGAAACCAGGATCTGATGATGGCATCCCAGAGAAATCGAGGGGAGCCTTAGTTTCCTGTTTGAAGTCGTTTTTTTTTTGTTCAAAATTATTATGCCCTGTACTGCACATGTCTTAAGTAATTTTTAATAGCTTTTCAAGAAACAATGTTTTGCACGAAAATTTTAAAAATATGCCCAGGCAATTTTGAGCAGTATGGATGAACCGAGATTAAAAATACGAAACGAATTAAAACATTATAAATGAAATATTATATGGCATATTGTGAAACCTAAGTGCATCATAAAATATCACACGTCTAATTAGGCGCACGACTGCCGATTTCCCCAGACCATTGCCATTTACTAGCTGAATAAACATTAGTCTTCTAGACTCACTTAAGTGTTCATTTAAATCTAGATTTTGAACAACGTAACTTAGTAATACAAAAACTACTTAGAAAATGTTAGGAAGGTTATATATAGTAAGTAACTAGCTTTGCCCGCGGCATCGCCCGCGTGGACATCGTTTTTATGACGTCATTGAGGGTGAGTATTGCTCGAGCCCCAAGCAGCTCGCGAGCGTTGACGTGATTTTTTTCCAGTCAGGAACTATATCGGGCTATTCTGATTAGCAGTCTATGACACTTCCCACACCCTCAACCAATTCTTTACAAAAAGTCACTTCAATCCGCTGCTCCGTTGCGACGCCCACGTACGCGAGCGTGGAAATTAGTTTTCCCCACATACCTCGGGAACTATGTCAGGATAATTAAGTAAATTATGTCCTTTCCCACCACCTCAACCATTTCTGTGCAACAACCACAACAATCCATTGTTCCGTTGCAATGTTAAATAAATAACCCAAAAAAATATTTTTACAGTACGTGCAGAAACTGCATCGGACTATTAAGCTATTTTCACGTGATAAAAAGTAGCCTTTGTCCTTCCCATAGACACAGGCTACCTGAATGCCAAATTTCATCAAGATTGGTTGAGGTTTTGAAGCGTGACAGGTAACAAACAAGCAAAAAAACACATTTTCACATCTTATAATATCAGTAAGGATGTTTACACACTTTGAGCGGTACATTATGTTATTTAAATAATTTTATTTTTGACGTGAATACGTCTTTAAAATTACCTCCATAGGGATGCAATCCAAAAAAACGAATGAAAACAAAATCGGGGGATACAGTTTAGTGTTGTAGCTACATATCTATCATCTCCATCCAAATTTCGTTTACACCACTTGATAGCTAAAGAATCAAAGAATTTATTACGCTAAGTAAGGACTGTAACACATCGCGCGCGGGGGAGGAGGCAGCCTCGCCATTTTGAAGGTCATTTTGCTGCGTATCGAGATTTCCATTTAGTATAACTTTCGACTCGGTGAAGCTACGAAGTTCATTCAAGTTTCAATCGTCAGCTCTCGTCAAAATCTATCGATTATATATAAAACATTAGTGTAAAATTGTAACTGTGATTATAATAAGGTGTTTAAATAAAAAAATAATATCAAAAAATTATAATGTCGGCCTATACGCGTCGAAAAGCCAAATCGAAATACAGAGATCGTATACGGTTGGAAAGGGCATCTCAACAGCAATCGAATGGTACCAATAAAACACCATATGATCGAGTCAAGCAGTGCCGGCAACGTAAAGTAATGAATGCGGCCGAGCGGATCAACGACGGTGCCAGTACATCTGCAGCTGGGACGGTTGAAATTACGCAGATAATAATATTATTAATAATAATATTTTATATAGAAACTACATATTACCCGTTACGAGACGTATTCACGTTAAAACCAACGGCCGTGTGCCCCGACACAGCCCCACCCGTTTTAAAGTCGCAGTTGGTCTTCCTCTGCCTAGAGCTACCCAGCTAGATGAAGGTCGCAGCCGGAACAACGTGTCCGGCTGTTTGGATCAGGGTACTACGGGGTCGGGGGTAGCCCACCGCTTGCCTGCTGTCGGATCTATCGCCTTCGGCAGGCTTGTCGGTCTCCCGACTGGGTCAAGGACTCGTAGTGGTATGTGGTTAGTTGCAGGGGTTGGGCAATGTTTGTTGCCTAGCAAGCACGTGGCGTTCAGGCATCCTCCCCCGCACGCAACTAGTGTTGTCGCAGCCGGCCACGTGGACTCTGGGCGAAAGCAACGCGGGGCACATAAGTTGTTCATTAAGCGGAACTGCTGGTTTTTTTACTTGCGGGGAAACATCTCCGGCACTTGCCTGGACAGCAAGTATAGCTAACATCTCCGGCACTTGCCTGGATAGCAAGTATAGCTAAGCTAATACTGCTCCAGCCGATCCAGCCGCGTAGGAGTAAGTCTGGACAGGTGCGATAAGAGCCGGGAAGTGAGCGCGCCAACAGCTCCGTACCACACTGAAGATATGGGAGTCAGCTTCTCTGGCGTCCTGAACAGGGATCGAACCACCAGCAGCGAAAGCCGCGGGAGGTGAGCGTGCCTACAGCTCCGGGATCTACCCGGAGTAGGTAGTGGTTCTGTTCCACGAGGCACTCGCCTAGCAGGGTACCAGGACAAGCGTCTTGGCGGCAAAACCTCACGGCGGCGTTGGCAGGAATAGCGGCCCTCACTATATGACCTATATAGCTGTTGGTGAGTGGGGATGATATATCATAAACCTGTTAGTTTAGCGTATCTGGTTGATCTACGAGAGGGAATGCTCCGTTGCGATGTTGAAGATATAACCCAAAAAAAATTTTTTCAGTTATCTCATGATATGCATCGGACTATGCTATTTTCACGGGATAAAAAGTAGCCTATGTCCTTCCCAGTGACACAGGCTACCTGCATGCCTAATTTCATCAAGATTGGTTTAGGTGTTGAAGCGTGAAAAGGTAACAAACAAATACATTTTCACATTTATAATATTATAGTAAGGATGTTTACACACTTTGAGCGGTACATAATGTTATTTATATAATTTTACTTGTAAGGTCGCAGTTGGTTATAAATCTTCTCCATTGTAATGTGGAGTGTTACGCAATAAAGACATTGTTCCAAATGAATCACGTTATCCCACTAAATAAAAGATTCATATAGGTAGCCTTGGCTCGAACATAATTGTCAAAACAGTGACAGGCATAATTTGAATTTAAGAAAAGTAAATAAAATAGATATAGCCCAATCGAGACTGAGTTAGTAAGTAAATATAAAGCCCAAAAATAATAAAGGACTTATAAGGCGGCCTTATTGCTTTAAGCGATTTCTAGCAGGCAACCTTAAGTTAGGGATTGAAAGACAGGTAAACTATTACAGGATGGCAGCAAATTCAACTTTTAAATGATCTAACTTATTATTGTAACTAATAGAAGTGATATAACTAAAAGTAAAAAAACAAGTTTATAAACTTATTTGAAAACTAAACATACATATATAAAAGGTAAGGTAAGGTATGTAAGGTTTAAAAGTCATTTGTGGGGCAGTGCATAAGATTCTCCAATAAACCACTCTGGGAGTGACCACACTAGTGATTACTTTTGATAGTTTTATAAGTTTTGACTCTCCGAGTGTTCCTGGCGAACGACTAGGTTGACAAACTATTGACGCTGCGAGTGTTCCGGGTACGCTGGGGGTTACGTTACATTACAGTGTCGCGAGTTCAATGGTTTTTTCCCATCTCAATAATGCCCAAGGCGCCTAAAGAAGTTTTCACTTCAATAAAATTCCAGAAAAATATGTAACTAGTTTGTCACAATACCATGTACAAACTACCGTTACAAAAAAAACAACTTTTGATTTTTGATTTTGATTGAAGACTTGTGTCAAAAAATGCTTGTTAAAAAAATGGCAAAGAGATATATTTTGATTCTATAACCAATCGGAAAAATCATCTTACCTGAGACTGTAATCTGAATCATGAGTAGAATGTATGAATAATAAGTTTTTATTGTCTATTTAAAAGTGTGTGACACCTATTTAAAATAAATATTTTTGATTTTGATGCGAATTAAATATGTATACTTCGGCATGAAAAGTAAGATCTTAGGTTTATTATCATTATAGGTACCTAGTCGTAAAATATTTATAGATTGAATAAAATATAAGTTATAAATATTTATTGGTATCTAGTCACGAGCATTCCTTGTCTGTGTTGATTAGACATAGCTTATGTGAATATTTCTCAATATGAGTTACAAATCACCAGTAAAATAAGACGTCAAGTTTATTTTCATATTGATTTCAATACTTATGTTATCTTTAAATTGGTTAGCCAACAACACTAATTTATACTAAGCAGCTACATGATAGATTGTAGCTATTAGTTCAATTGGCTTCTTGATTTTTTTTAGGGTTCCGTCAAAGTATATATATTAGTACTAACAAACATTCCCTGCCGCTCTCTAGATTCCGACCTCACCCCCTCGTCACCCAGATTGATGCAGATTGGTTAGAGTTTGGTTCTCGAACGTATAGGATTTCGCCGTGATTTTGTTTGTTTTAAGAAATGTCATTTCACGACCGTTTTATGCAGTTTCCGGGGTGTGGTTTCGTATTACTAACGAAGAACCCAAAATATCGTTCTGTCCGTTCTTACGTCACTAATAGATAGTCAACGTTATAACTTTTTTACAGTTTTGGACTGGATTGCAAAAAAATTGGCAAAAAATAGTTGGGACAGTATAATTATATCAATTTCGAATAATTATTAAAGAAAATTTATTTTATTTTTTCCATGCAAGTAAAAGGGACGAATATTTTTTTTTAGTATTTGTGAAGCATATATTTTTAAATGAGATGTAGAGTTTTTGAAGAACATAATATATTTAAATGCTTTTATTTAACTTGCTTTAATCATGTTAGTATGTGTAGTTTAAATCTTGCGATAGATTTTAGAGCGACTTCCAGTGGTCCGATTGAGCTGAAATTTGTTACGAAGCCGTATTGTCCACCATAGTCACCACGATAGATCCTATTGGTATTTTGAAGTTGATCTGTTGATGAAATTTGGAGGTGAATTCAAGGTCCCAGAATAGTTTTTTTTTTATTTTCAACAGAATCAAAATGTATATTTATATTCATTTGGGCTTTTTGAGGTTATAACTTGTACGTTTATAGTTTTTAGGTTTCTCGATAATTTTTTATCACGTGTACCGCTTGTAAGATATAGGATAGGCCACCAGTGTTGCATCTCGAGCAACACTCAAAGCATGAAAACTATGCCCGCGTGAGCGAAGCCGCGGACAAAATCTACTTAGTAATAAACACATTACATCATCATGAAAATATACAGCATTTACTTTATGCAAATTAAACAATTAGAAATGAAAATATATTAAAAACACAACAGAATAACGGTTTATCTAACCTTAGTCAAGCAGTGGACGTCATGCGAGTGATATAAATGAATAAAAAAATTACACATAAAAATTAAATTGAGACCTAACTGATAGATTCTATCAGTTAGGTCTCAATTTTTTTTTTTTTTTTATTTCATATTTAAAATTACACATAAAAATTAAATTGAGACCTAACTGATAGATTCTATCAGTTAGGTCTCAATTTAATTTTTATGTGTAATTTTTTTATTCATTTATATCACCCGAATGACGTCCACTGCTTGACTAAGGCCTCCCGCAAGGAATTCCACAACGACCGGTCCTGCGCTGCTCACATCCAGCGGCTTCCCGCGACCTTCACCATGTCGTCAGCCTTCATAGGCTACGTCTTCCGGTGCGCGGTCGCCGCTCGAGTACTTTAATACCCCAACGGCCGTCTGTTCTATGAACTTTGTGCCCCGATCTCTGCCACTATTCTAAGAGCTGTATCGGTTACTTTGATTTTACTTTATGTAAAATAAACTTATTGAAATCATAAAAAGCTTCCTCGATTACGCAAGACTTTAGTTTTTGTTCAATAACCCCATTGCATTATGGGTCCCCATGAGGCTCGAGTTTCCATACAAACGTAGTTCCGCTTTAATACAAAAACCACACGCTGGATTGAATCCAAACTTTAATCGATGTTTGTAATTAGTTTTCATCGTATATAGTGAATTGAGACATAAATAAACAAAGGCTTAAATTAGTTTTGTACTGAAAGTTTGAAACTTCTCTTTATTTTTTCCGTTTTATATTAGTACATTGAAAACTGACGCAAAACTGTCTGTGTTTGACTGCAAACACTCCGACAAAGGGGCCGCGCTGAGTGACAACGTCGCGATCGAACTCAAGGCGGCCTCTTTGACAGAGTCTGAGAGATTCATCAAAAATACAATTAAATGAACGAACGAACTATACCCATCCTGCCATCTCCACTGCAGCAAAGTATTTACATTAGTACTAACTAACATACAGTATGGACACTCCCTGCCGCTCTCTAGATTGCAACCTTACCCCATCGTCACCCAGATTGATTGATACAGATTGGTTACAATTTAGTTGTCGAACGCATAGGATTTCGCCGCCATATTGTTTGTTCCGACATTCGTTTTTTGAAATGTCATTTCTGGCCCGTTGTATGAAGTGTCCAGGGTGTGACTGCAGTAAGAATCGACGTCATCTCTATAAAGTATTGACCGCGGACGCGGAACCCTAAACTAAGCGTGGTCTGACACGAAATATGGCCGGTTGTTTTTGTAATATTGACAAAAAACTGAAGAGGCTTTCCATAATACTTATGCTAAAATGTCAACGAAGACTATGGACCGGAGCCCGTGGCCCGTGTCACGGGTGACCCGCTTGACCCCTCGGCCTACCGCTTGTTCACTTTCCCTACTGAGCCTACCGCCAATCAATTAAAGTTAAGCCTGGTCAGATTAAAAGATAAGATATTTAAGAGCTGACCAAGGAATCTTACAGATATGCCACTACAATTCAATTCATACGACGAGCCTACAAAGATATAATGTAATTGATCCGAGTTCGGTCATGATAAAGCTCTAAGTACGTAGTTATGTAACGAGTCTCGAACGAAACGTGCAGTGAGCAACGAAATTCATGTTCTCAAAAACAATGGTTTAGTCACTAAAGGCCTCTTCAATGGCATGCCATCTACACCACCTGAATATCGATGGGATTAGTACCTTAACTTACTAACTTGAAAAAAGTGGCGAAGTGCGTGACGAACTACGCGCAAAGTAGGGTTCAAATGTCTATATGTTATTTTTGCAGTTGATATAAAAATCTATAAACTTTTTACAAATCCAAATGCATCTTTAGTTGGTAGACATGCTCGTATAACTCCTCACATATCAAAGCCTAGTTGGTTGGAATAATTTTCCTTCTAAATTAATTATATTATAATACTTTTTAGATATCCTTAAATAACGGTTCAGCTGGTAGGGGGTGGGGACATGTCTAACAAAAATCATCAATTTAAAAGTTAATATTTAGTAAACAAATCATTTATCGGAAAAATTATCTTACCAAACCCTCAGTAGTTTCAGACCTATTCAACGATAACCCACACGATAGGGTAAGAAAACAAAAAAAATCACCCCCACTTTTACCCTAAGAAATTTTAACAGATTTTATTCCTTATATAAGAAAGCCTTGATATTTTTTACAGATTTTATTCGATAATTTATGAAAGCCTAATTGGCCGTGATAATTTTTACAGATTTTATTCCGTAATATAAGATTGGCCGTGATAATTTTTACAGATTTTATTCCATAATATAAGAAAGCCTAATTGGCCATGATAATTTTTACAGATTTTATTCCATAATATAAGAAAGCCTACTTGGCCATAATAATTTTTACAGATTTTATTCCATAATATAAGAAAGCCTAATTGGCCATGATAATTTTTACAGATTTTATTCCATAATATAAGAAAGCCTACTTGGCCATAATAATTTTTACAGATTTTATTCCATAATATAAGAAAGCCTACTTGGCCATAATAATTTTTATAGATTTTATTTCATAACTTCATTCCACCTTACACTACACTACACTACCCTACCCTACCCTACCCTACACTACACTACACTGCACTACACTACACTAAACTACGCTACACTACACTACACTACACTATACTACACTAACAAAACCTTCTCCTGACAATAACGAACTCAACAAAAAAAGAATTAGCGAAATCGGTCCAGCCGTTCTTGAGTTATAAATGGTGTAACTAACACGACTTTCTTTTATATGTATAAATAGATTTTATAGTGTTCATGGATTTGTATACAACCATAACAATTTTCAGCTTTATAGCTGTAACAGTCTTTAAGCAGAACTGCTGTGACGTACCAACGGACAGACAGAGACGGACATGGCGAAACTGTAAAGGTTCCTAGTTTGACTACGAAACCCTAAAATTCCTGAGGTAGGTACTAGGATATTAACGTTTACAGGAAGAGTTATGAATGAACGTTAAATTTAGGCATATTCTCTGAAAAAATTTAAACGTACGCTACCTGCACTAACTCGGCTTATTAATGCTGTCAATACAAAATTCCTTTGTAATTAGCAATTAAAAGATCCAAAGTAAAAGAATTCCTTTCATAGTGACTAAGTAATACTGAAAATATGGTTATCTCTTCTTTCTAGAATCTTGGATTTCAGGAAAACCCCATGGCAGTGACTTCACGTGTGCAAACATAGTTTATCTATTTCGTCCGAGGTCTATTCCATTCCGTACTGGAGCTCGCTGGCCGTTTCGCAAAGCGCTCCCGCGACGCCGACAACTGGCGAAGACAAATACACGGTCGTTATCTTATGTATGAATAATTCCGATAATGTTGGGTCAACAAGCACGCGTTCGAGTGCGTTTTACAAGAAGCGTTATCGATTCTGTGGGTGTAGAATTTTTTTTACTTAAAATAAGTACTTACAGCTTGCAATTTACTTAGTTTTAGTTTTTTCGACAGCGTGGATTTTTAAAAGTGTCTCTAACCAAACGCACTTAAATTTTATAATTAAAAAAAAAACTGGGAAAAATATGTTTGCTTAATTATCGAATAGCTCTGTTTTTAAATCCAAAACTGATAAGCCCTTGCCATCATCTCACCTGATGGTAAGTGACGATGATGCCGAAGATGGAAGCGGACTTACCAAGATTCCCCAACGCAATGGGGATCTGGCTATCTTATCTTCAAGCCGGAACACATCAATGCTGTTAGCACTGATGTTTGGCGGCAAGACTTAGATAAGATGGTGGTATAGCCAGGAGGGCTATGAAAATACCCTACCACCAACCAAACCGAGTCTTACAAAGTTGACCCCGCCGGGAACCGAACCTGCGACCTCCTGGTGTGAAGCGAATGGACTAACCATTACGCCACGGAGCTGGTTAAGACTGTGTAGAGCTTTAAGCTGGTTATTTGTACTTACTGAAGTAGTTATACAATTATAGTAGTGAAGGCGTTAGGTAAAAGAGAACGCATTTTTAGGGTTCCGTTCGTACCTCAAAAGGTAAAAACGGAACCATTATAGGATCACTCGTATGTCTGTCTGTCTGTCCATCAGTCCGTCAGTCACAGCCAATTTGTTCCAAAACTACTGGACCGATTGAGTAGATATTTATTACACATATAATGTAAGTCGGTGAGCCAAAGACGGACGTGTAACATAAATAAATGGATTTTAAAACAAGGGGGGCACTTTCGGTGGATAAATAAGAAAACTAAAACATTTTGATGTGTAACATCTTTGCTCTCGCTTTCCTGCAATTTGTGGGAGTGATTTCGTGAAATGGGACGGAAATGTGTAACATGGGACGGAAATGTGTAACAGGAAGTCGCGAAAGCGCGGAATTCTACTTTACGAGAGTCCGACTCGCACTTGCTTGGTTTTTTTCGTTACTGTCAGATCCGCCACCCAGGTACAATATCGTCATCAAATCTAACTAACCTAAAGTATTTTGTCACATGTTACACATCATATGCGAGTACTGTAGGTCTCGCTCGAATTTTTTTTTTTGTAAAATATATTGTGTAATGTAAAAAAAGGGTTTTGTTGTGAGGATCTCATCTTTTAACAATATTAAGATGAAATGTTATGAAGTTATTTAAAAAAATAGGAGAAAATTGACCCCTTATCACCGAAACTAGTAGGCCTAAAATTGACCCCTTATCACCAAAACTAGTGGGCCTAAAATTGACCCCTTATCACCAAAACTAGTGGGCCTAAAATTGACCCCTTATCACCAAAACTAGTGGGCCTAAAATTGACCCCTTATCACCAAAACTACTGGGCCTAAAATTGACCCCTTATCACCAAAACTAGTGGGCCTAAAATTGACCCCTTATCACCAAAACTACTGGGCCTAAAATTGACCCCTTATCACCAAAACTAGTGGGCATTAAATTGACCCCTTATCACCAAAACTAGTGGGCCTAAAATTGACCACTTATCACCAAAACTACTGGGCCTAAAATTGACCCCTTATCACCAAAACTACTGGGCCTAAAATTGACCCCTTATCACCAAAACTACTGGGCCTAAAATTGACCCCTTATCACCAAAACTAGTGGGCCTAAAATTGACCCCTTATCACCAAAACTACTGGGCCTAAAATCTTGAAAAAATCACATTATATAGACTACAGGATAACCTATCTAAAGTAGTTACGTTCCCACAGGAGAAACAAAACTTCCAAATTTCAGAATAAGTAGACCCCTATTTTCCGTCGCGCACAGGAAAACGTAGCGTAGGCAGGCCTCCCACGCGGTGGACCGATGACCTCGTGAAGATCGCGGGAAGCCGATGGATGCGGGCAGCGCAGGACCGGTCGTAGTGGAAATCCTTGGGGGAGGCCTTTGTCCAGCAGTGGACGATTTGTGGCTGATATGATGAGACCCCTATTTATCTCTAGGTATTTTTTTAAACTTTGCTCTAGCAAAGCACGCACTGAGAGGCCTTGTTCTATTGGTAGTTAAAGTTTTGGTGTAGAACCCTATTTGCGTGACCCCGAGTTGTTCTTAGCCGGTTTTTTTTCTACTCATTCATTAAACTAAACAAATGTTCTACAACTTTGATGATTTCGCAAAAAAAAAGGATTTCCTATACAAATTGATCAGCTTATTCGGAAACTTTGTATGGAAAGTCCGTCGTTTTTTTGGAATATCTGCAAAAGTTGTATTGTTCAGTTTCGTGATTATAAGCCCCCCTTAAAAATGTGTTCTATTTTCCCTAACACCCTTTACCTAGTCGCCACTAAATATTTCTCTAACTTATCCTTAAAACATCACTAGTGTTTCATCATTATCATATCGTCCGAAGGTCGTGAGGATTTCCACGACGACCGGTTCTGCGCTACCCGCATCCAGCGTCTTCCCGCGACCTTCGCCAGGTCATCGGTCCACCGAGTGGGAGACCTGCCTACGCTACGTTTTCCGGTGCGCGATCGCCACTCGAGAACTTTACCACCCCAACGGCCATCCGTTCTACGAGCTAGTGTTTCACAAAAATAATAATCACTTGTAGAAACAAAAAACATATTTGCCAAAAATTACCGTTCATCCGTCGGTCCGTCGTCGGTCCAATAGTCCGATTAATATCAAACTTCGAAACTATACATTGTCAAAGAATTTTGAGCATCTTCTGGCTGGGGTGCCATTTAACAAAAAACAAAAATGGCTTTATAGATTTTGATAAAACTTTGCCAGTAATTAGGTAGGTAACTATTATTACATATAATAAATGACAGTATTGGTTAATCTGACAAAAAAACATTTAATTCAGGCCCCCCATACAACGGCAACGCCGATTTATATTTGGGGCTTTTATTACACGAGTATGTAAGTATATGAATGATACCGTTTCTTAATATTCCTTGCGTAGGCAAGAAGAGTAGACTTAACGCTTACTTAAAATAGCGGTAAGTATAGACTTAACGCTATTATTAAATCTTCCAATTTTATTAAGTAGTTTAAACGAACTGTTGACTAAACGTACCTATTCGCAAAAAGCATGTACAGTGCTGATGTAGGTGTAATTTATATAAAGAAACTGAGTTTCTGAGGAAGCTTACTTCAAAACCTTATTTACGCTGAACGAACGGGGGCGAAAATCAAAAGGTTCTTAAAAGAATTGTGTTGTGAAGCTGCGACTTTTCATACAAACGAAAGCCTAGCTTTTGTTCTGATTGACAACCTGTCAAAAATTGGTCCAAATCGGTTTACATCTAAGAGGAGAAAATCGTTAACGCGTTTGTATGAAAATCTTCACAATCGTCTTAATTAAACGAAGAAGGAGTCGATAAAGGAGCTGGAACATTCAGGAACTTTCTTTCAGGAGTAAGGTTCCGTCGTCTTTTCTAAAAATAAATGTACACTTGAAAAACAAAGTTATTTTTGCATTTGGTATAAAACATATCGTATGAAGAATCTAGGAAATTTCACAAATCCAACTGCACATCTTAATTCGGTCGTCTATTACTAGATACTTAGTGAAAGCCTAGCGAAATAATTTCATAATGTCACTTTAGAATTCACTATATGCCCTACTTATTTTCGCTACTTTTCAGATTTCCTGAAATAGCAGATTAGCTGTTAAGGGATGAGAACATATTGTAACTCTAACCAAAATCACCACGTACAAACTTTACATTCATCATAATATCAGCACATTACCCTACCGAGGGGCTCGAGCCTACCATGAATTAGGACGATCAGGCCTTAGTGCGGGTTGGTTGACTTCACACACAACCTTCGAGTTTCTTCGCGAGCGCGTGCAGGTTTCCTCACGATGTTTTCCTTCGCCGTATAAAAAGTAATATTAAACGAATCATTGATCGGAAAAAATATCCAAGCAAACCCTTTATAGTTTTAAAATACCTTTCAACGATACCGCAAAGGATAGGTTCGTAAACAAAAAAAATATTACACCAATTTTATATGTAGATTCGGAGAAGTCCTATTCCTTCGAGAATATTTAGGACACCTCCTCTATACCCTAATTTTACAGATTTTATTCCATTATTTTATTTACCGATTTTATTCACCGATTTTTATATTTCACAAATTACAGCTTAATAGCTGTAATAGTCTTTCAGCAAAACGGCTATGACATATTGACGGACAGACATACAGACAGACGGACATGGCGAAACTATAAGAGTTCCTAGTTTGACTACGGAACCCTAATAATAATCTGTATAATTATAATATCAGCCGAAAATCGTCCACTGCTGGGCAAAGGCCTCCCCCAAGGATTTCCACGACGACCGGTCCTTCGCTGCCCGCATCCATCGGCTTCCCGCGATCTTCATCAGGTCGTGGACCCACCGCGTGGGAGGCCTGTCTACGCTACGTTTTCAGGTGCGCGATCGCCACTCGAGAACTTTACTGCCTCAACGACCATCTGTTCTACGAGTTATGTGCTCTGCCCACTGCCACTTCAGTGACAGATATATAATAATTCTGTATATGATCCTGAAAATTTTCAAGCCCAAATATCGGTTGAGGTGGTATACAAGCAGAATTATTTCTGACCCATAGAAATCAGAATGGTTGATTAGACACATCCTGTGTGTTGGCGCGCGCGGCGCACGAGTCACCTAGATGTCGCGCCTATTGTCCACACGCGGCTCTGGGTGAGCCACCTCCATTACCTCACACTTTCAATATTGGGTTACGAGAATTTTTACCTCAAGGTCCACCTTTTGGGAGTAAATAGAGGAGGTATAAATGGAAGGACGCAAAACAATGGCACCGCAGTATCGGTTTGGCACGTGCTAAAGATGTATGCGGCTTTAATTTTGATTTGCGGTGTTGTCGGTACGTGCAGTGGTTATTTTACAGTGTTTTCATAAACATACAATAAATCGACTATTGTGTATCCATAAAAACAAAATCGTGAACAGTGTTTTTCAGTACCTAACTTTAATTAATCTTTTCCCTAGAACATATTATTATCAATCTGCAAAAAAGGATTCTTAGTGTTTTTCAGTACCTTATTAGCTAAATAGCTATCTCAAGCCCTAATTCATTAGATATCATCCTCTTCATCAGGGTTTTCATCCTTTTGACCCGTGATTCTAAACAGCTTTCCGCAAGGAACATATTCTTATTGTCAATCCGCAAAAAAGCAATCTGCGGGTTGATCGACTTCACACACAACCTTCGAGTTTTTTCGCAGGCGTGTGCAAGTTTCCTCACGATGTTTTCCTTCCCCATAAGAGCGTCGTAAAAACGTACATATGAAATCGAAATTCGAAAACACATTGGCAAGTAGCAGGATTCGATCCACGACCTCCCGGACAGGAGGTAGCGGCCCTTGCCATTGCGCCACCGACGCTTTCAGTACCTAGCTCTAATTAACTATATCAGGCCCTAATTCATAAGCTATCTTCCTTTTAATCAGAGATTCCATCCTTTTACCCCGTGATTCTAAACAGCTTTCCGCAAGGAACATGTTATTGTTAATCCACAAAAAAATATTCTCAAAAAACTCGATCAGCTGACAGGCTTACTATCTAAAGGCAACCCCATTTATTTATTTTGCGTATTAACTTATAGGTAATTGTCTTTATAGGAAAATAATACACAATTACGAATGGAA
The DNA here is from genome assembly GCA_947284805.1 of Coleophora flavipennella. Lineage (NCBI taxonomy): Eukaryota > Metazoa > Arthropoda > Insecta > Lepidoptera > Coleophoridae > Coleophora > Coleophora flavipennella. The sequence continues at coordinate 4,830,791 of OX369292.1, forward strand.
TCCCTAAATATAAGGATGACACCTAATACATAGGACTTTCTAGACTTTCATCGTCACCCACCATCAGGTGAGATGGTGCCAAGGGCTTACCAATTGTAAATAATAAAAAAAGAAAATTTAAATAAAATAAAATCATTTGGAAAAATCAAAAAACCTGAAAGGCACAAGGTTTTATTTGAATAAAATTTTAATTATTTCGTGTTCTTCTCAACAAACCCTTTCATTTGATACCCATATCCTGGGGTTGCATAAAAAATACCTGGTCCGCCATGTTTGGGATACGCCATATTGAATTTAGAATGACGTCACTTAGGTAACCATGCATTGTCATCCAAATTAAACGTGTATGAAAATTCTCAGCATAATCGGAAATCGAAAAGTGTGTCAAAGGGGTTTGACAATTTTTGTATGGAGACTGGCATACTGGAGTCCGCAGTATTATTTATTTTTTTTAAATGACGTCGCACATTGAGACCTATATATTTGGATAGGCGACTTACAGACAAACAAAAGATGTCATGTAACATAGAGTGTCCTAAAACGTCACGTTACGGAGATAATTGAATATATATATTCCATAATGATTTTGATTATTTTTAACTTCTATATTATCTCAGAAACGTGACACTTTAGGCCAAAATGTTATATGACATTTTTTATTCTTCTATAGGTCCTCTATCAAAAAACACAGGTTGGATTGTGCGACGCCATTTAAAAAAAAAAACAAAATGGCGGATGGCTATCTATCTATGCCAATAACTTTCAAACCCCTTTAACTTGAAAATTTAAAAGCGGGCAACTTACGTGGATACCACCATTGCACAATAAAGGCAAATTTTAATACTACCTAGAAATAAGAACTAAAGTTGAAATAAATAACTCATTGGTCCTAAAAATAAAATCACACTAATTACAAATTACACCTAAAATAAAACGCCGGAATTATTTAAAATAAAATACCTAAAAAACCTAAAGTGGAAACACCTTAAATAAAACACCTAAAATAACCCGTCCCTCGTCATAAATAATTTTTATACATTATTATTATATAAAAAAGTTAATTAGATGAATTAATTTAAATGTACACTAGGTCATAGTCCACCGAGTGGGAGGCCTGCCTACGCTACGTTTTCCGGTGCGCGGTTGCCACTCGAGAACTTCACTACCCGAACGGCCATCTGTTCTACGATCTATGTGCCTCGCCCACTGCCACATAAGTTTAGCAATTCTGAGAGCTAAGTCAGTTACTTTGGTTCTCCTACGCCGCTGGATGCGGGCGACGCAGGACTGGTCGTCGTGAAAATCCTTGGGGGAGGCCTATGTCCAGCAGTGGACGTCCTTCGGCTGATATGATGATGATGATGACTTTAAATGTTAATCAACTTCTTTCTTGTTCATAGGTAGTGCCGTGGGATACTATCCACAGCGGCAGGACCCGTACAACACAGGCCCCGACGACCCCTACGTCGGCGCCGTGGCATTTAACCCCAATTTCCTGGCGGAACCGTCGCAACGCCTGTTCTGGGGCAACGGGCAGGGCAGCAACCAGGTCGGAGGCACCGGCGTCTGGGCCATGCTCACCAACAAGTTCCCGTTCCTACAAAATATGTTTGGTCGCATGGAGCTGGCACCGGAATACGGAGTACCGGCCCCGAACCAGATCTCCAGCCAATATGGACCACCACAACAGTACCAGCCCCACCCCCAGCCGCAGTATTATCCGCAGTTCTACCAACAACCGCAGCAGAACTACCAGCCGCCGCAGTTTTTTAACCAAGTCCCTCGTTTTCGCCAAGGGGTCCCAGCGCGTGATGTCGGGTTCACCGATGATGCTGTCATAGTGACGCCGCCTCAGGTGCCGGCGATCCCCCCGCAATTCCCGGTGGCGCCCCCTCAAGCACCACAGCCCGCTCCTGAGCCGTCTCCGGGAGGTTACCAGTACAACAAACCTCAGTACAGACTGGAACTGCCTCATAAATAGGTTCGCTTGCCATACTTTAAAATATATATTTTTGGAACTAACTTCGAAGGAAAAATAACGGGTATTAGCCAAAGCTAAATCTGTGAGACTCTATTTTAGACCAAATGTTAAAATAAGTGAATGAAATCCCAAACATGTTTATTGAATAAACAGAAAATTACAATCACACTACTTTTATTAATTTATATTTGTAAGCTCATAAACAAATAAACATCTAAGTTATAATATAATTACTTTTATACCAACTTTCTTTCTAATCTATTGGCAACTCTTAAGGCACTTAAATTGTCCCACCGCCGACTAGAAAGCGACTAATTATCGACTATTTTCTCGCTCAACTCGCTCAAGAAACGTACAAAAATAGATGTAGATCCCCTGTCAATAAAAGAGATACATATATTAATAGTTAACGCCATCAGTGTGAACAGTCAGCGATTATCTATTAATAAATGTATTATTTTTATCGACACGGAATCTACTGCTATTGTATGTTTCTTGAGCGAAAAAAATAGTCGATAGCTAATCGCTTTCTCGTAACAGATATTCCAAATTTCTATCCATATTTAATGTTTAAAACAATTTAGTTGTAGTAACTTAAACTTATAGAAAGTTAATGTGTTTAAACAGTTGTTAAAATTGGCTAAAACAGATGTTAGATACGGCGGCGTTTTCAGCGGGCGGGGCACAGACGTAAACCAGCTGTTTTATAACAAGTAAGTTGTATCAAAACACTGCACAATTACAGTAAGTTCCTTTTTGAGAGCTTTTCTTATTTTTTGTTTACAAGCTATATATTATTGGTAAAAAAGCTTATCCATTAAATAATTAAAATAAATACGTTAGTAGTATTTAGATAGTAGAGTCTGTGAGAGAAAAGAATAGCCGGAGCGTGCGTAGGTCTTAGCATTTCTTTGAGTCATGGACGGAAAGGACTTTATAAATTGAAAATAGGAATTTTTACTTAAAGAAGACTTTATTTTAGTTGTAAAATAAGTGAGAATGCATTCTAAAACTTTCGATAAATCGCTTTTCTTGGCGGGAAATCCAAATATAAAATATTTTCATTCTATATTTGCTTTGGGAATTTGGTGTTTTGCCGTAATCGCCACGCTTGGCTGGCGGATTGGCCATCGCAGTGTGCACAGTGGTCGCACATTACGCGGAAAGAACATTGCAGCCCATTCTCCGGTTTTCTGATCACTATAAAAGAGTCTCGATATATTATTATATCAGCTCATATACGTCCCCACCGAGGGTCTCGAGCCTACCCTAAATCAGGGCGATTAGGCCTTAGTCGACCACGCGGGCCCGGTGCGGGTTGGTCGACTTCACACACAACCTTCGAGTTTCTTCGCAGGCGTGTTGCAGGTTTCCTCACGATGTTTTTCCTTCACCGTTAAAGCAATCGGTAATTATATGTACGTAAGTTTTTGAAAAACTCATTGGTACATTGGCCGTCCAGATTTGAACCCGGTACCTCTGGTAAGATGGGCCGAGTCGTTACCGGTTGAGTCACCGACGCTTTTTTTTCTTTTTTTTCTCGATATATTACGACTTGATAAATAAATTTAATTATATATGTGAGAGCGTCGGTGACGTAATAGCTAGGGCCGCCGCCTCCTGTCCGTGAGTTCGTGGTTCGAATCCTGCCACGTACCAATGTGATTTCGAATTTAGATTTCATATGTACGTTTATCTAACGCTCTTACGGTGAAGGAAAACATTGTGAGGAAACCTGCACACGCCTGCGGAGAAACTCGCACAAGAAAGTCGAACAACCCGCACTGGGCCCGCGTGGTGGACTTAGGCCCGATCGCCCTAATTCAGGGTAGGCTCGAGCCCCTCGGTGGGGACGTATATGAGCTGATATCATCATCATCATGTTTTATGGAACAAAAATAAAAAAATCTTTGTTTGTCCGATGACGTCAAGTAACAGAAGAAATGGGAACTAGAGATAAATTTTAGTTCCTTTGTAAGCCACGGCCGTTCTCTGGCCACACAAACTCTCTGCGGACTCTGTTTATCTATCAAATAGGGTAAAACCAGGATAGTTGCCCCAGGGGTTTAGTTGACCCGATTGTAATTACTGTAGTTTCGCCGATGAATCGCATGCTATTTTATTAATCTATCGAAAGATTCTCCAACTACCACTAAGTTGACCGTGTCTCATGTCTTTGTTATTGCATGGGACCGCAAAATGCGATCAAAGTTTTTTGCGGGGTAGATGTCCTGTTTCTCGGCAGGGCATCTACCCTAAACGTAATTTACACGGATTAGGCAACTATCCCTATGTGGGATAGATGTCCCAAAATATAGAGTTCCGCAAATTAATGCTAATACTCTAAAAACATTAAAGAAAATGTTATTTACTTTTCATACATTTCTTGATAAAAAACCAAAGTATCGGCCAGTTTTACTAGTAAAGTATTTTACTTTTTGTACAGTCGAGTTCATTAATATATGAGCTACTGAGAGATATAGAGTGATTTCAAAAAGTGGGGCAACTATCCGGCTTTTACCCTATTAGTATCCAACTGCAGCGTATTCGTCGAAGTGGCCCTTGCCCGAGCCGTCGACGCTGACAGATGAGCCGGCGCTCACGGAGTGGGCTCCGCCGAAGTTGCCTTGCCGGCGCGACACGTAGGTGCCTCCTTTTCGAGCGCTACCGAACATGAAACAATACACATAATCCTTACTAATATTATTATTTAAAGATACAAAACAAGCTACTCTGTTCACTTGGCACGAGGCAAAGTGGCAGGAGCACTTCCAGCGGAAGCACAGTCGGCTGGAGTTCAGTGCGACGGGGAGAGAAAGCGTCGGACTATTCGGGCATTGTCGAGGAGGACTGCTTTTTGCATTGCCGCAATTATAGGTCTGCCTCGGAGTTCCAGCCGCCTTAGGTATATTGGTTTTTGGTATATTATTATTATTTACGAATACAAAATTAGAGCCTTTCTGCTCACTTAGCAAGAGGCGAAGTGGCAGGAGCACCTCCAGCGGAAGCACAGTCGGCTGGAGTTCAGTGCGACGGGGAGAGAAAGCGTCGGACTATCCGGGCATTATCGAGGAGGACTGCTTGCTGCATTGCCGCAATTATTGGTCTGCCTTAGAGATCCAGCCGCCTTAGGTGACGCTCAAGGTCGGCTGGAATTATTATTATTATTATCACACTAATATTATAAAGGCGAAAGATTGTGAGTGTGTAGTTTGTTACTGCTTCACGCAAAAACTACTAAACGGATCTGGTTGAAATTTGGTAGGTAGACAGATTACGACCTGCATTAACATATAGGCTATTTTTTTCACGCTCGCCAGCCGCTTGCAGCTCGCGCACTGCGCACCCTCGAAAAGTCATAGAAACGTTGTCCACGCGTGTTTGTTTGTTACCTTTTCACGCTTCAACACATTGACCAATCTTGATGAAATTTGGCATGCAGGTAGCCTGTGTTACTGGGAAGGACATAGGCTACTTTTATCCCTTAAAAATGGCATAGCCCGATGCAGTTCCTAAGGAAACTGAAAAAACACTCTTTTTTTGGTTAATTTCTTTAACATCGTACCGGAACAATGGATTGTTGTGATTTTTTGCACAGAGATGGTTGAGGAGGAACTCACCTTCAAAGACCTTCATAAAAATGATGTCCACGCGGGCAAAGCCGCGGGCAAAAGCCAGTCAATCATAAATCATAATCCACACTTAAAACAACATTTAGACTCACCCTCCCGATTTTCGGGGAGGGGGTCACGCACCGCTGAACTAAACCCTCAAAACACCTGGACACTTCGTCTGATGTTGACGAAACGACTGAAATACACATCACAACTTAGGCTTATACCGCCGCCAACGACGGTATGTAGGAAGAAAACTCTTACAGAGTTATTCATGCCATTTGTACATTTAGTTTGTAAGCAACTGTTTACTTCAACTGTGTGTGTATTAGTACCACTTAATATGCATGGCTGGCTTTTTTTTAATAGCGACTCGTTGTTTTCGCAAAAAACGCCAGCGACGACCCTAATTAAGGGCTCGGCCCGGCAGAAGTAGGTATTCGCGGGCTCTAGAACAAATTATAAAAATTATAAATTAAATATAAAAATTATAAAAATTACAAATTAAATATTATAAAAATTACAAATTATAAAAATTATAAATTAAATATAAAAATTACAAATTATAAAAATTATAAAAAAAATATTATAAAAATTACAATTTATAAAAATTACAAAATATAAAAATTATAAATTAAATATTATAAAAATTACAAATTAAATATTATAAAAATTACAAACTAAATATTATAAATTAAATATTATAAAAATTACAATATAAAAATTACAAATTATAAAAATTATAAATTAAATATTATAAATATTACAAATTATAAAAATTACAAATTATAAAAATTATAAATTAAATATTATAAAAATTACAAATTAAATATTATAAAAATTATAAATTATAAAAATTATAAATTAAATATTATAAAAATTACAAATTAAATATTATAAAAATTACAATATATAAAAGTTACAAATTAAATATTATAAAAATTACAAATTATAAAAATTTTAAATTAAATATTATAAAAATTACAATACAAAAATTACAAATTATAAAAATTATAAATTAAATACTATAAAAATTACAAATTATAAAAATTATAAATTAAATATTATAAAAATTACAAATTAAATATTATAAAAATTACAATATATAAAAGTTACAAATTAAATATTATAAAAATTACAAATAATAAAAATTTTAAATTAAATATTATAAAAATTACAAATAAATATTATAAAAATTACAAATTATAAATTAAATATTATAAAAATTACAAATTATAAATTAAATATTATAAAAATTACAAATTATAAAAATTACAAATTAAATATTATAAAAATTACAAATTATAAAAATTATAAATTAATTATAAAAATTACAAATTAAATATTATAAAAATTATAAATTATAAAAATTATAAATTAAATATTATAAAAATTACAAATTAAATATTATAAAAATTACAAATTATAAAAATTATAAATTAAATATTATAAAAATTACAAATTAAATATTATAAAAATTACAATATATAAAAGTTACAAATTAAATATTATAAAAATTACAAATTAAATATTATAAAAATTACAAATAAATATTATAAAAATTACAAATTATAAATTAAATATTATAAAAATTACAAATTAAATATTATAAAAATTACAAATTATAAAAATTACAAATTATAAATTAAATATTATATTATAAAAATTACAAATTAAATATTATAAAAATTACAAACTAAATATTATAAATTAAATATTATAAAAATTACAATATAAAAATTACAAATTAAATATTATAAAAATTACAAATTATAAAAATTATAAATTAAATATTATAAAAATTACAAATTAAATATTATAAAAATTACAATATATAAAAGTTACAAATTAAATATTATAAAAATTACAAATTATAAAAATTATAAATTAAATATTATAAAAATTACAAATAAATATTATAAAAATTACAAATTATAAATTAAATATTATAAAAATTACAAATTAAATATTATAAAAATTACAAATTATAAAAATTACAAATTATAAAAATTATAAATTAAATATTATAAAAATTACAAATTAAATATTATAAAAATTACAAATTAAATATTATAAAAATTACAAATTATAAAAATTATAAATTAAATATTATAAAAATTACAATACAAAAATTACAAATTATTAAAAATTATAAATTAAATACTATAAAAATTATAAATTAAATATTATAAAAATTACAAATTAAATATTATAAAAATTACAAATTATAAATTAAATATTATAAAAATTATAAATTAAATATTATAAAAATTACAAATTAAATATTATAAAAATTACAAATTATAAAAATTATAAATTAAATATTATAAAAATTACAAATTATAAAAATTACAAATTAAATATTATAAAAATTACAAATTATAAAAATTATAAATTATATATTATAAAAATTACAAATTAAATATTATAAAAATTACAAATTATAAAAATTACAAATTAAATATTATAAAAATTACAAATTATAAAAATTACGAAATATAAAAATTATAAATTAAATACTATAAAAATTACAAATTATAAAAATTATAAATTAAATATTATAAAAATTACAAATTATAAAACTTATAAATTAAATATTATAAAAATTACAAATAAATATTATAAAAATTACAAATTATAAATTAAATATTATAAAAATTACAAATTATAAATTAAATATTATAAAAATTACAAATTAAATATTATAAAAATTACAAATTAAATATTATAAAAATTACAAATTATAAAAATTACAAATAATAAAAATTTTAAATTAAATATTATAAAAATTACAAATAAATATTATAAAAATTACAAATTATAAATTAAATATTATAAAAATTACAAATTATAAAAATTACAAATAATAAAAATTATAATTTAAATATTATAAAAATTACAAATAAATATAAAAATTACAAATTATAAATTAAATATTATAAAAATTACAAATTAAATATTATAAAAATTACAAATTAAATATTATAAAAATTACAAACTAAATATTATAAATTAAATATTATGAAATTACAATATAAAAATTACAAATTATAAAAATTATAAATTAAATATTATAAAAATTACAAATTAAATATTATAAAAATTACAATATATAAAAGTTACAAATTAAATATTATAAAAATTACAAATTATAAAAATTTTAAATTAAATATTATAAAAATTACAATACAAAAATTACAAATTATAAAAATTATAAATTAAATACTATAAAAATTACAAATTATAAATATTATAAAAATTACAAATTATAAATTAAATATTATAAAAATTACAAATTAAATATTATAAAAATTACAAATTAAATATTATAAAAATTACAAATTAAATATTATAAAAATTACAAATTAAATATTATAAAAATTACAAATTATAAAAATTACAAATAAATATTATAAAAATTACAAATTATAAATTAAATATTATAAAAATTACAAATTATAAAAATTATAAATTAAATATTATAAAAATTACAAATTATAAAAATTATAAATTAAATATTATAAAAATTACAAATTAAATATTACAAAAATTATAAATTATAAAAATTATAAATTAAATATTATAAAAATTACAAATTATAAAAATTATAAATTAAATATTATAAAAATTACAATACAAAAATTACAAATTATAAAAATTATAAATTAAATACTATAAAAATTACAAATTATAAAAATTATAAATTAAATATTATAAAAATTACAAATTATAAAACTTATAAATTAAATATTATAAAAATTACAAATAAATATTATAAAAATTACAAATTATAAATTAAATATTATAAAAATTACAAATTAAATATTATAAAAATTACAAATTAAATATTATAAAAATTACAAATTATAAAAATTACAAATAATAAAAATTTTAAATTAAATATTATAAAAATTACAAATAAATATTATAAAAATTACAAATTATAAATTAAATATTATAAAAATTACAAATTATAAATTAAATATTATAAAAATTACAAATTATAAAAATTATAATTTAAATATTATAAAAATTACAAATAAATATAAAAATTACAAATTATAAATTAAATATTATAAAAATTACAAATTAAATATTATAAAAATTACAAATTAAATATTATAAAAATTACAAACTAAATATTATAAATTAAATATTATGAAATTACAATATAAAAATTACAAATTATAAAAATTATAAATTAAATATTATAAAAATTACAAATTAAATATTATAAAAATTACAATATATAAAAGTTACAAATTAAATATTATAAAAATTACAAATTATAAAAATTTTAAATTAAATATTATAAAAATTACAATACAAAAATTACAAATTATAAAAATTATAAATTAAATACTATAAAAATTACAAATTATAAATATTATAAAAATTACAAATTATAAATTAAATATTATAAAAATTACAAATTAAATATTATAAAAATTACAAATTAAATATTATAAAAATTACAAATTAAATATTATAAAAATTACAAATTAAATATTATAAAAATTACAAATTATAAAAATTACAAATTAATATTATAAAAATTACAAATTATAAATTAAATATTATAAAAATTACAAATTATAAAAATTATAAATTAAATATTATAAAAATTACAAATAAATATTATAAAAATTACAAATTATAAATTAAATATTATAAAAATTACAAATTAAATATTATAAAAATTACAAATTAAATATTATAAAAATTACAAATTATAAAAATTACAAATTATAAATTATATATTATATTATAAAAATTACAAATTAAATATTATAAAAATAACAAACTAAATATTATAAATTAAATATTATAAAAATTACAATATAAAAATTACAAATTATAAAAATTATAAAAATTACAAATTAAATATAAAAATTACAAATTATAATTATAATTTTTGTATTTTGTAATTTTTATAATATTTAACTTGTAATTTTTATAATTTGTAATTTTTATATTTAATTTGTAATTTTTATAATTTTTATAATTTGTAATTTTTATATTGTAATTTTTATAATATTTAATTTATAATATTTAGTTTGTTATTTTTATAATATTTAATTTGTAATTTTTATAATATAATATTTAATTTATAATTTGTAATTTTTATAATTTGTAATTTTTATAATATTTAATTTGTAATTTTTAAAATATTTAATTTGTAATTTTTATAATATTTAATTTATAATTTGTAATTTTTATAATATTTATTTGTAATTTTTATAATATTTAATTTATAATTTTTATAATTTGTAATTTTTAATATTTAATTTATAATTTTTATAATTTGTAATTTTTATAATATTTAATTTATAATTTTTATAATTTGTAATTTTTATAATATTTAATTTATAATTTGTAATTTTTATAATATTTATTTGTAATTTTTATAATATTTAATTTATAATTTTTATAATTTGTAATTTTTATAATATTTAATTTGTAATTTTTATAATATTTAATTTGAAATTTTTATAATATTTAATTTATAATTTTTATAATTTGTAATTTTTATTGTATTTAATTTATAATTTTTATAATTTGTAATTTTTGTATTGTAATTTTTATAATATTTAATTTATAATTTTTATAATTTGTAATTTTTAATTTGTAACTTTTATATATTGTAATTTTTATAATATTTAATTTGTAATTTTTATAATATTTAATTTATAATTTGTAATTTTTATAATATTTAATTTGTAATTTTTATAATATTTAATTTATAATTTTTATAATTTATAATTTTTATAATATTTAATTTGTAATTTTTATAATATTTAATTTATAATTTTTATAATTTGTAATTTTTATAATATTTAATTTGTAATTTTTATAATTTGTAATTTTTATAATATTTAATTTTTATAATATTTAATTTATAATTTTTATAATTTGTAATTTTTATAATATTTATTTGTAATTTTTATAATATTTAATTTATAATTTTTATAATTTGTAATTTTTATAATATTTAATTTGTAACTTTTATATATTGTAATTTTTATAATATTTAATTTGTAATTTTTATAATATTTAATTTATAATTTTTATAATTTGTAATTTTTATAATATTTAATTTGTAATTTTTATAATATTTAATTTATAATTTTTATAATTTATAATTTTTATAATATTTAATTTGTAATTTTTATAATATTTAATTTGTAATTTTTATAATATTTAATTTATAATTTGTAATTTTTATAATATTTAATTTTTAATTTTTATAATATTTAATTTGTAATTTTTATATTGTAATTTTTATAATATTTAATTTATAATTTTTGTAATTTGTAATTTTTATAATATTTAATTTGTAATTTTTATAATTTGTAATTTTTATATTTAATTTGCAATTTTTATAATTTTTATAATTTGTAATTTTTATATTGTAATTTTTATAATATTTAATTTATAATTTTTATAATTTGTAATTTTTATAATATTTAATTTATAATTTGTAATTTTTATAATATTTATTTGTAATTTTTATAATATTTAATTTATAATTTTTATAATTTGTAATTTTTATAATATTTAATTTGTAACTTTAGGGACGGAGGAGCCTTAATGAGACCATGTCAATGTATATGTATTAGTACTAACGACCATTTCACCTACAGGGCGATGAGCGAGCTATGCTCTGAGTTTCCCTAAGTGATCGAATCAGAAACGAGTTATTTATATAACTCACAGAATCGCCAAATTTAAGTAAGAACAGATGGTCATCGGGGCAGTAAAATTCTTGAATAGCAACCGCAAACAGAATACATAGCGTAGGAGGGCCTTCCACATGGTGGACTGACGACTAGGTTCACCTTCATGTCTTGGTTGTGGAAATTCTAAGAGGTCTTTGTCCAGCTGTAGGCGTCATTCATGATGATTACTTACCTAACTATAAATATGTAGGTATATCAGAATAGCTTAGATACCTACAGTGGCACTAGAAGTCGCTTCTCTTGGAAAAAGTTGGCCCGGAGATTGGGAGCAGTGGAAGACTCTAGTTGAATCCCTCAGCTAAGAAGTAAAGGATCCAAGAAGAACAAATTTATATAGAACAGCCTACAAGTAACTAGTATTTCATCTGTGACCCTACTTCTACAGTTTTCCATTGCCTCTAATTGGTGGCGATAGCGATAATCGCCGGGTCAGCTTTTCTGGGAGAATCTGCTGCTTCTAGTGCCACAGTATCTCAGCATCAATCTGTACAGCAAAAGACCCGGTCGCAGTGATCCTTTGAAGGAATTCCTGTGCATTCCCGAAGCTGCATGTAACATAATATAATCAGAATAGCTAACATAACCCTCCTTTTTCATAGTCGGCTAAAAATATGCAGATCAGGTACACGTCAGAAACTTGACTTCAAGAAAGCCTTGCCTTACAGTTACACGGAAAAAGACCCGTGCAAGAGAAACCCGAAAAAAACACCCGTGAGTCGTGGCCCATTGAAGGTGCCGTAAAGATATGAGGATGTGCACTGCTGAAGCCGCTGAAGGACTTTATCACAAAACTGGTAAAAATAGTGAACTCTTGCTTGTCGGTAAGAGTGGCGATCAAGCGACCCATGCAAAAATAATTGAAAACGCTAAACACGTTAAAAAACCGACTTCCATCGCAACAACTTACATTTTTGCATTACTATTTTTGGTTTTTGTTAATTTTCGAATAAAGTACTACACCGATTTTGATAAAACTTATATGGGACCACACGGGAAGCACTAGCTTTCAAATAAAAAAAGAATCATAAAAATCGGTTCACCCAGTCCAAAGTTATGCGGTAACAAACATAAAAAAAACATACAGACGAATTGAGATCCTCCTCCTAAAAGAAAGTCGCTTGATAACTAGAGAAAAATTATTCTGCTTGAAGTGAATATTTTTTAGAAAATATTTTTAACCGCCATATTTTTGTAACCGCCTATGTGGCGTAATGGTTAAGTCCATTAGTTTCACATCAGAAGGTCGTGGGTTCGATTCTCGGCGGAGTCTAACTTTGTAAGACTCGGTTTAGTCGGTGGAAGGGCATCTTCTAAGCCCGCCTGGCTAGCTACCACCATCTTATATCTAAGTCTTGCCGCCAAACATCAATGTTAACAGCATAATAGCCAGTTCCCCATTGCGTTGCATCTTGGTAAGCCCGCTTCCGTCATCGGCATTATCTTCACTTGAAATCAGGCTTACCAATTGCGTATAAAAAAAGAATGTATGCACTCGTTGATATATTTCATTCCAGATTGCTAGTCATCTTAACTCAAATACGTCCTACCCACACAACCTTCTAGTTTCTTTGCAGGCGTGTGCAGGTTTCCTCACGACATTTACCTTCGCAGTAAAAGCGTCGGATTCATGTAAATCATTATCATCATCATATCAGGGACGTCCTGCTGGTCAAAGGCCTCGCCCAATTATATCCACAACGACCGATTCTACGCTGCCCGAATCCAGCGGCTTCCCGCGACCTTCACCAGGTTATCGGTCTACTGAGTGGGAGGCCTGCCTATGCTACGTTTTCCGGTGCGCGGTTGCCACTCGAGAACTTTACTACACCAACGGCCATCTGTTCTACGAACTATTCATACAGAAAGGATTGAGATTTAATCCTATTTATTATCGTATTGCTTAATTTATGTTATTTTAGTCGTATATCTTATTGCACAGTTCACGTAATTTCTATGAGATATTTGTTCAGTTTTTAATTGGGCATAATTCGTTTGCGACGTGTTTTGGCGATTTACAATCAAAATTATATTAAAACAATAAGAAGGATCATCATCATCATCAATCATATCAGCCGGAGGACGTCCTCTGCTGGACATAAGAAGGATCAATTAGTAATTAATAAGGGCACTTAGTGGCTACAAGCTGGAGATGGTCCCATCAATATACTCGTATATTTAATTAAGTTATTTTCCATACAGTTGCTCAAAAGTGGTACTTTGTATGGGTTCTATCTACTCGTGATACTGACCAACTTTCCCCAAGGAACCCATAGTCAATTTACAAAAAAAATTTGAAACAAAAATGCACTAAATGAGTCATCACCTGATCGATTTGTATTAAGTTTTTTTTTTAGGTTTCAGCACTCATAGAACAAAAGTTGTTCAGTATGATGAGCAGAAGCGCCAGTTAACAGGACCCTACATTACACCCTGTATAAATAAAAGTGAATACCTGTTTCCCTCGGCCACACTATAACTTGAGAACGACTTTACTAATTACTATAAAACTTTGGCGAAATGTTGTACACACGCCAGGGAAGGTTTATAACCAAAAAAAAAGGCGCGGCATCAACTAGTGGTTGATAATTCATTAAACCTGTCCAATAGTTCATGTTTTTGACTACATAGTCCTGTAGAATTCAGCAAGACTTAGGTTTGACTGCAAATGATTTTTTGAACACTCATTTTTCCAATTATTTAAAAGGTAGATAATGACTTATAAGATAAGACCAGCTATGATTGTAATCACAAAATTATTAACACAAATATCAAAAACTTTGCGGGGCTTTAGTTTTGAGGTTATATACTTCATCATATCAGCTCATATACGTCCCCACCGAGGGGCTCGAGCCTACCCTGAATTAGGGCGATCGTGCCTTAGTCGACCACGCGGGCCCAGTGCGGGTTGGTCGACTTCACACACAACCTTCGAGTTTCTTCGCAGATGTGTGCAGGTTTCCTCACGATGTTTTCCTTCACCGTTAAAGCAATCGGTGAGTATATGTATGTACGTAAGTTTCGAAAAACTCATTGGAACATTGGCCGTCCGGATTTGAAACCGGCACCTCTGGTTAGGAGAACCGAGTCGTAACCGGTTGAGCCACCGACGCTTCTGGTTATATACTTAGTACCAGATATCTAACACTTGTTAACACAAAGGATTAGTAAATAAAAAATGACATGAATAATGAAATTATGTTTAATGGAAATGTTTTTTCCTTAAGTAATATTAAATAAAATAAATACATAATATTATGTTAGTCTTCCGGCAGTTACACGACGGGGACGCTGCGTCTCCCGGCGGCGCACGGTGCAGGCGGTAAGTGGGCGTGCATCGCGCGCAATGCACGTGCAACTGATGGAAAACGCGATGAGCCGCACGCGGTTAGTCTACTTTAACACCCTCGCCGACGTTATTCACGGCTATGAAAAACAAAAAAAAATGAAAGTTAGTACACACAATACACATGATTTTTATTTATTAGGTACAGCAAGACAAGAGTTTGGATACAGTCTTTTTATTTGAGTTGATATCGCTTTAACCCTAGAGTACTCGCGCTATGAGCATTTTGCCGCCTTTGGCAAATTATGTATAAAATTTTATTAAATATGCACTCGCCAAGGTCAAGCCTCCCAGTAACTGCTCCTCCTTAACCTACCTGTATCAAGTTGGAAGAACATCAGACCGCGGCACATTAGATTTTAGACGCCGAAAAATGGACACTATTGTTTTTATTCCAAAATCTGATAGACCTTTTCGTTTATAATCCAAGTGAAGAACTTTCGTGTGACAAATATCGGTGGTTTTGTTTTTACAGCGTTTTCCAAAAGGCTGGAAAATCGAGTTGAAAAATTGGAAAACCTTTAATACTCCTAAACAATACCAGCAGTTGTAAACTTAATAGCATAGTATTATAGGCCTAATAATAACACATTTTTCAAGCGTCAATTGGCAGTCCTATAATGAGTATTTAGATATTTATTCCATATTTAGTGTTTTTTGCAATTTTTTTCTCTGGATCTATGCAATAATTTATTCCATATGTAGTGTTTTTTGCATTCTATTTTTTTTCTCTAGATCTGAGCAATTAGCGGATTATTTACTAACGTGAAAATTAAGACGCAACCATTACATACATACTCTATTTTTTGCGTACTCCGATATTGCGGAACTCTCAAGATATATTTTTTTAATTTGCTAGGGTCGTCACTTTTCATAGAAGTCAAAGCGCCTGCAATTTATTGGTTAGCAAATCACATGCAAACCTGTTGTTTTCTAATTTTGTCATTTAAGTGCCATCAATTTAACTAGCTTTTACCGCGACTTCGTTCACAAACATAATAACCAATTTTCTATTATGAAAACCCTAGGTGCGGAAATTGTAAGAAATTTTTATGAACAACGAAAAACGATGCCATTCAGCTGTTCCGCCTTATCGGATTACGCAAAAAATAGAGCGTGTAGGTAATGGTTACGTCTTCATTTTCACGTTAGTAAATAATCCGCTAATTGCTCAGATCTAGAGAAAAAAAAAGAATGCAAAAAACACTACATATGGAATAAATATCTAAATACTCATTGTAGGACTGCCAATTGACGCTTGAAAAATGTGTTATTATTAGGCCTTTAATACTTTGCTATTAAGTTTACAACTGCTGGAACCTATTGTTTAGGAGTATGAAAGTTTTCCAATTTTTCAACTTGATTTTCCAGCCTTTTGGAAAATGTACTAAAAACAAAACCACCGATATTTGTCACACGAGAGTTCTTCTCGTGGATTATAAATGAAAAGGTCTATCAGATTTTGGAATAAAAACGTTACTGCCCATTTTTCGGCGTCTAAAATCTACTGTGCGCGGGAGGAAAATGTTATTGCTTGCCAGGGCCCAAAATAGTTGCATTATAAGAGCAAATTTACTGTGGAGCGAGCACTGTTCGTACATTTTCAGAACTTATTTTTACTAAAATATATGCCGAAAGTAATTAAAATATATAAATCCGCCATTAAATTAAAGATTTAAACAAAAAGTTTTGAAGATACATAAAGATTGTCAAGATTCAGCAATTTTCCCAAAGATCTTGTCAAGTGTTTTTTTCTAAAGTTTTTAAATTTACCTAAATAAATATTACTGTTTTGTATAAGCACATGATTGATATTTATTCTTCTAAAAACATTTATAAGTTTTTTGAAACCATTGTGTGCAAAAAATGAATTTTAACATAGGCGGCAAAACGCTCCCCACGCGACCACTCACGTTTCACAGGAAGCCGCGACTACTCTAGTTTTAATGACTAAAATAAAATAGCATGTACACACGGCGCCTCATCAAGCTTTACAAAACCAGTATGCGCGGGCCTCGCGTGTGTCGAAACGCACAGGCGTCGCGCGACTCGCGCGGCCAGCTTTTACTGGTTTTGTATAGCTTGATGTGTCGCTGTCCGTACATTATAATATATCAAAAGGTTCAAAAATATCGAGTAGGTTTAATAAAGTGTACGAATTTGCGAAAATATGGCCAATAGTTTCTCTCTGTATAACGTGACCATTTATTTTTTTCCTCAAAGCGGGATACCAGCGGAATTATGTAAAAAAAACTTTTATTATAGTTTATTAGAAAATGAATAACTGGGCCTGCGTGGACGACTAAGGACTGATTAAGCCCAATTAAGCGCAGGCTTGAGCCCCTTGGTGGGGATGTATAATATGAGCTAATACGAGTATGATGAACACTGAATAATAAATAGATTTCTTTTAGTACATATCATGTACTCTTTAGTTGAGTTAGTAAGCCTTAGGAGGACTGTGAAACTACGGCGAAAATTCGACTTTTCATACAAACAGCGATAACGATTTTCACCTCTTAAATGTTAGCCGATTTGGATCAATTTTTGATAGGTTGTCATTCAGAACAAAAGCTAAGCTTATACGTTTCGTTTTTTAAATTACTGACTATAAATAAAAAAAAATGGCCGAAATAAGTTTTGTATGAAAACATGTGAACGACAATAAAATTAAACTTATTAACTTTACCGAAAAAACAAAAACGTATATGCCTAGCTTTTGTTCTGACTGACAACCTATAAAAAATAGTTCCAAATCGGTTAACATTTAAGAGGTGAAAATTGGTATCGTCGTTTGCAAGAAAAGTCGCAGCTTCACAATCCTCTTAAGTAATTATGAGCGTTTTCTCAAAATTCCCATACAAACTTAAACTTCTTGAAATTGGATAGGCCGATTCTAATAAAACTTTATAAAAATTGGTGAGGTCCCGTTAACTGGGGCTTCCACTTATCATACTGAGCAACATTTGTTCTACGACTTTGCTGAAATCGCAAAAAAAATTACCCTTCATACAAATCGATCAGCTGATCGACCATTTTCGTGCATTTTAGTATGGAGGGTCTAATTATTTTTTTTGAGAATTGATAAGATAAGATAAATATCCTTTATTATTATTATTATTATATCAGCTCATATACGTCCCCACCGAGGGGCTCGAGCCTACCCTGAATCAGGGCGATTAGGCCTTAGTCGACCACGCGGGCCCAGTGCGGGTTGGTCGACTTCACACACAACCTTCGAGTTTCTTCGCAGGCGTGTGCAGGTTTCCTCACGATGTTTTCCTTCACCGTTAAAGCAATCGGTAAGTATATGTACGTAAGTTTTTGAAAAACTCATTGGTACATTGGCCGCCCAGATTTGAACCCGGTACCTCTGGTTAGATGGACCGAGTCGTTACCGGTTGAGCCACCGACGCTTTTAAAAAATATCCTTTATTGCACACCAAATATACAAAAATGAAAAACTTATTAACTAGCAAAATAAACAATGATATGCAAAGGCCGACTTATTGCTTTAAGCGATTTATTCCAGCCACCTTTGGTGAATGGGTTTGACTATGGGTTCTTTGGGGTAAGTTGTTCAGTTTGATGAGGAGAACCCCCAGTAACGGGTCCTACATCAGTTTTTTTACACCTTGTACATTACATTTTCGAAATACTTTATATTTAAAAAAGATAAGCGAATTTTAAGAATAGGGACGACGAATGCTAGTCATCTGAGTTACTTTTTATCATCTGTCAAAAACGACCAAGGCGTGACGTCATAGTTTAACAGAGTCATATAATAGGGGATCGGACTGCACCAAAAATAAAATCTGAAATATGATTTCCTAAATTGCTCTCCTCTTGACGTTTCAAAAAACCTTACTTGTTTTGTTTTTATATCACGTCTTCAATTTTTAAGATAAGGTAAGATAAGATAAATACTCTTTATTGTACCCAAAAAAAAAAAACACAATGTAAAACTTAGAAACTATAACTTAAAAAATTAAACAAAAACACAACTTATAACAAAATCTTATAATTGATCAAATTCACAAAATAAGTTCGTCAATGACGCTAAAAATCTATGACGTCACTTGTGGGTATTTCAAACATTATTGGAACAAAATTTCGTTTTTGACAGATCATAAAAAGTAACTCAAATGACAAGCAGTCCGGTCCCCTATTATGTACTCATTTTGTGATTTTGGTGAGTTAAAAATCGAAGACTTGATGGAAAACAAAACGAGTAAGTTTAAAGAGGGCAATTTAGTGATCAAGAGTTCATAATTTATTTCCGATGCTGTCGTCATCCCTATTAAACAATAGTTGTTGTCCGTTAATCTGCGCAAAAACTCATTAATATTGCGACGTGAAAAAAGAATGCACAACTAATCCACTTTGGCTTATCTATAATCTATAATTCTATAAAAATATAATAAAACTGTAACGGGGCCGTGTCTGTACATGAAATATTTTTGGAAAATAATAATTGTGGTGGACATTACTAGTGATACAGAGGCCAAAACAACAACTTTTGGAATTTTTGTCTGTCTGTCTGTCTGTCTGTCTGTATGTTCGCGCATCACGCAAAAACTACCAGGCCGATTTTGATGAAATTTTGTATGGTGGTTCCTAATAGCCCGGGTTAACATATAGGATACTTTT
The DNA here is from genome assembly GCA_947284805.1 of Coleophora flavipennella. Classification (NCBI taxonomy): domain Eukaryota; kingdom Metazoa; phylum Arthropoda; class Insecta; order Lepidoptera; family Coleophoridae; genus Coleophora; species Coleophora flavipennella. The sequence continues at coordinate 4,851,119 of OX369292.1, forward strand.
TATCCCGGAAAATTCAAGAGATCCCGTGGGAAAATCAAAAGTATTCATTTATAGAATGGCTCACCTCGCAAATACGGCTTGACATATTACAATCAAATTTTACACGTTGACTCCCTTATCGCGAACTAAAACTGGGACATTGTGAATCCCAAAAAAAATAAGGCTCAACGTAACAATATGAAACCATTACATTGGGATGGGGTGTTTTGAACATCATTGTATAGTCGGGTATTCTTTATCCCGGAAAACTAAAGAGGTCCCGTGGGAAATTATCTATCGATACTTTCAATAATAAATATACAGTACTTTTTCAACATATGAGCTACACATACCACACATTATAATCATAGCAGCAAAATGTCAATAGATGGCACTGCAGGAATAATAAAACGCGCTTTAGTTGTGTTAAAACATTAAAATATTATTTCATACTTTTGAGTGGATTTCTTTTATGTATTTTTCAGCATACGCTTTTTACACAACTCTCTGGAACTATGGCACGTAGCGATGTGTTTCATAGACGAACAGATAGGTATTTTTTATAGATTGCAATAGTGTAAAAAAATTAAAAACACATAAATCGAGTTTAGCTTCTTTTAACAGGAGGCACAGATAAGGGAACTCTTCTGACGGCGAGTATTTGCGTATGGCAGTTGCTCTCCGCCTGCAATATCAATATCTGTGAACCTCATCAATGTATTTGCGGGTCCACGGTGGAGGCAATTGGCCATCACTCACTGAGTTGCGGTCGTTGTTTGTGAAGATTTCCACGTCACCAATTCCTAAATGACATCACTCGGAGGGCCCTGGTATCGGCCAGATGGAATATTCCATCTTTGATGCAGCCACTGGGCTTTAGTCGATGTGATGGCAAAAGGCCGGAGGGTTTAAACAGGTGCTATGGCAGAGAGGAACGTGCCTGCTTTGGGACTCTACTTTTTCTGCCTCACTTCTCACCCGTACGGTACTGCTGCTCAATTTGCGGCGAGAAAGAAGCATAATAAGTACTCGATCTTGAAGGCAAATTACTGCTTTGTGCCGCTGGTCTGTGAGACAACCAGGTGCTGAACCCTCAGAGGCCTTTGCCTTTACAAAGGAGATTGGCCGTCGCCTTCGAGAGAGGAGATGTGACGTGAGGTCCTACCTGCTGTTAAGGTTGTCTATTGCCATCCAGCGCGGCAACGAGAAGTGCGTCATGCGTCGGGGATTTGACCCATATTCATATTTTTAGGAAGTTTTATGACTAGATTGATACAATGATTTGAATTAGTTTTTCGATAATATAGGTATATGTGTTATTTCATCATATCAGTTTATATACGTCCCCACCAAGGGGCTCGACCTGCCCTGAGTTAGGGCGATTAGGCCTTAGACGATCACGCGGTTGATTGACTTCACACATAAGCTTCGAGTTTCTTCGCAGGCGTGTGCAGGTTTCCTCACGATGTTTTTGTCACCGTAAGAGCATCGGATAAACGTACATACCAGTATGAAATCGATATTCGTATAGATATTGTTAAGTAGCAGCATTCGAACCACGGCCTTCCGGACAGGAGATAGTGGCCCTAACCGTTCTGCCACCGACGCTTTATATCTTATTTAAGATTTAGAAATCCTTACTTACCTGTTCGGTCCAAAACTTTCTGGCTGGAAAAATTTGGCGGCTTAAAAAAAATTAAAAAAGATGTCATCGCGATTGTCATTTAGTCTGCTTTTTCGAGTCTGGTTTTGGCATTTTTGTTGGTTGTAGTTTTGATTTTACGGCGTTTTAACGATACGAATCCGGAAAACTTTCGAAATGATCAAATTGGAATATCGTTCCGTGATCAAATTCCTGACTAAGGAAGGGGTCAGCCCGAGCGATATAAAAAAAAGGTTGGATGCCGTGTACGGGGATTCTTCTCCATCATTTTCCACGGTAAAAGAATGGAGTAAACAGTTTCGATTGGGGCGGGAATCCATTGACGACGAACCTCGCTCCGGTCGGCCTATAGAAGTACTCACCGAGCAATGTATTAAATTAGTGGAAGAGGAAGTTCTGAGTGATCGAAGACTAAAGACTAAAGAAAAAGCGGCAAGAACCGGACTTTCCAAAACTTCAGTACTTAGGATACTACATGATCATCTTCACATGAATAAAGTTAGTGCTAGGTGGGTACCCAAACTTCTTTCGAGCTTGCAGCGTACTGAGAGAAAAGCGTGTTCTCAAGAAGTTTTAGACGCGTATAGGCGTTACGGAAAAAGTTATTTGGAGTCGATTGTTACGGGAGACGAAACCATGGATTTGTACTATGATCCCCTGTCTAAAAGGGAATCGATGGAGTGGCGTCGTCTTGGTGAAAAGCCACCTAGAAAGGCCAAGGTAACGCAATCCACCAAAAAGATTATGGCAACGGTATTCTGGGATTGTCACGGAATACTAATGATTGACATAAAAGAAAGGAATACCACGGTAAATGGCAGCTACTACGCCACCCTTATTGAGCAGTTGCGAGAGGCGATCAAGCAGAAACGACGTGGAAAACTTAGTAGAGGTGTTCGGCTTCTCCACGATAATGCTCCCGTTCACACTGCTGCAATTGCTAAAGCTGCTGTAGCTAAATGTGGCTTCGAGGAAATTCGCCACCCCCCTTACAGCCCAGACCTGGCCCCAAGCGACTACTACTTGTTCTCGAGACTTAAGGCAGACTTAAGGGGAAGACGATTTTCTTCGGATGATGAAGTGGCCCAAGCAGTTTTTACCCATTTCGAGGACAAAACTCCAGAATATTTTTATAAGGGGATAGAAATGCTTATCACGAGATCTGCAAAGTGCGTTGAAATAGAGGGGGACTATATCGAAAAATAAAAATAAAATTGTAAATATATCTACTTGTTTTCTTTGTTAGGCCGGACACTTTTGGACCGCACCTTATATAATTATAAATGTGAAAATGTGTTTGTTTGTTTGTTACCTATTCACACTTCAACACCTCTACCAATCTTGATGAAATTTGGCATGCAGGTATCCTGTATCACTACAAATGAAATAGTTAACTTTATATCTGTGGAAATTATCATAGCCCCATGCAGTTCCTGAGGAAACTAAAACAATACTCTTTGTTCGTTAAGTTATTTAAAATCGCAACGAAAAATGGATTGGTGTGATTTTTAGCACAGAGATGAGGTGGAAAATGATATAATTTCATCATTACAGCTCATATACATCCCCACCGAGGGGCTCGAGCCTACCCTGAATCAGGGCGATTAGGTCTTAGTCGACCACGCGGGCCCAGTGCGGGTTGGTCGACTTCACACACAACCTTCGAGTTTCTTCGCAGGCGTGTGCAGGTTTCCTCACGATGTTTTTCCTTCACCGTTAAAGCAATCGGATATAATTTACTAATAAGTATATCCTGACATAGTTCCTGCGGGATCTTGTAACAACTGTTTTCTACGCTCGCGCACGTCGGTGGCGTCGCAACGGAGCAACGGATTAAATTTATTTTTTGTATAGAATTTGTTGAGGGGGTGGGAAGTGACAAAGACTGCTAATTCAAATAGCCCGATACAGTTCCTGAGGTACCTGGAGAAATGTCCACGCTTGCGAGCTGATTGCGGCTCGCGCACCACTCACCCTCAAAAAGTGTCATAAAAGCTATGTCCACGCGGGCGAAGCCGCGGGCAAAAGCTAGTGCTTAATATAGCTTGTGTGTTCATCAGCTCGATTACTCCGGCTAAGCGATGATAATCTTCATATCAGCTCATATACGTCCCCACCGAGGGGCTCGAGCCTACCCTGAATTAGGGCGATCGGGCCTTAGTCAACCACGCGGGCCCAGTGCGGGTTGGTCGACTTCACACATCACAATCTGCGAGTTTCCACGAAGGCGTGTGCTGCAGGTTTCCTTACGATGTTTTCCTTCACCGTAAGAGCGTCGGATAAACGTACATATGAAATCTAAATTCGAAATCACATTGGTACGTGGCAGGTTCGAACCACGACCTCCCGGACAGGAGGCGGCGGCACTAGCCATGATAATCACGGTCAATCAATACTAGGGTGGGTCCACCGAAATGAGCATAGGTATATATACAAGTATAACAGGTTACTGATGGTGGTGTACACGTTGTTAAGTTAATTGAGATATCTAATATTATTATAAAAATGTATATTTGCTTGTACGGTGAAGGAAAACATCGTGAGGAAACCTGCACACGCCTGCAAAGAAATTCGAAGGTTGTGTGTGAAGTCGACCAACCCGCACTGGGCCCACGTGGTCGACTATGGCCCGATCGCCCTAATTAAGGGTAGGCTCGAGCCCCTCGGTGGGGACGTATATGAGCTGATGCGATGCGATATTTGCTTGTATTTTCGTATTTTAGTCGCATCGGGAGTCAGGTGGGTTCCTTTCCCTCTAATATGGTTGGGAGGAGCGATGGCTGACTCTCGCGTTATACTCGTGACCGGGTGCTGTCCGTGTGAACTGGCCTACACTTGTTAAAGGCGTTCATAACATTCAACGATTTTAATGTATAACTTCTCGTGTCATGTTGTTTTCATGTTCTAATGATTTTATTTGTTTTTTTTTTATATCGCGGATTGGATTTTGACGTTTTTAACTAATGATTGTTTATTTCTTGATTTTTCACAAATGACATTATGTTATTATTATATTATGACTATCAGAAAGAGTGTAATTTCCACCTATTTTGAATAAATATCTTGAATCTTGAATCTTAGGCGCTTTGCCATACCGTTAAAATCCGATTGTGTTTAAAATTCGTACAAATGTTGCGCGCACGCCCGCAAAGTCGCTTGTGGCTCGTGCACCGCGCGCCATTGATATTCAAGCGGGCAAAGCCAAAGGCAAAAGCTAGTTATTTAAATTATTTTTTTTTTTAAATGCGTTATAGACACAAGACACGGGACACAGATACGCTAGAGTGTGAACAGTGTTTCATTGTGCGTTGTGGTAGTAACAAGTGGCCTCAACAGTAGTTCTTACCTGCCGGGATTTTCTGCTCCAACAGCTGGTATTACTGGAGCGACCGCGGCCCAGCCGCCACCGCCCCCGCTTCCCCAGCCGCCGTTGCTACCGCCCCCACCCCTGCCCCCGCCGCTAAAACTAGAGCCGACACCGCCCGCGCCGCTGGAATGTCCACTTGGGTACCAGTTGATGGGGCCATGACCTTTCACGCTACCGCCTTCAGAGCCGATGTCATCCCAACCGGAGGCGATGCCGCCACCGTCGCCTCCGTTATTCTTGCCGCAACCCGTGGAGCCAGTGCCGCCACCGTCACCCCCCTCGTTTTGATGAGGGTAGGAGGGATAGGGGACGACTGCGGGTCCGTAAGGGTTCCCACGCACGTTCGCGTGCGCATTCGCGTGCGCGTTCGCGATTGCGTTAGCGTTTGCGTCGTCGTCTGCTGGAATATATTAATATTTGTACTATTAGATTTTATACATTACATATCACACTTAATAATATTATAAAGGCGAAAATTTGTGAGTGTGTATGTTTTTTACTTCTTCACGCAAAAACTACTGAACGGATCTGGCTGAAATTTGGTAGGTAGACAGATTAGGACCTGGATTAACACATAGGCTACTTTTTTTCACGCGCGCGAGCAACAAGCGGCTAGCGCAATGCGCAAAGTCAAAGAAACGATGTCCACGCGGGTGAAGTCGCGGGAAACAGCTAGTTGACAAATAAGCAGTGAGAAGCGCTAAGCAAAAATATCAGCAAAACTATTTCCGCTTAGTTTATCGGTCTGAAAAAAAGATGTTATATTCAAGGACATTACATAGGGCCCTTGTAAGTTCATTACACGATTAGATTAACTTGACTCGATCATAAAAAAATCCCAAACGTAGCATTTATTTTTATCTATTTTATTTATTTAGGACACAAACAGTCTTAAACGAATACATTTTACAAAAACATAACACAAAAAGACCTACAGGTCCATTAATGATCTGGTGAGATGATGCCAAGGGCTTACCAATAGAGAATAAAAAAATAATAAAAAAAAAACAAAAAAACATGTTGGCTTCGCTAATAACAAGTGATCAAGTTGATAAGATTGCACAATGTACAGTGTATGTTCGTCTATACGAGTCTATCACGTGTAACGATTTTATATGATGTAAGAGTTTCAAAAAAAGAAATACATATTTTATTCATCATTACAGCTCATATACGTCCCCACCGAGGGGCTCGAGCCTACCCTGAATCAGGGCGATTAGGCCTTAGTCGACCACGCGGGCCCAGTGCGGGTTGGTCGACTTCACACACAACCTTCGAGTTTCTTCGCAGGCGTGTGCAGGTTTCCTCACGATGTTTTTCCTTCACCGTTAAAGCAATCGGTAAGTATGTACGTAAGTTTTTGAAAAACTCATTGGTACATTGGCCGTCCAGATTTGAACCCGGTACCTCTGGTTAGATGGACCGAGTCGTTACAGGTTGAGCCACCGACGCTTTTTTTATTAAATTACTTAAAAATAAATAAATAAAAATTGCCTTGCTTAAACTTTGTTGTTTAACATAGCATAAATGGAAGCAAAGTAAATCAAAGCCTGTAAACATTTGTGCCCCACTTAACTCTACACTTGGTATAAACAATCAGCATCTTAAATATTTTATGTTCCGGTTAAACGAAACGTTACATTATCCGCCGTCAAGTCAGCACGCCGCTGATCAAGCTAGAAGTAGACAAAAACGGAATCCTTCCTAAAATATATATCCGCAGCACGCCGCTGATCAAGCTAGAAGTAGACAAAAACGGAATCCTTCCTAAAATATATATCCGCAGCACGCCGCTGATCAAGCTAGAAGTAGACAAAAACGGAATCCTTCCTAAAATATATATCCGCAGCACGCCGCTGATCAAACTAGAAGTAGACAAAAACGGAATCCTTCCTAAAATGTATATCCGCAGCACGCCGCTGATCAAGCTAGAAGTAGACAAAAACGGAATCCTTCCTAAAATATATATCCGCAGCACGCCGCTGATCAAGCTAGTAGTAGACAAAAACGGAATCCTTCCTAAAATATATATCCGCAGCACGCCGCTGATCAAGCTAGAAGTAGACAAAAACGGAATCCTTCCTAAAATATATATCCGCAGCACGCCGCTGATCAAGCTAGAAGTAGACAAAAACGGAATCCTTCCTAAAATATATATCCGCAGCACGCCGCTGATCAAGCTAGAAGTAGACAAAAACGGAATCCTTAAAATATATATCCTATATCCTTCCTTCCTTGACTCAATTTGACATGCAGGTAGCCTGTAACACTGGGAAGGACGTAGGCTACTTTTTACTAGCTTTCAATAAAAGCTTGAAATGTATGTATGTTTGTTCGGGTGGAATCTTGCCAGTAAAATTTGACCCACTTCCCGGTTTCCGATTGAGCTGAAATTTTGCATGAATATGTATATCGCGTGACAATGCTATATTAAAAGCTTGTACCTAAAAGTTTTTAGGTTTTTCAAAAATTATTATTTTTTCGTGAAAATAGCATAGTCCGATGGAGTCCCTGAGAGAACTGAAAAAAAAATATTTTTTTAACAATTTTTTTTAACATCGCAACAACGGAACAACGGATTGTTGTGATTTTTTGCATTAAGATGGTTGAGGGGGTGGGAAATTACATAATTGAATAATTAGCATATCCTGACATAGTTCCCGAGGATCTGGGGAAAACTCATTTCCACGCTCGCGCACATAGGCGTCGCAACGGAGCAACGGATTGAAGTGATTTTCTATACAGAATTAGTTGAAGGGGTGTGTGAAGTGACGTAGACTAATATTTAGAATAGCCCGATATAGTTCCTGAGCGATCTGGAGAAAACTCATGTCCATGTTCGCGCACCACTCACCCTCAAAGACAGTCATAAAAAAGAATTGGTTGTCTGTAAAGTCGGTTTACGGACGATAGTTTAACCATAACGTAACGGGACAATGAGTCATCCTTTTTCGTGCGTGCAGCCGGTGGGCGTCCATCGATTTATTAGACGTTGTCACATCAAAACTATGTCCACGCGGACAAAGCAGCGGGCAAAAGCTAGCATAAAATAAATGAATAAATAGCATAGATAGATATACCCACTAAACTAAGTGTCTAGTGTCTACCTAACAGAGGCCAGCACATCAAGCTAGACACTTTGGACTTAGTACCGTTCTTATACCGTATATGTGTAAGGATTAGAATAGCACTGCGAGTGTCTAGCTTGATGTGCTAGCCTTTTTACTTAATAACTCAAGTCACATCATGTATTCACCTACATATCATAAAATGTGAATACATAGTGCCAAGTAAATGTCCGACGTATTCGGCTATAAAAGTAAAGTACCTGAGTTAAGTCCTTTGTGGGACAATGCACACTTATGTATAACAAATTACCCGATGATGTCTTAAATTTGTTAGAAAAATATTTTTTTAAAAATTGTCATATGAACTCTTAGTAATAAAAAAAAAGTTTAAAAAAACTAAAAACCGACTTCAAAATGAAATTCACTCAAAAGTATGGAATAATATTAATATACTTAAATACACAACATTAACCAACAATAACGAAATCAAAGGTGGGTACGAATTAAATTAGGGGCTTAAAATTTTTTTTGAGGTCGGTACCAACACACAGTTACTTACGTATCAAATGTTTTAGATTCGATAGTTTGCTGTGTTCGATGTGTTCCGGTATGAAGATAAGATAGCCAGTTCTCCATTGCGTTGGGGAATCTTGGTAAGCCCGCTTCCATCTTCGGCATCATCGTCCCTTACCATCAGGTGAGATGATGCCAAGGGCTTACCAATTGTGAATAAAAAAAATATTGTACTTAATAACGTAATAAAAAATTATAACCTCGGTAATAATCTCGTAAACAATCAGTTATGTATAGTAAGTAAATGACTACGAAATTGTGATATTAAAATAGTTGAAATCTAAAAAAAATATGTTTTTTTACGTTATTATACTATACTGATTTTGACAAATATCTTTCATTTAAAACATCCCAAAAATAAACACGTTCCAAAACTAGCACGACGTATGTGAAAAAAAAAAACTTTAAATTATTCCTCTGACGGCACCTGCAAAAAAACCGGTGGGTGCCCAAAGTGGAATACCTAAGGTGCCATTAGCGCAGGTGCCATTTGAGCGGGCGCCGTCTGTGGAATACCTCCTATTGATTGATTAACTGAAAACACTTTATTGCACAACGAGTAAAAAATATACAATGTTTGAGGAAGTTGTATATATAGGCGGTCTTATCTCTAAAAAGCTATCTCTTCCAGTCAACCTTTAGGTGGAGGAAACATAGTTCAGCTGCTTATGCCGTCAAGAAAATAAGGGCTTGGTTACTGCAAGACTTGTGTATTTTAATTACTTCCATAGTATAATGTCTTATGGCATGTTATTGTTGGGGCATGCGGCGATATAGAAACTATTTACATCCTGCAGAAAAGAGCTATCCGCGCAATCTATCAGATGCGATCACGTGAGTCGTTACAGAATAAGTTCAAATAAATCAATATTTTAACCACAACCTGGACACTTCATACAACGGGCCAGAAATGACAGTTCAAAAAAGGAATGACGGAACAAACAAAATGGCGGCGAAATCCTATACGTTCGACAACCAAACTGTAACTAGTCTGTATCAGTATGGGTGACGAGGGGGTGAGGTCGCAATCTAGAGAGCGGCAGGGAGTGTCCATACGGCAGGGAGCGTCCATCCACCATACTCATATGTTAGTACTAATATATAATTTAATTTTAACTGTTGCTAGTCAATTCGACGACCGATTCGTTGTCACATCAAGTTACCACATCAGCGTGACTGCGGATAATTCTATTCATATATGAAAACATGCGTCGGTGGCGTAACGGCTAGGGCCGCCGCCTCCTGTCCGAGAGGTCGTGGTTCGAGCCCAGCCACGTACCAATGTGATTTCGAATTAAGATTTCATATGTGCGTTTATCCGACAATCTTACGGTGAAGGAAACATCGTGAGGAAACCTGCCCTAGGCCCGCGTGGTCGACTAAGGCCCGATCGCCCTAACTCAAGGTAGGCTCGAGCCCCTCGATGGGGACGTATATGAGCTGATATGATGATAAAAACATGTACGTTCGAAAGAATTTTCATTTATTTCCTAAAAACAGTGACAGGCATAATTTGAATTTAAGAAATGTAAATAAACTAGATATAGCCTTTTCGAGACTGAGTAAGGTTAAAAAGTCATTTGTGGGGCAGTGTATAAGATTCTACAATAAAATTCTAGAAAAGTATAAGATAAGATTAGAATACATATAAGATATAAGATTCTGCTATAAAATCAAACGTTCATGTAGTATAGGAAGTCCAAAATTTTTTTTGTGATATGAGTATAATTATCATCTTATCTGCTCCTGATATACGTCCCCACCGAGGGGCTTGGGCCTAACCTAGCTAGGGCGATCGGGCCGGTCGACCACGCGGGCCCATTGCGGGATGGTCGACTTCACACACAACCTTCGAGTTTTTTAGCCGACGTGTGCAGGTTTCCTCACAATGGTTTCCTCCATCGTAAGAGCGTTGGATAAACGTACATATGAAACGGCAGGATTCGAACCACGACCTCCCAGACAGGAGGTAGCGACTCAGCCATTACGCCACCGACACTCTTAAGCTCAAATATAATTAATTGTACTAAAACTTAAGTTCTTTAAGGAAAGTTTTCAGTTTCATGACGAGCTGAATCACAACTTCACAACCCAAGAGGTTTGCAGTTATCTACCAAGCAACCTACAGTAGATATTTTTTAAATATTTGATCTAATTTTTGTGCTTCAAACATTGTTCTACTTATCTGTCAACTTTTTTGCGGCTGCACTTACGCGCCATGTTCGACCGCTCGATGGAACCGTTAGAGGAAAGTCGATGCCGCCAACTACAAGCAAGCATCGACGGACGTGCTCTACATCTACACATCACACTGAGTTCGAACTTTGATCAATTTGTATGCATATTGTATACCGACCCTACACACGTACCAAGTGTAAAGACATAGAGTTGACTTTTGATTAAATTTTATTCACAAGCATTTGTTGCGGTACTCTAATTACGTTCTTAAAATGAATGTCAGTCTGTATAGAGTGGAATGTGTAGTTCCTCAGCCTGTTAGTGGTACTAGTACTTAGCATTCCAAAGTTCTACGAGCCATCACTATTCACTCTCGCACTTTTTATCTAAGTTTCTTCATTCGAAGATTCACCTAATCTAGCGCTGGTGGCCTGGTGCTTTTAGTTTGGTTTTACACTCCTGAAGGTGTATAATAATCTCATCAAAACTTAATAGCAATAGGGAGCCAAGTTTGATACAAAAAAAATACAGTGATCTAAATGGATACCAAGTTCTAAAGGGACCTTCGTAAAAAGACCTCTCCCGGAAACTTAAACTGGGGCTTCTACTCATCATACTGAACAACTTTCTCCACGGAACCCATACCAAATTTTGGACTTCCCATACAAAGTTGGCAGATCAGCTGACTGATTTGTATGAAAAGTACATTTTTATTTGAGAAATCAGTATAGGTTCCTTGGGGAAATTGTTCAGTATGATGAATAGAAACCCCAGTTTAAGTTTCCGGGAGAGGTCTTCTTACATCCTGTATAGTGGTTTCTAAAAACATAGCTACTAGAATTCTGGGTTCGTATCCCACTTCTGATAACGAGGTGGCCTGGGGCGGAAGATGTGGTTCGAGGCCTTTGTTGGCCTCGTCATCAGTACTGGTCATCATTACAATTTTTTTAAATAATTAAAAGTCTTGTACAATCACAAATAGTACGTATAATAAATGTCAATTAATAAACTTCAATAGTCCCATTTAAACAGACTTCTCCAAATCATAAAGAATGCACAAAGGTTTACAGTTGCCTAAAAAAGTGCAAATTAATGAAGGTAGATTACCTATCTCATCATCATTCACTAATCAAAATATGTATTTGTTGAAAACCGTATGTTGCGATAGTGCAATTAAAGTTTTCAATGTCACACGATTCTTAAATAAGTCGTGTTTCACAAAATATTTATTTTTTTAGTAACCGGAAGTGGAAGAGTGATCGGGCAATGACTGCGAGTTCGATCATCCGTGAAGAGTAAAACATAAGTTGGTGTGGTGCGGATGAGGCATGCAAAACACGACGTAAAATAAGTTGGTATGGTGCAAATGGTCATGCATAATTTTGAATTAAAAAAAACCGACTTCAAACAGGAAATTCGACCTGGTTCCCTCGATTTCTCTTGGATGCCATCATCAGATCCTAGTTTCCTTATCGTGTCACCACCCTTGGGATATCTACTTTCCAACAAAAAAATAATCTTCAAAATCGGTTCATAAACGACGAAGTTATCCGCGAACACATATAAAAAATATATACGGTCGAATTGAGAAACTTCCTCCTTTTTTTGAATTCGGTTAAAAACGCGACGTAAAATAAGTTGGTGTGGTGCAGATGGTCATGTAAAACACGACGGGAAATATGTGGGAGCCACTATGGGATATCTTTCAGATTCCGAAAGACCTAAGTACGTACGTAATAAATGAAAGCATGTTTATCACAGCTACTAATTTTTTTGGATTTGACATCGGTATTCCGGATTTAAAGTATCCTACCTCCTATTTTCCTAGTTTTATGTTTTCTGAATTCGAATTTTTGTTTATCGATCATGATGATATTCTCAAAACTGTTAAAAACCGTGTCTGTACTTGAAGACATTCCAGACCATACCAAATAAATGTTTTGCGGGATTCTTGTCTGTTTGTGCGCGCGGATTTTAATGTAGTGTTCACAGTTTGGTGGCTTGGGGTCCAACTTAAAACCTAAGACTCGTTTAATATTATTCTGGTGAGATTAACCAGAGATACAGCTTGACCTCTACAGTCACCGTACTCTAAGGAGGTAATTTAAAATGGAATATATACTATTGTAATCCACGCGAGTGAGCTGCAGACAAAAGGTACGACTTCCAGCTATTTTCTCAGTTCATGCATGTACTGGTTAGGCAGAGACCTCATGCCTAAGCTACTTAAAATGTGTGAATGCGAAAATGGTTTTAATCGTATTTCTTGTTTTTTGTTTGTTTCTTTTTCTTTGTGTGTCTTACTAACATTAGTCTGTCTATAAGCAACTTACTAACAAAAATGGACAAGCTGTCTGAATAAATAATGATAAATATATACTTTTTATTTTTCTGTATTGTTAAAAAGAACATCTCACTTTAATACCTGTCAAATATTTTGTATAAAAGTTTACAAATTATACCTAAAATCACACCTTTAATAACTTACAAAAAAAACCCGTCCCTCGTCATCCCCGGTGCAAAGGAGCCCATAACACTAGCTGCATTTCCGCGCTAATATTTTTTTTAATTTAAAATTTGAGTTCGTTTGACCTGATGGTAAGTGATGATGCAGTCGAGAATGGTACACGCAAACTCAAATAATGCCTATTCACTCTTGCTTCGAAGATCTCCAAATTATAGGAATCGGGAAACACTGACGCAGGCAAGGAGTTCCACATAATAATAATAATAAAAGCTATTCTTGATAAATCTATCGGGAGTCGGGACGCTGGGGGCATTTTGGTGTTTATTGTAAGTACCTCGGCTGCACAGCATCATAATATATTTGGTGGTCGCTAGGTAAACTCAGCTGATATCACACAAGCTTTTTCAGGCCTCAACGGTGTCGTGATATTCCTTAGTAGATACTTGACATTCATAATGTGTACTAGAGAGAGCTATAGGTTAAAGGAAGGTACGTACTTCCGTAGGCGTTAGCGTTAGCGTTGGCGATGGCGTTGGCACTGGAGCGTCCTCCATGGTAGTAGCCAGGGATGTTACGGAGCTTCGCCTCCGCATCCGTTAAGTCGGAACTTCCGTTTGGTTTTACACCTCCGGATCCGCCTCCGCCTTCGCTATTTTTTATTTCACACCTCCGCCTCCGCCTCCGCCTCCGTTATTTTTTTACCGAATTTATACCGGAGCTGCAAATGCAATAGCAATACTATTGCTATTGCATTTGCCGCGGCATCGCGGCGCACGTACAAGTTTTAACTTGTCCGGGAATTACTTACCTATCACTCACGATCGCCCGCATTTTGTCTTATAAATAAATCAGTTAGTTCCGTCACTTACTTCCGTAATGGTGTTGCGTTGCGTCATATTAGTGCGTGCTATAAATTTTAAATTCGTTAAAAATGAAGCCATTTACTAGTATCATATGGAATTACTTTGTTAATATAACTACAGACTCCGCAAAGTGCAAATTATGTGAGAAAGTGTATTCTAGGAAAGGAGGAACAACAACTTCTTTAAAGGGCCACCTAAAATCGTTGCACCCTAAAGAGTACGAAGACTTTGCAAAAGCAGACACAGAAAAAAAGTTAGCTCCGTGTTCCTCATCCTCAGGTTCGAATTCTACGCCTATTCAAGAGGTAAAAAAACAAATTAGAATACAAGATGCGTTGACAAAAAATCAAAAATGGCCAGCGTCGCATCAAAAATCTAAGGAGATAGACAAACTTATCGCGGAAATGATCGCCCTGCAAGACCTTCCTTTTAACTTCGTAGAAGGTATTGGATTTAAACGTCTGATAAAATACGTTGTGCCGAATTACCAGTTGAGGGGACGACAATATTTCACGACATATATTTGTGATGAGATGTATCCGAAATTAGCAGGAAAAATCGGAGAATTGCTTGGAACGTTCGATAAGCTATGTTTCACTACAGACATATGGAGCGAACCGAGTTCTAATGTATCGTTATTGAGCCTCACCGCGCATGGGATAGACGAAGAGTTTAAAAGAAAAAAAATAATTTTGAAGTGCCATACATTTGAAGGCCGACACACAGGTGACCTGATAGAAGAAAAATTTAACAACATGCTAACAGAATGGGGCATTGATAATGAGAAAATTCACTGTTTTGTTCGCGATTGTGGTTCAAATATGATACGAGCACTGAGGTTAGCCGATATTCCAAACGTGAACTGCACAGTCCATCAGTTACAACTTTGCGCGCGAAATACGTTGGAGTCTAATGAATGCATCAAAAATATAATAGCGAAATGCAGAAGGATTTCTACACATTTCAATCACTCTCAGATTGCTCAGTCAGAACTGCATAAAGTACAAAGGGAACAGCTCAATCAAGATGCTTTAAGCGTGGTCCAGGAGTGCAGTACGAGGTAAATCATTTATTTAACATTCACTTTTCAGTAATGATATTATTTTATTTTATTATATTATTTATATTATAAAGACATACAAACATACATACATAAACTTTTATATAAATACATATATACATACAAGACATCAAATAATCAAGAACAAATATTTATGATAAAACACATCAATCAATATGTATAATTATAAACATTATAATATACATTTTAATTGATTTAATTAACAGCTTTAGGTATATTGCAATATTCATTTGGTTGATAGCACTTAAATATACAGTTGTTTTATTTATTTACAGATGGAATAGCACTTTTTACATGGTAGAACGAATGATTAAAATAAAAGATTCGTTAGCTCTGTACGCGAGCAATCATAATATCCCACAAATATCACCCGAGGAATGGGTGCAGCTTAAAAACTCATAAGTATTTTACAACCTTTTGAAGAGATCACTAGAATAATGAGTGACAGTACAACCAGTATCTCATCAGTGATTCCATTAGTGCACACACTGAAACAATCACAACAGACAGAAAATAGCAATCTATTAGATACAGACGAAACATTTAAAACTATAATATACTGTGCCATGGAACAATTAAATTTAAGATTTGGGGAGATTAATTCTGACAATTTCTTTGCCATTGCTACGTACTTGGATCCTAGATATAAAACGAAATTTTTTAACGATGTTGTCAAGGAAAGAGTTGAATCTGATTTGTTGGTTTTGCTCGATAATAGCGAGAGTCAACGTAAGTCTCCACCTCGAGATAGGCATGAAAATACTGACGCTCCTACAGAAAAACGGGCTAGGTTGGAAGCTGGCGGCTCAACTGTCCAGTCCATGTTATCGAATATTTTAATGAGTGATGAAGAAGAGGATGTCACTACAACCGAAGACAATGTCGTCAGCAAATTTATCGTGCTTAAAGGATTACTTAATGAATACAATAGAGAGAAGCGTATTCCAATAAATGAAAACCCCTTATCATGGTGGAAAGCAAATCAAAAATTTCAACCACTATACTCGATTGTCCGGCAATACTTGTCTTGCCCACCTGGCTCGGTGGCCAGCGAACAGCTGTTCAGTGGCGCTGGCTTGATTTATGATCCATTAAGGAATAGGCTTGATGGCGACAAAGCCGCCAAGCTTTTATTTATTAAGTACAATTTAGTACTTTTAGAAACCCTTAATTTGGGTTAAATTAAATTTGTTTCCGTGGTCAAATGAAAATTTCTTTTAATTTTTGCGTTGATTTATATTAGTTATAAACGGACGAAAATTTGTTTATCTAAAATAGTCTATATAAATTTAATAATTAAAGTAAAAAGTCTGATTGTAGGTATTGTGTTGTTTAATTAAACTTGCCCTTCAATACATCAATCTTCCACTTAAATAAAAGGTACTCGGTTAAGGCTCCGGATCCGGTAAACCTCCGGATCCGGATCTGGCTTCAGCTTTGCCTCCGACTCCGGATCCGACTCCGTTAAATAAAAAAATGAAACTCCGGATCCGGCTCCGGCTCCGGTAAAACCGCCTCCGTAACATCCCTAGTAGTAGCTCGGGTAGGAGGCGGACCGCCGCAGCGCGACCGGCGCTGACTGGTGGTCCTTGTCATCTATCACATAATGTGTACTAGAGAGAGCTATAGGTTAAAGAAAGGTATACGTACTTCCGTAGGCGTTAGCGTTAGCGTTAGCGATGGCGTTGGCGTTGGCACTGGAGCGTCCTCCATGATAGTAGCTCGGGTAGGAGGCGGACCGGCGCAGGCGACGCAGCGCGACCGGCGCTGACTGGTGGCCCTCGTCGTCTATCACATAGTACGACCTGGGCACGTAGTACTGGCCCGCTGAAAGAATAAAAATAAAAGTTAAAAAAAACTAAAAACCGACTGCAAAATGAAATTCAGTCAAAAGTATGAAATATACTAAAATATTATAATTAAATACACAACATTAACCAACAATAACGAAATCAAAGGTGGGTACGAATTAAATTAGGGGCTTGAATTTTTTTGAAGTACCAGCACACAGTTACTTATGTATTTAACAAATGTTTTAGATTCGATGGTTTGGTGACACCGACCTCAAAAAAAATTTTAAGTCCCTAATTTAATTCGTACACACCGTTGGTTTCGTTATTGTTGGTGAACGTTGTGTATTAACATTATTTCATACTTTTGAGTGAATTTCATTTTGAAGTCGGTTAAAAGTGTTCACCACAGATTTGTTTGACACATCGACGAACCAGTTTGACAGGATACGCCCAAGTATAGCCGCACGTCTCCTGCATAAAGCAGTAACAAAGGTTGCCAGGGTCTTGGTGCAGGCGCGTGGAAGAGGCAGAGCAAGACGGAAATGGCGGAACGAGATGGATGGGTTTTAAGGAAGACTGGACGGAAAGGACACAGGATAGGAATATTTGGTGAAGTTGAGAGGGGAGACTTATGCTCAGCAGTTTTTGTCAGCACGATACGGGCTCATAATATTTTGATGCTAGATCACTGTTTTTTTATATATTTTTTTTATTCATAATTAGTGAATTGTGTTTGTTTTCGGGTTTTCTACGGTACCTTCATTGTAAGCTAAGTATATTATGTATATTAGTATAACATACAGTATGGACACTCCATGCCGCTCTCTAGATTGCGAGCTCACCCCCTCGTCACCCAGATTGATACAGATTGGTTACAGTTTGGTTTTCGAAAGTATAGGATTTCGCCGCCATTTTGTTTGTTCCGTTATTCCTTTTTTGAACTGTCATTTCTGGTCCGTTGTATGAAGTGTCCGGGGTGTGCTTATGCACGATACAACTCATAATACTAAGGTTGATGCTAGATCACTGTTTATTTTCGTGTTTCTACGGTACCTTCAGTATAAGCTAGACTTGGATGCAATACACAACAAAAACCTGACGCAAAGAAGAGGAGAGTCATATGTTTAAAGCGTATGTCTGTTTGTGTGTCTGTACATGTCATCGCAGTTTCTAAACATCATCATCATATCAGCCGAAAAACGTCCACTGCTGGACAAAGGCCTCCCTCAAGGATTTCCACGACGACCGGTCCTGCGCTGCCCGCATCCATCGGCTTTCCGCGATTTTCAACAGGTCGTCGGTCCACCGCGTACGCCTACGCTACGTTTTCCGGTGCGCGGTCGCCACTCGAGAACTTTACTGCCCCAACAGCCATCTGTTGTAAAAGCTATGTGCCCCGCCCACTGCCACTTCTGTTGAGCGATTCTACTGATTTTAGTTTCTAAACAAGTGGACCGATTGCAACGTGATTTTTCAATAAGTAGGTTTTTTCGTACGAAGGTTTTGTTAATGGCAAAAGAAAAATTGGGGTGTCAATTAAATGGTTAGCATAGTATTGTTATTTCTGTGAGCAGAAAAATATAATCGGTCAGCAGAAATAGCTAATCGGTCAGCAGAAATAGCTAATTGGTCAGCAACTCATGGTCAGCAAACATTTCAAAATCAATCAGCAATTTATGTCATTCTGGATGGCTGTAATTATTTTAAACATCCCCGTACTACACTCTTCCTACAGTGTTGAGTGGTCGACGGAGCCCCTTCGGGGCTCCTACTTCTGTGTTCTCATGTTAAACCTAACACTACGACTGTTCCCCGCACAGTCTCCGAACCTAACTGATCCGAGTCGGGGTGCTCCGCAAGTCCGAGCTCGCTTCGCTCGCTCCCGCTTCCATTTAGAACTCCCCGTACCACACTCTTCCTACAGTGTTGAGTTGCTGCTTATAGACATGTTTTTCTGCCGCTCAATCATGAAATCTTGCCGCTCAAGTAGTTATTTTGCGGACCGAATGTTTATTATGCCTTTAAAAAATATATATTTCGAAAAATTGGGATTTTGGATGGGGCTCAATAGTCCAAAAAACTATAAAAAATAAAAACGATTTGTGTGTGTCCGTCCGGTGCTCTAGCGTCTAAGCTACTGAACAGATTTAAGAACAATTTTGGCTAGGGCAAAGTGTTTTTTCATTACCAGCCAGTTATTTTTCCAATATTGGTTTTTAGGATGTACAATTAATTTTTGAAAGCTAGATTAACTGAGATGGTTTTTAGCCATAGCATCGAGGACAGAGGCAAGGGGCCTCATAATATCCCCAAAACGCAATAAATGCGCTAAAAGATGTTTTCAAGAGTTTAGACTGGAAATGATGTGGCATCAATAACGCAGTATTATAATACTAATATGTGTCAATACCTAGTGACACCTAACCTACGCTTTGCTGATGATGTATCGTTACAATTCCAATTCCAACATATTTATTTTAAACCGCGGCATCGCCCGCGTGGACATCGTTTTATGGCTGTTATTAAGGCTAATTAGTAAATTATGTCGTTGCCCACCTCCTCAACCATCTCTGTGCAAAAAATCACAACAATCCATGGTTCCATGGCGATGTTAAAGAAATTACACGAAAAAAGAGTATTTTTTAGTTCCCTCAAGAACTTCATCGGATTAATGCTATTTACCCGGAATGAAAAGTAGCCAATGTCCTTCCCCGTAACACAGGCTACCTGCATGACAATTTTTTTCAAGATTGGTCGAGGTGTAGAAGCGTGAAAAGGTAACAAACAAACACATTTTCACATTTATAATATTAGTAAGGATAGATGTTCACACACGCTTTTAAATTGTCAAAAAAACCTTATAATAATGTCTACTACAAATAATGTCTTAATTCTCATTACAGTCTCAGTGTTATACATTTTGACATGAGTCTTGAATTCATTATCTGGCAAACTAGTTACATTTTCAAGAATTTTATCATAGAATTTTATGCACTGCCCCACAAAAGACTTTTTAACCTCACTCAGTCTCGATTATCGTACATCCATTTTATTTACTTTTCTTAAGTGTAGAATCGCTGCAGGACCTGCAGCAAATGCCCGATAGCCTTAAATGCTGCTTCCCGCCAAACTGATCGGTCTCGGAATAAACCTGGACAAGACCAAGGTCATGTCTATTAAGTACTTCCCTCGGGGGCCGGTTACAGACGAGAGAAAATCTCTCGAAGTTGTTCAATGTATCTGCTAGGGGCAGATAATGCAGTTAGGCAAAAATAACTCAGATAGAGAGTTCGGGAAGTTCAGAAAGCTTCATCATATCTTAGTGTCGCCAATACCATAATACCATAATTGTATTGTATGCGTGGAAGTATCATATTTATGTGTCGCTTGGTATTTTATTAATACAAAAAAAAAATATATATTTGTTATTTGGAATATTTATTTTACCAACTTCGGTACGAAATGAATTGGAAATGTGAAGTATTCCTTTTAAAGGTGTAAACTGAATCTAATTTGAAACAAAAAAGGCAAATAACCAGAGGTCGCAAATCAACGGCTTTCAAGTAACTGCCAAATTAATTGGGTGTCAATTAAATGGTTAGCATAGTATTGTTATTTCTGTGAGCAGAAAAATATAATCGGTCAGCAGAAATAGCTAATCGGTCAGCAGAAATAGCTAATTGGTCAGCAACTCATGGTCAGCAAACATTTCAAAATCAATCAGCAATTTATGTCATTCTGGATGGCTGTAATTATTTTAAACATCCCCGTACTACACTCTTCCTACAGTGTTGAGTGGTCGACGGAGCCCCTTCGGGGCTCCTACTTCTGTGTTCTCATGTTAAACCTAACACTACGACTGTTCCCCGCACAGTCTCCGAACCTAACGGATCCGAGTCGGGGTGCTCCGCAAGTCCGAGCTCGCTTCGCTCGCTCCCGCTTCCATTTAGAACTCCCCGTACCACACTCTTCCTACAGTGTTGAGTTGCTGAAAACAATTGTATGCAAAACACGGGAAAAACGGCACCGTGTGTGTACATTCATTGATTTCTATAAAGAGTGATATTGTAAGATTCAGATATTGTATGGTAAGATAAAGATATCTTATAGTATCTTTCCCGTGTCGTTCGGTGGCAACCAAACTGTAACCAATCTTTTTTTTTTATTCACAATTCGTAAACCCTTGACAACATCTCACCTGGTGGTAAGTGACGATGTTGCTGAAGATGGAAGCGGGCTTACCAAGATTCCCCAACGCAATGGGGAACTGGCTATCTTATCTTAATGCCGGAACACACCAATGATATCAACATTGATATTTGGCGGCAAGACTTAAAGAGATAAGATGGTGGTAGCTAGCCAGCGGGCTTAGAAAATGCCCTACCACCAACCAAACCGAGTCTTACAATTGACCCCGCCGGGAATCGAACCCGCGACCTCCTGTGTAAAGCCAGTGAACTTTGCCTCTGAGCTACGGAGGCGGTAAAAAATCTGCGTGACGGGAGGTGAGGTCGGAATCTAGAGAGCGGCAGGGAGTGTCCATACTGTACGCTAGTACTAATATATATGTCGTGGCCATATCGTTGAAATTGGTCAGATCATGAAATGGCCGTCGTAGAATTGGCCAGATCTTGAAATGGATTGATCAGATCATGAAATAGCCAAGCATATCATGCTAACCTAACCTAACCTAACTGCCTTCTTTTCTCCACCCAGGGGGGAGCCTAGCTTGCGAGGCTCTTTGACAGTATCATCGTCAAACCTAACGAACCTATTATAGGTCGCTTCGCTCGCTCAACTCAATTCCGTCCGGGTATTCATGATCTGGCCAATTCTACGACGGCCATTTCATGATCTGACCAATTTCAACGATATGGCCACGACATATATACTGTGGTCAAGCTATGCTCGGAGTTTCTCTTCGGGATAGAATCCGATTCGCCAGAAAATCAAAGTGAACGACATAGATTAGTGAATTAGCCGCCTGAAGGGGGCCAATGGGCTGGACACATCTGTCGCAGAACCGATAATCGCTTGACAAAGTGAGTTTTGGAGTGGTGACCGCGTTTAGGCAAACGTAGTGTTGGACGTCCCCTGGCTAGGTGGAGCGATGATTGGCACAATAAAATGATGAACAACTTAAGAATTAACGTGGAAGCGACAAGACATGACAAGTTTAGTACTTTTAATTATAATTACTATTTTTATCTTAGCATTGACATAAGTGGTTTTATAAATGTTCGTGCGGATGGTGGCGCATCGGGAGCCGGGTCGTTCCTTTCCCTCTAATATGGTTGATGGGAGCGATGGCTGACTCTCGCGTTATACTCGTGACTCGGTGCTGCCCGTGTGAACTGGCCAGACTGGCCTACTCTTGTCAAAGGCATTAATGACATTCAATGATTTTTATGTAAAACTTTTCGTGTATTATTGTTTTCATGTTCTAATGACATAATCTGATTTATTTCAAGGTCTGAATTTTTTAACGTTATTTGACTAATGATTGTTTATTTCTTGATTTTTCACAAATGACATTATGTTATTATTAATTTATGACTATCAGAAAAAGTGTGATTTGCACCTATTTTGAATAAATACCTTGAATTTTGAATTTTCTGGCGACACCTGGATACGCAGGGCCGAAGAATTCGATATAAGTGAGATGCATACGGCAAACTCTCCGAATGCACATGCAACTGTGTGGGCTGAGATTTCTTCCGAAAGACAAACAGAGCTTGGGCTGATAGAAAATGGTACTTGGACTGGCAAAATATGCGTAGGATGGTCAGCATTGATGAGAACGTCGTTTTTAAACTCTACAGTATATGTCTGCATACCGCTGGGATAAGGTTTGACTACTTTCAGGAGGTCGGTTTCAGACGCATGGGTTGGACAGCACGCAGCCCCATCGACCATGCTTCGGACGAGTTCTCAAGATGTCTGAAGCAAAATCCCTATTTCCAATCAAGTTTCTTGAACTGATAGAGGAATACACCTTAGCATCAGCTTAGAAACCTACTTCATGCCGAATCGAATAAAATCCATATCGATACCACGCAGAAGTAATGAAAAACACTCGGCAAAAAGGACTCGTTGTAAGAATTAGGTACATTTTTTTTTAATTAACGGGCCTGACTTGTAGTTTAGAGTATGTAAACGAAAATCCTTAGATTTAATGTTCTTCCTTAAGAATCCGAGGGGAAACGGAATGGTACCATAGGACTCTGACTCGCACTTGGCCAATTTTATTTAAGTACTAGCTGTGCCCGCGACTTCGTCCACGTGGAGGTTTTGAATTTTCCCACGGGAACTCTTGAATTTTCCGGGATAAAAGTATCCTATATGGTAACCCGAGTTATAAGGAACCACCGTACAAAGTTTCATCAAAATCGGCCTGGTAGTTTTTGCATGATGTGCGAACATACAGACAGACAGACAAAAACTCCAAAAGTTGGCTTCTATATAGTTAGTAATGTCCATCACAGTTACATGTATTATACCTATATATTATGTAGGTTACTAAGAATTAATCTGTAAAACAGTTTTTTATTTCAGTTAGCTAGCATGTGCAGTTTCGAACATACCCAGATTTTTGTATCCGACCCGTTATTTTTTATCGCAATATGGCGTCTAATTAAATAGAGTCTTAGAAGACTTTTTCAATCAAACTTTTTGCAAGTTACCTATACCTGAGTATGGATTAAAAAATAAAACATAAGTAGGAAGTACAAAAACAAACTTATTGGTAGATGAGACGATTAGTCAGCAGTAAGCACACGGTTGAGATCATCACTAACAACTACTTAAATTGCAGTTTCTTACTGCGATATCAAAATTGGCTTTTAACACGGAAAGTTACGAAGAAAATCGTGACCACTGGCTCCGTGATGATGATGATGATGAAGTCATAGGTATTATTAATCAAATCAATGTAGAAATAAATCAAATACATAAATACTTAGGATTTTACGATAATATACTAGGGTTGCCATCCCCAAATTCGGAATACCAGCACATTTTATTGTCATTTTAAGAATAATAGTTAATAGCAATAACGCAATGGATATAGGATCAATGAAACTTAACTAATAACAAAATTTAAGCTGTAGCCCAATCATAAGCTTACTGTTTTCTCATTTAACGACAATTTCTTAAAGAAGTGTCTAAGGCTTTAGAAGTACTTGCCTAAGACTGTAGTCTGTAATCTTGCGTTTGGTCTTTTTTTGATGCTTTTCAATGTCTATCGCACCTCCACTGGGTACTATATACTCGATTCTCGAATAAGACAATTCACCCAAAACCCAGGACACTTACTTAAAAACTATCCAAGACACCCCAAAGCAGGACACGTCCTGGGAAAACAATAAACTTGGCAACTCTATAATATACCGACCTTCCTCATTTTTTGAAAACAAAAAGCAATTCATACTTAATCTTGGAAAAAGCAACGATAACAAAAAATATTTGATATCTGAAGATGTCTAATCGTTTTACAGATCAGTTGTATGTAAAGAAAACTACTGGTATCTAAAATAAATTAATTTCAGGTTTCATAAATTATACTATTGTAACAGTAGTACCTGGTAGTAGCATTAATAGTAATGACATCTGAAGATCTTTGCAGTTGTTTGTTAATGGAGCGAGCTGAGACTTGGTAAAGCATCTCGGCGCTCGTTAAATCGACTTCGTTTGCTTAAAAAACAAAAAGGCACTAACCTCCCAGGGCGACGGCCAGCACCGCGGCCAACACGAGGAGAATGAGACGCTGCATGGTGGTACGTCGAGCCTCAACTGGCTGCGTCGAGGAACTGGCTTAGTGCCGCACACGCAGCCACCTTAAATACAAGCACATCTGCGATCGTACGCACACATTCTGCAGCGAACTGCGATACTGAACGCTCAGCGCTCAGGCGTCTTCAAATAGGTACAGGGTTGGCAACTTTTTTAAACCAGATATAGTATTTTCTATCTATCACTGGACATGGCCATTATAATAAACACCTATTCGCTCTAGGTATCACAGACAGCCTCCTATGCATAGCGTGTATGGAGGCTGAGGAGACTGCTTCCCACATCCTGCTGGACTGCGGGGGGCTGACACAGGGTCGTGCACCTCAGTGACCCGAGACGAAGTCCAGGAAGTCGTTGGCAACCTACGGGGGCTACTGGGCTTCTTGGAGGAGCTGGGCTGGCAGTGTTGCCGGCCAATCACTCAAAATGGGCGCAGCGGTTGCCTGGTTGCAGAAACCAGCCCGCCTCTAACTTCAACTACAACTAGTACTTTCTTAGCCGTTTTTCACAAAAAACACATCGGGGAAAAAATAAAAGTTATATAGTAGATGTACTAGCTGACCCGGCAAACGTTGTTTTGCCATAATGAAATATACTTTACGTCCTATTCCCTTATCTACCAAATACACATTAAAAAAAATTCATGGAAATCGGTCTAGCCGTTTCGGAGTAGAACGTACACAAACACATTGACACGAGATTTTTATATATAGTAGACATTTCAAAATTTTTACACATTTTGTGCTATTTTATTAAATTTTTGCAGTTACCGTAACTCGGTTTAATTCTAAATAGTAACTACCTATTGGGTATGTTCCGATCATTGATCCATTTGTTATTGATATCAGAAAAACTAAAATCGAAACAGTTTTTAAATCCCACCTATGTTTATGAGGAATTATCGAAAAACCTAATTACATTGAGCAAATAAATAAGGTTGAGGCGCTTTGGTATGAAGAAAGATGAAGAACATGGCGTGAGAAAGAGATTAGTGAAGTCAACTTCACTGGAAAGAGAAAAGCTTCGGACTTAATTTATAAAATAAAACATGTATACTTACCTATTTCAGCAACTAAAGATAATCATTTACATGGTCTAGAATAGTGTTTAACTAAATCGTTTCTGAGCTCAAATTGTTAAGAATTTTTAAACTTTTTTGGCCGATATTTATTAGCTTAGAAAATGCCCTAATTACTCCGAGAAAAATATAATAGATTTGTCCATTATATTTATATTTTAAAATTACAGATATGTTACGAGGGCCCCGAAAATAGTAGGATTATAATATACTATACGATATATTCAAAGTAGGGTAGAAGGATTGGTTGGCAGCCCTAAGTACGAAAGAGCGTGTCTTTGTTCATATAAACACAAGTAACGGTCGCTCAAGCAAAGCGAAAAGGTAATCACCTAGATACCTTTAGTTTAGTAAATAGATAAAATGTGAAAAAGTCTCTTATATTTTACGAGCTTTTATTTAGTTTCACCTGTCCCGGTGTCTGAAATGAAATCTTGAAAGTATTAAATTTGATTCACTTCCCGGTATCCGATTAAGTTGAAATTTTGCATGCATATGTATATATCGCGTGACAACGCAATATTAAAAGCTTGTACCTAAAAGTTTTTCGAAAATTAGTCATCACATCAGCTTATACATATATCCTGAATTAGGGCGATCGGGCCTTACTCGACCACGCGGGCCCAGTGCTTACTTCACACACAACCTTCGAGTTTCTTCGCAGAGTATGCAAGTTTCCTCACGATGTTTTCCTTCACCGTAAGAGCGTCGGATATCCGGATATGAGATCGAAATTCGAAAACACATTGGTGCGTGGCAGGACTCGAACCACGACCCCCCGGATAGGAGGTAGCGGCCCTTGCCGTTGCGAGACCGACGCTCGAAAACTATTACGTATCATCTTTACTTATACAGTAAGTATAGGTCGTAATCGTTGACGAAAGGACAAATGAGTAAGTCATCATTACAGCTCATATACGTCCCCACCAAGGGGCTCGAGCCTACCCTGAATCAGGGCGATTAGGCCTTAGTCGACCACGCGGGCCCAGTGCGGGTTGGTCGCCTTCACACACAACCTTCGAGTTTCTTCGCAGGCGTGTGCAGGTTTCCTCACGATGTTTTCCTTCACCGTTAAAGCAATCGGTAATGATATGTACGTAAGTTTTTGAAAAACTCATTGGTACATTGGCCGTCCAGATTTGAATGAGTAAGTAATGGAGATTTTTTAAATCCACAATTGATAAGCCTTTAGCATCATCTCACCTGATGGTAAGTGACGATGATGCCGAAATTGGAAAAAAAAATAACATTTCCTCTTAACAATAAATTTTAATTGGTTTATTTAAGGGAATTAATGTTTTCATAAGCTACAGCCTGTGTACAAAGATAAGCGTAAAATTCAATTTACTTTATAAAATACTAGCTTTTGCCCGCGGCGTGGACATCATTTTTATGACTGTCTTTGAGGTATTTCATTGAGCGTGGACATTAGTTTTCTCCAGATCCCTATCCCAGATCGGGATATTTTAATTAGCATTCTATGTCATTTCTCACTCCCTCAACCATCTCTGTGCAAAAAATCACAACAATCCATTGTTCCGTTGCGATGTAAAAAATGAACCAAAAAAAGTCATTTTTTTCAATTTCATCAGAAACTGCTGCGTACTATGCTATTTACACGCGATAAAAAGTAGCCTACGTCCTTCCCCGTGACACAGGCTATCTGCATGCCAAATTTCATGAGGATTGGTCAAGGTGTTGGAGCGTGAAAAGGTAACAAACAAACACATTTTCACATTTACAATACTAGTAAGGATATTAATTAAGTTAATATCCAATAAATTGGGCACGCTTGTTCGTTAGGTATATTTCAAATCGATTTGATATTACCATCCGTATTTAATCGTAATATTATAAAAAATAACTATAATCTTACCTATTATGTTAACATAATTTACGTTTCGACACGATATGATTTAACAAATGGAAAAGTGGATGTGTCGCAGCCAATTTGTAGAATGAGCCGTTTTACAAAACGGCTAGACGGTTTTTTAAACTAGTGAGTAATAAACTTCAATAGGGATGACGAATGCTAGTCATCTGATTTACTTTTTATCATCTGTCAAAAACGACATTTTGTTCTAAAAATGTTTGAAATACCCAGGCGTGACGTCATAGTTTTGCAGCGTTATTTAAGTACTCATTTTGTGATTTTGGTGAGTTGAAAATTGAAGACTTGATGGAAAACAAAACGAGTAAGGTTTTCCGAAGTTTAAGTAGGAGGGCAATTTAGTGATTAAGAGTTCACGAGTTCTGTCGTCATCCCTATTAAATAATAATAAAACCAGACATATTTAGTACATTATGTATTGTAATATTGAGAGCGTCGGTGGCGTAATGGCTAGGGCCGCCGCCTCCTGTCCGGGAGGTCGTGGTTCGAACCTGCCACGTACCAATGTGATTTCGAATTTAGATTTCATATGTACGTTTATCCGATGCTCTTACGGTGAAGGAAAACATCGTGTGGAAACCTGCACAAGCCTGCGAAGAAACCCGCAGGTTGTGTGTGAAGTCGACCAACCCGCACTGGGCCTGCGTGGTCGACTAAGGCCCGATCGCCCTAATTCAGGGTAGGCTCGAGCCCCTCGGTGGGGACGTATATGAGCTGATATGAATGTATTGTTATAAAATATTGGGATTAGCAAAACCACCGTAATGTCACACAGGGATGACGACAGCATCAGAAATAAATTATGAACTCTTGATCATTAATTTGCCCTCCACTTAAACTTCGGAAAACCATACTCGTTTTGTTTTCCATCAAGTCTTCAATTTTCAACTCACCAAAATCACAAAATTAGAACATTAATAACGCTGCAAAACTATGACGTCACGCCTTGGTATTTCAAACATTGTTAGAACAAAATGTCATTTTTGACAGATAAATAAAAAGTAACTCAGATGACTTAGCATTCGTCATCCCTATTATGTATATATGTACGTATGTCAAGCAGAGCATTCTTATAAATCCAACGGCCCCTACATTAATTGCACAAATGTCAGGAGTAGTGTATGAGCTAGGTACGAAGGAACAGATGAACATTCATACATATAGCTGGATCAATAAACTTTTTTAATTTAGATAAACCGTGTGATTACGGCGTTTATGCTTATCACGTATTTTATTACATTACGATTCCAAATGTAGAATGGTGTCTATTTTTAACCGACTCCGCGACGCAAAGAAGGGGTAATGTGTTCATTATTCTTTGATTATCTAAATATAATATAAAAATCAATGCCACTTTTCGTTGTAATTTTATAACTCAAGAACTGCTGGACCGATTTCGCTAATTCTTTTTTAGTCGAGTTCGTTATTGTCAGAAGGTTCTTATGTAGGGTAGGGTATTGTAAGGTAGGGTAGGGTTGAGTAGTTTAGTGTAGTGTAGTGTAGTGTAGGATAGGTTAGGGTAGGGTTGGGTAGGGTAGTGTTATACATATGATTTATAAGTAACTAATCTATTATTATAATTAATTATCAAATGATTTAATAAATATTATTTAGATAATTTTCATAGGCAGGTTGCAATTATTGCTGCTTATGTACGTGTGAATCTACAATAAAGTAAAGAAATGATTATCAAGTAATTCAACCCAGGTCGAGAAAAGTCTCGCTATTATAAATAGCGTTTGCATAATTTAATAAATATCATGAAATATATAAATTTAATTCTACTATGATTATTCCTCTGGGAAATGTAATAATTTTATTTTAAAAGTATTCTACTTGGTGTTTCCGTTTATGTTTCTTGAGTTGGTAAACCTGATGCCCAGCGGATAATAGCAAATATTTAATTTACTTGTAAAATTATGTTTAAATCCTTAATAGTTATTGTTAACGTACTCAAATTTTTAATAAAAAAATAAAAAATGTCTTATAAAAAATAGTAATAATTAACCAAGTATATTTTATAGCCTCATTTAGTTTAGATAATAGTTTTCACTAGATTCCATTTAGATCTGTTTAATTTTAGTATGTTGGAAGACTGCAAATGTAACTGTTCTCGTTTTTACGCGCCATCGTGCTTAACCTATAAGAAATCATTCATTTTTGTCATTCATTCAGCTCCTGATTTCCGAAGAATAAACATTTGTTGTGAATTTAGTGTTTCGCTGCTCAATCTCCCTGAGGTGTAGTTTTCCTGTAAATTATAGTAGTTTAGTGTAGTGTAGTGTAGGGTAGGGAGTGTAGTGTAGGGTAGGGTAGGGTAGTGTAGGTTAGGGTAGTTTAGTGTAGTGTAGTGTAGGGTAGGGTAGGGTAGTGTAGGGTAGGGTAGGGCAGTGTAGTGTAGTGTATGTAAGGCAGAACGTAGTTCGCCGGGACAGCTAGTACACAATAGAGGTCAATTGGTAGTATGTCTTATTTGTAACTAATAACTTATAAGGTTTTGTTTTTGTTTAATTCATTTTTAGGGTTCCGTACCCAACTTACTAAGACTTCGCTGTCCGTCTGTCTGTCACCAGGCTGTATTTCATGAACTGTGATAGCTAGACAGTTGAAATTTTCACAGATGATGTACTTCTGTTGCCGCTATAAGTATAACAACAAATACTAAAAATTAAAAAAAGTTAAAAAAGAGAATTCCATACAAAAACTTTTTTTTTAAACGTGAAGAAACCAGCGCCATCTAGTATGATGTTATGGAACCCTTTGTACTAGCGCTATCTAGTATGATGGTACGGAACCCTATGTCCGCGGTTCTGACTCGTACTTGGCCGGTTTTTTTTTGTTACACCTAAAATCTGCCCAGGTTATTTATTTATTTATTTATCAAAAATACATGGCCATACAGTAAATACCGAAGCGCTAACCAAGTCAGTGAATTTACATTATTTAATTGAGTAGGATTGCACGCAAAATGTTATGTTCTGATAATATAAAATAAAATGTCAATAGTCTATAACTAATTAACCACTTATAATAGGGATGACGACAGCATCTGAAATAAACTATGAACTCTTGATCACTAAATTTCCCTCCTACTTAAACTTCGGAAAACCTTACTCGTTTTGTTTTCCATCAAGTCTTCGATTTATAATTCACCAAAATCACAAAATGAGTACTTATATGACGCTGCTAAACTATGACGTCACGCTTAGGTATTTCAAACATTTTTAGAACAAAATGTCGTTTTTGACAGATGATAAAAAATAAATCAGATGATTAGCATTCGTCATCCCTATTGTACATTATGGTTATACATTATTTAACTTCTAAGATACAGGCTTTTTCTAGCCTAGTTAAGTATGCCAGAGTCCTTATAAATAAAGCAAGATGTAGATACGGATTATTTAACACTTTGTTTTCTCTCTTGTAAACTTATCGTAAATAAATATTTCTTGTATAGTTAGTTGAAGCATCGATTAATCAAGCATTCAAATAAAAAAATGCAACGAAATCTTTCCACCCGTTTAGGAGCTGAGATGACACAGAAACACAGACACTACTCGTCGCAGTCAGGTAAATGTTGCCAAGTGAGTGTCGGAGAACGTGCAAAGTAGGGTTCTATAGTCTTTACAAAAAATAAACGAAATTTTTATTTTTTTAAATTTTATAAAAAATAATTAAACCGCCTCCGTGGCGTAATGGTTTGTCCATTCGATTCAAACCAGGAGGTCACGGGTTCGATTCCCGGTGGGGTCAACTTGTAAGACTCGGTTTGGTTGGTGGTAGGGCATTTCCTAAGCCCGCCTGGCTAGCTACCACCATCTTATCTAAGTCTTGCCGCCAAACATCAGTGTTAACAACATTGATGTGTTCCGGCTTGAAGATGAGATAGACAGTTCTCCATTGCGTTGGGGAATCTTGGTAAGCCCGCTTCCATCTTCATCATCATCATTTACCATCAGGTGGGATGATGCCAAGGGCTTACCAATTATATATATTAAAAAAAACATTTTTAAATTAAAAACACCGGACAAGTGCAAGTCGGACTCGCCTACCGAACCGTACTAATTTGTAGGTACATATTATAAATCATAAGAGTGCTAACTGTTAGGTACTACATACGCCAAACTTATTAGGTACCTACCTATACAAAAAAGGGAAAAGTTTTTTTTCATTCTTCGTCATAAATCGAAAACTATACATCAAAAAATAATAGAAGCGTTTTACCTACCAATAAAACACATATTAATTTACTTACCTTCGAAGCTTATAGTTGTATGAGATAGCAGTCACATGTTCCCGCCTCTACTTTTGCCTCTTTCTACCACCCGACCGGCACCGGGGAGGGAGACGGGCGGCGAGTCATGACGCTAGGCGGCCATTATTTCAATCGTCATTGTGTCGATCCACCAGGCAGAAATTTCTATAAGCTTCGAATAAGGTAAGTAAATTAATATGCGTTTTATTGGTAGGTAAAACGCTTCTATTAATTTGACTTGACCGTTATTCGAAGCTTATAGTTGTATGAGACGTGTTTATTATCGCCTGGTGGTAGTAAAGAGAAAAAGGGACGCCAATGTGAAGGTATCTGATAATAACATAATAAATAAATATATTTTTTAATCTACTTAATCATATTGCCAACGTTATTAACCTAGCAGAATTCATATTCTGAAAAATAACACTGTAAATAAATCAGACATTAACTGGAGTAGCAGAGATGTTTGCTTGTACTAAAAGGGTTTTAGTATATCCTGCAATTAAGTCATGAGATGCTGCTTCTAAATGTAACGAAACAGGTTGTTAATACTTGCCGATTCTCTCCTTTCACTTTGGATAATATATATTGAACAGTTCTCCGAAAAAATAATTATTTATGTCAAAATTAGTACCTACGTAGTTTTAGCCTGATAGAATTTTATCTATGAAATCAATTTTACGTCCAAATGTGGTCATACAATTATTGATTTCTCAGATAGTTAGATCTGTGTTAACAGTGCTTTAAAACAATATCCATATTAACTATTTGGCGCTCTAAAAGAAGAAGTAAAAACATAGCTGTGTGCTGAAACACATGTAAGGCATTACCTATATCTACCATAGAGTTTTGCATATAATTTGCTAAAAACCTGTGTTCTTAATAGTTGGTATTGGGCTTAGGTACTGGATTCTTTATAGGCATGCTTAACCAGGGAGTGAGAGATTCAATGACCAGAAATTTCTGTACAAAAAAGTGTTGATATAGCAGACTTCTAACAAAAAAAACTTACAATAAGATCTTGTCATACGATAATTCATTAATCAAGTACCGATCTGTCAAGAACCTAACTCCGCTCGAATGGCTTATTTGGGCTTTCTCGGTTCTCATTACTCTAAAGAATCGAGTTTCGAGCTACATATTATGTTACATGTTTTGCTTGCAGATTAAATACGCACCAAGAGATTTTTAACAAATTAAATTGATTATGTTTTTGCTGCGGATTCACACCACGTTTCGATATCAAGGTATTCATATTATATTGACTTTAATATGCTAAAGAATAATATTTGCAATCTTATTTGAAATGACAAACCACAGAGTCAACAGTCAACGGTCAACCCAGCTGTCAGTTGTCACCGAAAGGTGGTGATCATATACGCGATACTTGACAGTCCTATTTATCTATTAATACGGTCAGCAGCGCCATCTCTTACAAATAAGCATTACTACCTTAGGTCAGGTCAAAACATCTTCGATCGTTGCGTCGGCGTGATATTTAGCTAGACATCAACTAGAATGCAAAAGAAAAACAATAAAGTTTGTCCCTGAAATCGTCAGGTTATTTGAATGATCACCCATGCTAGGTCTGACGCATCTGTTGGATGTAGCTACAATAGGAATTGGTGGTATAAACCGATAATTTTTCAGCCACTATTCTAGATTGCTTACAGCGCAAGGTAGCAGTCGATGGTTTTTGACTAGAGCACAGTTGTCGCGGAGCGGTGTATATATCAGTATCTGCACCGCGAATGTCATGTACGCACCTATGATTAAACTCACATGTGACTCGCTGTACTGCAACACAATTCATGTCCTTCACCATCGCAGAGTACACCCGACCACCCGTGCTGCCAGGTGTTCGTCCAACTCCTGTAATTAAACTGGCATGAGTATGATAGCGGATCCCATAATCTGTCGTGAGGAGTGGGGTTCCACCTTGGGATGGACATGCCGTCCATGGCTAAATTACGGGATGAGGATGCACATGAAATAAGCAATCAGTGTTGCATGAGGCGCCTTTCTATGAGTGTGTGTTTGATGTCAGGTGTGTATACAAATGAATATCACATAATACATGAACACAATAGCATGAGTAAAGCAATGGTTAGTCACACATCAAACGACAACAGTGCTGAAAGAAATGAATCATTAATAGGTCGGGGGTAAGGAAGGTAAGGGAAGGGGATCACGTTGCCACGTCCCACGTTGGAGGAGCCACTCTGCTCGCCCCCTCGTCCCACCCGCGTCCGGGCTGGCGAGTCATTGGGGACTGTTGCCATGTCCTACGTTAGAGGAGCCATTCTCCTCGTCCCCTCGTCTTCCCCATGCCTGGGCCGCGAGTCGTCAGGGACCGTTGCCATGTCCCACGTTGGAGGAGCCACTCTCCTCGTCCCCTCGTCCCACCCGCGTCCGGGCTGCCGAGTCGTTGGGGACTGTTGGGGGAGTAGGTAGCGTTCCCCATGTCCCACGTTGGAGGAGAAACACATCCCCATGTCCCTCGTCGGGGGAGAGGTTTAATTTCCCCATTGCCAGGCGACATCTGGCTATCCACGTTCACCGAAGTATCAGCGGGTACCACGCTATTCTCACACGTCGATTGATCCACATCTAGGTAGTCGGCACTCCGGAAAGATCTGCGGCTTCCCGTAACTTACAGATCATACTCGAGTATGTCGTCTTCCGTATCCATAAACAGTCTCAGGTTCATCCAAGGTGATTGGGTTCCTGTCCGTTCCGTGTACTCAACAGGATCTGCAGCGCGCTCGCCACGTCAGCGCCACGTCGTTCAATTGTCATCTCTCCACCTAGCTGTGTTAGGAAAACAATGTGTCAAAGGACACGATGATTATAGGTTATGTGCGAGCTGTGGTAGCGTGTATGATGTGTCGTGGAAATATGGTGCAAGGTCGATGGGGTTTGGTGATTGTGGAGCCTTCAGGCTGATACCGGCACCAGACATTGTGTAAATATCAAGATTACATCGGATATAGTTACATGAGCAAATTAGAAGCAAAGAGAGATTTCGACAAGATATGAAATCAACTATGATACTCAACTTGGGTCCTTTGGCGCAGTAGTAGCGGCAGCTGGCTCGGGTCTCCTTCCTTCCTCGTGGTTGGCTCGAAGAGGTGTTGATCGAAGCACACGCGAAATCGAAATGAAATGAATTATGAGCCCGGCGCTCCTATATAAAACGAGTGAAATGACTAAGAGGATAAAAACTCTTTGCTGTTTACCGATTCGTCATAGACTAATCAATTTAAGTTAGGTCATCTTTATGAAGTTCATTCGCGACAAGATGTTAAATCCATCGTGTTCGCGACAACAGTATTTATAAGAGTAAGAAGTACCCTGTAATTTAAACGTCTTTCGGTCATTGTAAAACTTACGAAGTTTTATAGGCCTACTAGACTCTGCAAGTCCTTAAGACTGTATTCCTGGCTCTGCATATTTCGAATTTGGTATCTGGCAACTTTTTCTAGCTAAGCCATGTCTTCTACTCCAATACGAAGTAAGCCAGACTTTGTTGTTGAAAACAAAAGAGACCCTCAAAATTTACGCCGCATATAAAAATCTTTAGCGTTTCTGGAGTCTGGTCACATGTTTCTAAGGACACACTTGTTGGCTAAAGGATGGGCTAGTAAAAAGTCATACAAATAAATATTATTCGCACTCTTTGTTAGAGCGCCGAACGTTTTTGGTGCAGTGCTCAAACCAAATGGGAGACAAGACATCTTCAGAAGTTATCTTTTATAAATCGGCCTTACAAACTTACCTTGGCTGTGGCTGATCTTCAAATGAAAGAAGGCCTGCGAAAGGTCTATTTTGCGTAGACAATCTTTATGTTGGAGAAAATCTGGCACACTGAAGATGTTGAAGAGGCCGACATTTTCTACCAAAACTTACTGGTCTAAGGTTTTTAGATTAAATTGGGGTCACGCTGTGCCGTCACCCTTTGGTACTAAGAAAAATGGTTAACAGGAAGGTTGGAGACACTTGTGCTTCTTTCATAAATGCCTTGCTGCTTCAGTTGGTCTATAATGATTCAGTAATCGAAAATAAAGGTATGCGATACCCTCTTTTTGTAGGATAAAATCTAATGCATTCATCGCCTACCAACGGTGTGAAAATCTATAAGGCAACCCCTTGAAAAACTTTAAGGTCAATAAATTTTTATTCCAGGCCAGCTCTGTGATCCTGAATTGTGATAAAGTCGCGTCGAGCGGCCATGAAATTAACCTCTGTTGTTATAATTGGCAGTATGGTGAACTTAGTAGCCCTACCCCTGCGAGGGGTAAGTGTGAGTGCACAAGCTCTGCGAGGGCGGTGTTGGTAAATTATTACATCAAGAAACGGTCATGTGACCGTTTTTCGTAACAATGCCACAATTTATACCCTGCGAGGGTAGGAGCTGTTTGTTCCCCTGCGAGGGGTAGCTATTCGCCTTACTGGGTCTAGCCTGCGAGGCGGACCTATCCGGCAGTATTTCACTTTTGTAAGGCCCAAACATTTTCTTGCACACAGAGCCACAATTTATACCCTGCGAGGGTAGGAGCTGTTTGTGCCCCTGCGAGGGGTAGCTATTCGCCTTACTGGTTCCAGCCTGCGAGGCGGACCTATCCGGCAGTATTTTACTTTTGTAAGGACCAAACATTTTCTTGCACACAGAGCCACACTCTATGTCCTGCGAGGGTAGGAGCTGTTTGTTCCTCTGCGAGGGGTAGCTATTCGCCTTACTTGGTCTAGCCTGTGAGGCGGACCTATCCGGCAGTATTTCACTTTTGTAAGGCCCAAACATTTTCTTGCACACAGAGCCACAATTTATACCCTGCGAGGGTAGGAGCTGTTTGTTCCCCTGCGAGGGGTAGCTATTCGCCTTACTGGTTCCAGCCTGCGAGGCGGACCTATCCGGCAGTATTTTACTTTTGTAAGGACCAAACATTTTCTTGCACACAGAGCCACACTCTATGCCCTGCGAGGGTAGGAGCTGTTTGTTCCCCTGCGAGGGGCAGCTATTCGCCTTACTGGGTCCAACCTGCGAGGCGGACCGATCCGGCAGTATTTCACTTTTGTAAGGACCAAACATTTTCTTGCACCTCCTGTGTTCTCTGAAGTGGCAGTGAAGGCCTTGACGTTACTAAGATTGCTAGTTGAAGACGGTGTCTCCTTAATGCAGCTCCTTAAAAGCGGATCCCTTGATTAGTTACCCCATGCCATCACCATCTATATGACAATGTCCATAAACTAACTGCAGTAAATCTACAAAATCTCCATCAAAAACAAGCCCGTTACTTCAATTGGTAAGCCGTTGGCACCACCTCACCTGAAGATAATGTAACAGTTTTCCTTTGGCCCAGCTTATCAGATCTTTGAAGGTATTTTTAAACTTTCTCTCTGCTTCAAGATGCTACCTGCATAAACTTTATCAGAATAAAATAGATGACGCAAGACATCATATTATGCTTTTATTTCCTCATTAAATTCCAAATCGATTAAATTTACTCATCGACCTATGAACCTAATATATACACATTTTGACCTCAGCGTATTGTAACTCATACCAGTCACTGTTGTCATTACACAATTTAATTTTAACCTAATTTAATGGTTTTATCTAAGCTTAGGATGCTTTAGGAACTGAGGATTCTTTTAGGCTTGTGTGGTAACATTAAATTAAAATAAATGTCAGGTAAATAGGACGGAAGATCTTTGGATTTGCGTTGGAAGCGGAGAATTAATGCCACGTTCTTCAAAATTATTTACACTCACATCGGAGATATAGTTACTAATTACTATTGTTCGACGATAACTGCTCAAGAAGCTGTTGAACTTGTTTAGAAAGGGAATTAAACTTACGTTTTGAGTGGCGGTGAAGCGATTGTTTGTGGCCCCCACCTTCCTTTTTGCAACAGCG
This sequence comes from Coleophora flavipennella, assembly GCA_947284805.1. NCBI lineage: Eukaryota > Metazoa > Arthropoda > Insecta > Lepidoptera > Coleophoridae > Coleophora > Coleophora flavipennella. Next base: position 4,889,083 of record OX369292.1, read on the forward strand.
ATGACGTGGCTTAAGTCTCCGTGAGCTGGAGCTATGGCTACTTGATACTGAGGATGAGGACGACCGCTGACACGTGGCCGTCATCTAGGAGTCGACCGCTGACGTGGCCGTCAATCTGAAGTCGATCACAAATATGACCGTCGATCCGTATTTCACTAGCATTCGAAGTCATACACTACGAGACATCTGCTGCAGAAACCAAAAATTATTTACGATAGAAAATTATCAATATCTTACCAACGAACGGGAATTCCGTTAAAAATGCGCTCATGTTAATGTCATTTACGTACTTACATACGTACGCAACGCATTTACATATTGCAATTACTGTAAATTCTTATTATTTGCACATTTTATCATGAATTTAAAACACATAAAGTTTACGTAGTTAAATCACTTATTAAAAAAAATGTTTTAGTTTTCGTAAAGAAAAGATTTCAAAATATAAATCTCTAAACGGTATTTAGTATTTGTAATAGGTATAAGTGCTAATAGTTTTGGACGACGGATTTCGTCGCACAACCTAACTCGGCGGGAACGTAGACGCCAATGACCCTGAATGAATCCCTGGACATATTCTAGTTTATCTATGCCAATGACGATTGAAATAATGGCCGCCTAGCGCCATGACTCGCCGCCCGTCTCCCTCTCCGGGGCCGGTCGGGTGGTGGAAAGAGGCAAAAGTAAAGGCGGGAACACGTGACTGCTATCTCATACTATAAGCTTCGAATAAGGTAAGTAAATTAATATGCGTTTTATTGGTAGATAAAACGCTTCTATTATTTTGTGATGTATAGTTTTCGATTTATAACGAAGAATGAAAAAAAAACTTTTCCCTTTTTTGTATAGGTAATTTGTAATTTAACGTGCAAAGTAGGGTTCCATAGTCTTTACAAAAAATAAACGGACATTTTTAAATTAAAAACACCGGACAAGTGCGAGTCGGACTCGCCTACCGAACCGTACTAATTTGTAGGTACATATTATAAATCATAAGAGTGCTAACTGTTAGGTACTACATACGCCAAAATTATTTGGTACCTACCTATACAAAATAGGGAAAAGTTTTTTTTTCATTCTTCGTCATAAATCGAAAACTATACATCAAAAAATAATTAAAAATCTATAAATGAAGCCCTTTCATACGATACCCCACATGACATGGTTAACGGCCGTACCTTGCATAATTGATTACGTACTTTAATTATAGTATAGACTATATTTTTTATGATTTAATTACGATAAGATAAGATAAGATAAAATTTATTACTTTATAATTTATTGTTTTAAGATTTTTCCCTATACTTGTAGTTTAAGACGGAATTACTTGCCAAATTTCATAGTTCCAGTCCAGGTCAACGGAAAATTTATAGGGTAAATTTTGATTCCCTTGAGAGTGTCGAAAGGAACGTGTTTCAATGGACTGTAGACCGGAGTATATGGGTTTAATTTTAACTCGACCTCCACGCGTTCCCGAGATAAAGGGTCTTGACAGACAGACGGACGGAAGGACAACAAAGTGATCCTATAAAGGTTCCATTTTTTCCTTCTGAGGTACGGAATCTTAAAAACAAAGTTACTTTGCAGGTGGTATAGAACATTTTGTATGGAAAATTTATGAAATTTGTACAAATTCAACTGCACATCTTAAGTTTGTGGACTACTCCTAAACTAAGAAAGCTTAATTGGCCTTGATAATTTTTCTTTTTAATTAATTACATGCCCTTATATTTCCAATACTCCTTCCAATTTCCAATTTCCTGAAATACCGATTTATCTGGTAGGGGGTGGGAATTGAAACTCTAACCAAAAAAAAAAAAAAACTTTACATTAAGTATCTACTTAATTAGAAAACGAATCATTAATCGAAAATTGATTTAAGAAAAATCTTAGAAGTTTATGAAAGACCTATTCAACGATACTCCACACGATAGGATACGCGAACAAAAAAATCACTCCCACTTTACATGTAAAAAGTACCCCTAATTTTTTTTCTGTCAGTTTGTCATTGTTTTTATCATTTTTTTATCTTTTTGTATTGCTGTGTTTTGAATAAGAGCATTTATCTAAAGATTTAGCATTTATCTATTTATCTAAAGATTGTATTCCATAACTTTAAAGGGTCACAGATTTCTTTATTCATCCATACCTAATTTCAACTTTATAGCTGTTATAGTATTTGAGCAAAAAGTCTGTGACATACCGCAAACAGACAGACAGACGGACATGGCAAAACTTTAAGTGTTCCTAATTTGACTAAGGAACCCTAAAAAGCGTACATATGACAACTAAGTCACAGTATATATATTAGTACTAAGTTATATTTAAAGCTTATTTTAGAAACTCTCTAATACAGCAAGAGATCGCCGCTATGTTCGATAAAGCTTAGCGAAGCTTTCAAACGATAGTGACAAAGGGGCCACCCTGAGTTCAATGGCGCCGCCGTAGGTATGTAGGTACGTTATCGTCGACGGTGCTGCGATTGAACTCAGGGCGGCCCTTTTGTCACTATCGTTTGACGCGAGCCGGAAGTGGTGAGCGGCATTTTTTAAACGAGCAGCTAATTCAGAAAACGGACCATACCATCTAGGGAGCACGGGGGAATGTGAGCCTGCTAAGGGAAATCGTCAGCAAAACTCATATTTGTTGAAAACATTTTTTTTTTAAATTAAAAACACAAACCTTGATTAATTGACTGTTATTATAACCACAGATTCAATGTTTTCATCATCATCATCATCATATCAGGCGAAAATCGTCCACTGCTGGACAAAGGCCTCCCCCAAGGATTTCCACGACGACCGGTCCTGCGCTGCCCGCATCCATCTGCTTCCCGCGATCTCTACCAGGTCATCGTCCACCGCGTGGGAGGCCTGTCTACGCTACGTTTTCCGGTGCGCGGTCGCCACTCGAAAACTTTACTACCCCGTCGGCCATCTGTTCTACAAGCTATGTGCCCTGCCAATGTTTTTTTTTTTCAAAAAATTAGATTCGCTCTCTTCACCCCCAACTGCAGGAAATCAGAGCCAACACAATTGCCATAATATGTACAATGGGAGCCATTATTTTTAAATCAGTCTCAAATAATTATTTCTAATCAGTCTCTAATATTAAAAGAGGAAAAATTCGATTGTTTGTTTGTTTGTTTTGAATAGGCTCCGACACCGACATAGCTCTCAGAATTGCTAAACTTAAGTGGCAGTGGGCAGGGCACATAGCTCGTAAAACAGATGGCCGTTGGGGCAATAAAGTAATCGAGTGGCAACCGCGCACCTAAAACGTAGCGCAGGCAGGCCTCCCACTCGGCAGACCGATGATCTGCTGAAGGTCGCTGGATGCGGGTAGCGCAGAACCGGTCGTCGTGAAAATCCTATGAGGAGGCCTATGTCCAGCAGTAGACGTCCCTCTGCTGATATTATGATGATGATTGCCGTGGTCCGCCTATCATCTTGTTATCAAACGGAATTTAATTGTTTAGCAGATTCAAGTCACTTTAATTTTGTCGGGTTATGAATTACCCCAGTTTCACTCACTTTCTATTATAACAAATATAAGTAACGTCAAAAAAGATCGGATTTAAAATAATAAAAACGTAGGTAGGTAAGTATACCTAAAGTATATAACCCGCCAAAATTGAAGTTTCGTAAATCTGCTAACTATTAAATTCCGTTACTGTACTAGTAAGTGAACCCACATTCCTGAGACACTTTCGTCAGATTCTCCTAGCTTCAGAAAAACCGAAATCTTTACATTGCACATCATCGGGCCGAATTTTTTTTAAGCTATTGTATAGCTTTTATCGCGGGCTTTGAGGGGACCGAATCAAGAAACTTCGTAACGAAAATAAAACCTGACACCCCAAAATATCAATATATAAGGTCTAACAAAATTTGCTGAAACTATTTTTACTGGTGCTTCTACCCATGAAACTGAACAACTTTCGCCATAAAACCCATAGTCAATTCTCGAAAAAAAATTTGAACTTCCCATACTAACTTGGCTTATTAGCAGATCGAGTATATATATATTGAGTTCTTAAAAACTTACAGTGCCATCTATCTATCCATGATGATGATGACGATGGCGATTGACGATGGCGATTGACGATGGCGATTGATGATGGCGATTGATGATGGCGAGTGATGATGGCGATTGATGATAGCGATTGATGATGATGGTGATGATGAAATTTCTTAGTGTTAATTTATTACATAAACATCCCGCGCCCCAAGGACTATATGGTACTGGTAAATACTGCATAAATAAAAAATAAATAATTATAATTGCATATGTTGATAAAAAATGGGTGTCAATTAAATGGTTAGCATAGTATTGTTATTTCTGTGAGCAGAAAAATATAATCGGTGAGCAGAAATAGCTAATTGGTCAGCAACTCATGGTCAGCAAACATTTCAAAATCAATCAGCAATTTATGTCATTCTGGATGGCTGTAATTATTTTAAACATCCCCGTACTACACTCTTCCTACAGTGTTGAGTGGTCGACGGAGACCCTTCGGGGCTCCTACTTCTGTGTTCTCATGTTAAACCTAACACTACGACTGTGCGGGGAGGCGAGCTTAGCTCGCCTCCCCGCACAGTCTCCGAACCTAACGGATCCGAGTCGGGGTGCTCCGCAAGTCCGAGCTCGCTTCGCTCGCTCCCGCTTCCATTTAGAACTCCCCGTACCACACTCTTCCTACAGTGTTGAGTTGTCGACGAAGTCGGACCCGCGTGCTTTCCCCGCCCTGATATTCCCACATCCCCCTGGGATCCCGAAGGTTTGTTGGGGGTTTAAATGGGTGGCGGGGGCTACGCCCCTTTTTCAACAAAAACGCAATCCAAGTAGTTATTTTGCTCACCATGTTTTAAATATGCATACCAATCAAATATACTGCTTATAGACATGTTGTTCTGCCGCTCAATCATGAAATCTTGCCGCTCAAGTAGTTATTTTGCGGACTGAATGTTTATTATGCATTTCAAATATATATGTATCATAAAAAATGTTATGCAATAGCTTTACCGCGGCAGTCCCCGAGTGCCACACGTCTTTTTTTTGTAAAAAGTACAAGTGTTCAATCAATTATGGATTACTAAATTCTCACAATAATTAGGTACGATTTAAATACCCCAATACAAATACAAGGACATAAGTTTGTAAAATTTTAATTTGCAAACTATCGTTACGTACTTGCCTGCATCAATATTTATTTAATGTTAGAAAATTTATTAACTTTAAAACGGTATATCAGGGAAATACGAAGTGGCATATGTAGGTAACACGTGTCGGAAACATGCACATTTACAATTTACTACTGCACTAACGAGCAGTTAGATCACACAGTGAATTTTGCTATTGTTTCGTTACTTACAATGTCTTTCTTATAGGAATGTAATTTATATTGACTTCAAACGATAATTCAATAGATAATTTATTTGAAGACGTGATTGGATGTAGATGTTTTGCGTATTGAGTATAAGGCTCTTGGTAAAGTATATATATTATTACTAACATACAGTATGGACACTCCCTGCCGCTCTCTAGATTGCGACCTCACCCCCTCGTCACCCAGATTGATACAGATTGGTTACAGTTTGTTCAGTCATTCGATTTTTGAAATTTCTCGCCCGTTGTATGAAGTGTCCGGGGTGTGCTCTTGGGGAAATTTGGTTAGTTTCATAAGCTAACCCCCATTCTTCCCCACCCGCTTAAATTAATTTCAGGTATTCCAGAAGGATCCTATATACTTGCAAAACATATGCGGTTAGTCTGGACGGCTAGGACATGTGTAAACAGCTATAATCAAGTTCTTACAAAATTTATTTCGAAATAAAAACAACATCAAGCTTTTAAAATTGACAATTCTTGTGAAAATGATAATTTTATGAGCGTATTTTCACTTTAGGAAGAATCGTGTCATTATTACACGTCTAACAACATAATATATAGAGGTACATGTGTGTTTGAATCTCACAGTGTAACACTTTGACTTATTTACTGCAGACTGTGGGCATATAATGTATCTCTGGGACGACATAATTATGTATTTAAATAAACAGAAATCTCAGGAGCACCTACTTAACATTATCACTAACTTTCAAAAAATATTAAAGTACCTACAACTAACTGTCACAATTAAAATAAACCATATAAAAATAAAGACATAATTTAATTTTTTTTAATCTGAATGGAATCTGTCGTGAATAAATACTTATATTTCATTGAAATGGAATATTCATGTTTTAATGTGTATGAACACACAGCACTCAATAGTCCTTATCGATATAGTTATGTAAACAACATTTTTTAATCTAGAATTTTTACACATTAGGAGATATTTTTCGACCCTGTATACACTACACGTTACGTACAACGCCAGCATGTAAACTGTTCAGTTGAACAAACAGGAGGTTATAAAAATATTTCGACACTGCAATGCCGCACATTTCGACACTGCAATGCCGCAAATTTCAACCTTGCAATGCCGCACATTTTGACACTGCAAAGCCGCACATTTTGAAACTTAAATGCCGCACATTTCGAAATTGCAATGCCGCACATTTCGACCTTGCAATGCCGCACATTTTGACACTTAAATGCCGCACATTTCGACCTTGCAATGCCGCACATTTTGACACTGCAATGCCGCACATTTTTCAGACAGATATTGTATTCATCAAATTGCATGATAAATGTCATTTTAATCCCTTACAATTAAAAACAATTCTAATGTAATATTTATTTAAAAATAAATGCTTTGTCGAATTTATGTGCACTACAACTTTGTGCTTTGTCAAACGTTTAGAAATACAAAGTTGAGTAGGAAGTAAAGTTTGGAGTGAACAAAAGTATGGCTCAGTGGGATAGTGGAAAGACTTGGTTCCGTCCAAGGGTGTTGCTGTTGCGGCCGGAGTGCGCATTCACTTGGTCTTGGCGGCGGCCGCCTGCCGCTGCCGCAGCGTCTTGTTCGTGTTCTGGTCAACTTCCGGCAGATCTGACTCATCGATGTGGGCCTTCTTCACTGTTGACAAGGGTAAAGGATTAGTCATCTTCCAATAGTGTGGTACAAGAACAAAGGATAATACCGCTTTCCGATGTTCTCCGCGGTACCAGTGGCTATATAATATACGTACGCATATTAACGGTGAGCGTTACAGTATGACCTTTGTAGCGTTTTTTGAGAACCACTAAAACAATCATACGGGTCTGATTTCGTGCATTTTCCCTATGTTTGCGGCTTCCTATTTTGTTATAATAAATGAAATATAAATGTTTGCGGCGTCCTACTTTGAATATTTTGTTATAATAAATGAAATATAATATACTTGATACTTTTGATTGTAGGTTCTTGGTGGAACTTTATATCACTCATTTCGGTATATATTTACACTAATTCCACAGAAATTGAATGTTGTTCGAAAACGGTAGCTGCCAAATTATAACGTGTAGTTTTTTTCAATTTCTGTGGAATAAGTGTATATTATTATTATATACCAAAATGAGTGAAATATAATATTTTTAACTTTGAGTGCGATTGCGACCGCCGACCGGCGCACACAGAATATATACATAAAATCAATTGTACAGACACGCTGTGCATACTTTTTCGCGAAGCCTTCACCGTCTGTCGTAGTCGGGCATACACAAATCAACAATAAACATTACACTTACTTAGTAGCAAAGAATAAACTTGATGAAAAATGTACAAATAATTTGGGTTTGTATGGGAGGTACCTTACTCAGACTTTTCCTGGAATAATTAAGTACCCAGTGTGGTAGGCCTTATTTAGTCCTAATTTTTCGCAAAGTTTCATAAAATCTTTAGAGCCATTTTTGAGAAATGTAATAAACCTGTATTTGTATGGGTGTACCTTATTGTTTTTTTTTTTGAACAACGGGCTACCGCGTACTCTGTAGGCCATGTACAGATATAGTAACATACCGAGTTTCATCAAAATCGTTAGATATTTTTAAACGACTTCAATTAAAAACTGGCCAAGTGCGAGTCAGCACACATAGGGGTTCCGTACCATCATACTAGATGGCGCTCGTTTCACGTTTAAAAAAAACACGTTTTTTGTATGGAGACCCCTTATTTTTCCACTTTTTCTAATTTTTAGTATTTGGTGGTATAGCGGCAACAGAAATACATCATCTATGAAAATTTCAACTGTCTAGCAATCACGGTTCATGAACAGGTGTGCCAGGTGACAGACGGACGGACAGCGAAGTCTTGAAGTTGAAATTGAAGTACGGAACCCTAAAAAGGAGGAGGTTCTATGTCCGACTGTATATATTTTTTATGTATTTCCACCGATATCTCCGTCAATTGTGGACCTATTTTCAAAATTATTTTTTATTTGAATGAGTATAGACTAAATTAAACTAAACTAAAATTCCACTAAAATGAGTTTAAAAGTTTTCATGTGCTATTCGATTTGCGCAAAAACTCAATAAAGTTGCCTTGTTTGACAGGAATAAACACTATCAAATTGAATAAACAGACTATGTTACATGAACGAAAGAATGAACAATATGATTGACGTAACCTGTTTACCGTAAGTGAAAGAGAAAACAAGATATAATTTTCTATAGCGCTTATAAGCTACGATTATATAATCTATAAAACGTTCAATAAAAGCAGCGGTTTTTTTTTTGGCTTGGCATCAAGTATTTTTGAGTGAAGTATTTAGGAGTATGAATTTGCATAAAAAGCGCGTCCGGGCATTATGAATTGTCAGAATCTGGAGAATTTAAAGGTCAGATGGTGACCAGGTTGGCAATCGATGGCTTGCTAAGACTGCCGAAGCTGAAAGTTGGAAAGACATAAGACCAGACGTCTTCCAACCTGGTTTATTGACTTGGTCACCATCATCAGAGTTAAACCCTCAGATCAGAATTCTTCGGGTCAGGGTGCCGATGCATCTGGGTCCAAACGCCCAACTTCTAGCTTCGACAGTTTTATGGAGCTGTCAACCACAAACCAGGTCATCATTAGACACTCAGGTCAGAGGAGCAGTGTCCTGGAGTACTTATCAGGGTTTACTCTACACTTTATCACTTTACTTAGGTATTAATCACAAAATTTTCACTTTTGTGGTTTTCCGAGACCAATTAAAGTTAAGTGGTCACTAAAGAAGGTCGCGATTAAAATTGGTACAGTTTGACATATCTAAAAAATAGCAAAATGGCATTTTAAGCTTAATTTAGTTCGATTTTAGTTTAGATCTGTCAGTTAAGTTGAGTTTTTTTTCGAATAGCGAACGTAACTTTGACACATCTTAACCTAATTTTAGTTTAGTTGATTTGTGCAAAACCGAATCGACACCATTGTCACCAAGTCAGGATCTGATGATGGAATCCCAGGCAAATCGAGGGAAACCATCAAATTTTAAAGGCACGTATTACGTTTTTCATGTATTTCCTAAAGGCATTCAAGTATTTGCGTCTGGTAGACTTGATATAATGTTAAAGAGCTGATGATGGAAGGTACAAATCCTTAACCGTTAGGAGTTGGAGGATAATTCTTTAAATATTACAAGTAGATACGTAGGTGATAGTTGTATTCTTTCAGGTTATTCAGTTGAGCTGATAATGGAAGGTTTGACTCCTTAACTTTCATTCTGCTGAGATGATTATGGGAGGCACAGGACTCTGTATCAGTTTATGAAACACATACATTATGATTTGATGATTCCTATTTGCGAGTAGGTGATTGGGTTTAATGTTGTTAGATAAATAGCATTATCGCTAAAAATTAAAAAGTAAAAATCAAAGTTAAAAAAAAATTAAAAACCGACTTCAAAAAGAAATTCAAGAAATAATATTTTTATATATAAATACACAAAATTAAGGTACGAATCAAATTAGGGACCTACAATTTTTTTGAGGTTGGTGAAAGCAAACCCGTTGAATCTAAAACATTTGATAGTTAAGTAGCTGTGTGCTGGTACCGACCTCAAAGAAAGTTGTAGGCCCCTATATTGATTCGTGCCTACCTTTAATTTCGTTATTATTGGTTAATTTTGTATATTTATAAAAATTATTTCATACTCTTGAGTAAATTTCTTTTTGAAGTCGGTTTTTAGTTTTATTTTTAAGTAAAAAAATAATAAGTGATTTTTACTATAGTGGCAACCCTTTAAATATCAAGATAAGGGAAATTTGAAAGAAACGCCTAGAGATATTAAAATAATATTGCTCTTACCCAAACTTCATTCAAATCCGTCCAGTAGTTTGGGTACTAGAGCACCTGACGGACGTACAGACACACACTCATTTTTTATTTCTTGTTTATAGACTCTTATTCATCATCATCATCATCATATCAGCCGAAGGAAGTCCACTGCTGGACATAGGCCTCCCCCAAGGATCTCCACGACGACCGGTTCTGCGCTGCCCGCATCCAGCGGCTTCCGACTCTTATTAGTGTAAGGCAATCGATCCCCATCAAAATCTTAACTTCGTTTTTTTGCCATCACAATACCTTCTTCACTACTTTGACGCTCGGAAGTAAAAGATTCGCCGCCTAATAAAAGTAGGTCATCATCATATCAGCTCATATATGTCGTCCCCACCGAGGGGCTCGAGCCTACCCTGAATTAGGGCGATCGGGCCTTAGTCGTTCACGCGGGCCCAGTGCGGGGTGGTCAACTTCACACACAACCTTCGAGTTTCTTCGCAGGCTGTGTAGATTACCTCACGATGTTTTCCTTCACCGTTAAAGCAATCGGTGAGTATATGTACGTAAGTTTCGAAAAACTCATTGGTACATTGGCCGTCCGGATTTGAACCCGGCTCCTCTGGTTAGGAGGACCGAGTCGTTACCGGTTGAGCCACCGACGCTTTTTACTGAAAAGTAGGTACTTCTAAACGATTAAACCATTAGCTTAAATTATGTGCGAGTCCATCGCAACGTGCTCCAAAGATTTTGTGTATTTCGGCCACTACACCATCAACAGATAAAAATATTTCGTAAAACAGAGATCCAGATATTTCTACGAAACAATCAATAAGAGGTACAAGTTTCCAACAGATTCTAATTACAATATAACTACCTTTTTCTTTTTTGGGTTTCTCCTTCTTCTCTTTCTTGGGCCTGCTCAGGGCCAGCGTGCGTGCCTCCTGTCTCCGCTTGATCGCGTCGGAGATGAAGGTGAAAATCAGGTACACCTGCAAATTATATTTCCATACAACATATTGTGTTGGGCTCCAAACATTTAATTCACTACGCTCTTTGAGCGAAAACAAACGAGAATCAACTTAGTTTTTAACTTAGTTGTTTTTGTATGAAGTTAACCACCTCCATGGCGTGGTTCGATTACCGGTGAGGTTAACTTTTAAGACTCGATTTGGTTGGTGGTAGGGCATTTTCTAAGCCCACCTGGCTAAGCTACCACTATCTTATCTAAGTCTTGCCGCCAAACATCAGTGATCAACAACATTGATGTTTCCGGCTTGAAGATAAGATAGCCACTTCTCCATTGCGTTGGGGAATCTTGGTAAGTCCGCTTCCATCTTCGGCATCATCGTCACTTACCATTAGGTGAGATGATGCCAAGGGGCTTACCAACTGTGTATAAATAAAAAAAAGGAGTCCAAAACTTTTTTGCCAGTGGTTTTCCTGTGGAAAGTTGATCAGTTTCATGACAACAATACAGGTTGTCTGTATTGACCTCGAATAAGGTTCAGTTTCCTCTTGTTCGCCGTAGTTGCGTTAAGTTTCTTGGTGCGGTCTTATTACACCCTGTATATTTCAATTTCTCAACACTACTTCAACAATACTAATTCAAAATCATTACATTCACAGTAATAGTTATCAGGACACCGACAGCATCAGGATTTGGGGGTCGAAGGTTGAAATTATTATGAGGCTTTTTTTACCACCATCATTGAATTTATAATTGCAGTGTGTTGAGAATCGGTGAAGAAGTGTTCTAGCAGAACCGAAAGGACCATAAAGGGAAATTCGGGTTGTGGCACTCTCTTAAATGTACAGAACGCGATCTGACTTCCTCAACTGGCACAATGTTGATGTATTCAATACGTCACACGCTCCCATGGCAGTTGGTTGGTCCAACACCTTCACGAAGGAAGGACGCGAATTCCAATACCAAACTACATTCCGAAAACAGGTCCCACATGGTCTGGCCATGATCTGGAAGGTGCCAGCGAGCAAGAAAGTACGTCAGCAGCGCCAGCACCAGCGGGCCCAGCCGGCGCGCGCACATTGACATCGTCTACGGGCTAGTACCGGCACTGGTAATGCACTGACCTGGAAGGTGCAGGCGAGCGCGAGCGCGGCCACCCGCAACGCCAGCGGGGCGGCGTGCGCCAGCCGGAAGTACGTCAGCAGCGCCAGCACCAGCGAGCCCAGTCGGCGCGCACACAGTGACATCGTGTACGAGCTGGTACTTTCACTAATAAAGCACTGACCTGGAAGGTGCAGGCGAGCGCGAGCGCGGCCACCCGCAACGCCAGCGGGGCGGCGTGCGCCAGCCGGAAGTACGTCAGCAGCGCCAGCACCAGCGAGCCCAGTCGGCGCGCACACAGTGACATCGTGTACGAGCTGGTACTTTCACTAATAAAGCACTGACCTGGAAGGTGCAGGCGAGCGCGAGCGCGGCCACCCGCAACGCCAGCGGCGCGGCGTGCGCTAGCCGGAAGTACGTCAGCAGCGCCAGCACCAGCGAGCCCAGTCAGCGCGCACACAGTGACATAGTGTACGAGCTGGTACTTTCACTGATAAAGCACTGACCTGGAAGGTGCAGGCGAGCGCTAGCGCGGCCACCCGCAACGCCAGCGGGGCGGCGTGCGCCAGCCGGAAGTACGTCAGCAGCGCCAGCACCAGCGAGCATAGCCGCACCACCGCGAACACCGTGCCGTTCAGCATGCTCACCGCTACAATATTTTGGAATATATTTTACTATTTTGTTACGATGCTAGTGGCCCAACGTTAACGACTAAGTAGTTTCCTAACCATGTTTCCTAACCATACGTACCGCCCGAGAGTTTATCTTACTAAACAATTGCTTTAATGGTGTAGGAAAACATCATGAGATAATTTTGGCTTCAGCAGTGTCGAGCGCAAGGAGGGGAATGAGCGATGTAAAGCTAGCATTGACACCGTCTAGCATTGTTATTTGTTGCTCAGAAATTACTCTAGCAACAAAATTCTCCTTAGTGCAACTAATTAGCATCCAAATTAAAGCACTAAATTTTTAGCACTACAAATACTTTAGTTGCTTGAATAACAACCGAGCGCCATATTACAATGCTAGACGGTGTTAACGCTAGCTTTACAGACGTAGAGGAATGAGCTTTGAACACTAAGTGTTTTGAGCGATATTTAATTCAAATTTAAATAACTTTTTATTGCAGTAAATAAAAGTATCAACTAAGAGAAGTAGAGAGGGCGGTCTTATCGATTAAGAGCGATTTGTACCAAACAAGTCAGACCAGGCTATCTTGTACCTTTTAAACTGAGGACAAAATCATGAAAAAATATATATACTTGGAATGTTTATATTTAGTTATCTTGTAGACAGGCTTTTCGAACGACAGCCCACACGTTGGGACTCAAAGTATTTTTCTGCTCGCCAAATTTGCGCCCTCCCTCCCCCCTTCTTCTTTACCAAAATGTCATTTTTACCGACTTCAAAAAGGAGGAGGTACTAAGTTCGACTGTATTTTTTTTTAATGTATGTTCACCAATTTTTCTAAAAAGTTTAATTTTGCAAAACGTGTGGATATATGATATATACCTCAAATGTTGACTTTCTTCTAAATTTTAAACAGTCTATCTATGAGAACAACGGGAGAGGCAAACAGAAGGACGGGCGGACAGACGCGTGAGGATTTTATAAGTTCCGTTTTGTCTTTGTGAGGTATAGAACCCTAAAAAAGATTGCAGTCTTGAATTGGAATCAGATGCGTAAGATCTAAAAAATGTACCTAGTGTAATTTACCCACTACTAAGTACATTTGTTTAGAAAAAAATACAAATAAATAAATTAAATAAAATAAATATTCTCAGACAAATCACACATGGTCATCTGGCCCCAAAGTAGGATTCCCTGTGTTATGGGTTACCAGAGACTGCTATACATACTTATATACGTTTAAATACATACATATATAGATATATTTAACACCCAGACACAGAGCAAACAAATCTGCTCATTACACAAATGCTTGCCCTGGGTGGGGATCGAACCCACAACCCTTGGATCAGTAGTCAAGGCCAATAACCACTGAGCCACCGAGTCAGTCAATTCATGCATATAAGGGTAAATCCAAACAAATCCCAAATGAACATGCTATTTTATTTGATGGGGCGTCGCGCAGCGTCAGTGTGTGGTCTGTCTGTATGGATATTAACCTAAAATCATCCCTTTTTACCGTGCCCAAAATGTATGTATGTCTTTTTCTTTGGCTGAGACTATGGCCTAAACGGCTTAATGGATTTTGGTGTGTGGGATGTCGTTAGATTCGTCTTGATCCCGCGAGTGCTATAGGATACATTTTTACGTAGGGTCATGTTTTTATGTAGTCAGGTTTGCGATTTTAAAATAAAATGATTAGGTTATATGTCTATGCCTAAATTTGGTGACCTGGATAGGCATGGTTCATCCATAGCCTAAGGATCATAGAGCAAACGAAGCGGTCGCTTGGCATGGGAGAAACGCCAAATTGCGTATTATTGCCGTATTCTTGACATGGCGCCTATAACTTGGCACGCTTTTTTTGTTTTTAAGGGTTTTTATCAGGTCGCCATGCTAACACTAACTAAACAGTAACTGGCGGCTCTTGGCGCCAAAATCGATGTACGCTTAACAGTTCATGGCAACAATTGGCACATGCGAGTACCGGTATAGTGCGTGCCACTAAAGATGAGACATGGCACACCACGTAAAACATTTAAAAAAACACATTAGGATCAGAGATATGCTATATATAAGGGGAGGTAGATAGGTTACATGTGCCCAAAAAGGCATCTCTTTTCTTAGTAGCATTTGATGCAACGGAAGTAAACTACTTATAATGTTGTGTGTGTAAATGGATTCGATTTTCAATTGTTGTTTGTTAGTGCATAACCCATGTATGGTAACAAATCTCTGATTAGGACGATGTTTTACGACAATTACACCTTTATGTCATAATTGAAAACGCTAAACACATTAAAAAACCGACTTCTATCGCAACAACTTAGTGCATTTTTGCATTATTATTTTTGGTGTTTGCTAATTTTCTAATAAAGTACTAAACTGATTCTGATGAAAAATTTTATGGGACCACACGGGAAGTACTAGCTTTCAAATAAAAAAAGAATCATAAAAATCGGTTCACCCAGTCAAAAGTTCCTAGGTAACACATTTAAAAAAAAAACATACAGTCGAATTGAGAACCTCCTCCTTTTAGGAAGTTCGTGCTCTTCCTACTTTGTCTTTTTAATGATTTACGTGGCGTGTCAAGTCTCATCTTTAGTGACACGCATTATACTAATTCAGTGTTCAAAAATACACTTGAATTAAAACAATGTCTTCCTACAAAAACAAGAAATTTCGCACTCGCTTCGCTTGCGCATCTTTTATTAGTGTTGTCCGTTCCATAAGCCTCCATAAGTCACAATTCTGCTTTTCTATGACATCTTAACTCCTAAAGGCATCGCAACTCCTAAATGTCTGGAAAAACATCGCAGGGGTTTTATTTTAATATCAAACTTTGGAATGTCTTATGGAGCGCAATTCAAAAACTAAACTCAGACTGCAGGCCGGCCCACAAAGTGCAACTGTTTAGGAACTCATGGTCTACAGCTTTAATTCATCTGTACCGAGTAGGTATATCAAGTAATTGTGCTGTCTGCCTGTCTCACTATAGATGAAGTTGAGTCGCCCCCGATATGGCAGAAATTAAGTCCATGAACAAACCATTACAGTCAGATTATTTTCCACTCACTTAGGGCCTACCCCGAACACTGCATACAACGGTCGTGAAATGATATTTCTAAAAAACAAATGACGGAGCAAACAAAATCACGCCGAAATTCTACACGTTCGAGAAACAAGCTATAACCAACCTGTTTCAATCTGGGTGACAAGGGGGTGAGGTCGGAATCTAGAGAGCGGCAGGGAGTTTCCATACTGTATGATAATACTAATATATATACTTTGCTTAGGGTGTCACTAATGTACAAGAAGGTGAATGGTGCCTACCATTAATGTTGACGAATTTCCGGATTTGTTTGATTTTATTTTTTTTTATTAAAAATTTGAGTGTGTTTGGCTGCACCTCACCTGATGGTAAGTGCCAATGCAGCCGAGGATGTAACACGCAAGCTCAAATAGTGCCTATTCACTCTCGTCTTGAAGATTCCTAAATTATACGAATCGGGGAATACAGAATTATACGAATTAATTTATAGAGCGTTGAGTCTATACAAGATGCTTATGCAGCGCAAATAATATATGTATTATGTGTACCCCTACACATCTAAAACTGGATTTAAGGGAACTATTGATAATCTTAGTGGCAGTAGACGATTCACATAGCTCATAGAACAGATGGGCGTTGGGGCAGTAAAGTTCTGGAGTGGTGACCGCACACCGGGAGACGTAGCGTAGGCTGGCCTCCCACTTGGTAGACCGACGACCTGATGAAGATCGCGGGAAGCCGCTGGATACGGGCAGCGTAGGACCCGTCGTAATGGAAATCCTTGATGGAGGCCTTTGTCGCGCAGTGGACGTTTTTCGGCTGATATGATGATTGATAAACACACTACAATATTCTTCATTTAACTTATATGTTTATACTTGTTTGAAACTCACCCTTGTCAAGGAAATCTTCTCTTTCTCCTCTGAGGATGGTGTTGAGGCGATAGCTGTGTGAAACAAACTCTGCCAGAGAGTGCAGGACTACCAAGCACACTCCTACTCTTTGGAACCTTAAACAAAAGCACATGATAATAAATAAAATTGCATTCCATATCCTTTACAAAAAAATGTTATTGAAAACTGACTAGTAATCACTTTTATTAATGGGCACAGGCTCAGATTAAAAATAATATAGATAAAATAAAAATAAAATAAAAAATAAATATTCTGGGACAAATCACACATGGTCATCTGGCCCCAAAGTAGGATTCCCTGTGTTATGGGAACCAGAGACTGATATACATACTTATATACGTTTAAATACATACATATATAGATATTTAACACCCAGACACAGAGCAAACAAATCTGCTCATCACACAAATGTTTGCCCTGGGTGGGGATCGAACCCACAACTCTCGGATCAGTAGTCAATAGCACTAACCACTGAGCCACCGAGTCAGTCAAGACATTCAGATATTGATATAGATATTGAGTTTCAAACAACAATCATAACAAAAAGTGGGGTAACGCTGGGTCTATTATATACATATGAATCTTTACCTTAAGAGGAAGCTGCGACTTTATATACAAACGACTAACAATTTTCACCTCTTAAATATTATCCGATTTGGACCAATTTTCGATAGGTTGACAGTCAGAACAAAAGCTAGGCTTATACGTTTAATCTTTTAAATTAGTGATTATAAATAAACAAAAAATGGTCGAAATTAGTTTTGTATGAAAACACGTGAACGACAATAAAATTAAACTTATTAACTTTATCGAAAAAATAAAAACGTATAAGCCCAGCTTTTGTTTTGACTGACAACCTATCAAAAATTGGTCCAAATTGGTTAACAAGAGGTGAAAATCGTTAACGCCGTTTGTATGAAAAGTCATAGCTTCTCACAATCCTCTTAAGTGGTGACCTCGAATAATGTTTCGACACGTGTATCATGTATCATTCACTGTAATTAAGACAGGTGCATTTGAGACATTTCACAGCAAATTTCGGCATGTTGACGGTAAGCTGCGTTTTCAAAGTGCTAACATCAGAATCATTTTTCTGAAATAAAATATTTGAATTGAACTGAATTAAACTACATCTACCTTTTATTTTTGATCTGAGGGCACAGGTTAGAAAAGGAATATTACCGTAGTAACTGTTAGTAACTTGAGTTACACACTTTTTATCAACTGTCAAAAATGAAATTTTGTTAAAAAAATGCAGAAATCGAAGATAGTCATAGAAACTATGTTCAAGCGAGAGAAACCGCTGGCAAAACCTAGTATTGCATAATTTTTGGTTCACAAGCTTTTGCCCACGGCTTTACCCGAGTGGACGCTGTTTTTACGACTGTCTTTGAGGGTGAGTAGAGTGCGAGCCGCGATGCTTGTTGATTGCTTTTTATGAAAACTTACTTAAATCCATATGCAGCAACAATGAATGCAAACGCAGCAACAGCCTGCCTGATACGTCCTGACCATTCATCTTTCTTGATGCGTTGGAAGTACAATTCAGGGATCGTGTGGATCCAGTAAGCAGCCTGAACAACCCACCACAGCTTCAATAGGAAGCTCATTGGGTGGTAAGGGTAGCCTAAAAAAACATTTTAAGTGTAAAATTATTTGAAATTCCATATACAATAAAAGGTCAGAAAAAAGTTCTTATCAGTCGATAACTTCATAATGTTTATGTTTCACAACAGAGATAAGGCTGATTATGTAGTGGTGGGTGATATAATAACTGTAAAAAATATATTGTTTGCCCACCACACAGTTACACTAAAGGATCATTAACACACTCTAATAGGACTATGGAACAATAGATGTGGTTAGCAAATTCAGTTAGCAAGGACCCAGCCTTCGCGTCGACATGCATTTATAAAATATACATAGTATTGCTTGTACATTTCCAAATATGTAACAAAAAAGTTAATTGTATGTTTTAATAAATTAAATAAATAAATACGACTGGTCGTCCTGGAAATTGGTGGTTTTTCGCCTGATATGATGATGATGATGTAAATAAATAAATATTTTCAAGTTTGGAAGAAGACTAAGAAATTGACCGCTCATCATTTTATAGGATAGCATTATCAAGTTAAGTGGGCGTGGGCAGGGCACATAGCTTGTAGAACAGATGTCCACTGAGGCCGTGAAGTTCTTGAGTGGCGATCGCGCACCGGAAGACGTAGCGTAGGCAGACACGGTGGACCGAAGACCTGATGAAGGTCACCAGAAGCCGCTAGATGCGGGCCGCGCAGGACCGGTTGTCGTGGAATCCTTGGGGGAGGCCTTTGTCAGCAGTGTATGTCTTTCGGCTAATATGATGATGATTATCAAGTAAGGTTATTTGACAGGGTGCATTCCGAAACTTGCAATCCATTGTATGATCGTAGTAATAACAGGTCATCTTTGGTGATATGTAGACAGGTAAGTATGTGTGACTCAAGTCTTTAATAAGTTAGATTATTAATCAAGAAAACTATGAAACAAACAAAAGAATGTGTTTAAAACTAATGTAAACATATAAAACAATAGTCATTAGTTTAAAATAATTTATGTAACAATTGTTGCTTGTTTATAAACATTGGTCTGGAAAGCTATTTTTATAAACATGTATTGACAAAACTAAGATTGTTTCTGAACATGCCCTTTTTCTAGATTAAAAACATTCATTTCTCCTTGGTTTTTATTATTTTTAATAACTTGTGGTTGGCCCCCAACTGTGAACTCATGACGTACTCATTTAAAAAAGTATAGAGACCAGTTCCATTTAGTTCTAGTGGTGTTTCAACATTCACAACCCCCTATATCTTGGCAACCCCTTGACTGATTTGGTTCATGTTCAAACTTGAAAATTGGTTTTGTCTTATTAGTTCGCCTACCAAATTTCACAACTTTCTAATCAACAATACTTGAGTTATCATCTAAGAAATATTATATGTACACAGGCTAGCACATCAAGCTACACACTTTGGACTTTGTACCGTTCTTATGCCGAATGCGTATGGATCAGAATCGCACTACGAGGATCATTTTAAAAGACTCAAATAATATATGTTCAGTACTTAAAACTTCATTGTATTCTGTCATGCTACAAGTATCTTAATTAATCAATATAAATTATTAAGATATAAATAAAATGTCGACAAGAGTCATAATCTTAGACCACAGAAATCACTTCGTAAAAAGTGTACCTAGTAATAATAGGTCATCTTTAACGGAACACTTGAAGTCAATTGTATGTGTTTGTACATTTAAGATTTTTTTTTAAATTTAAATGGAATCAAGATTATTTTTATCTCTTGATTCCTTGCTTGTATTTTCTACATTAATTTTTACACCTACAGACAGAAAACCTTTAATATTTATTGGTAAAAATTTGATAACTGAATGTCTCTTCTTTCCTATTATTTTTAGTGGGTCTTTACTTGCCTAAATTCTTAAATTACAGTTAACCTACACTGTTACAACTATGATAAGTGGAATGTACAAACTCACCATCCCAAAGTTGCAGGATGTTGAATATGAACCCTTCTCTGAGGATAGCATCTCCACCCCACAACAATGTCACCAAGTGGAACACCACCAGCTGGCCAGACTCATTGAGAGCACTCAATCGGGATTTTGATAAGTGGAACTTCTTTGATATTTTCTAAAATAAAATATATTTTCAACAACTTTAGCTCAGTCAATGTTTCATTCAATAAGGAAGGTACAAGACGGACAGCTGTTATATCTTTATGAATGTAACTCACATCTAAGA
This sequence comes from Coleophora flavipennella, assembly GCA_947284805.1. Classification (NCBI taxonomy): domain Eukaryota; kingdom Metazoa; phylum Arthropoda; class Insecta; order Lepidoptera; family Coleophoridae; genus Coleophora; species Coleophora flavipennella. Next base: position 4,909,732 of record OX369292.1, read on the forward strand.
AATACTCCTGAAGGATAGCATGCATAACGATGCAAACCAGCGAGTAGAAGAACACCGCGCAGGCGTCCTTCCAGCCCGCTTCATAGAAGAACGGCTCGCCTTTCGGCGCCTCTCGTGTGGGCTCCACTCCACTAACATTATGATGCAGGCTTATGAACAAACTCGCTATTGGACTCGTAGCCTGCAACACACATTCAACAACACCGTGAATCCACTCCACCTTGCTCCAAAACAGAAATAAACACGGCTTACGTGGCATATTACTTTACACATACCTGTACCATCAGCCCCACCAGGAAAACCATAACAACACACGACACAATATCCGCATGGTTCTGGATTACAAATTCGTGACTAAAAATAGGTGGGTTCTTGTTAGTTTTTCTTCCAATTGCAGGCTTTACACCCATTTTCCCGGCAATAACCTAAACCTGGAAAAGACGAGTTTTATAGTCTACACTGAAATGTCCGGTCACAACGTAATAATTCTGAGAATATCGTAGAATTATCAATTAATTCGGGTATGATATCGTACCAATTCGATGCAAATACGAACAATTATCTCAAAACAATAATTCTTGACAGGCCTGAGTTTTACGACGAATACGATACGTACGACGACGTGACAACTTTCACTCCTGCTGTAGTGCTACGCGGCGAAACGTCAACCATTTGTTTAGTTGTGTTGGCACCCGGAAAGGTCGTTTAATTTACTATTTCAACCGATTTCGAAACATAACAGCAATAGTTATGTTTTACTTTTCAGTGTTAAATTATTTAGTAAAATTTTAAATATGCAATCACCTATTCTTTAAAGTGATTATAAAGACTGTGAAATTAAAGAAAATGTATTCAGTAGGTACTTTATTTCCGGTGTACATCAAGGCAGGCATAGATATTTTGTTTACACTTTTACAGGTACGTAGTGGTGCTCACAGATCACTACTATTAGTAGCATGGTGGTGCTGTTGAATCGGCTGTGTGAATCGATTCCAAAATAATAGCAGCGTTTTACCTACCAATAAAACGCTTATTAACTACTTACCTAATTCGAAAGCCTATAAATTGAGAATAGCAACACTGTTTTCTGAACTGTGGCGGAAACGACACTACACTTGACCGGAAATGCTTAAGATTCCACCTCTGATAGATTCTAGTTCTCTTACTTCCCACCAGGTGGCGATATTCGCCTTATGGCAGACGGTCGGTGTCTGTCTCATTGCATTCGAAATTATTCCAGGCAGGATTGAAGTTAGGCTTTCGAATTAGGTAAGTAGTTAATAAGCGTTTTATTGGTAGGTAAAACGCTGCTATTAACTCACTGTACCGTCATTCGAAAGCCTATAAATTGAGACGTGTTTGTTATCGCCTGGTGGAGAAGTTATGATGAAAAGTCAATGTTATTGACAGCCAATGTGATCAAGAGATTAAACATTTTTAACTAGTGCTTACTTGTAGTGGTATCTACATGTAGCGTTTTGGGGTTCTGTAGTCAATAAGGAACCCTAATAGTTTTTATATAGTACCTACGATTAGAATTATGCAAATAATACTGAAACGTAATGTACTAAAAGTATTCAAGTAAACAAGGCTATAACAGCTGTAGTAGCTAGCTGGTTAAGCCTAGTTAAGTAATTCAGGTAGGTACCTGTACCTCCCTTATTATGTGAGTGCAGTAGTTAAAATAAAATAGTGTATAAGGAGAACAGGAGCTATATTTTATTAAATTTTTGTAAGAAACAAATTATGCTTATTCTAGGTATTTATGATAAAATTAAAATGACATTCTTGATTTAATAGTGAAACGAAACTTGGTTAATGATCACAAATCACTGGTAGAATCAGTTCACTGGTGCAAAAGTAGCCGATACCCCAGTTTGGGTCTGTGTCGGGCTCGGACGAATTTCCCGGCAATAGAACTGCTTGAAGGTTCTTTCGGTCCTCCAGTTTCCTCTGGCCAGGATGTCTTCAATTGGAAAGTTTAGGGTCCAATGTTTCGAGGCTACCGCGGGACGAATGCTCCCCGGGGTGGCCCTGATGCCGGCTTCAAGGAGAAGTTTCTGTACCCAACGTGATATTACCGTACGAGACGCGGCTTTTGGTGCTCCACATGCTGTAAGAAATAAATTGGAACTGTCACAAAGTGTTCGTCTTGATGACGATAGTTTTATCACTTGTTTGACCCAGTAGACTGGATCGAGTTTAGTCTGATTTTTGTTACAAATAAGACGCCACCCTGATTGTCTGGTGTCTGAGTTATCGGTCTTTGAACCGAACTTAGGCCAGAAAACAACATAGTCATCCGACACTTCATAATGGCTGTCATCGATTGCAAGTAATGTTAAGTCATGCACTCTGCGACCGGAGCAGAGGAGCAAGATAGAGGCTGCCCGTTTAGAGCATTGGAATAAATTACTCGTATCACAGTCGCTATTCAGGAGCCATGAGACTAGCACATCAACGTCCCAAATTGGTGGTTTAGAAATTACTCTTGGGTTTTGCAGGGATATTGATTTCAGCACTTTTTTGACCAGGACGTGATTACTTAGGCGGTCAGAACTTTCGGGGTTACAAAGAGTTGAGATTGCTGACTTATACACTAAAATTGTACGATATGCTAGTTTATATTTTAAGTGCAGGTCGATCAAGAATCTAGCAAACTGCGAACCAGTGGGGTTGTTAGATGACGTAACATTATGACCAAAACACCACTCTAGCCATTTATGCCATGCGTTTTTGTAGGTTCTTAGAGAGGAATCACGCCAACCTGATTTTAGGAGCTCCTTTTGTTGCGGTGTCCAATCTCTTAGGCTCGCACTCCACCCCCACATCTCCATATCTGCAGGGACATCTCGTGGACTTTCGGTGGTGGGCGACCCGTTGTTGTGTCCACTAGGACTTGGTGAAGGCGGTGAATTGTGAATGGCGGTGACACGGCTCTGTTCTTGATGTCCGGCCTCCAGAACACTTTCTCCCAGATCGGAGCCACAATTAGGTAGATCCCTTTGGCCGTATTTAGGTGAGTTAGGACTTTGGGTATCAGAAATGGAGGTGGGAATATCCACGCTAGGGAAAAATTCCAGTCCTGGCTGAATGCATCGTGGAAGTACGCATTTTTGTCTGTGCAGTCTAGACTGGCGTAGCGAGGAACTACATGTGCCGTCTTGGAAGCCATCAGGTCTATGCAGGGAGTTCCCCATTTGTTGAAGATAACAGACGTTATTTGTGGGAGTAGGTGCCACTCGGGCGGGGCTTGAAGCCGGGATAACCGGTCCGCTTCGCTGTTGAATTTCCCAGGTAAGTGATAGGCTACGAGATTGATGCGGGCTCTGTCCAGAATCCTGAATATTTCCCTCGTCGTATGCATAAGACTGGATGATTTTGACCCGCCTTCCTTCTTGAGGTACGACACGACAGTTTTGTTGTCGCTCTGAAGCATCACCGAGCGGTTTTTTAAATAGTAGGATTGTCTTTGTAGTACCCGAAGCACAGCTAGCATTTCTTTTTGATTCGAGTGGAGGTTCAGTTCTTGAGCTGACCAGCGGGCCCCCATTTGAATGTTGTCTAAGCGGGCACCCCAAGCTAACCCGGACGCGTCTGTTGTTAAGAAGTGGTGAACCGGTGGGTAATGTAGTCGAGATCTCACATTGTGATTCCTTATCCACCATCTTAGTTCTGTCAGTACTGTGGTAGGTACCGGTAAACGGTGACAAGAATCTAAAATTAACAAATCTTTGCAAAAAAGTAGGAGGTTGCGGTGATTTAACCGACCGCGAGGTACAGGGAAGCTGGCAAAGTTTATGAGTCCGATAAGACTTTGTATTTCTTTTAGGTTGGCTGTTTTTCGAGTCAGAATGGGGTTGATTTTGTTTGCAAGGGATTGACATTTCTTTACCGGCAACCATTTTAGTCCAGCCCATGGGTCCCAGCATATACCCAGAAACTCCAGGCAAGTTTGAGGAGACAGTATGGACTTTTCGAAATTTATCTGCCAACCTAGTCTTTCTAAAAGATCTACGGTTTGCTGTACATGAAAGGACAGTAGATGTTTGTTTTGACTGGCCAAAAGAAAATCGTCCAAGTATGTTACGATCCTGATTCCTCTGTCTCTCAGGGTTTGTGCAATCCAGTTCGTCAGCATCGCAAATACTTTCGGCGCTGTCGCTAGTCCGAACGGAAGGCACGTCATTTGGTGTATTTGTTGGTTGTAAATCAGCCTCAAAAACCTCCTGTGCGAAGGGGAAACTCGGACGTGAAAATATGCGTTTGAGAGGTCGATCTTTACTAGCCAATCGAACGGCTGCAGGAAATCTGGGAGCCTTTGCATATTTATCAGTCGGAATTTTGACACAATCAGATAGTTGTTCAGATTTCGAAGGTTGAATATAGGTCGCATCGAACCATCGCTTTTTGGGGAGAGGAACATAGGAGATACGAAGCTTGGAGACAGCTGTGCGCTTTCTAGGACTCCCGAATCTAACATCTTTTGTACTGCACCTGACATCTGAGGAGAGGTCGGGGTTTGATATTTGTGGCTTAGTAGCCGCGGTACTAATAGCGGTGGTTTTTGTTGGAATGGGATTCTGTAACCCTCTATAACCTTTATTATCGTTTCGGGGGCATGCAGGTCTCTCCAGGCTTGGACATAGTTCGCTAACCGACCTGCCACACGCCCCGAGTCAAAACTTTCGCTGCGAGCGAAACCTTTTTGGGCCTTGCTTGGGGTTACCTTTGCCTGAAGGCTCATCTTGGTAAGACCTGTGCCGTGATGACTTGCCGGAATCGAATCTGTTTGATCTATTGTCACGGTTCTGCGAGGACCGTTTTGTATTTCCTTGCGCATTATTATACCCTTGCGTAGCAGGGTACATAGGTAACGGAACTACACCTTGTGGAGGGTAGAAGGGGTAATAGGCACCTTGCGCAGGTGTGGATGCATTAAATGGTATTCTACCAAAGGGACCGAATGCATTGCGGTTCGAATCTAATTGACCCTGCGCGGGTTGTTTATTTGAAGGTCCCGGTTGCGATCCGGACCATGCGGGCTTTTGGGATGGCGCTGAGTTTCGGGCAGGCCAGAACGACTTACTGACTCCCCCAGTTTTTTCTAGGACAGAGGTGAACAGTTCTTTGTTAAAGAGATTTTCGCACGTAGGTGGTATTTTTCGTAAATTTGCTCGGGTAAATTTGTCTTTGACGGATCTCAAGATACAGTCGCGCCTTTGTTCTATCATATCGGCCCTATGGCCGCAAGTAAGCTGAAGAAGGTCACTTGAAATTTTATTATAACTACCCTCAACAAAAATTTCATTGACCTTTTCTCTAATAGATGCCTCTGTAATTTCTGTCGCACTTGCTGCCCACGTAAAAAGAGAATGGAACCCTGCCTCCGCAGCTTCCTTTTGCTTAATAAGGGCATGTGTGATCGCGGCAAAGCTACGTTCTAGCAACGCTAGGTTTGGATATTTATCATATGGTTTGATTTCATCATTGCATTCAAGTTCCACAAACCCTGGGGCGGAACAGTAGGATTTTTGTACGTCAGAGTATCTAACATCGGACCATTCCGGGCTATCGAAGTGTTGAAACTCCTTTATCAAATCTACATGAGCTTTAGATGATTTTGGAAGGGAGGGTTCCTTTAGAACTGTATTCATGAGCAAGTTAAAGCTGACGCTTGAATCAGGTTTTTTAGCGTCAACCGCATTTTCATGTTCGTTGTCCGAAAATAATTCACCACTGACCGCGACACTAATTTGGTCGTCTTGAATTTCATTAGCACACATGGGAGGGTACTGCGGAAAATATTGGGGCACCATGGGGGTACGCGACAGAAATTCTTGTATCTTACTAACCTGGTCAGTAAGCTTGCGCAGCTCATCGTCCTCTTTACGACGTTTTTTATCACTACTGCCCTCAACAGGTGCCTTACGTTTATTTTTGTTCGCTAAAGGGCGATCGGAGCGCACTTCATGCACCGATGCCGTAACCGTCGTCACCGCAGGGGGATCCGAGGTGGATGTGGAGTCCGAGGTGGCATTACTACCACTATCCGAATCACTCATACTGTAAAATAAAATAAAAAATTATAAAATTATCCGAACGGTAACACCGTTATTTTTTGGGAAATTAGTTTTTAAATAGACACGAGGGTTCTCACGTGGTCGCTGACGCACGCTGGTTGAACCCGTCCGCACAGTTCGAAGAACAAATTGCCAATGAGACAGACACCGACCGTCTGCCATAAGGCGAATATCGCCACCTGGTGGGAAGTAAGAGAACTAGAATCTATCAGAGGTGGAATCTTAAGCATTTCCGGTCAAGTGTAGTGTCGTTTCCGCCACAGTTCAGAAAACAGTGTTGCTATTCTCAATTTATAGGCTTTCGAATGACGGTACAGTGAGTTAATATCGATATTGCTATTGAAACTAAATACATTTAACGACCGAATATTTCGTTCACTAATTCACAAACAGATGGCGGTAAAAAAAACACTTATTAATTTTGCCAGATAATAATTCAACTCGTTCTTAGCAAAAAAATCAGAAATTTCAGTTTGTGCTCTTTGGTGTGCTTAGCGGCAGCGAAGTGCAGTTATTTGTGTAATTTTGTGAAGGAATTCGGACTTCAGCGAAGTAAACTGACGGAAGTATTGATTATTACATGTATTCAGTGTATTGTTTCCCTTATTTTCATTGCAATTGAATACATATTCGCTGAAAAAACACATATTTTGTGAAATGTATACTTTTTTGTTCCTTTGTAGACTTCACATCAAAATATTGAACAAATAAATTTGTATTGGACTATCAGCTGTAAAATGAAACAGAATAGAGATGTTCGACTGTATTTTACTTTTTATTTCATGACTCTGGACAAAATACTTATCATAAAAAAACTATTTTTTGCAAAATCGGAAATTCGCAATCCGCGTGGATTCGCAATTCGCAATCACGCCTCTAAATCACTGTAGTTTCAGTCTATAAGCCACCCAAGGACGCCTTCCCGAGCCCACTATTACCAACCCACGACCATCCCTATATGTACGTTGGAGACTGTCTTTAACGGTCATCACACCTCCTGGGGCTACACCTCCAACGACACCAATGCAATATCACCTCTCTAGCAGACTGGGCTGAACAGGAGAATTTCCAGCTTAAACCTACAGCAGCAAACTATAGTAGGTTCTGTGGGGTTCTACTTGGTGCCGCGCGTCGACATATCCCAAGAGGGTGCCGTAAGAAATACACTCCAAGCTAGAATGAGGAGGCCGAAAAAGCATACCAGGAGTTTCTAACCACCAGTAGTCAAACTGCGGCTAACGATCTAATTGTAGCACTGGATGAGACCCGACGACAGAAATGGGTGGGAAAAGTAGAGGGCCTCGACTTCACACATTCAAGCAGAAAGGGCTGGCCGCTTCTTCGGAAAATGGGTGGAATTTCTGCGCCGGAGCCTATGAGGAGTACTGGGAATCCAGACGATATAGCAAAACGTCTCCAGCTGCTAACAAAAAGCGGGTCTTTGGACAAAATATTTGCTAAATCAATCCACAAGGATTCCCTAAAAAAATATCCAAAACCTTCCTCCAAACATCACGCTGGACGCTCCATTTACAGTCTACGACCTCGAAACTGCTCTACGGGCAACTAAATGTGGGAAAGCAGTGGGTATGGATGACATCTATTTGGATTCATGGCCCACCTTGGAAAACGAGCTAAACGCTAGCTAGCCAATTTCTTCAGTAATATCCTGGAGACCGGCGTCCTTCCTCCCTCTTTTAGAATAGCGAAGATCATTGCTATTCTTAAGCCTGGAAAACCCGCCAAAGATCCTGCGAGCTTTAGACCAATTTCGCTGCTCAGCGTCAGCTGAAAGTTGTTGGAGTGCTTGTTGTTCAACAGATTGGGTTAATTGAACCGAGCCATGCGCACTATCATGGGTGCTCTTTGCCCAACACCCACTCCCTGGCTGCCCGTGCTGTCTAATATAGCCCCCTCTCACCTGAGGCGTAAGCAGGCAGCAGCAGCTGAATGGGCAAAAGTGGAAAGTGTTAAGCTAGCACACCGGATGCCGATACCTAAAACTCTTGACGGGGACGTTCCGGAACGCCTTAAGTCACGCAGGCCCATCTGAACCGCTAGATCTACGGTCATCTTGGCAAGCGGACTGGGAGGAACACGAATGCTCAGCGAGCAGCGTAGTTCAAGATCCGACTGTTCAACTGCCTGGCTTCAAGGCGGGCCGTAAGATTTGGTCTTCGTTGAACCGCATCCGGACAGGGATCGCCCGCTGTAACTACCACCTTTACAAATGGGGCCTCAAGGATTCGCCGTCATGCGACTGTGGCGCCCCTCAGCAAAAAAATGATCATATCGTGGCCAAGCGCTTCGCGGGCGGACTTAGTGAGCTAAACGACCTTATCCCGGCGGCTGTAGACTGGCTACAGAGCTTAGATATAGATATTTAACTTTACAATGCAGGTTTCCTTTAGAAAGGCCGTACGATAATAATAATAATAATAATGGAGTACGCGGCATGAGATGGACTAGGTCACAAAACGAAAACCTCATGCGTGCGTACTACGGTGCGACGGGGGGAGAAACTCTTCGGACGGGCTATCGAGCGAGGCTGCACCAGGCATTCATGCATTTGGAGCCTACATTGTCTGTCTCGGAGCAAAACCTAACGGATCGAGTTCGGTACATATTACACTCGAACATCTTTAGCGTGACCGAACTCGAAGGACTACGAAGCGAGGTCGTTCCCGCCTCGAGATCCTCATTAAATGGCTCGCGCCGATTATCAGCGCATGTACCGCAAGTGGCTGAGCCAATTTCAGACCCACCACCTCCACCATCACTTGACGAGGATAATGAGGCGGAAACGATATCCCAGGAATTAGAGCAAATCAGGAGTAAACTAGAAGAGGCGATACAGAATTCCGCATTTTGCCTCCCGAGGAGAGGTCACGGCTTCCACGATTGCCCCTTAGCGTCCGAAATCGGGATGTCATTGAGGCCGTAAATCGCATGCTGCCAGAATATCTGGCAAACAGCAGCGATCTCAGTGATACGAACTCAATCCTCTTTGGCGCTGCAATGGCAGTCTGCCGTTTCATCGGTGCCAAATTGCCGGAGCCGGCTCGCACGTCCCGTTCATGGGAAAAGCCGGCATGGCAGAAAAGGATTGAGCGTCGTATTACTGAGGCTAGAGTCCTTATTGGCAAACTAATTGCTTTCAGGTCGGGCAACAGTAGGCCCCGAGTGATGCGCTTTGTCAGGCTCGCATTTGCGGGATCGGACTTTGATCCCGCATGACGCAATGCCATGCGATTAGTGACGGAGCGCAACGATGACCTGAAGCAACGGATAGCTGCGTGGGGAAACCGTATTCGGCGATACTCGGAGCGAGTAGACCGGTTTCGCCAGAATCGCCTCTTCATGAGTGATCAAAAGAAGTTCTATAAGTCTCTGGACCGACCTGCTGTGTTGGACACAGGCGAGAGACCGGATCATGCGGTTATTGTAGCCATTTGGCGCAACCTGTGGTCCCGGCCTGTGCAGCACAACGAGGGGCAATGGACGGCTGAGCTGGAGGAGGCGTATGCTCGCATTGAACCTATGAACCCCGTGGCCATTAGTGCCGATGATGTTTTGCAAGCGGTCCGTAAAGCTCCGAACTGGAAAACTCCAGGGAGCGACGGATTACACCACTATTGGGTTAAGGGGTTCCATGCGAGTCACGAGACCTTGGCCAGTTTCAATACCGCCCCATTACGTGTCTTTCCACCACCTACAAGATACTGACATCCATTCTGAAGGCAAAAATTGACGCCTTCATTGAGGCGAATGATATCATGGCGGTAACTCAGAATGGCTGTCGGGGCGGTAGTCGCGGTACGAAGGAGCTACTCCTGGTTGATGCGGTCGTGGGTAAATTGGTGAACTGCAATCGACGCAATTTCTCCGCTGCCTGGATTGATTATAAGAAGGCTTTCGACTCGGTCCCCCATTCATGGTCTTCGAACTGTACAAGATAGATGAAACAGTTCGAGACTTCCTCGGATCGTGTATGGGGCAATGGAGTACAATCCTTAGTCTCCATGGTCAGCGGTTGTCGAATTCGGAGGACCGGATTTGGATTAAGAGGGGAAAATTCCAGGGCGACTGTCTGAGTCCACTTTGGTTTTGCCTGTCCCTAAATCCGCTCCGCTTTCTGCTCGAGAAATCAGGGACGGGATTTCAGTTTCGGAGAGGTGGTTCACGCATGACCCACCTTTTTTACATGGACGATCTCAAACTGTTCGCTCCAAATGCAACACGGTTGGAAGAACTGTTGAAAATCACTTGTGATTTCAGCAGTTCCATCAACATGGAGCTTGGAGTGGATAAGTGCGCGATCCTTCATGTAGACAAGGGTAGGGTGGTACATTCAGATGGAGTCGAAAGCGACTCCATGAATATCCGCACCCTGTCTGAAACTGAAACATACCGGTATCTGGGTATGTCGCAGAGTATTGGTGTTCACGAGGCAGGGGTGAAACGGGCGGTTTGTGACGTGTTTTGGGAGCGCCTGACAAAAGTTCTTGAGAGCTATTTGTCGGGCGTTAAAAAGATACGAGCATTCAATGTGAATTTGACTCAACAATGTTACGGTAAGTTACCTGAGTTTTACGTAACATTCGGGACATTAGGCAGTTTGTATACTATAACATAGTAATACTTAATAATATTAAATTATTACAGCTCATATACGTCCCCACCGAGGGGCTCGAGCCTACCCTGAATCAGGGCGATTAGGCCTTAGTCGACCACGCGGGCCCAGTGCGGGTTGGTCGACTTATAATCATTTTAAAAAAATAGGATTTTTAGAGGATCAACAAATCAAAGAAGAAAATGGAGTAAATAACAGATTTTTTTTAAGCAATTAAAAAATCAACTTTAAATTTGTAGCAACTGAAAAAGAGGATCGAGGTGTAGTTCCAGCTATTTTTATGGTCAAAAACGTGGAGTTGATCTTTTTGAATTTAAAAGAGAGCGTTGTTAAAGATGTCGATTGATGACTTTGATTCATTTGACTTTTTTTATTAATTATCATTACCATCAGTACCTTTTTTTATCGTCTGAGTAAGACTAAAGCGGCCAAAGTATACTTTAGGAAGTCACATATGTTACTGATTTCACGAATGTTACCGGTGTGTTACTGTGTCACGAACGTTATGTACAGTTTTGCACAGCCTCACCCAGATGATGAGTTTCATAGATCAACAAAAAGTGGGGTAACGCTCGTTCTATTATACGCGTATGCATCCAGCGTGACCAGATTCAGTATTTTAATACTTTTTCAGTATATTTCATCGATTTTTCCGAACATCAGTATATTTTCAGGTATATTGTTGGAAGTCAGTATTTTTGGGTATATTTTGGTTGACGTTATGGCAACACCGTCGTGAGTGATCGTCTTTGCGACAATGTTTGCGGAATTCCCCGGAACGCGAACATTGGGGACTTTTCCGGATTTATACATGTTATCTATGAGCAAAGATGAGTAAGTTACAGATATGACAAGAAAGACGGCCGTCGCCGGCGTTGTAGTATTGTCATACTACCTATACAATTATCAATCAATACATATGTTCGCCTAAAACTTTACAACTGCTGGACCGATTTTAATGCGGTTTGCGGAATTCGGGACGGACCGCTAGTTTATCTATAATTTTCAAAACAACGTCTAGTTTTTAAGTTTTCAGTTGGATGAATAGGTAGTAGTTAAACATATAAGATATTTTATTACTAGTATAAATTCGTCTAATACGGTTCAAGTGAAATGATTGTCTCTTCTGCACTCGACTTAATCTTTGAGGACTTTCTTTCGATAATTCGGGAATTTCCCCAAAATAGGAGATGTTTTTATCATCATTTAAATAGAACGCGATTTTCGTTGATTTTTCGTTGATTTTGCGAATATAACTCTAACATTTATTGTCAGGATGAATAAATAAAACGTGTTAAAAAAATCAGTATTTTTATTGGTATATCTGTCCTATGTAAGTCGGTATATTTCAGTATTTTTTTGAGGTGCCTCGGTATTTTTGTAAAATTTAATCTGGTCACACTGTATGCATCTTTACCTTAAGTGGTGACCTCGAATAATGTTTCGACACATGATAGGTCCTACCTATCCTTCAATGTAATTGAGACAGGTGCATTTGAGACATGTCATAGTACATTTCGTCATATTGACGGTAAGTCTGCCAACGCGTGACTAAGCACTGAGCATGTAATCAATCACTACGTTTTACTGTAAGGAAAACTCTGCTCCGTCGTGATTGGAGCAGAGTTTTTTATACCCCGTTTTCAAAGCGCTAACAGTATCTACCTCAGAGTAATCATTTGTAGGTATAGAGCGCGTCTACCGCATCGGTCGCTTAATAACACATCGTAGGCAAGTGAGCTATAGTAAACTGTATAGATGTATAAGTGACTAATAGGGATGGGCTGCAGGGCACTATCGCCTTAGTTTGATTATCGATAACCAAGGATAAACAGCAGCATAATATAGTACGTAATTTTAAGAATTTATGTTTGTTTTATGGATTATATAATGTTTATTTCCTAATACATACAAAAATAAAACATCTGTACATACAAGTATAATATACTCACACCCACATGTAGGTACTGTTTGGGGTAGGTAAGACAATTTTTAACTAGCCTTTAATTGAGTTGGCTTATACCATCCTAAACTACATCGTCACTTTCCATCAGGTGAGATGTCGTCTAACTCCTAAAAAAATTTAATTTAAAAAAAGTATCGATTATTAATATATATCATATTTAATAAATTCTTAAAACACTGTTACACTTTTTTTTAATAATTCTAAATTTATTTAAAAAATAATAATAACAAAATGTTTAAATATTTATTTGAATTACTTATATTAAATATTTTTTTAAAAATTTCAAAAAATATGTACAAAAATAAATCAAAAGATAATAATTAGCCGTACATGAATGATTGATAATAAAAATGCAACGTAACGATCCTCAATGAATGGGCCCACCGCACAATACAAACGATGAAAATGGTCTAGTGGGCCCTACCCGCCCCGCAGCCCCCGCACGATTGCCCAGTCTGACGCCTTCCATTGGACGACTGTATGGATTCTTAGACTGTGATTGTACTCTAGAATAAAGATTTTATTCTAGTCAGGTATTCCTAAGTAGAATTTAAATCGTATTAAAATAGTTTTTATTCTTGTGAGGTATTACAAAGTAACAATTTAAATCGTATTAAAAAAGATGTTATTCTTATTAGGTATTTATTCCAAGGGAGCAAGCTATGCTCGAAATTTCATTACGCGATCGAATCGGAAATGAGGAGATCCGTAGAAGAACCAAAGTAACCGACATAGCTCACAGAATCGCTAAACTGAAGTGGCAGTGGACAAGGCACATGCTCGTAGAATAGATGGCCATTTGGGTAGTAAAGTTCTCGAGTGGCCATCGCGCACCGGAAGACGTAGCGTAGGCAAGCCTTCCACTAGGTGGACCGACGACCTGGTGAAGGTCGCGGGAAGCCGCTAGATGGGGGCAACGCAGAACCGGTCGTCATGGAAATCTTTGAGGGGGGCCTTCGTTCAGCAGTGGACGTCTTTCGACTGATATGATAAGGTATTCCAAAGTAATAATTTAAAAACCTTCCTCGTGAACCAGTCCGCCCACTGGTGAAAACCGTATGAAAATCCGTTAGGTAGGTTAAATGTACCTACCCTACCCTACCTAACAGCAATTTAGTACGACAATCATTTAAATTTTTGACTTTCAGTTAAATGACTACGACAAACTCTATCATGTGTTAAATAACAAACAGGGTGCAAGGTATAGATTTTCATAAACTGATACGGTGGTACCGATGCAAGCCAGTTTTTAGGGTTAGAATAAGTTTGGAAATAATTTTATGTGCCGTTCATCTTAGAATAATATATCAAATAACGGGTTTATTTCTGAGATGAACGGCACATAAAATTATTTCCTTTTTAATATTCAGTTTGGAGAAAGCTGTTCTTTTACAGCATATTTGGATATCACGTTCCGATTTTATAATAAACCTATTGGAAAATTATTTAAATAACAATATATAAATAAAACTCAATATTTGAATCAATATCTTCATTAAAAGTTATTTGTTGAAAGAGATTAAACTTTCATAATAAATATCGAAAGTATGCATACTATTCCCGAACGCGTCACATCACTAATTAGACATTAAGGCCGAGGCGGCGGTGCGGGGTAGTGCGCGCGGAACACCTAGCTCCCGCCCCACACGTCTCCTTCACCCCCGCAATGCGTGATTAATTTTTAGCTTAAAAGAATAAAAAAATGACTAACCGGTGAAATGTGATACTCGATTTATGTTTCGTGTGTTGTCGAGTATCGTTTTTACAGGATTTCACTGCACATTTGACCATTTTGATAGGTAAATTTCTCGAAAATACTGCTAGGGATATCCCACGCACGCACTCCGCTAGCAGTCGATTATGGACACGCACTTTTATAAAACATTGATACTTTATGAGAAGGAGTTATCTAGACAAATATTTACTTTCACTCATTTAAAAAAATGAACTTAAATATAAGCGGGACCCGATAATGCACGACCCATTTATTCCTATGTAAATGAAGCCTGATAATGGCCGGCTTATTTATGTCATGGAAGTCCATGACATACTACAATGTAGGGGTTGTGCATTATCGGGTCGCGCATTATTGGGACCCCATAAGAATGTTTCGAAATTCAAAAACGGCAGTACAGTAAGAATCTACTAAAAGTGTTTTCTTTCATCCTGGGAACCAGATTCTACCTCAACCAAAGTCATCATCAGAACTTCAAAATACCAAAAGGATCTATCGTCACCGGGAATACGGCTTCATATTAAGTTTCAGCACAATCTGACCCCTGGAAGACTTGGACAAATTCGTGGAAAAACTCGTCGTGAAGTGGAATAAAAACTTGTAAAAATGTTTAAAAAATACATTTATTTATTTGATTTAGGTTTAGTTTTCATAAATAAGAATAGGTTACCTATATAAAGTTCTGAAAAATCTCATTCACTGGATTGTGTGTATTATGGGGCTCCTGGAGGCTCGAGTTTCCATAGTAACGTAGTTCCGCTTTAACACAAAAACCACATGCCGGATTGAAACCAAACATTGCGAATATATATTGAGTAGACACATATCTATGTTTTTAATTGGTTTTCAATGTACTACTATAAAACGGAAAAAAATAAGAGAAGTTTCAAACTTTCAGTACAAAAAGATTTAAGCCTTCGTTTAGTTATGTTTCAATTTACTACAATGAAATAGTTACAAACTCTCTACGTCTACTCAATATATTCGCAAAGTTTGGATTCAATTCGGCATGTGGTTTTTGTATTAAAGCGGAACTACGTTCGTATGAAAACTCGAGCCTCCTGGGGACCCTTAAGGTATTTGTAAATGTTTTGTGTAGCTAGTCTGTAGCTATAAGAAAACATAATTTATTTCCTAATTTTTTTGTCATATTTTTTATATTAAGTATAAATAATACTTTTATAATCTACTTTCTGATTCAAATAATCTCATCGGTTACCTAGGTATTATATTTGTATTTATTTTTCTGTCGATAATTAGACAACACATCAGCAATATTGATTATTGTAAAAAATATATAAGTAATAAATAATTTAATAATAATGTAACATGTTCAAAATCAGTTTGATAACAATAAATTATTTGTTCTCCTACATTAAACAGAGTGTTAATATAATTAATATAAAATATTAATCATAAACTTCAACACAGTCATTCCACAGCCATTCTTGTTTAAAAAAATACAAAGTATGCTTAAATTCAAGTCACAAAATTAATAGGTAATGATTCATTTTGGTTTGTCCTACACTAACATAAGGAAATAAAATACATTCTCACAAAACCTAAGTCAAAAAGTGATCGGCAGCACATTTATAGGTAATAATATGTGACACTCTAACTGTATTTTAATAAATAAATAAAATTATGTTTTAATTCTAACTAACTAACTTGTCTCAAACAATACTTTTTCATTGCATTTCAATCAGTTTTATTTTGTGATTAAGTCTCAATAATAAATATACATACTTGATTGATTAATTAATATTCAATAAAATATTGCATTTTAACGTACTACGCTAAAAAGAATCGCAAGCTGAATCTTCTACTATCCTATCGTCCGTCTATCTAGTAAGTATAATTTCGATAGCAGGCGACACGCGAGCTAAAAAAATATTTATTATCTCGTCCGCAATAGCAGCAACACGCTGTATGCGTCGTATATTTAGATGACGCATTCGGAGTCAATCTCCCCTTGCTCGACGGTCATGTACATGCCCTCCTCTTCATACGTGGAGTCGTGCTTGGCCAGGATACGCAGCAACGGGCGCAGCTTCATCCACCACTGCTGTTTCGGTATCCTTTGCCTGTGAGCAAGTATAAATAATGTCCTGAGGATAATTCGACAAAAAAAAGCTGAGGACTCGTTAGTCGTAAATGGCGCCATACTGACCATACAAACGTAAATGACACCATACTGGCCATACACACACAAACATGAGATAAACCGGTGAATACAATATTGATAAATGAATAATGATATGGAAAATCAAATAATAATAGTATGTTATGCAATTAGTGAATAGAGGACGGATTTAAAGCGAGGGCCATAGATGAATCACGAGCAAGTGAGGGGCTCTAACGACTGAATTACGAGCGTAGCGAGTGATTCAAGTGTAATAATCCTGAGCGATTGATTCATGGCCCTAAATATAAATCCGTTTTATTCAAGAATTATATACTATACTTTATACTAAGACTACGAGAAAAAAATAGATTTAAGCTAAAATTGACATTTAATGAAGAAAAAAGGAAGGTTCAATTAATTAAAGTTGGAACAATTTGTACTAAAATTAAGAGTAATATTCTTTGTGTTAGTATTCAAAATAGCGCCAATTTACTAATGAAATGACAGCAAAGAACATTAAACAGTTTTTATTCTAATGCATAACTCCTCGTCGAAAATGTCGAACAATCAAATCTGTAGGAGTTATTTGCACAAGGAGTTTGTATTTTTATCAAATTAGTAGTTCCCATTGCGTTGGGGAAAGTTGTGTGAACACAAAGAAAAATACTCTTATTTTTTATTAATTTTTCCAATACTAATTAGCATTATAATTAACTAGCTGTTTCCCGCGGCTTCACCCGCGTGGACCACGTTTCTATGACTTTTCGAGGATGCGCAGTGCGCGAGCCGCAAGCGGCTCGCGAGCGTGGTCAAAAGTAGCCTATGTCTTAATCCAGGTCCTAATCTGTCTACCTACCAAATTTCAGCCAAATCCATTCAGTAGTTTTTGCGGGAAAGCGTAACAGACAGACAGAGTTACTTTCGCATTTATAATATTAGTAGGGAAGTAGGGATATTAGTAGGGATTCATCCTTCCTTTTTTCTTCATTAAATTTCTATTTTCGCTTAAATGTTTCTTTTTCTCAGAGACATGGTATAAAGTATAGTATGCAACTCTTGAATAAAACGGATGTATATCGAGGGCCATGAATCACTCACGTCGCTCAGGATTCTAATACTTGAATCCTTTACGTGCTCATGATTCATCTATGGCCCTCGCTTTAAATCCGTCCCTTATTATTCAAACTAAACTTAACTTTTGA
Organism: Coleophora flavipennella; assembly: GCA_947284805.1. NCBI lineage: Eukaryota > Metazoa > Arthropoda > Insecta > Lepidoptera > Coleophoridae > Coleophora > Coleophora flavipennella. Next base: position 4,927,476 of record OX369292.1, read on the forward strand.
TAAAGTCATCTACGTAATTGATACGCCCTTGGCATCATCTCGCCTGATGGTACGACGTGATAATGAAGCCGAAAATGCAAGCGACCTTACCAAGATAAATAAATTTTAAAAAAATGGGGAACTAACTATCTTATCTCCATGTCGACACACATCAATGCTGTTACCATTGACGTTTGGTGGCAAGATTTAGATAAGGTGCTGGAAGCTAGCCAGGCTGGCTTATAAAATGCCCTACCACCAACCAAACCGATTCTTACAAAGACAGACCCTGCCGGGAATCGAACCGGTGCAGTGTGAAGCGAGTGGGCTAACCATTACGCCACGGAGGTGGTTAAAAATTTCAAATGTCAGTTAACAGACGACTCACGCAAAGTTGGTTTGAGCTTTCAGATCTTCTAGTGGCGTAAACTTGTACTGTCTCTTGACGACACCAAGCAGGCAGGCGGTGTCGGGGGTGTTGGCCGGGCCGCGCTTCAACATGTCCACCAGCCAGTTCAGGCACTTGGCCGCAGTCTTGGTTCCCATGTTGCGGTCGAACGGTGTGGGGGAGCCGCCCTGCTGCATGTGACCTAGGGGTTGGAATTCATAAATTGATTTTAATTATATTTTTTTTAAAATAAAACGGTAGTTGACTGCTAGTAATTTTAGTTATTTTTTATTATCTGTAAAAAATTATATATTTTGTTCCTTAGGTAGATCCCGGTTTCACTCAAAAACAAACTTCAAAAAACGTTGTTCCAATCAGTTGGTTTGAAAGGAGACAAGGATAGAAATACTCAAATAGCAATGATGGACAGAGAGGAAGAGCCGCGCAAGGATAGTTCGTTCAGGGAATTAGCTTCAGTACACCCAGACAGTTCTGAAAATTTGTTGAAGGATAAAAAAATATTAAATTAAACTTCAGTACACCCAAACAGTTCTAAAAATTTGTTGAAGGATAAAAAAATATTAAATTAAATAGGTATCTTTTTATTTAGAATTTATCATTAATCTTAATCAATTTTTCTGCTGGACGAAGTATCTATCAGAATCGTCGCCTACATCAATAATTAAAGACTGAACAAGATTCGCGCGACCCCGTGCGGGTGTATCGTTGGGGCGTCGCGATTGAACTCAGAGCGGCCCCTTTGTCGGTACCGTTTGACGTGAGCCGGCAGCGCGAGCGGCATTTATCAAAGGTGCGGTTAATTGAGCGAACAAACTTTACATCTCTGTAAAAAATAATTGAAAACGTTAAAAACAACCAACTTTAATAACAACATTGCACAGTTAAACCAAAGTATAATTTTAGTACTAACATACAGTATAGACACTCCCTGCCGCTCTCTAGATTGCGACCTCACCCACTCGTCACCCAGACTGATACAGATTGGTTATAGTTTGGTTGTCGAAAGTATAGGATTTCGCCGTGATTTTGTTAGCTCCGTCATTTGGTTTTAGAAATGTCATTTCTTGCCCGTTGTATGAAGTGTCCGGGATGTGGTTAAACGACTATGTGTTTTTCCAGTGATTGTCACACACTTAGCAGTCCATATCTTGAAAACTACCGATTTTGATGAAACGTTCACTGTACCCTAATTTGAAGATTCTTAATACAATAAAAAATTATGCTTTTCAATTTCTCGTTTCTAAGAAATACGTGGAAAGAAATACACACATAATCCTCACAGGAAAGGTTGTATCGATTTGGGCTGGCTTCTCTACAATAATTACGCACACACAAATTCCTGTCGCTTCGCAATATCTTCACATCCCAAGTACCGCAGTGTCTTAAGACCAAGGTCTTCGACCAGTGTGTGTTGCCAGTGATGACATACGAAACTGAGACATGGTCGCTTACTATGGGCCTCATAAGAATGCTCAATTTCACCCAAAGGGCAATGGAGCGTGCTATGCTCGGAGTTTCACTGCGTGATCGAATCAGGAACGAGAAAATCCGTAGAACTAAAGTAACCTACATGCGACATAGCTCTCCGAATAGCTACACTTAAGTGGCAGCGGGCGGGGCACATAGCTCGAAGAACCAATGGCCGTTGGGGCAGTAAAGTTCTCGAGTGGCGACCGCGCACCGGAAAACATAGCGTAGGCAGGCTTCCCACTCGATGGACCGTTGAGCTGGAGAAGACGCTGGATGCGGGCAACGCAGAACCGGTCGTCGTGGAAATCCTTGGGGGAAGCCTTTGTTGACGTCCTTCGGCTGATATGATGGGAAATTCCTAGTATGCCAGATAAGCGTAGCCCTCGTCACAGGCAAGCCCTACAATAGTTACGTAAACACACACAACGCTTACTGGCTGCTGTTCCTCTAGAACTAGTAGGTTAGTCCCTGGTTACCTACCGCCATATTGTCTCGCCAAAGATAAATATTTACAGCTTTGATGGGTTCCAGTATGAAGATAATATTTTTTTCATCCACAATTGTAAGCCCTTGACCTTATCTCACCTGATGGTAAGTGACGATGATGCCTAAGATCGAAGCGGACTTATCAAGACTCCTCAACGCAATGGGGAACTAGCTATCTTATCTTCAAACCGGAACACATCAATGATATCAACATTGATATTTTGGCGGCAAGACTTAGATAAGATGGTGGTAGCTAGCCAGGCGGGCTTAGAAAATGCCCTACCACCAACCAAACCGAGTCCTACAAATGACCCCGCCGGGAATCGAACCCGCGACCTACTGTGTAAAGCCAGTGAACTTTGCCTCTGGGCTACGGAGGCGGTTAAAAAGTCTGTAGTGGGGGTATGGTATTACCAAGCACATTCATCCTAGCGGTGAACAATCCCTTGCCCTCCTCGGAGTACAAGCGGTAGATGAAGTCAGTGTTGTAGTTGTCGTTGGCCTTCTCGTTGCGCAGGATGAGGCCGCGCTGGATGCCGCCCGTCATCTTGGACGCCATGTGGTACACGTCCTGCTGCAGGTCCTTGATGGAGAACTTCTCCTCGTATATGTAAGCCGCGTCGGCGCCGCCGGCAACACCTGCATATCACTCGTATTGGTTACACAAATACTAACTACTGTTGTTACGCTGCCCCGGTAAAGGTGAGGCAAAATAAAAGTTTGGAGAAAATGAGGGCGCTTCTTTCACACCTATGGGTGGTCTTATTCATTCTTAAGTAGTCAGTTTAGCGAAAATAATTGCACATTCAATGACATTTATAAATAATTTTCGAAAAACCTTAAAAATTTTAGGTACAAGCTTTTAACATTGCAGTGTCACGCGACATACATATGCATGCAAAATTTCAGCTCAATCGGAAACCGAGAAGTGGGTCAAATTTAACTTGCAAGATTTCACCCGAACAAACATACATACATTGCAAGATTAATAAAAGCTTGTAAAAACGACAGTCCCTACGCAGCAATGACAAATCCGTTGACAGCAAACTAGTGTTGCCATACATATTATTAGGACAACCGTATGCCTTAATAACGCTTTTGAAAAATCAATTAGTTCCATCTGTCACCACCTCAAACTCTGTTATGCATAGCTGTACTTCCTCTACCCCAAGTACGTTACGTATCGTACTATGGGGTCGAGAAAGTAAAAACGCATTTATCGATGTTCATCGGAGACGGAATAATAAAATTTATTACATTTTAACATGTTCTCTAATCATTTTGTAAGTAAAAAAGTCAAGTTCTACAGAGAAACTGAAACTTAGCTTTACCAAAGTATGTATATTAGTACTAACGTACAGTATGGACACTCCCTGCCGCTTTGTGGATTCGACCTCACCCCCCCGTTACTCAGATTGGCTGTAGATTGGTTACCAAACGTAAAGGATGAGCTACGTCCGCTATGATTTTGTTTAGGAATTATTAAATCCAAATTTGGTAGATTGTTTATTTTACTGATGTTTTAGATCGAATAATGATAAAGGCAGTAAAAAAATTCTTAAACAGATACCCTTGTTTTCATATATTTACAATTGGTAAGCCTTTGGCATCATCTCACCTGATGGTAAGTGACGATGATGCCGAAGATGGAAGCGGGCTTTCCAAGATTCCCCAACGTAATGGGGAACTTGCTATCTTATCTTCAAGCCGGGACACATCCATGTTGTAAGCATTAATGTTTGGCGGCAAGACTTAGATAAGATGGTGGTAACGAGTCAGGCGGGCTTGAAATTGCCCTATCACCAACCAAACCGAGTCTTAAAAAGTAAGACTTCGCCGGGAATCGAACCCGCGACCTCCTGATGTGCCTTAACCATTACGCCACGGAGGCGGTTATTCGTTTGGTTAAAAAGCAACACAAAAAGCCGTTTTATTATTTCGTATTTTGTCACGGCAGCGCGGTTCGTTCACCTCAGTATTACACGACTAAATATGAGAACAATCAGTTTGTATGAATCTTCGTTCTAGCCAGTTGTACATTCTTTTAGGAATGCAGAATGAATGGAGTTCTCCTCGTAGGTTCGTTCGGTCGTGGAATGTTGTAAACTTTATTTACGTAAAAATGATTGTTCGTAATTGAAACACTAGTTTGATTAGACGGTGTGAAAATATGATATGAGTTGTGTAGAAATATCTAGTGATGTGATATTAAAGAATGTGATCACGGAATAATATATTGAGATTGACTGTTATTGTAGGTTGTTATACCTATATATGAGATTGTTTCACCGACAAAAGAAACGACCAGAGCGCTCATGTAGATTGTTTGAAGAACAATTTTATTCATGTAAGTTACCTACCTACAAGTAGCCACTGTTAATTGTTATGTACATGCAGTAAATATCTAACAAACCCATGCCGCCGGTGATTCAGCCCTACGTGCATGCACGCCTATAGATACGTCAGTTGTTTATATGTATATCATTTCTCGCTCGTTTGTATGAAGTGTCCGGGGTGTGGCTTTACAGTCAATAACTTTAGGAATTAATTAAAAATTAGAAATCCGACTGCATAAAAACTGAAACACTATTTTTTTACTAGTCGGGTAAAAATGTATCCTATGTCACTCAGGGGATTAAGACGAATCTAACGACACACTACAAAATCCATCGAGCCATTTCGGCTATAGAGCGTGCCAAAGGAATAAATGACTCGGCTACATCGGCACTTATCACCAGGTGCGGTGCAGCCAAACGCACTTAAATTTTTAGTAAAAAAAAAACGTTGGCAAAACTCTCCAATTTGCATGACGAGTTAGTTGGCATAAAACTGGGACTCCGCTTGCCGCATACTGCGTTTCCCGCGACTTTCACCAATACGGGTAACATTAGGCTTAAGTAGTCAGTCAGAGCTGCTTGACGCAGCCGGCGACGACGCGACAAAATAGTTTTGCTGTCAAGAGAATGAAAGATCATTCACTTCAACGTGACAAACGTTACAATTTCCAGTGTCGCCATCTACTGTCGCTGGTAGGCCTTCCTACGCTACCTCTTCCGGCCCGCCGAAATTTAAACGAAATAAGAAACCTGAAATAACGACATCAAACTATACGTATAGGTACTTGTACTTTGTATTATAAAGAGTAATTATTTTAAATCATTACCTGCTAGTGTGGCTAGGTAACCGCAGTAACCTCCCATTGTTTCAATAACGAAAACACGCCGTTTTGTACCCTGTAACCGGAAACATATTTACCTCAACAAAGATCTTCAAAATAAAATTTAAACTTTAGATAAAAAAAAAACCAAGACGAGAGTGAATGGGCACTATTTGAGCTTGCGTATTTCATCCTTGGCTGCAGCCAAATGCGCTCTAATTTTTTATTTAAAAAAACCATGAGAGATAAAACCTCCCTGATAAGTGGGCAACTCCTCTTTACTCCAATAAGGTTGCACGAAGGAGTTAGAATTTTCTAACATGTGCATAATAGTCAACACATAACATACACCACAACGAGAAGCGAAAAAGTGAAATGCCCTTGCGCATTGTCTGCCAAGCACATTTGTGCCCAAATGAATGGGATACTAAGCCATCGCACCTACGCGCAACTAGTCGTGGCCAAGTCATCAATAACCTACTAATATCAAAATGTGAAAGTTTTGTTACTCTTTCACGCTTCAGCCACTGGACGGATCGGGATGAAACACGGCACACATATAAGTGGAATCCTGGAATAGGACACAGGCTACTTTTTACCCCGAGAATACGTCTTATTCCCACGGGAAAATCGACAACAACGCGAGCGTTGCCGCAGGCGGACGGCTAGTAAAGGGTGTCCAGCGGGAATTTTTCAAGTTCAAAAATTAAAATAAATAAAACTAAAGAGTTTTTATTATTTCTTATTAATACAAAATGGAGTTTCACAATGCGGATTTTATTTTTTGAAGACATTTTCGTCTAAGTGACGACCGTTTCTCTCAAGGCACTCTTGCAACCGGACCCTTACATTTTCAATGACGCGAGAGCGAAGCGCTGGTGAAATTCCTGCAATTTCACGGTGGTTATTTTCTGGTAGAGCCTGAATCGTTTGAGGATTGTTGTTGTAAACCTTTGACTTGAGATATCCCCACAACAAAAAGTCGCATGGTGTGAGATCTGGCGACCGAGGCGACGAGGGTATGTCCCCGTACTTGCTGATCAATTTATTCGGAAAAATGGTCCTCAGTTTCTCCATCGAGATTCTAGCCGTGTGTGGTGTGGCACCGTCTTGCTGAAATAGCGTTCTGTTGTTTTTGCTAGGGTGCAGTTGCAGTTTCGGTAGCAGAAACTCATCGATCATTCGACAATACACCTCAGTATTGACTGTCTCTCGCTGGTTAACAAAATAAGGGCCAATTATTCCTTGCCCAGAATAAATTTCGTCTTGAACTTGGGCCACACGTTCCGGCGTCGCTGCTGATGTTGATGGGCCTGGAGGAATCCTGTTGACGGCTGTCCCTTCTTGTCTGAATCTTTGCGCCCACGACGAGATAAGTTGTGTGCTTGGGCTATCACTTAATCGCCGAATATTAAAATGAGTACGAAAAGCGCGACGTGATTCGTCGCATTTCAAATATTGCTCAACCGCAAACGCGCGGTGGGCTCCCCACCAGTAACTCATGGCGACTGTCAAATCCGCATTGTCAAACTCCATTTTGAAAAACTAAAAAAGAGTAAAAACTCTTTGGTTTTATTTGTATTCAATTTTGAACTTGAAAAATTCCCGCTGGACACCCTTTATATTATAAAAGAAAGTGTACAATATGCGTGCCGCTAAAACTCAGAAATGAGTCCCGTCACGGTCAAGGATATGGTGCGGTAGCCCTCTATCCCCCATTTAAGGAGAAGGTTCGCGTTTTTACCTGAAGCGCGTGCTTTTGAAGATAAAATGACTGGAAGTTTCGCCCTCTAGAAATATCTAGAACAGCCCAGAACATTTGTGAGTATTCGAGAGCATTCCCCAACAACATTCCAGATCATTTTGGAACATTACAGAAAACGAAGTTGTTGAGTGTTCTGGAACAGTTTGGACCATTCGAAGCCTTTTTGTGTGGTTGGGGCGGGCTACTCTCTGAGCAAAGCCGGGTACCCCAGCTAGTTGACCTATAAACTGTGTTTCGCCGTAGTTTAAAATAGTTTAACCACGGCGAAACACAGTTCACAGGTAAATAACTTGGTCACGACTAGTTAGCGCGTAGTTGCAATCGCTATTAACGGGCATAGAAATCTGCAAATGCTTGGCAGACAGAATTTAATTGTTTTTCAGGTGGGTTTTCTGTGTTTGTAATAGAACATTATTGTCTAGGCTTGAAATAAAGCAATTTACTGCCAAGTATTACTACAAGAACGAGGCGAAGCAGATAATACTTCCGAAGTGATTTTAATAGGACAAGGCGCCAGCCGAGTCCTGTATAACTTATTTTATTTAAACGTATATATCTTTAAGTTACATACGCGAAAAACTTGTCCTGTTTCACTAAACGAGGCCGTGAATCGGTTGCTATTTCGGCCAAGACGTGTAAAGTACTTTTCTCTAATTTGCGAGAAAATAGTAAGCTAGTTAATCCAAGAAACATATTATTTCACATTAAAAGTAGGGAAAAAGAGCTGATTGACGTATAGTTTTTTTGATGTGTAACATCTTTGCTCTCGCTTTCCTGCAATTTGTGGGAGTGATTTCGTAAAATGGGACGGAAATGTGTAACATGCGACGGAAATGTGTAACAGGAAGTCGCGAAAGCGCGGAATTGTACTTTACGAGAGTCCGACTCGCACTTGGTCGGTTTTTTTCGTTACTGTCAGATCCGCCACCCAGGTACAATATCGTCATCAAATCTAACTACCCTAAAGTATTTTGTCAAATGTTACACATCATATGCGAGTACTGTAGGTCTCGCTCGAATTTTTTGATGTGTAACATCTTTGCTCTCGCTTTCCTGCAATTTGTGGGAGTGATTTCGTGAAATGGGACGGAAATGTGTAACATGGGACGGAAATGTGTAACAGGAAGTCGCGAAAGCGCGGAATTCTACTTTACGAGAGTCCGACTCGCACTTGGTCGGTTTTTTTCGTTACTGTCAGATCCGCCACCCAGGTACAATATCGTCATCAAATCTAACTAACCTAAAGTATTTTGTCACATGTTACACATCATATGCGAGTACTGTAGGTCTCGCTCGAATTTTTGATGTGTAACATCTTTGCTCTCGCTTTCCTGCAATTTGTGGGAGTGATTTCGTGAAATGGGACGGAAATGTGTAACATGGGACGGAAATGTGTAACAGGAAGTCGCGAAAGCGCGGAATTCTACTTTACGAGAGTCCGACTCGCACTTGGTCGGTTTTTTTCGTTACTGTCAGATCCGCCACCCAGGTACAATATCGTCATCAAATCTAACTAACCTAAAGTATTTTGTCACATGTTACACATCATATGCGAGTACTGTAGGTTTCGCTCGAATTTTTGATGTGTAACATTGCTCTCGCTTTCCTGCAATTTGTGGGAGTGATTTCGTGAAATGAGACGGAAATGTGTAACATGGGACGGAAATGTGTAACAGGAAGTCGCGAAAGCGCGGAATTCTACTTTACGAGAGTCCGACTCGCACTTGGTCGGTTTTTTTCGTTACTGTCAGATCCGCCACCCAGGTATAATATCGTCATCAAATCTAACTAACCTAAAGTATTTTGTCACATGTTACACATCATATGCGAGTACTGTAGGTCTCGCTCGAATTTATTTTTTATAATAGAGCGATTTCCAAGCAAGTAGGAGAAAATGAGTTTGGAAGTAGGTATACCTGAGCGGACTGTCGGATGCGGTCGCAGATCTCGGTGATCTCATTGAGCGCAGTGTCGGCGCCCAGCGAGAAGTCCGTGCCGGGCACGTTGTTGCTGATCGTGGAAGGCATCACCACTAGTTTGTAAGTATACCTGAGCGGACTGTCGGATGCGGTCGCAGATCTCGGTGATCTCATTGAGCGCAGTGTCGGCGCCCAGCGAGAAGTCCGTGCCGGGAACGTTGTTGCTGATCGTGGAAGGCATCACCACTAATCTGTTAGTATACCTGAGCGGACTGTCGGATGCGGTCGCAGATCTCGGTGATCTCATTGAGCGCAGTGTCGGCGCCCAGCGAGAAGTCCGTGCCGGGCACGTTGTTGCTGATCGTGGAAGGCATCACCACTAGTTTGTAAGTATACCTGAGCGGACTGTCGGATGCGGTCGCAGATCTCGGTGATCTCATTGAGCGCAGTGTCGGCGCCCAGCGAGAAGTCCGTGCCGGGAACGTTGTTGCTGATCGTGGAAGGCATCACCACTAATCTGTTAGTATACCTGAGCGGACTGTCGGATGCGGTCGCAGATCTCGGTGATCTCATTGAGCGCAGTGTCGGCACCCAGCGAGAAGTCCGTGCCGGGAACGTTGTTGCTGATCGTGGAAGGCATCACCACTAATCTGTTAGTATACCTGAGCGGACTGTCGGATGCGGTCGCAAATCTCGGTGATCTCATCGAGCGCAGTGTCGGCGCCCAGCGAGAAGTCCGTGCCGGGCACGTTGTTGCTGATCGTGGAAAGGCATCACCACTAGTCTGTAAGTATACCTGAGCGGACTGTCGGATGCGGTCGCAGATCTCGGTGATCTCATTGAGCGCAGTGTCGGCACCCAGCGAGAAGTCCGTGCCGGGCACGTTGTTGCTGATCGTGGAAAGGCATCACCACTAGTCTGTAAGTATACCTGAGCGGACTGTCGGATGCGGTCGCAGATCTCGGTGATCTCATTGAGCGCAGTGTCGGCGCCCAGCGAGAAGTCCGTGCCGGGCACGTTGTTGCTGATCGTGGAAGGTATCACCACTAGTGGAATGCAGAACTCCGGGAACTGGGCGCGGGAGTCGTACAACTCTAGTCCGGCTTGATAGGCCTGGAGACAAAATGTTTAATTAAATGTGCGTAAAAAATATTATAAACACGAAAGTATGGATTTGTTCCACTTTGGATGAAATTTGGTTGGTAGATTGTCGAGCATTTCATTTTCATTCAGCCATATCTAGATATTAGTTTAATAATTAAATTCGTTATAAGTCATAAAGGTGCAGTGATACTTTAAGGTGGGCTTGTACTCATCAAACTGTTCAACTTTAGTTCTACAACTTGGTCGACTTCACACACAACCTTCGAGTTTCTTCGCAGGCGTGTGCAGGTTTCCTCGCGATATTTTTCTTCACCTTAAGAGCGTCGGATAAATGGATAAATTCGAAAACACATTTTTACGTGGCAGGATTCGAACCACGAACTCCCGGACAGGAGATAGCGGCCCTTGCCATTACGCCACCGACGTTTTGTGTTATTTGCTATCATTTCATTAGTAAATTGACGCTATTATGAATACTATAAGTTGGACTAACACAAAGAAAATTACTCTTTATTTTAGTAATTGTTCCAATTGTAATGAACATTTTAATAATTTTAACATTCCTTTTTTCTTCATTAAATGTCTATTTTTGCTTGAAAGTTTCCTTTTCTCGGAGTCATGGAATAAAGTATTAGTATGCATCTCTTGAAAAAACGGATTTATATCGAGGGCAATGGATCACTCGCGTCGCTCAGGGTCCTAATACTTGAATCATGAATCACTCCCTACGCTCGTGATTTGGTCATTAAAACCCTTCACTTGCTCGTGATTCATCTATGGCCCTCGCTTTAAATCCGTCCTTTATTCACAAGTTGCATAATACACTATTGTTGGATAATTAATTTCTACAAAAGAAATTTTAATCATCATTATGATGAATTTATTATTTTGTTTTGACATCCTTTTTTCCATTGATTTTATGAATTTTTGAAGATCATGTTACACTTCCACATTTTTAATATATTTGGTATTAATATGTATTTGGTGACATGAAATAAATAATCTAATAAAGAAGCGAACTCACTCCCCTCCGGCAATATATCGTTAAAGTACACATATTAGTATTAACATACAGTATGGCCACTCCGTGCCGCTCTCTAGATTCCGGCCTCATCTCCCCCCGACCACCCCGTATCAGTGGCGAAAGTGGATTTCTCAATAAGGGAAGCCAGACCTTATTTATATGCCCACTCAGAAAAATTACCAATTATCATAACTTCCACCTCAAAACTTACCTCTAAAATTTTTAACAAGTAGTGCGTATCTCGTAATGCTTTCGGCTAGTCTAGGCTCACCTTTACCAAAGTATACATATTAGTACTAACATACAGTATGGACACTCCCTGCCGCTCTCTAGATTGCGACCTCACCCCCTCGTCTTTCAGATTGATACAGATTGGTTTAAGTTTGGTTCTTGAACGTATAGAATTTCGCCGTGATTTCATTTGTTTCGTCATTTGTTTATAGAAATGTCATTTCTCGCTCGTTGCATGAAGTGTCCGGGGTGTGCCTTTACTACATGAAAAAGCACAGCTAACCAAAAACCGTGTTTTTCCAGTATGTAAAAAAATAGCAGTAACATAACACAAACAAAGCAATGATATAAAATTGTGTAACCAAATAAAAAAATTATGAGTAAAAATCAAACCGGCACCCAGGTACATTATGTATAATAAATAGATCCAGGTTGACCAAAACCATAGAACTTCTCAACTTCTTCCAGCAACTCAGTCTTAGACGATATGGTTCTGCCGTCCTCAGTCTTCAGCTTGGTCAGTTGGCTTTGTCCAACAGACAGATCTCTCGCGAACACTTTTGAGCCTTTATTGTGCTCAATCGCCTCTTTAATACAATTTGTATTATATTGGCGTAAATCGCGAGTTAGGGACTTAGAGATCTGCCTGTTTAGTTGCCGATACTGAGTAGCGTCTTCAGAGGACTGCAAAACCAGTCTGCGTCTTTGTTCCATGAGGTTGCTGGTGAAGTCGGAGATTTTTTTGGTTCTGTTTGAACGGCGAGTTTTAAAAAACTTAGACCCGACCGTTTGAACAATTTCCACGAACCTGTCATTATAATCGTCCACATTCTCGCAGTCTTCTAGGCATTCGAAACGATTGTGCAGCTCGAGCTGAAAGCTCTCGGGGTTTTGGAGCTGGATGGGCGCTGGTCGGAGCGTAGACTTCATCAGTCGACATCTTTCTAGCTTGGTCTTTAGATTCAATGTGCCTCTGACCATCCGGTGATCACTTCCTGTTTTGACTGAATTGATCACGGAGACATCATTGAATATTTGCCTCCTTGTCGACAAGATGAAGTCTATCTCGTTTTTTGTTACGCCATTGGGATGCAACCATGTCCACTTCCGCTGTTTTGACTTTTTAAAGAAGGAGTTCATCATAAAGAGGCTCTCCTTCTCCATAAAGTCGGCCAGCATCTGGCCACGTGCATTTCTTACTCCATATCCAAATTGCCCCACTCTCAGCTCACCATCGCTTCGTTTGCCCAGTTTCGCGTTAAAGTCCCCCATAACAACGGTATAATGGGTCCTGGTGCTATGTAAGGCTGTAGAGATGTCCTCGTACATACTCTCTACCTCGTCGTCGGAGTGTTCCGTAGTCGGCGCGTATACCTGTATGACCTTCATCGAATACCGTTTGGTGATTCTGAGTATAAGGTATGCTACCCTTGTCGAAACGCTCACGATTTGGACCACATTGTTAATGAGGGACTTGTGGACGAGAAACCCGACACCACCCTGGGACTGTTGGTCGCCCTCCCGGAAATAGAGCAGGTTTCCGGATTTAAGGATCATGGTGTCCTCTCCCTCTCTTCGGACTTCACATAAACCTACGATATCCCACCGTAACCTGCTCAATACTTCTTCGAGTTCTGCAAGTTTCTCGTCAGTCCGCAGTGTGCGCGTGTTGTAGGTTGCCAGGGCCAAAGGTCGTTGGGTTTGGTAGCCTGGCATCTGCCGGGGATTCTTCGCACCCCCTACCCCGCCGTTACCATGACTGCTACCGGAGCCAGGAATAGCGGAGCTGCCGGGGACTAGGGGCCGTTTTCTAGGTGTGAGATTCATTGGGGGGTTTTGCCGTAATCGCCACGCTTGGCAGGCGGGTTGGCGATCGCAGTTTGATTGCAGGTGTGTTGCAATGCACGGAAAGACGCTGCTGCCCATCTTCCGGTTTTAAGTCCCTTAGTCGCCTCTTACGACACCCATTGGAAGAGATGGGATGGTCCTATTCTTAGCCGGGAACCATACGGACCTCTTAGCCGGGAACCATACGGACGGAGAAGTTCTATGGACAATTGTACACGACCACACGTTTGCCTGTCAGTGATCTGGCTGAAGACCCAAGAGCCAGACTAACCCGACACTATACCGAAGATATCCCGGACGTCAGCCTGTACGAGATTAGAATGGCTCTCAAACAGCTCAAGAACAACAAGGCACCGGGTGATGATGGAATTACGGCTGAACTTCTGAAAGCAGGTGGATCACCGGTACTAAAAGCTCTTCAGAAGTTATTTAATTCCGTTATACTCGAGGGACAAACGCCTAAGGCATGGCACAGAAGTGTGGTCGTGCTTTTCTTCAAAAAGGGCGACAACACCCTGCTGAAGAACTACAGACCCATCTCACTTCTGAGCCATGTCTACAAGCTGTTTTCGAGAGTCATTACGAATCGTCTCGCACGCAGGTTTGACGACTTCCAGCCTCCCGAACAAGCCGGTTTCCGAAAAGGCTTTAGTACCATAGACCACATACATACGCTGCGGCAGATTATACAGAAGACCGAAGAGTACAATCAGCCACTATGCTTGGCGTTTGTGGACTATGAGAAGGCCTTTGATTCAGTCGAAACCTGGGCTGTGCTACAGTCTCTCCAGCGGTGCCAAATTGACCATCGATACATCGAGGTGTTGAAGTGTCTGTATGAAAACGCCACCATGTCGGTTCGCCTCCAAGACCAGAACTCGAAACCTATCCAGTTGCAGCGAGGGGTGAGACAGGGAGACGTTATATCTCCGAAACTGTTCACCGCCGCCCTGGAAGATGTTTTTAAGCTTCTGGACTGGGGTGGACTCGGCATCAATATCAATGGCGAGTACATATCCCACCTCCGATTCGCTGATGATATCGTGGTCATGGCTGAGACTATGGAAGACCTAAGCACAATGCTCGATGGCCTCAGTAAGGTCTCTCAACAAGTGGGTCTTAAAATGAACATGGACAAGACGAAAATAATGTTAAATGTCCGTGTCGCACCCACTCCTCTAAAGGTTGGAGACTCTACACTGGAAGTTGTTGACGAATATGTATACCTGGGACAAACAGTCCAGTTAGGTAGGTCCAACTTCAAGAAAGAGATCAATCGACGAATCCAACTCGGCTGGGCAGCGTTCGGGAAGCTTCGCAATATCTTCACGTCCCAAATACCGCAGTGTCTCAAGACTAAGGTCTTTGACCAGTGTGTGTTGCCAGTGATGACTTACGGAACTGAGACATGGTCGCTTACTATGGGCCTCATAAGAAGGCTCAAGGTCACCCAAAGGGCAATGGAGCGTGCTATGCTCGGAGTTTCTCTGCGTGATCGAATCAGAAACGAGGAGATCCGCAGGAGAACTAAAGTAACCGACATAGCTCACAGAATCGCTAAACTGAAGTGGCAGTGGGCAGGGCACATAGCTCGTAGAACAGATGGCCGATGGGGCAGTAAAGTTCTCGAGTGGCGACCGCGCACCGGAAAACGTAGCGTAGGCAGGCCTCCCACGCGGTGGACCGATGACCTGGTGAAGGTCGCGGGAAGCCGATGGATGCGGGCAGCGCAGGACCGGTCGTCGTGGAAATCCTTGGGGGAGGCCTTTGTCCAGCAGTGGACGATTTGTGGCTGATATGATGATGATGATGATGACCAAAACCATCCAATAAAAATGAATCTAAATATTTCGACATCTCTTTCACTTTTAATAATCGAAATAATGCATAGTTGTATTATTTAAAACTCTTTTTTTATATAAAATGTGATCAAAATTAATGAAAATATTTACAAGTATTAAAAAATTTAAAATCTACTAAAGGTTGTTTGGAAAGAAAACAATACATTTTATTTTTTAACAACTACCAAGATGTATTTATCATACAAGGAGACGTGAACGTGTTTGAAAAAACTATCCTTTTTAAGTAATCAATTTTCATATCTGAGCGGGCACGGTGTAGCTCGACTGAATGTTTTTTTTTTAGCTTAGCTTCGAAAAACAAGAATTCGGTCTCCTACATTTACCAACGCAGCCATGATTCGCTTTATCGTTCTTTTCTACATATACCTTTTTACATAAGAGCATATCAATAAATATCACGATAAACAAATAAATGTAAGCACGACACAACACCACTAAATCCAACGCGGGTCACGTCACAGACCCATGGGTAAGGCACTCGGGGTAACTGAACAATCAAGTGAACAAATTACAAACTAGTTAAAGAAATCCCTGTAAAAAATTGTAATGGACATCCTTAGGGACTTTCATTCTATCCGCTGACCTATTTAAATACTGTCATTATAATGTGCGATTTCTTTCGCACGCGCAATCTAAACGTTTTCTTTCTCTGACAGAAGCCGGCAGATTCCGGCTGCTTACATCTAGTCATTTTCTAGACAAAGACGGCGCTATTAACGTGTAATGCCATTTAATGAAAAGAAAGAGATGGCAAGGTAATCAACCAGAAAGAATCTCCGCCTTGCTTTACATTCTTTCTCAGGCGTTTTGAAAGTTTCCTACGGCTTTGTAATATTGGTTGGTATGATAGATAATATCCGGCTACGGCCGCGTACGCAACCAGAGCTTCGTAACCAGATGCGATCGAAAACTATTTCTGCCTTGTACGAAACCGGTTGCGATCAAAAACTAATTCCGTCTTACTCCAAAGTAGTTTTTATAATAGGCTAGTTGACAATATTTGGAAATTATTTTAAAACTATAGCTAAGCATCTATTTCACCCCAAAAATATATTATATTAAGAAAAATAGGTGTTTTACATTAGTATTTTGAGTTTTTAGAAATGAACTTGAAATTTACCGCGAAAAAGGCCAAGACTGTCATGGCGTCTTGAATAACGTCACACCTCGCGAAACAGCCGTGTTTGTATATGTCAGTCAATTGTGTTTTCTAATAAATAATGAATTCCTCGTATTATAAATACTGTATAGTGCCCCAATGTAAAAGTACAACGATAAAACGCCAAACAAATTATTCATATACGTTCCAAACAATAAACAAATACGAAGAAAGTGGTTAAAAATGGCAAGGAGGCAAGATGCTCTTACTTTATCTATGGATTCCACAATTTATTTCTGTGAAGATCATTTTGATGTAAGTATTGAACACAACGTGATGTATCTATTTATAAAATAGGTTTTTGCACCATAACAAATCTACAATAAGTAGATTGGGGACTGGGTACTAACATAGGGACTGGTAACTGCTAATTAAATAAGACTTTGTTTGTTCTTCACATAATACTTACATAGAAGTTTTAACATTGCGAAACTCCGATGAACAAAAGTCGGTGTTCATTGCAAAAAAATTGCCAAGCATAACGGTGTCAATTTTGGTCAAATTACTGCTGTTTGCTTTGTTAAATCCTGATTCCATGGCAAATTATACCTGTCTTTCAAGATGAAACTAAAAACGAACTGTATTAATTTAACAATAATTGCTGAAAACTCGAAATAACCTGTTCACTTTATACGAAAATGACAGATACAACATAGCGTTTCGCGCTCATTTCGCGAGGCGTGACGTCACGTTTCCATGCGCTTCTCTGATTGGCGTTTAATGTCACGTGATTAAACGCCTCATTTCGTCGATTTTATTTTCCAAAAATATTATTAATCTTTTATTATTTTAATAGAAAAGTTGTTTTTTTGTTTACTAATTATGATGGTTAATCATTAGAAACTCAAAGCCATCCGATTTATTCTTAGTGGAAACAAGCCTATTCTGCGGCGATGTTCGCGGAGGCTCGCACTGATTCCTTTCAGAGTATAATTAGAAAGAGAGTGGCATCGTTGATGAGTCGCGTGAGTGGCAGCGCCAACAGTTTTCTGAAAATCATGGGAGGCAAGTTGGACAGTCCCTTTCCTTAGCACTGGGACTCTACCCATACGGGGTCTAGAGTAGTAATTTTTAATTTAAATATATAAGTTTATTTAATTTTAATATATTCAATTTAATTTTGTCTTGTAAATCGTGATTTGTTTCATTTTTAATTTGTATACTAATATTAATTTTTGTAATATACTAACCTAAATATGGACTACCTATGTCTGAAATAAATGATTATTAATAATAATAATTACAAATTGATATTATAATGCTGATTTTACTAATATTGTTTTGTACCTGCATTGTGGGTAGCACAATTAGAAAAATAATTATGTCATAAACATAGTATAACATTATTATCGAATTTCAAAAGGGAAGCCGATAGGAATCGTGTTATATGGACCCTCCGCCACAGGTATGTATACAGATCGGTGCAAGTTTGGTTCTCGAACGTAAACGATTCCGCCGTGATTTCGTTTGTTCCGTCATTTGTTTATAGAAATGACATTTCTCACCCGTTCTGTAAAGTGTCCGGGGTGTGATATCGTTGCCTGTGACGTAGCAGCACTCGAGGCAGTATGGGTGGGCCGGTCGCTGCGAGTGCGACAAAGCGAGAGAGAGGTTAGAAAGAGAAGCACCTATACCACGTGTAGGTACTTATTATATATCCACAGCATGGAGTTTCGTAGGGCTGCCACTAACCTCAAAGCCACCGATGATGAGCAGCCCTTGAATGTTGAACTGCTTGATGCGCGCCGCGATCTCGCCCTTCTTGTCGCCGGGCAGCGTGCGCTTGGTGCCGAGGAACGCGCCGCCCTGCCCCACCCACCCCGTCACGTCCGACCTGCACGAAAGCAACGTTCCTATTAGTTCAGCTGGCCCAAACACCGGATTCTGAACAAACACTTCTACATGAAACGGAGTGGATACCGGTTGTACTACAGGTTGCAACAAAATTAGTGTACGAGTCTTAAACTTCTCACCGCCAAAGTCGGCCATATATAGCCGACAGCGCGTAAACGTGCTATAGCGTCGTCTACGTGACGCCTGGTGGTTCGTAGCTAGGCGAGCATGTACCGTTGAAAGAAAACACTTTTGTACGAATTAAATACGGCTGAAAAGCTTTCTTTATTTAAGTCGTAAAATTTATATATGCTCTGTCAGCTGACTTATTATTGGTTCTCTAAATGAAACTATTTAAAATACTCTCTTGCCATAAGAAATAGATATAAATGGAATCTCTGCCCTGGTGCGCGGTCTTCAATCTATTATACACTTGATAAAGAACCTCTGTCCTGACTCGACATTTTTTAAACTTATTATAGGGAATGTCTTTGTATGATTCTGATATTTTGTTATATATTACGTAACCCATCCAGTAACAATTATTTTTTAACAGGTGGTCTATGGAGTCATGAATCTGCAAGCATATCCCCATTCCTTCTACCTTCACCTATTCAGCCAAACTAGGTTACCTAAATTATTTCTACGAATGGGAAAACACTAATGAGACCCCTGCTGACTTCACTGTAAACACCGCTGCAAACGAATAAGTCATACAACGACTCATGTGCTAACAACAACTCATCAACTAACCAGTCCATCTTGACAATGTTGCCGCTGATGAAGCCCTCGATACCGTCGTGGATGCCGAGCACGGTGTCTCCGCGGTAGATGCAGTTACGCACGAAGGAGCGGACTGCAGCGTTCATGCCGCAGGCGGGGGCGCCCACGTGCATCACGGCTAGCGTGTATCCTTCCTACAGGGAGGGAAGTGGGTGGTAAAGTTGACATCTTGAAAAGGGTCTATCATTTAACATTAACGTTGTGACAACAATAATTTAATGGCCAAGTGTGAGATGGACTCGCATGGAGAGACCTCCGTACCATTGCGTTATCGGTAATGACGCTAAATCCTTAGGATATTCGTGCAGGTTTTCCTGTAATCTTTAAGTGAAGCTTGATGTTAATTAGTTTTTTTTTTCTTCAAAATGATTGACTTAGTAGTTTCGGAGATTAGGAGGGAATGCGCAATTTTTGTACATTTTCTTTAATATCTTCTCAACTATACACATTAAAATTATAAAATAAATATATTTGTAATCCTCACAACAAGCCCTTTCATTTGATATGTCACACGATACATTTAAAAACTTTTTTAATTTTCTTCTTCCCCCCAAAATCAACCCCTAAAATCTGAATGCGTTTATTTGCCCTATACAGTCATTACTGGGTCAGCACACTCTATTTACATACGGTTTTACATTTGATCTTCTTTCGTCCAGATTTGTCTTTTTATATTATTTTCTTTTCCGATGGACAGACAGAGACTTGAGTGGTTTTATTAAGGTTCCGTTTTTTCATCAGATGTATGGAACCTTAAAAACAGC
This sequence comes from Coleophora flavipennella, assembly GCA_947284805.1. Taxonomy (NCBI): domain Eukaryota; kingdom Metazoa; phylum Arthropoda; class Insecta; order Lepidoptera; family Coleophoridae; genus Coleophora; species Coleophora flavipennella. Next base: position 4,947,269 of record OX369292.1, read on the forward strand.
ATCGATTCCTCACTATACATTCCATATTATGGCAAATAGATTACCGTGAAAAACCTATATCAAATCAAACACTCTATAATCAATTAATTAGCAATAGGGCATCGTAGGCAGGCTCCTCCCTCACTCAGTGACTGGCGACCTGGTTCAGGGAGAGAAAAGTCGCTGAATGACCGGGCCGTTCGCTGTTCAGCAGTTGACATATTCGGCTGATGACGACGATGAGGTAGCTTACTCACAGAAGGTTTTCCGGCCGCGTCGAAAGCTCCCTTAGGCGGCTTCAGGCGAGTCAGCATCTTATACGTCTCCAAGTTGCGCGCGAAACTGCGACCGCGGAGTTGCACGGCAAGGTCCCAGTTTTTGTCAGCCATAGCCTGACAATGTAGAGAACAATGAGAATTTAGTTTTTACTTTCAAGTGACTGAAGAGCGAGCGACGAAGGAGTGGAAAAAGGTATTGTGATGACAAAAAAACGAAGTTGAGATTTTGACGGGGATAGGTAGATTGTCTTAACACTAATAAAGTCCAATAAAACAAAAATGTATCTCTGTGTGTAATTACTTATCGGCTTAGGATGAAATTTTGGGTTAAGGAAATATTATTTTTATATCTGTAGCCGTTTTTCTCAATAATATCCTATCTTGATTTTTTTTAGGGTTGCCATCACAGTAAAAAAATCACTTATAATGTTTCTCTCAAAATTGGTTCTAACGATTTCTATATAACTTTGTATGCTACTATAACTTTACAAGACCCACTGTAATGTGACGTTCATTATTTCAGGAAAAAATCACAATAAAGTACTTCCGACACAAAACCAGGGTCGTTATTTTTTCTCAAAAATAGCTTTAACAATTTTAATAAATCTTTTTTTGAGTGATTAGAACTTAATAAGCCCTACTGCAGTTATTGGTTAGAAGTTCATCTGATTCCAGATGTGTATGAAGGTCGCGTTGCACACGTCTGTAGGTGTACATCTAAGTGAACGCGGGTGATGCTAAGTTCAACACCTGGCAACCGCCGTCTATCCCATAGATAGCACGGTTAATTATACCACACGATAAGAGAGAGAGAGAGAGAGAGAGAGAGAGTTCATCAGTAGTTCATTATCCCATAAAAAATCGTATACTTATTTGTATTTTTTATTAAAAGTCTGATACATCTTTTTCATTGGTATATAAGGTAAGCGTGTTTTATGTATGCCAGAGGGTGAAGGCTATGCGGAAAAATATGTACAGCGTGTCTGTACACTTTATTTTCGATTGTAAGAGCCGCTATCTAATAAGATGACTATGACACCGAGGCTCGGAGCACCAACGGCACAGTATTTGTTTGTGTATTTGTGAACTCTTCGTGCCAGAACTCGTATGCAAGTCAACTCGTTGGCTATTTTGTCCCAGGGGGAGGCCTATGTCCAGCAGTGTACTTCTTTTGGCTGATATGATGAATTATAACATAAATGTTAAAAAAATAACTGTGCGCATGCAAAGATACTTTCTTGCTTGACTCACTTTTTCGGATGCGCGGGAGATGCTCTTTCTATGCGTTCATATTCTTAGTCTTAAACGTAGAAGCAATCCTTAATAACCATATTCTATTATTTTATGACGTCATACCCGAGCCACGGCCTTGGTGCGTCGAACACTCCATGAGCGGCAGACGCACAGCCTGGTTTTCATCGAGGGAGACCACGCAGGGTTGTAATGACGTCATATCTGAGCCACGGCCTTGGTGCGTCGCAAACACTCCATGAGCGGCAAACATACAGCCTGGTTTTCATCGAGGGAGACCACGCAGGGTTGTAAGGACGTCATACCTGATCCACGGCCTTGGTGCGTCGCACACACTCCATGAGCGGCAAACATACAGCCTGGTTTTCATCGAGGGAGACCACGCAGGGTTGTAATGACGTCATATCTGAGCCACGGCCTTGGTGCGTCGCAAACACTCCATGAGCGGCAAACATACAGCCTGGTTTTCATCGAGGGAGACCACGCAGGGTTGTAATGACGTCATACCTGATCCACGGCCTTGGTGCGTCGCACACACTCCATGAGCGGCAGACGGACAGCCTGGTTTTCATCGAGGGAGACCACGCAGGGTTGTAATGACGTCATACCTGAGCCACGGCCTTGGTGCGTCGCACACACTCCATGAGCGGCAGGCGCACAGCTTGGTTTCCATCGAGGGAGACCACGCAGGGCTCCGTGTCCGGCGTCGCTTCCATCAGAGCCATGACAGCCTCAGCGCCCATACGGCATCCCTGATACATTTTATATTGCTTATTATCCCATGATCAAGTAGTGCGTCTTAATAGAAGGCAGGTTGGCCAATTGGAATAATGACAGCATCAAAAATAAATTATGAACTCTTGATCACTAAATTGTCCTCCTACTAAATGTTTGAAAAACATTACTCGTTTTGTTATTTAAGTCTTCAATTTTTAAATCACCAAAATAACAAAATGAGTACATAAATGACTATGACGTCACGCCTAGGCGTTTCAAACATTTTTAGAACAAAATGTCGTTTTTGACAGATGATAAAAAGTCACTCAGATCACAGACGACTAGGAGTCATCATTCTAATTGACGCAATCAATGTTAATGATACTATGTGACATTACTATTTATCTAAACCCGTCTGGCTAGCTAACACCATCGTATCTAAGTCTTGTCGCATTGGATCTGATATGGAGATAAGATAGCTAGTTCCCCGTTATGTTAGGGGATCTATATCTTGATAAGCATCATCGTCACTTACCATCAGGTGAGATGATGCCAAGAGCTTACCAAATGTGGATAAAAAAATGATGACTTAGTAATAAATATACGAGTGTCAAAATAAGATTATAACTTGAACTGATCATTTATAATTGTTGCTTTCTTGCTTTTCAAGCGACTTCCAAAAAGGAGGAGGTTCTCAATTTGTCTGTATTTTTTTTTTCATGTTTGTTACCTTATAACTTTGGGCTGGGTGAACCGATTTTTATGATTCCTTTTTTTATTAGAAAGCTAGTGCTTCCCGTGTGGTCCCATTTAAATTTTATCAAAATCAGTAGGTATAGTACTTTTTTAGAAAATTAACAAAAACCAAAAATAATGGATGGAAGTCAGTTTTTTAACGTGTTTAGCGTTTTCAATTATTACAAACTTTTATTTAGTTTCACCTGTCCCGATGTCTGTACTGAAATCTTGCAAGTTAAATTTGACCCACTTCCTGGTTTCCGATTGAATTGAAATTTTGCATGCATATGTATATCGCGCGACAATGCAATATTAAAAGCTTGTAACTAAAATATATTAGATTTTTCGAAAAAAAAAAATCAGTTCCATACACAATTTATCCACGTTATCCGAAATAACAATATTTTCTGAAAAACCTACCAGCTTTTAGGTACAAGCGTTTAATATTGCCTTGTCACGCGATGTACATAATGCATGCAAAATTTCAGTTCAATCGGAAACCAGGAAGTGGGTCAAATTTAACTTGCAAGATTCCACCCGAACAAACATACATACATTGCAAGTTAAATAAACGCTTGTAAAATAGTAATAAATAGGCAACTAATACGTTAAATTACAATAGTACCGCTCCTTATATTTATACTGTAAAATAGGGACGCTACTATCTATCTATTCGCTTTACGCTACGTTATCAATACAGAAATACTCGTTAAAAATGAATTTATTACAATTACCCATACGCACAGAACCAGTTTAAAACAAGTGGTCTTATTTCCACCAATTGCTCTCGATTATAGCAACTGCAGGCAGACTTCTCAAGTCGCGTTCTCTTGATGGTCATAGCGTCAATTCTCAATAACTATAAAGTGGCAAAAAGAAGCGGGATAATTTAATTTTATTTACATGCCACGTGATGCGCTTTACGTAATTGGCGTATGACGGGACATGTCCACCTAATAGAACTAACCCGGACTGTGAATTTGTATTGTAACAACATTGCTTGCTCCTACCCATACACACATTAAATTTCATTTTCTCAAACATGCTTGGAAATTTTACTATTATTTTGACAACCTTCTTCGAGATACCAAGATGACAATAAGGGCTTACCCATTATGAATAAAAAAAAGATAAATCGAAATTGCTGTACTGGCCAAATACATACGATCAAACGGTCGGAAAAATTTGTATGAAAATCCATATCTGTCGTGTTTAGCGGCCAAATAAATTACTATGTAAACTAATATTCTGTCCTGTAATTTAAAAATGGAACTATAGTTTACTCCAAAACATGGCAACCAAGGAGGTGGCTTATCAAAGATTTTATTTAAATTTCGACCTGACTCGCAAATACAACGCTGTTTTTTAAAAAAAAAAACAAATGAACACTTTGGCGCGTAAAAAAATATTGCTGTTCGTTGTTCGCTATTGTTTTCCGCGCATTATTTGAGAAAAGTACTATACAAGCCTTGGCCGAAACTTAGGCATTGATGGACTTACGGACTTAGGTTTACACGTTCGTCCATCAATGCCTCTTTTGCTGGCCGCTGCAGTAATGTACTATTAATCTGTTGTATTTACAGTTTCAATGAGTTCTATGTAAATACAGATACCCTAGGACTCGTTACTAAGTCAGTTTTCATATTCGACACCAACAATACTTCCCATGTTCTTCTTGTCGTGTCGATGGCACTCAGTTACAGCAATTGTTGAATAGTTGGTGAAAACATAGTGGTGGAAGAGTTCGCCGTTCAGGATTGGGTTCTTTCAGAACGTTACCCGGGGTAACATTTTTTTATATATGTTACGCGATTTCTTCGGCGGTTCTGACCCGATTTTAAAGATAATCGTTTAATCGATCGATAACAGTGCCCCAAGGGTGGCCCTATATTTTTTTTTGGATTATAATAATAAATTGAATCGGTTAACTATTTTTTTAGAAAATTAACAAAAACACATAAATGCAGCAGAATTGGACTTGGTTGTTGCAATTAAGGTCTGTTTTTAGGGTTCCGTACCCAAAAAAGGGTAAAAACGGGACACTATTACTAAGACTTCGCTGTCTGTCCGTCTGTCACCAGGCTGTATTTCATGGACCGTGATAGCTAGACAGAAAATTAGAAAGAGTAAAAAAAAATAAGGGGGTCTCCATAAAAAAAACGTGTTTTTTTTTAAACATGAAGAAACTAGCGCCAACTAGTATTATGGTTTTTGAAACATGAAACTAGTGGGATCTAGTATGATGCTACGGAACCATATGTGTGCGATTCTGAATCGCACTTGGCCAGTTTTTGTAGCAAATTAACAAAAACAAATAAACGCAGCAGAATTGGAATTGGTTGTTCCGATGAAGTCTGTTTTTTCAACGTGTTTAGTGAGGTCCTTCCACATGAATTTGACCAATCAGTATAGGGTTGCCAGATAATAACTTGAAAAAGGAGGGCTGATATTTTTAGACCCTAAATAGAAGGATTTTCTATAAAAAAAAGGAGGATATTTTCATAATCATATTTCGCTGAGCTGCCAATTTCCGCAAGAAGTTCTTGGTGTTTCCACAGATAATTATGAGAAATCTTCACATGACATGTTCTTACCCAGCTGTCCAAAAAGGAAGGTAATGTTTTTGAAGTTTCGTTAATCAAAGATTTATTTATTTACTTTTTTCCTTCGCCCTTTTAGGGTAGGCTAAGGCTCATTGACCATACCGCCTAGTCTTCAGTATATGTTATTCAGTAGTATTAATTTGTAGAATTCACGTCTTCAGTAATTTTCAGTATATTTTTCAGATTATGTAGTCAAAAGCTCATTATATTGGTCAAATTCAGATGTCCAGTCCATTTTTTTGTTTTCAATATCATTGTTTCCTCACATTTTTCTCCTTTTCAGTCTTCAAGATTACTGTTTCTTTACGTTCACATCATATCATTGTCTATAAACTAACCTAACCTACATACTCTAGCAAAATGATAGCACTTTTGCTAAAGCTAGCTCGGACTTCTTGTGGGAACTCGAAACACAGTATACACACTTTTATTTCATTATCCTACACAAGAAACACATAAATGATACTTCGCTGATAAATACACTATCAATATTATACATCAAAAACCACTAGATGTAATTTTTCGGATAATAAAAGAAAAATGACAAACTGAACGCTACAAATTCCCACCAAAAAGTCCTTAGTCTGCTCCTTTACACTAGACTCGCCGCACCTTTTTTAAAAATCACGAATTAAAAACGGGCCAAGTGCGAGTCGGACTAGCCCTCCGAGGTTTCCGTACCACCACACTTCTCCACATTTACATAGTAATACTGACAATGATACCTATTCTCATTAAAAATAAAATACATCAACGCGAGCTACAAAAATATGCTTTTTTTGTCATTCAGTTCGGACTGCTTAGCGCGAGTACGACTCACACTTGGCCGATTTTTATTGTTTGTTGTTTTACTTTAGTATTAGTACTATAATCACACCAAGTTTCACGCTTGTATGTATTACCGTTTTTACGATACAGCTAATTCTAAAATACTTCTAAATACCTTTAAAAACACGATTTGTATAGACCCCCCCTCATTTTTTCACTTTTTCTAATTTTTAGAATTTTTTGTTGCAGCGGCAACAGAAATAGATATGTGAATCTAAAATACTTCTAGACCTTTAAAAACACGTTTTTGTATGGAGACCCCCCCTCATTTTTTCATTTTTTCTAATTTTTAGTATTTGTTGTTATAGCGGCAACAGAAATACACATTCTGTGAAATTTCAACTGTCTTACGTTTCATGAAATACAGCCCGCTGACGGACGGACAGACAGCGGAGTAATAGGGTTCCGTTGGGTGTACGAAAACCTAAAAACGTACAACAAAAGGTAAGGGAGGACAAAATATGTTCAACCCTATATTAGTAGGAATAGGAGGTGTTTGTTTAAGATATAGCCAATTATATTAATTTCACCCTGTCAAAATACATTATAGTATATTTCTTTTTGGAAAATTCACAGTCTAATAATTTTAGTCATCATATTAGCTCATTGTGGGTTCGATCCCCACCCAGGGCAAGCATTTGTGTGATGAGCAGATTTGTTTGCTCTGTGTCTGGGTGTTAAATATCTATATATGTATGTATTTAAACGTATATAAGTATGTATATCAGTCTCTGGTAACCCATAACACATGGAATCCTACTTTGGGGCCAGATGACCATGTGTGATTTGTCCCAGAATATTTATTTATTTATTTTATTTATATACGTCCTCACCGAGGGGGCTTGAGCTTACGCTGAATTAGGGCGATCGGACCTTAGTCGACCACGCGGGCTCAGTGCGGGTTTGTCGACTTCACATACAACCTGCGAGTTTCTTCATAGGCGTGTGCAGGTTTCCTCACGATGTTTTACTTCACCAAGAGCGTCGGATAAACGTATACATATGAAATCTAAATTCTAATTCACATTGGTACGTGACAGGATTCGAACCACGACCTCCCGGACAGGAAGCGGCGGCCCTAGCCGTTACGCCACCCGACGCTCTTTTTAGTAAATAATTTTAATTAGTTAATAACAGAAAATAAGTAAATTTTCACCGATATAGGTAAACTCACCAAAATCCTGTCAAAAGCGGACGGTGAACCCCCCCTCTGGACGTGACCTAGCACGGTGATACGCGTGTCCTGCTGTAGGTTATCCACCACCACTTTCTTCACCAGCTCAGCGGTGATGGGCTTACCTTCCCGGTCGATCGCGCCCTCCGCCACTATGATGATGTTCAAGCGCTGGCCCGACTTGCGCTCCTGTTACAAGCAATAGCCGCTGTCATTATCATAGCTGATGGTCAACCACTATAATCCATCAGTGATGTGTTGGATAGCACATGAAGAAAGAAGTATTTGCCTTTTATGTTATTCCAAACGATTCGATTTTTAGGGTTCCGTATTTAAACTTGGAATCTTTAATAGTTTCGCTTCGTCCGTTTTGTCTGTCTGTCCGTCGGTTTTACTTAAAGACTTACCGCATAAAGCTAAAATTTGGCATCATCATACAAATTTGTAACGCCTACTTCGTCCATTATCAAATGTTAATTCTTCGATTTTCATAATTTGCTTTTTTGAAATTTAAAAATGTATATACAGGGTGTAACGTAAAGGTTTGGTGATACTTTAAGGTGGGTTTGTACTCATCAAACTGAGCAACTTTTGTTCTGCAACTTTACTGAAATCGCGAATATTTTTTTTGATTTTTCATACAAAACCGTTGAATCAGCTGACCGATTTATACAAAAAAAAATATTAAAAAAATTGAGATTTTAGCACCTCTCTCCACAACTACATAGTAATAATGACAATAATACTTATTCACATTACAAATAAAAGGCATCAACGCGAGCTACAAAAATATGCTTTTTTTTTTCATTCAGTTTGAACTCTTTAGCGCGAGTGTGACTCACACTTGGCCGAGTTTTAGTATTTGTTGTTTACCTCAGTGTAAGTACTATAATCACACCAAGTTTCATGCTTGTATGTATTACTGTTTTTGCGATAGAGCTAAATCAATAAGTACTTCTAAACCTATAAAAAACACCTTTTTGTACGGAGAACCTCTTATTTTTTCACTTTTTATAATCTTTAGTATTTGTTGCAACAGAAATACATATTCTGTGAAAATTTTAAGTGTCTATCTATTACGGTTCATAAATTACAGCCCGCGGACAGACGGATCGATAGCGGAGGCTTAGTAATAGGGTCCCGTTAGTCACCTGTTACGTGTATGGAACATTAAAAATTGAAGTTGTATTTTGATAGCGTTGTCTTACATTAATCCTTACTTCCTTACTAATATTATAAATGTGAAAATGTGTTTGTTTGTTTGTTAGTTTGTTACCTTTTCACGCTTCAACGCCTTGACCAATCTTAATGAAATTTGGCATGCAGGTAGCCTGTGTCACAAGGAAGGACATAGGCTACTTTTTATCCCGTGAAAATAGCATAGCCCGATACAGTTCCCGATGGAACTGAAAATATACTCTTCTTGGTTAATTAACATCGCAACGGAACAATGGATTGTGTGATTTTTTGCACCGAGATGGTTGAGGGGGTGGGAAATGACACGATTTACTAATAAGCATATCCTGACATAGTTCCCGAGGGATCTGGAGAAAACTCATGCCCACGCTCGCGAGCCGCTTGCGGCTCGCGCACCGCGCACCCTCTAAGTCAGTCACAAAAACGATGTCCACAATGGCGAAGCCGCGGACTAAGCTAGTAGAGAATAAAAACAAAAAAAAAATTGTGTGTGTGTATGCCCGTCCGGTACTCTAGCTAGCGCATAGTATCTATTACCTATCTAATCTTGTACTCTAGCGCCTAAACTGCTGAACGGATTTGGATATAGTTTCGAGTAAGAGAAATTGGTAATTATTAATGTAATCTCGGTTTAAAAAAAATCCGGCTAAGTGCGAGTCGAACTCGCGCAAAGTAGGGTTTCCGTAGTGTTTTCTTTAGTATAAATGTTTATTTTAATAAAAAAATAAATTTGTAGTTGGTAATATTTGTATGGAAAATCTATGAACTTTTTACAAATCCAACTGCACACCTTAAGTTGTTCGACTATTACTCCTTTAACTAAGGAAGCCTACTTAGCCGTGATAGTTTATCGAAGTTGATACCTTCACATGATCTACTATATAAGATAGTTTGTTATTTCAGGAAAAATGTGATTAGATTTACCTGTTTTTGGGTTCTTTTCGAAACTTCTTTAGGCCCGTTAGGCATTTTTGAGATGTTAAAAAAACCATTGAACTCGCGACGCTATAACCGACACCGACACCTTACCAGGAACACTCGCAGGGTCAAAACTTTGTCAACCTAGTCGTTCGCCAGGAACACTTGCGAGGGTCAAACGTATTAAACTGTGAAATTTTATGTATTTAATACCGTCTAAGCGTTTCGTTTTGCGCTTTAATAAGTTTCTTGTCTGTACTTGTGCGTATTGTATTTTTGGGGTTCCTTACCCAAAAGGTAAAAACGGGACCCTATTACTAAGCCTGGCTGTCTTTCATGAACCGTGATAGCTAGACAGCTATAAAAAAATAAGGGAGATCTCTATACATAAAACGTGTCTTTTGGTTTTAAAACATGAAGAAACTAGCGCCATCTAGTATGATGGTTTTTGAAACATGAAACTAGCGTCATCTTAATATGATGGTACGGAACCCTCAGTGTGCGGTTCTGACTCTCACTTGGCCGGTTTTTAATACTGCCAACGCAAACGTGGTTTAACCACCTCCGTAGCTCAGAGGCAAAGTTCATTGTCTTTACACAGGAGGTCGCGGGTTCGATTCCCGGCGGAGTCAATTGTAAGACTCGGTTTGGTTGGTGGTAGGGCATTTTCTAAGCCCGCCTGGCTAGCTACCACCATCTTATCTCAGTCTTGCCGCCAAATATCAATGTTGATATCATTGGTGTGTTCCGGCATTGAAGATAAGATAGCCAGTTCTCCATTGCGTTGGGGAATCTTGGTTAGCCCGCTTCCATCTTCGGCAACATCGTTACTTACCACCAGGTGAGATGTTGTCAAGGGTTTACCAATTGTGAATAAAAAAAAATTAAAAAAAAATGGCGTCTAATTTCATGGATTTTTTTTCAACAATAATAACCTGATCTTCTTTTGTTTTCGTGGTGTAGAGGCGTCAGAGTAAGTGTGTTGGAAGAATAAGCAAAGTTAAATGTAAGCTAAGTGTTGTGTATATTACTTACAATTCAGTAAGCTAATTTTAAATTTTTAATACTTTGGTTATACAAACCCAGGTTGCTTATTATATTTTCTCAAAAATGACTGTAACGCTTTTGATGAAACTTTGTACGTTACTATTATACCGGGTAGTTCGTTACACGTAGAAAGAATCTGGCTAAGGTACCTCCCATACAAACCCATGTAGTTAGTTGTTTCAACAATGATACTGTTACTGAACTGAACAGATGCTACAGAACCCTAAATCACGCGTGGTTTTGTTTTTGGAACGTAAAAGATCTAGTTGGTTTACATATCTTGATCTTAGCTCATCTCTGGTGGATAGCGGCGATCAATCGGAATTTCAATCAGCAATAGCTTTTTTATGTTTTCTACTTTACAAGCAACTTTTAAATGGCCTATGTTTAACTGAACACCAGTTATTGTAAAATAACATAAAAAAATGACGTGTGACACTCGGGGACTGCCGCGGTAAAGCTATTGCATAGCATTTTTTATCAACTTATGCAATTATAATTATTTATTTATTTATGCAGTATTTACCACTACCATATAGTCCTTGGGGCGCGGGATGTTTATGACTTATGTAATAAATTAACACTAAGAAAGTTCATCATCATCATCATAATATTCATAATCATCCGCCATCCATCATCAATCGCCATCATCAATCGTCATCATCAAACGCCATCATCAATCGCCATCGCCATCATCATCATCATCATGATGATGGATAGATAGATGGCACTGTAAGTTTTTTTTAAACTCTATATATATTTTTTTGGGTGTCAGGTTTTATTTTCGTTACGAAATTTCTTGATTCGGTCCCCTCAAAGCCCGCGATAAAAGCTATACAATAGCTTAAAAACACTTAATTGCCAAAAACAGTAAATGCGCACCAAAACTTAAACTCCACTCCATTTTATTGTGAAATTATAACCAAAATTTTTACATCTTGCTATTCTACTAAAGCAAATAACTCCAAACTAATCATTGTTAACCCAAAAATAGTTAATGACCACCAAAATTTTAACCACATTTTAATTTGTAGCGCGTAGCTTGTAGCGTGTAGCATTTCTTCTGCGCAGCATTCTGCTACCCATGATGGGGAGACTGTATACTCAATCAAATCTGACCGAACCTGATATCGGTCTTAGTGAAAAAAAAAGGCCAAGCGCGACTCGGGGTCGCACAAACAGGGTCCCGCACCAAAACATTAACTACCAACAGAATAAGACCTTTCATACTTTGCTCAGATATCAGATACTTTGCTCTAGGTAAATAAGAGTCTTCTTATTCTGGACCATAGAAATTTCATTAGTTTCTATGGGAACGGAATGACTTTAGATTCTCAAAACAAGCCTTTTCTTTAGATATCTGATATCACACATGCTATTTTGAAAAACTTTTTTTTAAACCTAATTTACCCCACAAAAGTGACCCTATGTTTAAAATTCGTTTATTTACGTTACACGTCTGTCTTTGGGTCACCGACTTACATATATGTACCAAATTTCAAATCTATGGGTCTAGTCGTTTCAGAGCAAATTGGCTGTGACAGACAGAATGGTCAGACAAACACACAAGTGATCCTATAAGAGTTTCGTCTTTACCTTTTAAGGTACGGAACCCTAACAAGTTTTTCACTGATAAGTTTACAGGCAAAAGGCAATGTTCAAAGGCCAACATAGTATTAGTAAGTGCAGATTAGTTGAAAATGAATATAACATTGGTTAGTAATAAAAAAATTCAGACGGGAAAAAACAGAAGAGCAATATAATACCACAGATTCCAAGAAACATTAGCACCTAATAAGCAGAAAAGTAGAGATGTAAGTGAAGTGCAAGCATAAGAATCAATCAAGCTTTCTACATTAGTAATACTGGTGGAACGGAAAGCGAAGCTGCAGTGAATACTTTAACAATTTGTATAAATGCATGTTGGCGCTGATGCCTTTTAAAAGTGCTATATGCATAAAGCAAATATTGAGATCATGTGTTATGTGTATGCAGTGCCGTTCATTTAAGCCTGCGTACCTGTTGCAATCGTTTGCAAAGCTTTTCAACCCAATTATTGGGAACAGGGTCCTCTGGAATGAATACTTGGTCCGCCTCGCTCGACAAAGCGGCCACTAATGCCAGATAACTGCAACAAGCAGTATCCGAGCATAATATAATGTGACATGCACGATGAGCCCTTGGTGACAACTTCAATGATTCACAATTAGATCTTCAAAATTGTAACGAATCGAAAAAAGGATTCGTCTTTTTAATTTAGAATGTATGCCAACCCTCCGTGACAAATTCGAAAATTCAATATTAAAACTTAAAAATTTTGATGAATTAAAAAAAGGATTCGTCTTTTTTATTTAGAATGTATGCCAATGGATTCTGCCAATTCACAAAAATTATGAATCAATTGATAGGTAAGTGAATCTGCTCCCCTATGAGTAATAAGATCTGATCAAAACCTTGCCTCAGTTATTTTTGTGCACAACTTGGTTTCCCAGTTAAGAGGCGCTGGGTCTTCGCAAATAAAGCAATATGTAGCTTCCGTACACAGGGCGGTGTATACTGCAAGAAAACTAAAAAAGGGATATATTATGTTATAAGGTATGATAGGAACAAATCATTTAGCAAGACAAAAATGTAAACAAATAACTCATCAAATAGAAAAAGGGGCAGGCAGGATGGTTGCAATAAGACAAATATAAAGCTTGCCTGTTCTAATTTAAAGCAAAGTTTATCTCTCCAGTCGACTGATGGTGGTGACTCGGGAATAAATACAAAATCGGCTTCAGACGATAAGGCGGTGACCAGAGCAAGATATCTAAATCAAAAACCTTTCATTAGTACTGTGATAAAGAGTGGGAAACAAAATTGGCATCCATTTGCATATTCTTTTAATACACTAATTTCTTTGTAAAACATATTATTATTATGTTGAATAAATTACATACATCACATTTCAAATTACTTAGGCATTTCAAAGTTTAAGGAAAAATATAAAAGATTTAAATTATTTTATCTTTGAAATGAAAAGTACTTATTACTGAATGATTTAAAGTATAGGAAATGTGATGTAACTTGTTGACAAGTGCCCTAATCAGTTACAATTCATATTTTTTTTATTCAACTTACCCACAGTGCCTGCCCATCACCTCCATAATGAAAGTTCTCTGATGAGAGTATGCAGTACTAACAATAGCATCGATAGCTTCAATGATACGGTGCAGAGCAGAGTCCGTACCTATGGTCATATCTGTTCCACAGAAATCATTGTCAATAGATCCCACCTGAAAGCAGTTTACTGAATAAATATTTTGGATTAGTAAAACAATAAAATTTTATGTTAAAATACATTTTGGTATTTATTTACACTAATGCTACATAAAAGAAATAAAACTACACTTAAAAGTTGTCAGCAACCGGTTTTTAACACCACTTCAGGCAGGCGATGGTGTTCGAACACCACTTCACACAGGCAATGGTGTTTGAACACCACTTCAGGCAGGGGATGGTTTTTGAAAACAGCCACATACAACTTTTAACTGTAAATATATACCAAAATGTGTGATATAATATTCTAACAACAACCTACAATCAAAAGTATTAACTATTTATGTAAAAAGTTAATAATTTTGGGCAACTGCAGTACAGTTCACTTAAATATTAACTCCTATCATATTTGAAAAGTTTTAAATTACAAATTCAAAAACTTAGGAATATAAAACTTATGAATAACACAAAAAAATACCATTCCAGCAATGTGCAAGTGTTTGTACTTCTCCCTCTGGTCTGCAGTGATTTTATCATTGCTCAACAACTCATCAAGCAGGCTGGACCACTCTTGGCGGAAGAGGTTGGCACCAGTCAGGGAGCCATCACCACCAATCACCACTAAGTTGGTGATGCCACGCGTCACCAGGTTGTAGGCAGCCTTTAAGCGGCCTTCTCTTTGGCTGTATCACACAAGATTTTTATGATTTAAAAACATAATTATTTATGCACCAATATAAAACTTAGACCGCCTCAACATCCTCAATCATTGTAAATTTTTTCCTCTTATATTGTGCAATAAAGTGTTTTCAATCAATTAATCAATCAACCTTCTATTATGTGGTGCAATTCAAATGAAAACTGTATGTGACATCAAAACAAAGTCTGGGTTTAGTATAACAACTGCATCACAACAAGAAAATCAAGTACATATGTTATTATTAAAAAATAATTAAATACAAGTATACAGTACAATCACCCTGATTCAGGGTAGGCTCGAGCCCCTCGGTGGGGACGTATATGAGCTGATATAATAAATAATACAGTACAATAACTTACACAAAGTCCATGCATCTTGCAGAGCCAATAATGGTGCCACCTTTGTGAATAATAGAACTAACAGAGGACCAGTTCGCTTCCTCAATATTGTCTCCACCGTCCACCATTCCCTGATACCCTTCCCTGATGAAGTAAACCTTACAGCCCAGGTAAATGCCCATTCGGACAACGGAACGTACGGCGGCGTTCATTCCCTGCGAGTCGCCTCCGCTTGTAAACACGGCGAGGCCCTTTCCCTTATGTGAGCCTCGCCCGATGAACTTCTGAGTGCTTGTCCCGTCCATATTTGAGGGTCAGAAGGTTCCCAGACTCCTCCTGAAGATAAAAAACAAGATAGGGATAACGTTGCAGGTTTGGCACCAAAAAATCAGCACTTGTTACAAATTGGGCGTAGTGTTTTTAGAATTTACATAATAAAATTTAATAATAAAACTGTTTACACACCACTATCGTAACTAAAAATCTTTAAACACAGAGTTTCTTCAAATTTCAAATCCAAACTTCACCAAGGTGACCTTTGACTAGTTTGGCTATTGGCCACCAGTGTGACCATCCCAAAAATGGTTAATCTGCCCGACGATGGAAAAAAAAGACCAAAATCTGCCAAACTCGAGTCCAGAAAATGTCAAAAATCTGTCATCATTTTATTGCTTCTGTGGGAACGGGAATGAATAAGTCATATTTATACAAATAGCGATTCAAGGGAATTTGAGATGATTTCGCTAAAATGATCCATTATTCGAAACGTTAAATTGTGTTACACTAGCACAGTAGCACAAAACCTAAGTTCTCCTTTTTTACTTCCTATTCGAACTCAGATTTCTTTAAAAAAAACTGTTGCATTTGAAGTATTTGAATGAAATTAGGTTCCCAAAACTTTCAGTCGGCAGTAAAAATTGAATTAGAATTTAAAAAAAACCCTTTAAACACTTATTTTAAAGTAGGTACTTAAATTTCGCGGCTTATAAATTGAACACAAATGGCAGGTAGGAAGCGGGCGGGTTACGCAACTCGTAGTGTACGAGACGACGCTTACATATAGTTTTAGTTTAGCACATAGTTACAGTTCAATACTTTGTTTCGTCTGTTTAAATAAGTCTCGTGGTAATTTTTCGTAGGGACAGATGTACATAGCGAAACCGATAGATAAAGATAGGAATAGTCGTAAGTGTAATATAGTCTTCTAGTTTACCTATAATAGATTTTTGATGACGCAGTTAGGGGGAGCGAATTCCTGCTACGGACCTCATCCTCCACTATTTTGATATGACCGGGCTCACACTCTTGTGTGCTAGGTGTGCATTGTTGGCAATGCTGTCCGCGAAGCATTCCGCTTTCTCTATGTCCTCGAATGCTATCGTATTGTCTGGCCGCGTTAGGGGAGGGGTGTGCGTGATTGCGTCTACGCGGAGAGCCTTGGCTACTTTGTAGTAGGCAGTATGGGAGGGGGTAGTAGTAGGCAGTATGGGAGGGGGTTGTAGTAGGCAGTATGGGAGGGGGTCTCTATCACCACTAATAGACAAACTACAAACCTCAGTTGACGAGTTAGGTAGATGGTTTAGGAAATGGAGTAAGTAAGTAAGTAAGTAAGTAAGTATTTATTTGCTTTTAAACAAGGTACAGTAAGTAAAATGATGTTCGTAATTAAAGTAGGAATCACTTGTTTAGCCATATAAAACAACAGCATGCAAATGTTATTACAGTATTAAATAGATAGAAACAAAACAAAAAAAAACTTCAAATTTAATCCTTGACATACATCATAATTTGTGACCCAAAAACTCATCAAGAGAATAAAACATATTATGAAGAAGCCATTCATGTAGGGTTTTCTTAAATCTATTGAAAGGCAGGTCTTTAAACGACTGCGGTATTTTGTTATATATGACGTGACCCATCCAATAGCAATTCTTTTGATAATTAGTAGTCTTAGGAATTTCGCTCATAACTAGCCTGTTGGGTTTTCTTTTCACTCTTGCAGTTACTTCACTCGCTTGCTTGTAGAATGTTTTCTGATGTTTTTTAACAAATTTAGCCATTTCAAATACGTAAAGACAAGGCAGCGGCAAGATTTTTAGGGTCTTAAATAGCGGTCTACATGATACGTCCTGTGCTACTCCGTATATTGAACGAATACATTTTTTTTGGGCTATGAAAACACTCATAACGTTTGTGCTGTTGCCCCAGATTACTATTCCATAACGAAGGCTGGATTCAACGCAAGCATAATAAGCTGTGACAGCCGTACTTCTAGATGCAACTCTTGTCAGTTTATAGAGAGCGAAAGAAAAACTATTAATTTTGGCACATATTTTTTCAACTTGGTCTTTCCAGTTTAGTTTTAGGAGAATCGAAGTGAACCCGAGCAAAAGCTCCACGGTCCGCTTCGACTACCATCGTAGGATCAACCAACCCGCAGACTCAATCCGCATGCTAGGCACCCGCGTCCCCTGGCAACCCACAGCCAAATATTTAGGAGTCACTCTCGACTCATGTCTCTCTTTCGGACCTCACATCAAAAATGTGACCCGGAATGCCCGTTTCTACCTGGGCAGGCTAAACAGAATGATAGGTAGGCATAGCAAAATGTCTCCCTCCAACAAGCGTTCACACTTTATGGTTTGCATCCGACCGGTAATGTCATACGCGGCCCCTGTATTTGCACACGCGTTCTCCAAATTCATGGACATGATCCAAACAGTCCAAAGCATCTTCTGCCGTAGAGCGTTTAACGCCCCGTGGTACATCCGTAACACCGACTTGCACCGTGACATGGACATTCAGACCATCCAACAATTTCTCAAAGGCCTCTCCGAGAACTTCTTCAAGTCCTCGGAATCGCATCCCAATCCGTTGATCCGAGAGGGGGCGGACTATTCCCCGCGTCTCGTATTAACTAGTAATATGGTCCGCAGACCAAGAAATTTCCTTACTGATCCCCCCGATAAAATATCAGCCGACCTGAACTGCCTCCTGGCAGCTCAGGGAGGAACAGATAGTGTTAATTTTTGAATGACACAGTCCCCTCACTTGCACACCTAATGTGATTAACCTAGCGGCCGCTCCCATCAGGAGCTCTCCGCGCTGTCCCCTTAGCGTGTTTTTCGCACCCCCCCTCCCTAGGGGGGGGGGGGGGGCGTCGCACGGACGTACTTTTAAGGTGGCTACGCTGCCAAAGTTTCGTGAGGGGGTGTTTAGTGGGTAGTGCGGTCTTTGGGCCTGTGTATACGTATTCATATACCTTCCGAGTATAACGGGGACGTATGCATATAGGCGCAGAGCTGTGAGTCCCACATAACCAGCGGCAGCTTCGGCCTTCGGCCGAAGCTTCCCTTGGTATGCGTAAATGCATTCACCTCCGCTCTCCCTTAACAGGGGAAAAAAAAAAACCTCGCCGAGTGTGCACTCCACGTTAATTCCGCATTCACTCCACATCGACGGCGCTCACTGAACTTCACCGCGCAATAGAAGCTCCCGGCAGAACAACAGCTACAGTAAACAGCGAACAACATCTTTTTTACTCGACGAAACACCTCTAGAATGGAACCATACCCCAGTACGGTGGTCGTCAGCCTAGCATTTATGCGAAGCTCGTCCGACCCGTACACGTAGCATAGCATAGGTAAGTATTGATTTATAATCTCTTTGATACTTCACGCACACACAAGTTTAGTTAACACAATAAAAGTTGCCATCTCAGTAAGTAACATAATTTCCTAAATTTTCTTACCCAATATAATAAATAAGTCATGAAAAATAAAGCAAATAATAAGACATACATAGAAAATGTACACTCGAACCAGCTGAATCATGACCCACCATAAACTCATTTTGTCAAACAATGAAACCATCTAAATGTAAGTAGGTCGAAATTCGCCAAGATAGATTTCCTTGGTAACGAACGAAAAAATATCTACTATACTCCTTTGTAAAAAGGAGAAGTGCTATTACTGTCTCCGTCTTTTCTTGTAAGTAGTGTAGCAAAATTAGATTTTAAATAAGAAAAGAACCTGGAGGAAATGAACTTCTAAATAATTCGTTGAATTTAGAATGGGATGCCAAAAAGGTTCACTTAAGAAAGAGAAAAAAGGGATGTAGTGAGCAAAATATATAATAAAAGGTAAAACTAAATAGGACAAACTATAAAAAGACATTTGGTTTTACTGTTGGTAAAAGGTAATTGAAAAGTCTAAGAGAATAAAAATAATTTTTACCTAATTTGAACTTTGCCCAAAATTGACCTTAATGGGCTAACGTGTTAACACATTTAATAAATTTAAAATATTACTTCGGTAGCAACCACGTACGTACGATGGCGGCCGTCAAGATTTAAGACTTATAAAATTATAGAATAACGCCAATTCCACCACTTAAAAAATTAAAAAGTTCATAAAAATAAAGAATCCGAATATGGTATTGAGAAGGAAATTAAAAATGTACCACTTCCTTTAGCGGATGTGCTGGATCATCAAGCAGCAATCATCACACACATTAGGCACGGATGTAGATGGTCGCCTCCAAGGGTAATAGCTTGGCTGTGCCACACAGGTCTTCTGACGCTGAGAAGTGGGGAATTATGCAGCGGTAAAGTGGAACCCTATAAGGTATAAAAACAGAATTTACACCACTACGCAGTATAACCAGCGACTACAAAAGAGGATGGAAAAACATGCCGCTACATAACCGGCGAGGGTTCGGGAATAAAATGATATTTGTTAACAGCGCAGGACCGGTCGTCGTGGAAATCCTTGAAGCAGGCCTTTGTCTAGCAGTGGATAGTTTTCGGCTGATATGATGATAAACAAATTTTTCGCGTCTTTTCAAAAAATCAACAACTTAGGTTCTGTCAATTGAAAGGAAAAAAATCCCAAACAGTTCAAAAAGTGAAACTTAACCCCAAGGAGATTCAATGCCTTCAATCTTGGACGTACAATAATACTGGAACTTCTTCACGCGGGTATACTGTTCGCACCGTCGTCGGTAACGTAGATTCTTCTAATAAGTCGACATAGTTTACAGCGTTTTGCCCAGAAGAAATCTTGAAGGAGCTCGCCTACTCCTCCGATTCAGGCCCACGTATTCGCTGAAATTTGGCCGGATAATTGATTAGGCACAACGTGATCATCTGTATAACGGGTATTATCATAACGCCACAAAGTAAAGATGTAAAAATACTAAAATACAAAGTAAAAATGATTTTTTGTCTGAAAATATGGTGTTAGTCCAGTCAAGTCTAAATACGTACGTGAAAAATTTAATGTTGCTGTTTTGTGTGCATAATAATACCTGTAATACAGTTCAGTGCCATGCAAATAACTTTTTATAGTTTGTTGACAAACGTTATAATGCACCGCAAAATATCGTGTGGGAGTAAAAGGATGTCCATTCTTCGTTGGTTGGTGAGTCAGTGAACGCCATGATTATGTCGCCGTCTGTTCTCAAGGATGCCCTCTTCAGCGTGCCGTCTGATCCAAGTTCTCGCTGTGTTCCGAGATATATTAAATTGCCGACTGTATAAAAAAGTTTAAAGATGAAAATTAATATTAAGAACAATAGTTATTAAAAAAAAAATTATTCTTCAAATAGCATTAGACTATTAGAAATTAAATGGTGGTAAACATATGCCTATTGTTCAGATATTTTGAGAGCACGGTGGCTTTAACCCCATGAAGTCGGGTTTTTTCACCTGAAAAAAATCGCCTTTATTTAGGCAACAAATACACATTTTTATTTTAAAGCTTTAGAGTTATCGCAGCAGTTTATTCGTTACTAATGTCATATTGGGAATACCCCGCATAAGATTTCGTCATTTTCAGGAAAATTCTAGAAAATAAAGTAGTCTAAAAAAAAATCCCCATCTGACTACTAAGAAAACGCCTTTGTTCCATTCAATGGTACATAGCTCAGGGGATTGGAACATGAAAGACATGCCACTAGTTACTAATAAAATACCATAAGTAGTGTCACCATAAGGTAAATAATAATAAAACAATTACTTTTTATTCTCAATAAAAAAATTAAACTTCATAAATTGAATCAGAAATTTCATCGGTCAAGACCTTTTATTCAAATCTCGTGATATTTCTCGTATGCCATAGCCTTCCGCACTGAGCGCTGTAATCCGAGCTCTTTGTTCTGCTAAATGTGACATTATACGAAATTATTTCGTATTTCATTTTTAGTTTTTATTCTTTCACATCGACTGACAGTTTGACATCTGACACACCTTTAGAATATTCGATTTCTGATTTTTTTCTTTCATTAAAAAGTTACGATTATTTGGGAGAGCTAACTCGAGATTCAAAACATGATTGTCTTACATCTAAAATGAGTTTCTATTACGATTATAGCATAGACCAAAATTGCTACGTCTATGAATAGGTAAATTTTGTTAGTAAAAACGACCTAAGTGCATCATACACGATATGTAAACTATAAACCTTACAAGTTTGACAGTTTTAAACGAACTATCAGCAAAGTGGGTCATGATTCAGTTGGTTCGATTGTATATAAAGATTTCCATGTCCAATTTCTGCCAAATTCTACTCCACTTTTTCTCCAAATCTGTCTAATTCTGCCACTTTCTAATTCGTCCGCTTGTTCTGCCCGAGATCACAAACCAAATCTGCTCAAATGGCAGAAATCTGCCACAAATAGTCACTCTGTTGACCACAGCACAGATAGGGATCCACCCGCAAAAAGTGTCGATACCTGAGTAGTATCGATACTTTCGCTTCGATACCTAGTATTCTTGTACTCGATACTTTAGTCTAATATAAATACTGTGCTTTAGTTCCAATACTTATGTGCAGCACGAAGCATGCAAGGGTCGTGGCGAAAACAGAAAACAACGATATTGAAAGTAAAGTGTCTATTGTCCAAAACAACCAACAGCATACGGCGAGCGACTGAACGAACATAATTCAAATTCACAGAGCGATTTTGCGTCTAACCCCGCCTCACCTCACCCCTAACGACTGTCATTGGCTAACGGCCACGCGTCGTTTTGCAAAAGAAATTCAAGTCCTTATTTGGTAATAAATTAGGTGTCCCAGGGGTGAGGCAAAGCATCGTCGCGGGGGGAAGGGGTATGCATCCGTAACAACTTATGACCAAAAAAATTCTTCCATGGATTTCATCATCATCATTACAGCTCATATACGTCCCCACCGAGGGGCTCGAGCCTACCCTGAATCAGGGCGATTAGGCCTTAGTCGACCACGCGGGCCCAGTGCGGGTTGGTCGACTTCACACACAACCTTCGAGTTTCTTCGCAGGCGTGTGCAGGTTTCCTCACGATGTTTTTCCTTCACCGTTAAAGCAATCGGTAAGTATGTATACGTAAGTTTTTGAAAAACTCATTGGTACATTGGCCGTCCAGATTTGAACCCGGTACCTCTGGTTAGATGGACCGAGTCGTTACCGGTTGAGCCACCGACGCTTTTCCATGGATTTATTATTTATGAAATAAAAATCTATTAATATATCTATTTTTATATAAAAATCCTGTGTCCCACAGATGACCCCCTATGTGCCTGGGGAAACTTTGTGTTTCCCACCGGACAGCACGTACGCAGTTAGGACAACTTTGTCAACCAAATTGACTAAAATGTGTCCTAGACCTATCAAGATACTCAATGTTGTCAATTTTACTCAAACCTGGGTTTTAATTATGCTGAAATTTCGGAAACATTAATAAATAAAAGTTATAGTGAGTAGTGACTAACGTAGAGATGTCTGATGGAGGAGCCAGAAGGTGGTTCAAGAAACTCCACAACTAAATGACGAATCACTTCAAGATTGGGCTGATTTGATTTGTATGAACAGTTTTGACCCAGATGATGTCGAGTCATGTGTGAACCAGACAGTTTCGACCGCTTGTTGCATATGGTCCCGCTTCTGGACAACACTTTTCAGACACAGCGCATTGGTATAAGTCGTCAGCGGATTGCACTGCGGCACCATGCCGCTCAACGCTGCCGAATAGAATAGTAGGATCCTTGTGTCCAAACCTGAGGGATACTCTGATATCCCCTGGTTGGATCCCGACCGTATTGATCCTCCAGGCACCCGCCGGTAGGACTCCATGCATCCTCGTTCCGAGGAATGTCTTCTGGACACCCGCTGGAAGCCCCCTCAACATCCTCAACATGTGGCATGTCAGAGGTTGGAGGGGGGACCCTAGTTGATGCGGGCGTAAGTAGGTAGCCATCTTCTCCCTCACAGCATAGCAGCCAAGATTGGCGGCCAGCCGACGGAAAACACTTCTAACTGCTATCGGCCTTATTCCCCCACCCTTTTTAGACAACGCGCAGAGTGAAGCCTCGGGTACAAATAAGGACATACCTCAGGGTTAACCCTCAGTAGTTTTAAAAGAATATTCAACCCATCGTTGAATAGGTATTTCAAAACTACTGAGGGTTTACTAAAACCATTTTTCGATTCAGGGATCGGTTCGGCTTTAAAGTGCAAATTTTTGTTAGAGTAAGTGTCCCCCCACCCCTACCAGCGAAACAGCTATTTATGGATATCTGTAAAAAAAATTGTTTATAGTAGGATATATATTATACGAGTAGGCATCGAACTTTTTCCCCACTATTATTAAAACAAGAGAATAATTTATTTATTAATAGATAATATAGAATTAGTGGCTAAGCTCGGGTGCCATGCGTGCGGTAAAGGACAGGATGGCTTCTTTCCTCCAGCCCCACCAAATGGGTTCGAGAGGGCGCTGGGATGTGAAGCGGCTATGCACGCCACTCATGCATTCGCGATGGACGCAAGTAACTCCGGAAAGGTCATTGTTAAGCTGGATTATGCAATGCCTTTAACAGCGTGGAGAGGGACACCGTCCTCACGGAGGCGAGAGACCTGATTCCGTCGGTGTACCCGTTCTTGTCCCAATATTACGCAACACCTTCGAAACTATTTTTCGATGGTTCTCCTATTGACTCGCAGGTGGGGGCCCAGCAGGATGACCCGCTGGGGCTTCTCATTTTAAGCCTGGCAATACATAAGGTCGTTTAGTGCTTGAAATCACCATTAAACATCTGATATTTAGACGACGGTACTGTCGGCGGATCACAACAAACAGTCGCCCAAGACATCCAGCGCCTGTTGCCATACTTGAGGAGATGGGCCTCAAGGTCCATACCGTAAAATACGAGATTTTCCCATGTTTCTCATTTTAAGCCTGGCAATACATAAGGTCGTCGAGTGCTTGAAATCACCATTAAACATCTGATATTTAGACGACGGTACTGTCGGCGGATCACAACAAACAGTCGCCCAAGACATCCAGCGCCTGTTGCCATATCTTGAGGAGATGGGCCTCAAGGTCCATACCGTAAAATATGAGATTTTCCCATGTTTCAAGTCAAGTTTCAAAGTGCTAATACCGGGCTTAAAAGTTGTCAACAAGGACAACTTCGCACTTCTGGGAGCTCCGATTATCCCCGATGCAGTCCCTGCCGCCCTACATGAAAAGAAGGACATGCTGCTTAGAGGGCACGCGCAGCTTAAAGACCTATCGGCTCACGTCACTCTTGTTTTTCTCAGGAACTGCCTGTCCCTTCCAAAGCTCACGTATACTAGGCATGCCTTTTAAGTTCTGTCGTTTCCATATTTTCGGCAATTTTGAATTTGGAACTGTTCTATATTCGAATGTGTTTAAATTTTGAATCTCAAAACAGATGAAAGTATTAGGATTAATGCTATTGTTTAGTCACAGCGTCGATTGGAATCTGTCAGGTTACATACGAAAATGAAAGGAAAATGTTCGTGCAATAATTTTCTACAACTTTAGAGGAGGCCTGACACGGCTTCAGTGTTTTGAAAAGCTAACATCTGTGTTCAGTAATGAAACCCCATGTCTGCGGACTGTCGAACGATGGTATTTAGAATTCCAGCGTGGACATACTAGTGTTAGTGACAAATCTCGCGAAGTACGCCCAAAATCTGCCTTTACTGAAAATAAAATCATTGCTGTAAGACAACTAATTCTCGAAGATTGTCATGTGACGTATCGAGAGATAGAGGCTCTATTAGGCATCTCAGGGGAAACCATTCAGAAGATCTTGCATGAAGCGCTTTGTGTGAGAAAGCTAGTTTGCCATTGGATACCGCATCTGCTTTCCGACGATCACAAGGCGGCCCGCGTCAGATGGTGTAAGACAACTCTGCAAAGGTTCAACCGAGGAGAGTCAAATCACGTCTACGACATCACAGTGGTGACGAATCTTGGATCTATGCCTACAATCCTGATTCCAAACAACAATCTACAATCTGGGTCAAGACGAGCCAAAGCCGACTAAAGTTGTTCGTTCTCGAAGCAGTTCAAAGAAGATGGTGGCCACGTTCGTTGGAAAAACCGGCCATGTTGCGACTATTGCATTTGAAGATAGTAGAACGGTTAACGCAGAGTGGTATATCACAATTTGTTTACCACAAGTCATCGCCGAACTTCGAAAATCTAACTCAAAGCGACGCATCATCCTGCACCACGACAACGCAAGCTCACACAGCGCTCGTCAAACGATTAAGTATTTGAAGCAGGAAAAAGTAGAAATTCTTGACCATACTCCATAGATACCTAAGCCCCAAAGATTTCTTTACATTTTCAAGCGACTTCCAAAAAGGAGGAGGTTCTCAATTCGTCTGTATGTTTTTTTTTTAATGTTTGTTACCCCGTAACTTTGAACTGGATGAAACGATCTTTATGATTCTTTTTTTATTTGTAAGCTAGTGCTTTCCGTGTGGTCCCATATAAATTTTATCAAAATCGGTGTAGAACTTTATTTGAAAATTAACAAAAACCAAAAATAGTAATGCAAAAATGTACTAAGTTGTTGCGATGGAAGTCGGTTTTTTAACGTGTTTAGCGTTTTCAATTATCTAAAATTAAGAAAAGTCTTCGTGGTCAAAGGTGAAGAAGCAGTCGACGCTTTCAAGTCAGCCATTTTGAGCACCCCCACTTTAGAGTGAAATAAATGTTATAATAACTGGTTTGAGCGACTGGAAGAGTGTATTAAGCTACGTGGTGAATACTTTGAAAAACAATAAAAAGTACTATAAGGTTCTATTTGTTTTTTTCTTCAAATGACAAAACTTAAAAGGCATGCCTCAACTAGTATGGCGAGGACTAGTCCGACGTGGTTGTTCCCTGCCGAAGTTGCCGTGCTGGATGATGTCCTAAAGTGTTCTTTGGAAGAAGTTATCAATGTCAGCCTGGATGAACGGGAGTGGCGGAAGGCCAGTCTTCCAAGTCTGTCACTGAGGTCTGGGGGTGAGGCGAATGCGGGACACTGGGCTGTCTGCTTCCTTAGCCTCCGCGAACGGTTAGCTGGAACTCGTCTCTAGTATTATCTCTTTTTAGGGGGACAGTTACAGTGTTCCGTTTGCGGTTTAGGCTCTGTCGGCTTGGACTGCATTTTTCCCTAACATCGCACCCCTTGAAAAGCTTCAATTCCAAAAACACTGGGATGATCTATGGGCTAGATCAGTAGTCGCAGACCTCATCGAGTCGTCGTCCGGGGCGGATTTGGCTCGAGTACGTGCAGCCACTTGCTCTGAGTCTGGGGCATGGCTTCATGCCTTGCCTTCACCTCGCACGCTCTTGGACGACAATACGTTGAGGATAGCTGTAGCCCTTCGGTAGGATGTATGAGCCATATAAATGCCGATGCGGGGTGTTGGTTGACTCCGCGGGGCGGCATGGTCTTAATTGAAAGAGGTGTGCGAGCAGACTTTCCCGGCATCATGCGCTGAATGAAGTCATCCGCCGGGCGCTGGTGTCGATCGACATTCCCTGCATCTACTATGAGCCTTCGGGTCTGAACCGCACAGACGGTAAAAGACCCAACGGACTCACGATGATCCCCTCGGAGTGGGGGCGTGCCCTGCTCTGGGATGTGACCTGCGCGTGCACCTTCGCAGCAACGCATGTGCCCCGTACCACGAGGGCCACGTGGGCGGCTGCAGAGTGGACCGCAAGCCAAAAAATAACAAAGTACGCGGACTTAATGTAGACTCACGACTTTGTGCCTTTTGCCATCGAGACTTCGGGTGTGTGGTGCTCGGCGGCCAAATAATTTATAAAGAAAATAGGCAGGCGCTTGAGGGACCGCGGTAGTGATCTCCACGCCGGCTCGTACCTGGTTCAACAGGTATCCCTAGCTATACTGTGCGGCAACGCGGCCAGTGTAATGGGCACTTTTGAGCCGGGTACGAGGTAGTGCGACATAGACTAAGTAGCTAATTGCAGGTACCAAATACTTTATGTTAGTATTTGTGCCTAAATTACTGATCTCAAATAGAACCTTGGATACTTCATGTTTTCACTTGTATTATAAAACTAATAAGCTTTTGTAGGTTTTATGGTGAAAAGTGTAGGTTTTGCCCTGGTTTTTATTATTTTACCAATAATTTTAACAACAATTCACAAATCAAAAAAATGATATCTAAGTTTGAATTACATTTGGTGTCAGAGCGAAACGTTATTGCAAGTGAGAGAAATATAGTCCGCCATGAAAACGCTACCAAAATATTTTTTCTTCGAAGATGCGACAGCCTGGTGCGCGAGTTTAAAACCAGTCAAAAATTTCGCAACCAAGATCATAATAATAGCCGACTGGTTAGAGCTCAGGTGATGATAATAATCCGCAGTGCGCGAGTTCAAAAATATTTCTGTATTAGTTTGGGTTTATTCCGCTAGGGGCTCTGTCTTATTTGAAAGAGTTTATAATCTATTTTCCATAATGTTTACTCTTTCCTTATGTTGTACTTCTATGACCAAGGAGTTGTACTTGTACTCTGTTGTAAACAGAGTATAAAGCACAGATCTACAATTAGTAGATCTGTGGTATAAAGGAAATACCCTGAGATGTATTTCAAAGAGGATGTAAGTATGACTGACTATATTTATGTTATCAACTTATCAGTCACTACGTTAACGTTTTAATGTATTTTTAATGTAACATAGCTTCTTTTACAACAATTATAATGTTGCAGAGACGGTATTTCATATTATAGTGCTATTTGCATTTTCATTTCAGAATTTTCCGATGCACTACAGAGTAAAAAGCTAACAAAATGTCTGCGGAATCCGATATGGAATATTCGGACAACGAAGGGGATGACTACGACTATTACGGGGAACAGGATGACTGTGATATGGAGACGGTGGACCGCAGTAAATCAGACCCTGAATACTTCGTGTTTTCTTGTTTGAAGGTAGAGGAAGTAGAAAAATTGTTAAACGAATCTATTGAGCTGCTCAGCAATAGCCTTCAGATACAGCCGTCGCTCGCCAAGGTTTGTACTACAGAGTGTTTGTTTATTAGTCTATCTAACAATGTCGGTAGTTAGTTTTACTCTCAGTGCACAGGTTGATTCTGTCGTGTAATAATTTGTGTAATTTTTTTGTAGGTGATGTTACATGCCTATCAGTGGAATGCCCAGGAGATCATAAATAAGTACAAGGAGAATGCAAATGAGGTGCTAGTGTATAGTCGCGTAAAGTCGCGGGTGCCTTCCGTGCAGGCCAGCTCGAGCCGCATGGCCTGCGCTGTGTGTGCCACCAGCCCCCCAGGGCTCAAGTACAGTGCGCTCGCCTGTGGACATTACTTCTGTAATGATTGCTGGAGCATGCATTTTGAAGTACAAATTATGCAAGGTAAACTAATGGTAACTGGTAAAGTTATTTCAAATTATCAAAGTTAACCTCACTTAAAATTACTGAGGAATTTACCTCCTGCTAAGGTGTAGTCAGTAGGAGGTATATCAGTTTTATTTTTGTGTAAAAAAAAACTATCATCATAATGCTGTCTTAATGTGGCACAGAGTTTCTATATTATAGTAAACTTCTTTACACGGCTCAATGGGGAAGAAACACTGACCAAGTGCCAGTCAGACTAGCACTCCGAGGGTTCCTCACCACCACATCTCTCCACACAACTTCATAGTAAAATGACAATGATACCCATTCACATTACAAACAAAAGACATCAACTCGAGCAACAAAAGTATGCTTTTTTTGTAATTAGGTTCAGACTCCTTAGCACGAGTATGACTTGCACTTGCCCAATTTTTATTATTTGTTCAGTCTTAGTACTATAATTGCAACAAGTTTCACGCTTGTATGTATTACCATATTTACGATAGAGCTAAATCTAAAATACTTCTAGACCTATAAAAAAACTAATTTTTTTTTTGGTATGGAGGCCTTTTTTTATACACAATTGGTAAGCCCTTGGCATCATCTCACCTGATGGTAAGTGACGATGATGCCTTCCTTATTTTTTCACTTTTTCTAATATTTAGTATTTGAAAAAAATAAAGAAAGGAAGAAATATGTTTTTTGGTTCCAGTAACACCACACCAAAATAATGCATAATACATTACAAACAAAAACGTTTAAGAAAAAAAAAAACAGGTGCCATTGCAACCACAGGGGCCCAACTCAGCATATGCTAGGCTCGGAAGCGAAGCGCTAGTATTTGTTATAACGGCAATAGAAATAACATTCTACGTTTCATAAAACACAGCCTACTGATGGGCGGACAGACAATAGAGGCTTTGTACTAGGGTCCCGTTGGTCACTCATTGGGTGTACGGAACCCTAAAATTAAAAAACCCTTATGACAATTACACTATGCTTGTCTCACTCTCTCCACAGCACCCATGTGTAGTGGACTATGCTGTGTGACTTGTTTAAACAAGGGGCCATTTACGTGACATAGAATTTCCCTTTGGAGATATAATAGACACTTTTTGTGTTGTATTTTCTTTCTAATTACTGTCGTACCTAATGACTATATTATTTTCTTTAGGTGTGTCCAACACCATTCAGTGTATGGCTCAGGACTGTGAAGTGAGGGCTCCTGAAGACTTTGTCCTGTCTCATGTTGCAAAGCCAGCGTTACGAGAACGCTACCAACAGTTCATGTTCAAGGATCATGTCAAATCTCACCCACAGCTCCGATTTTGCCCTGGTCCAAATTGCCAGGTAAATTATTTGCAGCAGCAAAAATATTATATTTAGAACATTAAAAAAAAAACAAATTACTTAACCCTGCAGTGGTTGCGCCCCCAAAAGTTACTTGAGTAGTGTGGATTATGTAATGCCAACTTGTTTTCAATTTTTTTAATAAAATTCATTTATGTTATTTTTTTTATTGCAAAATGGCAAGTAACCTTACCTAAAATTTAATTAAAATTGGAAACTAAACAGAATAATGAACAGTTTTGTCAAAATAAACCAAATCAGAAACTTCTTATAAATTGTCTTTGAAAATTTACTTTGGATTATATGAGACCTAAATACGCATTAGCGCTTATTGCGAAAACAAATCAACTATTATTTTCTGAACAGGAACTATATACATATTCAGAATGAACAGAGCGGGGGTAGGGATGATCATACTTAAAGTACATTTTAGTACATGCAGTCCTGTGTAAAACACTTAAGCTATTTACGAAAAATTTTATTTATAATTACCATGGATTATGATATGTAATCCGCACAACCACTGCAGGGTTAAATCGGTTTGTTAATAAAACAAAATGATAATGCATAACTTATGTAGAAAGAATAATACAGCATAATTTTGTTACCAATCTGCCTATGCTATTCATGGCAGGAGATCATGCGATGTGTTAACAATGTTTACTCAAAAAATGGACTTAGTTTGACATTTTTGTTTGATTTTTTCATGTCAGGTGACAAATTTTGGTTTTCCCCCTAAGGATTTTCACAATGACCGGTTCTGCACTGCTTGCATCCAGCGTCTCCCTGTGACTTTCACCAGGTCCTTAATCCACCGAGTGGGAGGCCTGCCCTTGCTACCAGTACGCGATCCCAACTCGAGAACTTTACTGTCCCAATGGCCATGCATTCTACAAGCTATGTGCACCCTTTCAGTGGATATTCCGTGCGTGGACCCGCGAAGGTGCGCGTCGGGTGGAGTGTCGCGGCTGCGAGCTGCTCACTTGTTTCTCGTGTGGGGCGCCGCACCACGCGCCCACCGACTGTGCCACTATCCGCCGCTGGCTCACCAAGTGCGCCGATGACTCCGAAACCGCCAACTACATAAGCGCTCACACCAAGGTTTTTTCTGCCAAGTATTCAGTGTGGTTAACTCTCATATCAAACATAAAGGTAGATATTGGGGTTCATACAACAATCATTTCAAAAAGCGGGGTAATGCGTGTTCCATATATACATATATACATCTTTACCTTAGGTGCTGACCTCGACTAATGTTTCGACACGTGATAGGTCCTACCTTCACTGTTATTGAGTAAGTAAGTATTTATTTGCTTTTAAACAAGGTACAGTAAGTAAAATGATGTTCGTTATTGAAATAGGAATCACTTGTTTAGCCATATAGAACAACATCATGCAAATGTTATTATAGTAACAAATAGATAGAATCAAAAAAGAACATATTTAATCCTTGACAATACATCATAATTTGTGACCCAAAAACTCATCAAGAGAATAGAACATATTCATACATGCTTCAAACCAAGAAAAAACGTCCGGTCTTACCCGACCCAATCTTACTAAGATTGGGTCGGGTAAGATCTTGACTTATTTAGCTTATAAAATTCATCACTGGGTGTTGGTGGCGTAATAGCAAGGACGTCGTCCAAATCCTGCCACGACGTAACAGTGTGTTTTCGATTTTTGATTTCATATGTACGTTTATCCGACGCTCTTACGGTGAAGGAAAACTGAAAAAAGAAACCTGCACATGCCTGCGAAGAAACTCGAAGGTTGTGTGTGAAGTCGACCAACCCGCATTGGGCCCGCGTGGTCGAATAAGGCCCGATCTAGGCTCAAGACCATCATTTATACTTACATAAAATAAAAGATTCCGACTGGGGTTTTATTAAATTGTTTTTACCACATGTCACACATCATTTTGGCATGTTGACGGTAAGTCTGCCAACGCGTGACTGAAAGCAAAACTTTGCTAGGTTGTGATCAGAGCAAAATTTGTATCTAAGTCCGTTTTCAAAGTGCTAACACTATCTACCTTTATTTTTAATCTGAGGGTAAGCTCAATACTTAACAAACTTGGATGTCATATAAACACTGATTTCCTGATTCATACAAAACAAAGTTAAAAAAATGTCTTGACAGTTGTTTGACAGAGGACAAAGATAGAAATATTAAAATATCTGTGTTAGACAGAGAAGAAAACCGCTAAAATACACCTACGTGAACAAAAAGGGTGACATTTTAAGTACCTC
This sequence comes from Coleophora flavipennella, assembly GCA_947284805.1. Taxonomy (NCBI): domain Eukaryota; kingdom Metazoa; phylum Arthropoda; class Insecta; order Lepidoptera; family Coleophoridae; genus Coleophora; species Coleophora flavipennella. Next base: position 4,979,575 of record OX369292.1, read on the forward strand.
CGTGGTGTAATGGTTAAGGCCATTACCTTTACGTCAAGAGGTCGCGGGTTCAATTCCCGGCGGACTTTACCTACCTTTGTAAGACTCGGTTTGGTTGGTGGAAGGGCATTTTTCTAAGTCCGCCTGGCTAGCTACTACCATCTTGCCGCCAAACATTATTGCTAACAACATTGATGTGCTCCGGCTTGAAGATAAGAAAGCCAGTTCCCCATTGCGTTAGGGAATCTTGGTAAGCCCGCTTTCATCTTCGGCATCATCGTCACTTACCATCACCAATAGGGGATCGGACTGCATCAAAAATAAATTCTGAAATATGATTTCCTAAATTGCTTTCCTCTTGAAGTTTCAAAAAACCTCACTTGTTTTGTTTTTCCAACACGTCTTCAATTTTTAATTGATCAAATCCACAAAATAAGTTCGTCAATGACGCTAAAAATATATGACTTCACTTGTGGGTATTTCAAACATTTTTAGAACAAAATTACGTTTTTGACAGATCATAAAGAGTAAGTCAAATGACTAGCAGTCCGATCCCCTATTGTGGATAAATAAAAAAATATATTTGGACAGTTTTGACCGCATGACCATGTTATACATGTTTCTGTTTATACAGGATTGCCCGAAATGTCAGATTTGCATTGAGAAGAACGGAGGATGCAACCACATGCAGTGCGGGGCGTGCCGACACGACTTTTGCTGGGTGTGTCTGGGCGATTGGAAAAGTCACGGCTCCGAGTACTACGAGTGTAGTCGCTACAAAGAAGATCCTAACTTGTCTACTGACAGTCAACATGCTCAGGTATTAATTAAAGCCTTGCCGCCAAACATCAGTGTTAACAGCATTCATGTGTTCCGGCTTGAAGATAAGATAGCCAGTTCTCCATTGCGTTGGGGAAACTTGGTAAGCCCGCTTCCATCTTTGAAATCATCGTCACTTACCATGAGGTGAGATAATGGCAAGGGCTTCATCATTACAGCTCATATACGTCCCCACCGAGGGGCTCGAGCCTACCCTGAATCAGGGCGAATTGGCCTTAGTCGACCACGCGGGCCCAGTGCGGGTTGGTCGACTTCACACACAACCTTCGAGTTTATTCGCAGGCGTGTGCAGGTTTCCTCACGATGTTTTCCTTCACCGTTAAAACAATCGGTAAGTATGTACGTAAGTTTTTGAAAAACTCATTGGTACATTGGCCGTCCAGATTTGAACTCGGTACCTCTGGTTAGATGGACCGAGTCGTTACCGGTTGAGCCACCGACGCTTTTAAGGGCTTACCAACTATAATTAAAAAAAAACTGTAAACCAGCGAGTGGGACTTGCATGGAGATGACTTCTTATTCCGTTTTCCGTAAGAAGATTAGTTCTTAGAATTTTCGTTTAGGTTTTCTTGTAAACTGTAATATTATTATTTTTTTCCCAAAATTTTAGGCTTAGTAGTTTTTTTAGGGCTCCGTAGTCAACAAGCCATTTCTGTCAGTCTGTCTGTCCGCGACTTAGCTCAGAGATTATTAGCACTAGAAAGCTGTAATTTAGCATGGGTATACATATTAATTACCCCGACATGACAAAGTGGTACAGTCAATTCTTGAAAAACAAATTAAGGGTACCTCCCCTACATGTAATAGGGGTGTATCATCAAAGTATATATATTAGTACTAACATACAGTATGGACACTCCTTGCCGCTCTCTAGATTGCAATCTCACCCCCTTGTCACTCAGATTGATACAGATTGGTTACAGTTTGGATGTCGAACGTATAGGATTTTGCCGCCATTTTGTTTGTTCCGTCATTCCTTTTTTGAATTGTCATTTCTGGCCTATTGTATAAGATAGCGAAATATTAAGCTTTAAAGTGCTAATTTTTGCTAGAGTCAAGTGTCCCCTCCCCCATCAACTAAATCCTTGCCGCTCTCTAGATTGCAATCTCACCCCCTTGTCATTCAGATTGATACAGTTTGGTTGGCGAAAGTATAGGATTTTGCCGCCATTTTGCTTGTTCCGTCACTCCTTTTTAGAAATGTCATTTCTGGCCTGTTGTATAAGATAGCGAAATATTAAGCTTTAAAGTGTTAATTTTTGTTAGAGTCAAGTGTCCCCTCCCCCATCAACTAATTCGCTATAACAGGACATCTGAATAAATTTCAAATCGACCAACTGAGATGTTCAGTTGGATTTGTAATCAGTGGCGGCTGGGCCTTAAGTGCAGTAAAAACGGCAAAAATCGACTCTATACACTGGATTGCCTTCTTCATGTCCTATACCGGTGTATTAAGAGTTCATTGTGAAACAAACATTCCACGTGATCTCCCAGCATCACGTTGATTTTGTTGCACACGATCCGTCGCCGGAATCCTTCGATATAGCGCCAAAAAACCTTTCGAAACTAGAGCGAAGCTAGCTCGGAATTTCGGAGAACCCGCGACTTATTTGGTTAGGTTCGGAGATTGAGGAGTCCTCACAGTCGTAGTGTTAGTTTGGACATGAAGATATAGAACTAGGAGCTCTGTCAACTGAGAAATGTCCGTTTTTTCCTCCCACCCTTAAGCACTCCTCCCCCCTGAGGTGTGAATTTAAACTATTTGGCTAGTAGAAGTTGAACGTTACCAATCCAAGCCATTTGCCTAGGCGTTTAATTGAATGGCTGAATAATCATTCAGGCAGTAAGTTGAACGGCGCCATTAAGTTAAAAGGCTGGGCAGTTAATTAAATGGCTAAGTAAGCTATATGGTTGCGACATACATACCAAGTTCACAGGTTTCGTCCAGATTTTTCCTTTAAACACAAATACAAATAAATTTATTAGATAAAACAATATAAGAATACATATTAAACACTCGATCTCCACACTAGGCAGAGCCTGTATCGTGGAGATTTCCATGGAGTTGTGGTAAAGATCCATTGTTTATATCCTGAAAATGTATTTAAAGTAGGTATGTGAGTGAGCATGAGTGTAAAAGTGTGTGTATGTGTAAGTGTGTGTGTGTGAGTATTGTGTCCTTATTTTATAATTTCCAGTAGCGCCTCAGTATCTTTATAGGTTAAGGTTTTCAAGAATTTTTGTAAAGTAGACTTACGTTTGTTTGTTATTATGTACCCCATAAATATTTACCTGTTTACTTGTTTTGTTGTATATATTGACAGCGCGGGATTTCTTATGTCTCTGTGCGAATTTGTTTTTGGACAAACACATGAGTTATCTTATTAGGATATTTATTTTTCATCGGATCTACAGAACCCTAAAATTATTATTTTCGGTTTCCTTTCTTATACATTTACTAATGTTAGCTAAGTTTTGTATTACAAAAATATTTTTCTCTTATAGGCCCGGGAAGCACTTAAAAAATATCTTCATTACTACGAAAGATGGGAGAACCACGCTCGTTCACTGAAACTGGAGGAACAGACGTTGGCTCATCTTAAAAGCCGGATCAACGAAAAGGTATTAAGTAAAGACGTTGCTTTCCAATACCTTACTTCATGCATGAAACCATATGTATTGCATGATAACATTGATAACACAGGGTCGGTAGCTCAACCGGTAACGACTCGGTCCTCCTAACCAGAGGTCCCGGGTTCAAATCCGGATGGCCAATGTACTGAAAGAATGGACCTGGCGTCGATGACGTCACTGACATATGGGTACGGATTTCTAATATATATACTGTGGGTACCGGGTACAAGCCCTCTCGCACATCTACCAGATACGCTAGACTGCCAGGTTTATGATATAGCGTCCCCACTTACCGGGTACAGTGTGGAAAAAACCATCATCCTTACTAATATTATAAATGTGAAAATGTGTTTGTTTGTTTGTTTGTTACCTTTTCACGCTTCAATGCCTTGACCAATCTTAATGAAATTTGGCATGCAGGTAGCCTGTGTCACGAGGAAGGACATAGGCTACTTTTAATCCCGTAAAAATAGCATAGCCCGATGCAATTCCCGAGGGAACTGAAAATATACTCTTTTTTTGGTTAATTTCTTTAACATCGCAACGGAACAATGGATTCTGTGATTTTTTGCACCGAGATGGTTGAGGGGGTGGGAAATGACACGATTTACTAATAAGCATATCCTGACATAGTTCCCGAGGGATGTGGAGAAAATTCATATCCAAGCTCGCGAGCCCGCGGGCAAAAGCTAGTTAAGAATATTTATGAAACTCAAACAAATGTTTGTTATACTTCATAATTGGAATAATAATAATAAGACCGTACACAGCTGATATGACATAGCTGTATTTAGTCGATATGAGGCCGACAATTAAACAAAAAACTTAATAAATAAACTGAACGTTATGTCAGAGATGAAAGTAGACGCGTATCGGTGACAAAGATGCGAACCGTACTGACTACTGACGCGACACTCCGCGACAGGTGAACGCGGGGAGGTGAGCGGGGAAGCGGGAGAGGGGGGTCACATTCCAGCGAGGTCCAGTTCCAACAATTAAACCATGGGTACATTTAGTATTCCGTGGTACAACCAGTTGGACAAAGTAGTTGGACCATGGGTTGGGAGCCCATTCTTTTAGTAACCGGGTAGTACCAATGAGTTTTTCGAATCTTACATACGTATACTTACCGATTGCTTTAACGGTGAAGGAAAACATTGTAAGGAAACCTGCACATCTAATTCCAGATGTGTATGGAGGTCGCGTTGCACACGTCCGTAGGTGTAAATCTAAATGCCCTACACGTGACCGCGGGTGATGCTAAGTGAAACAACAGGCAACCGCCGTATATCCCTTGGATAGCACGGTTAATTGTGCCACACGATAAGAAGGATTCAACAGGGTATTTGACATTATAAAATAATAGGGGTAAATATAAATAATAAATTTAGGGGTTTGAGTATGAAATTGGCAATTCAGTTTTTTAAGTTCCATAAGTAGTGTCACCTTAAGGTCAATAATAAAAAAACAATAACTTGTTTTCCATAAAGGAGAAGGTTCTCGATTCGACTGTATGTTTTTTTGTATGTTTTTTACGCGATATCTTCGCAGATTGTGAACCGATTTTCATGATTCTTTTTTTTTTCAATAGGGGTGTATGCTTTCGAGTTGGTTCCATATAAATTTTATCAAATCGGTTTAGTACTTTTTAGAAAATCAACAAAAACCAAAAATAATTAACCCAAAATCGTACTAAGTTGTTGCGATGGAAGTCGGTTTTTTAACGTGTTTAGCGTTTTCAATTATATAATATTAATAAGGACAATATGTTCTCATCATTTATTTTTCTCGCAGGTAATGGCCGGCGAGGGTACATGGATAGACTGGCAATATCTCTGGGATTCTGCGAGGCTGTTGAAGCGCTGTCGATACAGTCTCCAGTACACATACCCTTACGCGTACTACATGGAGGTTGGTCCACGGAAAGTGTTGTTTGAATATCAACAGGTAATATAGCTATGCGCACAGGGTGAAATTGCAGTTGTTGGACACATAAACTATACTATACAGGGTGTTACAAAGATGGTGCAGGTCCCGTTAGCTGGGGCTTCTACTCACGCTGAACAATTTTTGGTCTACGACTTTGCTGAAATCGCAAAAAAACTTCATGCAAATCGATAAGCTAGTCGACCAATTTTGTGCATTTTTTTATGGAGGGTCCACATTTTTTTTTGAGTATTGACTATGGGTTCCTAGGGGTAAGTGTTCAGTATGATGAGTAGAAAGAAACACCAGTTAACGGGACCTACACCAATTTTGTTACATAAACTATACTTTTATACGTTAACATTAATATATTTAAACTTAAGGACTTTCTCCTCAAAACTTATACAATCAGGGAAAAAATCCCTTGGACTTGTTATACAATGTTATTCAATCGGATAATTTATAACGTAGTAATTTAGTACAAGGTCCAATTTTTAGAAGATTTAAAGTATTTGTATGTACGAGTATGTTGTATGTTATTGTTTAGATCAAATCTTGCAACCGAGTTTAGAGCGACTTCCAAAAATCCGACTGAGCTGATATAATTTGGTATGAAGCCGTATTTCTGGTGACAAGAGATCCTTTTAATATTCTGAATTTGATCTGATGATGAACTTTTGAGGTGGAGTCAAGGTCCCAGGATTTTATTTATTTTCACTAGAATCGTAGAAAGTGATTGCGGTTTTTTGAATTTGGAAACTTCGCATACTTATATTCACATTTGGCACACTGAGCATTTGGATTTATGACCATGAAAACAACTTTTCAAATAAAAACTTGTATTCATATACAACCTATACAACTATACAACAAGAACAAAAATATTTATCTAAAAATAAAAGATTTTTGATTTTTAGATAAATATTTTTGTTCTTGTTGTATAGGCACCGTGGGGAAATTTGGTCAGTTTCATGAGTAGATACCGAGTTTTGGCAACGACTTCAATTTCACCCTGTATTTATAAGATACTTAAGTACGTAAAGAAACGCCTATTTACATTCCCAATTTTCAGGCGCAATTAGAAGCGGAAATTGAGAATTTATCTTGGAAAGTGGAAAGAGCAGAAACAACAGATAGAGGAGATTTAGAAAAACTAATGGACATCGCAGAAAAAAGACGCACCACCTTACTAAAAGACTTCCTTGAATTCAGCATCAATACCATCACAGCCTCTAGTAGCAGCAAAGTTTAAATTGAACCTAAAAAGTAAAGAGTTTCTATAATTTCTCTAGAGGGTAATTCTATGTCGCGTTAATGGCCCCATGTTTGAGTATGCCTTACTGCATACTCCTCATAGGTTGCTGTAGTGAGATTGAGACAAATGTGTTGTAATGAGCGGTTTGGGAGGGGGGGGGGGGGGTTGAGAGGGGGTTAGATAAGGACCAAGTATCTAAGACGTATAACTAAATAAAATTATCTAAATCTATCCGGTAGTTTTTGCGTGGACACCACTGAAGCAGCTACCTAGCCTTATCGCGTTTCTCAAACAGAGACGTCTGTGTTGGTTAGGATGGACGCTGCTCGGTTACTACGACGTGTTCTGCAAAAAGAGACGGGGAGGCCAATGTTTCGCTTTAAGGACTGCGCCAAGTGGGATATGCCTGCCTTTAAAATAAACCACCGCGACTGGGAGAAGCTTGCAGAAAAGCGGCTGGAATGGCAAAAGCGTATTGCAGAGGGTCGCAAACTGTGCGACGAGGCCTGGTTTGGGGCGCTCGCTGCCACGAGGGAGAAGCGCCACCAGAGCTGCAATACTCCACCGGCCGCAAATTTTCCCTGCCAGGCTTGCGAGCGAGTCTGCCGTTCACGCATCGGGTTGCTAAGCCACCAAAAGCGTTGCCTCTAGACCAAGAAACTGTAGCGAATCGTCTGTAACAGATGTAGAGGCTAGTGATGATGATGAGTTTTTGCTTGATACGCGTACAACGGCAGACCTATTATCATTTTATTTAGGTATATAGATTTTCATACAATTTACGTCTTATAATCTGACTCCACTTCTACGACGATTTGTGAAGGCATTTCGTCTCTAGAGATATTATGGAAACTCTGTGGTAAAATCATTTCTAAATTAACCAATAAAGTAACAATATATTGAGTAATAGTGTGCATGTTGTATAATATTTTGTGAGAGCTAGATTTTTGTGTTCTGCCAAAGTATATTTATTAACTTTGCAATAAAATGTAATATACTATAGTTATAAAATAGTTTTTATGCCTTCCTAGAAAAAACGGAACGCCGAGTCCGCGACTAGCGCATCGGGAGAACCCTAATTTGGGTAAGGAACCCTCAAAACAACAGGTACAACAATGATATTCATGCTTGCCTATGGTTCTGCTCTGTGTTGCCTATATTAATCCTAGTCTGTTTGTAACTCTCATGCAAACTACTGAACCGATTTCACTTGAGCTACAGTTTGGTTTAGCCTGGAAAAAACTCATTTTCAAAAAAAATATATAACCGAAAAGCTATTAAGGCACAAATTGTTCCCTGATCCTGGCACGGCCTTTGTCAAAGAGACTAAGGCTGGCCTGACACAGCCGGAAAATTCACAATCTGAATTCAAAAAGTCACAATAATATGTGTGGAGCTTAATTGTTGTTTCTACAAATCTGTGTTCTACCGCACCCTGGACACTGCACACAAATGGTCGTAAAATGACTTTTCTAAATACGAATTACGGAGCAAACAAAATCACGGCGAAATCCCATACGTTCGAGAACTAAACTGTAACCAATCTGTATCAATCTGGGTGACAAGGGGGTGAGGTCGGAATCTAGAGAGCGGCAGGGAGTGTCCATACTGTTAAGATAAAGATAAATTTATTTGCGAAGATAACATATTACATTTCAGTTATTAATTAAATGGGTAGTTGATGAATTCCACCTTATCCAAGGCATGCAAATGTTACCATTTTACTATAATGCAGGCATCTATATTTATTTTTTTACGGAATAGAAACAATTTTCATGCAACCACTTAGTCAATGAACTTTTAAATTGATTACCATTTAACATTTTTAAATTATCTGGCAAGGCATCATACAACATTATATACATGTTATACACGTTTTTTGTACAAATATAGGAATGACAAGGAGGTTGATACAATAAGTTTAAGTAATATGACCTTTTTTGCCTTGGATAGATTTCTGTGCGTTTTTGAAAATATTTGGGATGTGTTTTTACAAAAATGCACATGTCTCTTATGTAAAGGCATGGCGAAGAAAGCACATTCATTTTCTTAAAAAGAGGCTTACAGTTAACTAAAAACCAAGCATTGCATATAACTCTAATATAGTTTTTTTTGTAAAAAAAACGATGTCAACTGAATTAACTCACAACATGTATGTTAGTACTAATATATATACCTTAGTTCTACTAACATTAGTGTAATATGACGTTTGTGTTAGTAACAAAAATGGACCGTGTTGTCTTACAAATAAAGATAATAATAATAAAGAGCTGCACGGTAGGTCTTCTAGGCCCTTTGTGGATCCTTCGTAGATCAGAAGGCCTCCGTGCACTGGCTGCGCTTCGGAGACCTTTTTGCGAAAACCAAGAATTTTGTCTGTGCTATACAGGATGAGGTTGATGCAGGCCACTGACAAGGCAATTTGCGTGGCTCAGTTTTGGGATAGGACTATCTGAGTTTGCCGTCGACTCGAAAAGAAGAAGAAGAAGGATGAGGTGGTCAAGACGAACAACTATAAGAGGTTTATAATGAAAGACGGCACCATGGACGTCTGTCGCTTATGCCGTCAACCAGAGGAGACTGCATCATATAACCTCCCTGAGGATTTGCACAGGCTCAACCAAGCTGCCATGATCCTACAACAAGAGCTCGCTTCGAAATGTGGCCTCATATCTCGGCTGTTGCCATATTACAAGTACACGCCGGAGCCGGTTCTCGAGAACGACCGCGCCAAGCTTTACTGGGACCGACCCATCATCACGGACAGGACTATTCCTTCGAATAAGCCCGATATCGTGTTGATAGATCGGGCGCATTCAAGTGTGTTTTTGGTGGGTGTCACTATCCCATACGATGAAAACCTCGTGCAGGACGATGTCGAAAAAAGGACCAAGTACCTAGACCTGCCGCACGAGGTTACTGATATGTGGCAAGTGGAATCCACCGAAATCATCCCCGTAGTCTATCCGTGAACGGGCTAATTTCAGCCGTCCTTGAACGTCACCTAAGGCGGCTGGAACTCCGAGGCAAGCAGCCCTCATAATTCCCGGAACTTTGGACGCTTTCTCACCCCGTCGCACTGAACTCCAGCCGACTGTGCTTCCGTTGGAGGTGCTCCTGCCAGTTCGCCTCGTGCCAAGTAAGCAGCGTATTTTATTTTATATTTTTAAATAATAATAATGAAATTATACTTGTTATAATTATATTTGTATCCGGGCTTACTGAATTCAGATTATAAACTCAGAGAATTTCGGCTGTGTAAGGTCAGCCTAAGAGGGCGTTGATCGTCTACTAGCGCCGCCATAAAACATAAACGCAAAAAGTACGCTAGTGGATTAACAATTGTAGTCCGTAATATAACAAAAATATAGACTTATGGTGCCCTTAGACAGTACTAATATATATACTTTAGATAAGATGCTTTTAAAATCGGTGCCTTTAGTGAAATACTTCGACTTAAGTAGTTTGTTTTGTTTTACCGTATGGCTCCCGGCTTAGAATAGGGCCATCCTATTTCATCCAATAGGTGTCGTAAGAGCCGACTAAGGGACTCAAACCAGAGGATGGGCAGCAGTTTCTAATCGTGACTTGCAGCCAATCTGCAACAACACTGCGATCGCCAACCCGCCTGCCAAGCGTGGCGATTACGGCAACACCCCCCTAATGTTCAACACAAACAAAAAACGGCCCCTAGTCCCCGGCGGCCCCGCTATTCCTGGCTCCGGTAGCGGTCAAGGTAACGGGGTATGGGGTGCGAAGAATCCCTGGCAGATGCCAGGCTATCAAAACAAAAGACCTCTGGTCCTGGCAACCCACAACACGCGCACACTGCGAACCGACGTAAAGTTAACAGAACTCGAGGAAGCATTGAGCAGGTTACGATGGGACATCGTATGATTGTGTGAAGTCCGAAGAGAGGGAGGACACCATAATCCTTAAATCCGGAAACCTGCTCTATTTCCGGGAGGGCTACCAACTGTCCGAGGGTGGTGTTGGGTTTCTAGTCTACAAGTCCCTCATTAACAATGTGGTCCGAATCGAGAGTGTTTCGACGAGGGTAGCGTACCTTATTCTCCGAATTACCAAACGGTATTCGCTGAAAGTTATTCAGGTATATGCACCGACCGCGCAACACTCCGTCTACGAAGTGGATATCTCTAGAGCTCTACATAATAGCTCCCGGACCCAATACACCATTGTTATGGGGGACTCTAACGCGAAACTGGGCAAACGAAGTGATGGTGAGCTGAGAGTGGGGCAATTTATATATGGAGAGAGAAATGCCCGTGGCCAGCTGCTGGCCGCCTTAATGGAGATGGCCTCTTTATGATGAACTCCTTCTTCAAAAAGCCTAAACAGCGAAAGTGGACATGGTTGCATCCCAATGGCGTAACGAAGAACGAGATCGACTTCATCTTGTCGACGAGAAGGCAAATATTCAATGATGTCTCTGAGATCAACTCAGTAAAAACAGGAAGCGATCACCGAATGGTAAGAGGCACATTGAATCTAAAGACCAAGCTAGAAAGATGTCGACTGATGAAGTCCACGCTCCGACCAGCGCCCATCCAGCTCCACAACCCCGAGAACTTTCAGCTCGAGTTGCACAATCGCTTCGAATGCCTAGGAGACTGCGAGAATGTTGACGATAATTACGACAAGTTCGTGGAAATTGTCCAATCGGTCGGGTCCAAGATTTTTAAATTCGCCGTTCAAACAGAACCAAAAAAATCTCGGATGGTTTTTCAGACCTCTGAAGACGCTACTCAACTAAACAAGCAAAAATCTCTAAGTCTCTAACTCGCGGTTTGCGCCAGTATAATACAAATTGTATTAAAGAGGCGACTGAGGACAACAAAGGCTCAAAAGTGTTCCGAGAAATCTGTCTGTTGGACAAAGCCAATTGACCAAGCTGAAGACTGAGGATGGCAGGATCATATCGTCTAAGACTGATCTGCTGGAAGAGGTTGAGAAGTTCTACGGACAATTGTACAATACTACACGTCTGCCTGTCTGCGATCTGGCTAAAGATCCAAGAGCCAGAGTAGCCCGACACTATACCGACGATATCCCGGACGTCAGTCTGTATGAGATTAGAATGGCTCTTAAACATCTCAAGAACAACTAGGCTAACTGAGATATAGTCAAACGCACTCAAATTTTTATTTAAAAAAAAAGGCACCGGGTGATGATGGAATTACGGCTGAACTTCTGAAAGCAGGTGGATCACCGGTTCTTAAAGCTCTTCAGAAGTTATTTGATTCCGTTATACTCGAGGGACAAACGCCGAAGGCATGGCACAGAAGTGTGGTCGTGCTTTTCTTCAAAAAGGGCGACAATACCCTGCTGAAGAACCACAGACCGATCTCACTTCTGAGCCATGTCTACAAGCTGTTTTCGCGAGTCGTAACCAATCGTCTCGCACGCAGGTTTGACGACTTCTAACCTCCCGAACAAGCCGGTTTCCGAAAAGTTTTTATACTTATAGTTGAAAAAAAGTACCATAGACCACACACATCAGTACAATAAGAAATAGGTTAAAAATAAAAAAAACGAGACCTACAGTACTCGCATATGATGTGTAACATGTGACAAAATACTTATGAAATTAATTAATTATCGGGTCGTACATTCACGGGCCGACCCTTCGAATAGTAGTATGTCATCTTTGCCTTTGCCATCACACTAGGCTGCATGGCTATGACAACCTTAGTTTTCGAGAGTTAAAAAACGTTCGCATTTCCTGTTACACATTTCCGTCCCATTTCACGAAATCACTCCCACAAATTGCAGGAAAGCGAGAGCAAAGATGTTACACATCAAAAAGCAAAATTAAAAATTTTGAAAAACTCACGACGTTTAAAATGAAATTGGAAAAGGATAAAATAATTAAAAACCCCGACTTAAAGAATTTCTGTAACTAGTGATGATAAACGTAAAAAGCTTTTTTAAGAAGATTTCATAGCACTTCCCTACGTACCTATTTGGTTCCTGAAAATGTAGATGTGGCAATAAAATATTAAACTCCATAAGAACTTAATAAAAAAATCCAAGAAAATCCGTCGGGGGCTGCCATCACTCTTTAGAATTTTAACATAATATAAATAAGTATAGCAATAAAATATCTTCAAATTATTCACGTTACTATAAAACTACAAAACCAGTTCATTTAATGGCAGCCCCAGACGGATTTTCTTGGGTTTTTTAATTAAGTTCATAGGGAGTTGTTTTTTAAAGAGCATAGGTACATACATATTAAAAAAAATTTTTTTTTAAAGATTTATTAATATAAAATAGGAATAAGTATTAACAACTAAACTTTGCCTTTTAACCGTCGTGGGTTTTTTAAAAATTTTGAAATGTTGCGATGCATTCACTTAAGGCTTCAGGAGTTGAAAGATAATGACTCTCTCTTTGGTGGTGTAAATATCATAGCTTTTGGTGATTTGATGCAATTACCACCTGTAAAAGGGAGTTATGGTTTTAGGTTACCAGCCTATTTCCATGGAGAGCCTCATCTGAGGAGGTACTTTGGGTTTTGCGAACTGACACGCAACATGCGTCAAAAAAACGATACGGACTTTATAGATTTGCTCAACAATTTGTGGGTGGGTCAGCAATATCGCCTACTTTTGCTGAGGACTCGTGTCCCATTAGAAGGAAACTTTGCCGACGGAGAAGCTGTTCGGATATATCCCACCATACAACTCGTAAATGAGTACAATCAGACAATGTTGTCTAAATTAACAACGAAATTGTACACGACTAATGCACGAGATGAGTCTAGGGAACCCAATAACTACGGTCAAAAACCTCCACCTGCTGCGGTTCCAGTGGACCCAAATAACACAGGAGGCCTAGTATCAGACATAAAGCTGGGCTTAGGTACATGAGTGATGTTAAGAATCAATGTTAAGGTCAGCGAAGGATTATGACCGTTCTATCGGCACAAGCTTATGTCGCGCTCAGTAGATTGCGATCTTTAACTGATCTTGATCAAAGAAAACTTTTTAACATCCCACATAATAGCGTAGCATTGCAAGAATTAGAGCGATTGAGAAGCACTATACGCCGGTCGCAAACCGAGAAAATAGAACAAAGGCCATAAAATAAAATATGTAAATATGTAAAATATGTAGTAGATAATAAATTATAAAATATAATACTGCAGCGCCTCCTAGTGATTTACCACCATAACACCTGTTTTAGAACCTACATTGATCAACCACAAACCCTATACTGAATACCGCGTCAAAATCGGACTTGATATTACTGCAGCGCCTCCTGGTGAGTTGTCACCGTAACGCATATCTAAGAACATGCACCACAATTATACCCGAACTTATCACTGAAAAAACCGCATCCAAAACGGAAAAGTAGTTTTTGGTTTGCACAAATTAATGTTTACTGCAGCGCCCCCTGGTGAGTTTTCATCTTAACTTATATATAAGAACATGCACCAATCAAATCCACACCCATCACTGAAAACCGCATCCAAATTGTACTAGTAGTTTTGGAGATAAATAGCAACATTGGTTTGTACAAACAAATGTTTACTGCAGCGCCCCCTGGTGAGTTGTCACTGTAACACCTATCTAAGAACATGCACCAATAAAACCAGAACCCATCACTGAAAACCGCATCAAAATCGGACTAGTAGTTTTGGTGATAAATGGTGACATTGGTTTTTATAAAAAATGTTTACTGCATCGCTCCCTGGTGAGCTGTCACCGTAACACCTATCTAAGAACATGCACCCATTAAATCCGAACCCATCACTTAAAACCGCATCAAAATTGGACTAGTAGTTTAGAAAAAAAGGGCAACATTCTTTTGCACAAACACCCTCTCACCCCAAACGCATATACCGTCTCCATTCCGTCGCGGGCAAAACAAACACCCTCTCACCCCAAACGCATATATACCGTCTCCGTTCCGTCGCGGGTAAAAAAGAGATTGAACGAATAGTTGTTAAAACAAAATAGCTCCTATTTTGATGATTGATTTGTGACTAATTGTGATTTTAATTATGATGAATGCTGATTTTTGATTGTTATTTCGAATATACATCAAAACAAAACTGTCCGTTTCGGCGAGCATTTGTCATTTTATTGATGTTACGCTAACCCTACAATTTTTAAAACTATTGATAGACTATCGATACTATCGATAGTTTTTAGTAAAACTATCGATACTATCGGATTACCTAACTATCGATGTTTAACGTACAACTACTGCTGCCTCGTCAAAAACAACAGCGACACAGGACAAAACTTATACGACTCGTTCAGGACGTCGGGTCCGTTTTGCTAAACCTTTAGATTTGTAGATATTTACGTTTTTATGTTTGTGCATTTTTCTTCTTTACATTGGTTTCGTTATCTGCCTAGGGGGGGTATGGTGTGGCGATTAGGATCGCCAGACATAGCAAAACTTTTGTTTTAGAGAGAGGATTTTGACAGGAGCATTTCATCGACAGCGGATAATTTATTTTCTTGTATATTTCTATTAGTCTCGTGTTAAAACCACCGAAACTATAACTGTCTTGTGTATTGAATGTATTCGAAGTTTTATTCCTACGCTACGCATCAAGATAAAATTATTCAATTCAGACCCGTTTAAAAGAAAAAAAATAACCTCACACTTAAAATAAAAAACCAAAACATTGAAGTGAATAATTACCAACTCTTGGGCCTCACTATAGACACCCACTTAAACTGGAAAACGCACGTACAGAATATTAGATCGAAGTTGTCACGTTTCACGTATGCCTTGAGTGTCTTGAAAAGAAATACCAATTTTCAAACAGCTTTGTCAGCATATGATGCCTATGCATACGCATGGCTAAGGTATGGCGTAGTATTATGGGGCGATAGTACTGATGCGATTGATTTATTTATTCTTCAAAAAAAGTGTTTGCGTATTTTGGAAAATATCGACTCTAGAACTAGTTGTAAACCGTTCTTCATAAAAAACAACCTTTTGACTCTTCCTTCTTTATACATATTGGAATGTGGCCTCCTTGCAAAAAAAATGTACATTGGTTCATACAAGCTAAAGATACTCACTCCTATAATCTTCGAAATAAAAACAAGCTAGTCCAACCCCAATTTAATTTAAAAATGTTCAATGACAGCCCCCATTACAAAATGATAAGAATATATATAATAAGATTCCTGAACATATTAAAGCTGAGCAAAAGATAAACCTCTTTCAAAGAAAGTTAAAGGAAATGCTAATCGAAAATTGTTATTATAGCTTGCAAGATTTTATAAAATGAACAGTGACATTGTAGATACTTGTAATTTTAATGTATGAATTTCTTATAAAATGAAACAATTAATGACTTGATGATTTATTTCTTATGCATGCATTTTATTGTTTAATAAGTATTAAAGTATGTACTACATAAATTATAAATTACAAATGTTTCACTGTATATACTCGACTTTACTTACCTTAAGTTGCAGTGCCCTAGCCGGGTGTCATATACAATACTATCATATGTAACTAAGTACACTTAAGATCTTCCTTTGTACCCTGTATATGACAGCAATAAATTATTGAGTATTGAGTAATACTGAAGTAAAACAACAAATAATAAAAATCGGCAAGTGTGAGTCGTAAAAAAGCATATTTTTGTCGCTCGAGTTGATCTCTTTTGTTTGTAATGTGAATAGGTGTCATTGTCATTATTGTATGTAGTTCTGTGGAGAGGTGTGGTGGTACGGAATTCTCGGAGTGTTAGTCCGACTCGCACTTGGCCGGGCTTACTTTTCTGATGACTCTTTTTTGTGGGTTACTGGGAAACAAGATTTTTTTGGCTTCAACTTTTTAATATGCTGCTAGTTCATTTTAACAAATGCTTATATTAAATAGAATTAACCGCCTCCGTAGCTCAGAGGCAAAGTTCACTAGCTTTACACAGGAGGTGGCGGGTTCGATTCCCGGCGGGGTCAATTGTAAGACTCGGTTTGGTTGGTGGTAGGGCATTTTCTAAGTCCGCCTGGCCACAGATTACTAATTAGTTACTGCCTGGCTAGCTACCACCATCTTATCTAAGTCTTGCCGCCAAAATATCAATGTTGATATCATTTGTGTGTTCCGGCATGAAGATAAGATAGCCAGTTCCCCATTGCGTTGTGGAATCTTGGTAAGCCCGCTTCCATCTTCGGCAACATCGTCACTTACCACCAGGTGAGAAGTTGTCAACGGTTTACCAATTGTGCATAAAAAAAAAAGAATTCTCCTTTTCATTATTTAGATACCCGGAATTCCCCCATAATTTTTTGACTCATTATGTCTAGTATGACCACGAGCAAACAGAGTTTAATTATCATTCAACGCATGCTTGGTCGGACAAGAAAATTTCAGAAGTATAACTGTATAATACTTATGTTTTATTGTCCGATCAAGCACGCTTTGCATGACTTGCATGATATACAATTTTCATTAAAAAAAAATGCAATCTTATATATGAATCCTTTTATTCGGTGATCTGTATACATTCGTCGAGCACATCAAAACACAATCCATTAATCCACGAACAACCTGATAAATATCCAAATAATTAAACAACATGGCTACAACTAGTATCTTAATAAACTTTGGCAACACTATGGAAAATATATTTCTATTCTAATTTAATAAAATGCAACTTTAATTATGTATTAATTATAACAATCACAACAGTTTCTCGACAATACAATCTTTAAACACACATTATGGTAGGTAAATATTAAATCGATTGAATTTACGCCACGATACGTGATAAAACCAAGAGATTTATTTGATTTATTCTATAAAAAAGTATTTTTTATTTACACTTATTCTTATCGGGGGTTTAATCCTTCAGGGTTACGTTCATCTATAAATAAGAAAAAATCATATATCTACAGCTGTTAAGTAGAAGAGAACACATTTCTGCTCATGAAACTGAACAACTTTTGTTTTTACGACTTGGCAGAAATCGCAAAAATTATTGAACACCATTGAATTGAACTGATTAATGAATCAGTTGTTTGATTTATTGGTTTTTGCGATTTCAGCAAATTTATAGACCAAAAAAGGCCTCCTGAAAAATATGTTCTGTTTTACGTAGCTAACCTACATTTATGTATATATGGGGTAACTTTTAATTAGTTCTTGATAGCAAAGGATATGAATGTAAAATTTCCCAAAGAAACTATATGTCAAATATGAAAAAAAAATTGGTCCTATAAACATTTTTGCCGATTTGATAACTTATTATGTATCCAGGACCAAACATTTTTTTTCTGATTTGACATACAGTTTATTTGGGATAATTGTTTGTAATCACAAGTTCATGCATATCTTTTGTTATCAAGAACTAATTAAAAGTCACCCTGTATATTTATTACTTCATGACAAATCTACCCATCACTAAAGTAGGTACTTCTTCGTCATTCAGACAAATTTTTTAGGCTGTAATGGTTACGATTGTGTGTAACACGATTTAACTTATTTGACAGGACTTAAGACAAAGTATACATATTAGTATTAACATACAGTATGGACACTCCCTGCCGCTCTCTGGATTGCGACCTCACTCTCAAGATTGATACAGATTGGTTAAAGTTTGGTTGTCGAACGTATAGGATTTCGCCGCCATTTTGTTTGTTTCGTCATTCGTTTTTTGAAATGTCATTTCTGGCCCATTGTATGAAGTGTCCAGGGTGTGCTTAAGGAGGATTATGTGTGTATTTCTTTCCACGTATTTCTTAGAAACGAGAAATTGAAAAGCAATATTTTTTATTGGATTAAGAGTCTTCAAATTAGGATACAGTGAAAGTTTCATCAAAATCGATTCTGTAGTTTTCAAGATATGGACTGCTAAGTGTGTGACAATCACTGGAAAAACACATAGTCGTTTAACCACATCCCGGACACTTCATACAACGGGCAAGAAATGACATTTCTAAAACCAAATGACGGAGCTAACAAAATCACGGCGAAATCCTATACTTTCGACAACCAAACTGTAACCAATCTGTATCAATCTGGGTGACGAGGGGGTGAGGTAGCAATCTAGAGAGCGGCAGGGAGTGTCCATACTGTATGTTAGTACTTTGGTTCCGTTGCCGCTTAGTGCGTGTTGTCTCATATAATTTTATATAAACAATATTTTGATTTACGCACCCACACCCTTCCCTAAGGGTATGGGTCGCACCGATGAAGGATTTTACAGGTCTTGATTGACCTAAATCCATGGGGGGAGTTTTAATGGGTAGGTTCAGTCTTCTGCTGTGAGTCCCACATAACCAGTACAGCCGGGCTGTATTGGTATGCATGATGCATCTCTCCCCCTCCTTCCGAATAAGGGAAAAAAAAATATTTTGACGCTTCGTGTCGCGCAGTTCCGCCTGTGCGGTCTTACCTAACTTAATTTAAGCATTCTGTTTTTGTCTTTTCGATACAAAAAGAAAGACAGAATGCGTAAATTTAGTTTTAGGCCAGTCAAATACATTGAATCGCCTCTAGTGTCTAGCGTACCATCTAAAGTACTTTGTTCATTTATGAACCTCGATCCTGAGTGGAGCCGTGCAGATAAAATCGATGAAATTTATTTTCATCTTTTAAAACAAATCTAAAGCTTTATGAAGCTTTACAAAATATTAGAAGGTTTTCTTGATCAATCATTGCATAGGTTATAGTAGTTAAGAACCTACTAGGATGTTGCGACTGTCAAAGAAAATTTTAACTCTACTATTTTACAAGTATCTGTAGCAGGAAACGTGTGATCTTCCTCCGTCCTTTGACGACAAAAAAAAGCCTTAATATAAGGCCTTTGTTTATCTCAATTTTTGTATACAGGTGTTATAAAATTTGTGTTTCTGACTCCAATCTGGAAAGAATATAACCACCTGGCATAATGGTTAAGTCCATTAGCTTCAAGAGGTTGCGGGTTTGATTCCCGACGGAGACTATCTTTGTAAGACTCGGTTTGGTTGGTGGAAGGGCATATTCTAATCCCACCTGGCTAGCTACCATCGTCTTATCTAAGTCTTGCAGCTGAACATCATTTGATGTGTCCTAGCTTGAAGCAGAATTGCTTTGGCGAATCTTGGTAAGCCACTTACCATCATGTGAGATGTTGCCAAGCAATAGTGGATAAAAAAATAATTCTTAAAGAACCACAGTAGTTAATAAATAAAATAAATAATAAATAAATATTCTGGGACAAATCACACATGGTCATCTGGCCCCAAAGTAGGATTCCCTGTGTTATGGGTTACCAGAGACTGATATACATACTTATATACGTTTAAATACATACATATATACCTATAATTTAACACCCAGACACAGCAAACAAATCTGCTCATCACACAAATGCTTGCCCTGGGTGGGGATCGAACCCACGACTCTCGGATCAGTAGTCAAGGGCACTAACCACTGAGCCACCGAGTGAGTCGATTTAATAATAATAATAAATGGTCTATCATCTGATCGAATGAATGAAGAGACCGTTTATTTTGCCAATTGACTAAGAAAAAGTTGTTCACAATAATGAGAGATACACACCAATTCTGTAACACTCTGTATGAAATGACAAATAAGAAGATCACTCCTATTCCAATCTCTAATAAACGTTCTTACCCAGACAATAAATCATGAATGCTAAGAATCAGAATCACACATAGAAAACTCAAGATACTACCTAGTCGCATCTTTCAACTTTTCTACCATAAACTCGTTAATAAGTATAATATTATCATCAATGAATTACTATTATTGGTGTTCTCGTGGTGTCCTATAGTTAACTACTACCTATAAAACAAAAATAAAGAGGACGTACACTAAAACTTCATTATGTATCTTGTAATATCACAAATTACTGTGTTAGCTTACAACTAACTCTAATCGATACTAACTTTTTATCATTAACGCGATATGGAAGTCAATTTTATTTGTTGCAGAAGATCTGGCGATTTTCTAGTAAAATTTGAAACAACAGAAATCGGTAAAGCCTTTTTTAATCGTCGCGAGTGTATTTTTGGAAAAAAAGGATTAATAGCACTGTTGTAGGTACACAATTGCTTTAATTAATAGCACTGTTGTAGGTACACAACTGCTTTAATTAATAGCACTGTTGTAGGTACACAACTGCTGTTATTAATAGCACTGTTGTAGGTACACAATTGCTTTAATTAATAGCACTGTTGTTGGTAAACAACTGCTTTAATTAAAAGCACTGTTGTAGGTACACAACTGCTTTAATTAATAGCACTGTTGTAGGTACACAACTGCTTTAATTAAAAGCACTTTTGTAGGTACACAACTGCTTTAATTAATAGCACTGTTGTAGGTACACAACTGCTGTTATTAATAGCACTGTTGTAGGTACACAATTGCTTTAATTAATAGCACTGTTGTTGGTACACAACTGCTTTAATTAATAGCACTGTTGTTGGTACACAACTGCTGTAATTAATAGCACTGTTGTAGGTACACAATTGCTTTAATTAATAGCACTGTTGTTGGTAAACAACTGCTTTAATTAAAAGCACTGTTGTAGGTACACAACTGCTTTAATTAATAGCACTGTTGTAGGTACACAACTGCTTTAATTAAAAGCACTTTTGTAGGTACACAACTGCTTTAATTAATAGCACTGTTGTAGGTACACAACTGCTGTTATTAATAGCACTGTTGTAGGTACACAATTGCTTTAATTAATAGCACTGTTGTTGGTACACAACTGCTTTAATTAATAGCACTGTTGTTGGTACACAAATGCTTTGATTGATAGCACTGTTGTAGATACACAACTACTGTATTGAATAGCACTGTTGTAGGTACGCAACTGCTTTACTTTATAGCACTGTTGTAGGTACAAAATTGCTTTAATTTATAGCACTGTTGTAGGTACACAACTGCTGTAATGAATAGCACTGTTTAGGTACACAACTGCGTTAATTAATTCTTGCTTTGCTTTTGACAAAGCATTTTGATTTTAGGCACGTGGTTACAAATGCTTAGTATCGTTCTCAATTACGAAGTTAGGCCCGATGACAATAACTTTAATGTTAAACATGATCAAAAGACAAAAATTGATAATTAAGTATAGATAAAAATAATTTATATGTCACTTTTGTGTTTTAAGGGTCCCCAGGAGGCTCGAGTTTCCATATAAACGTAGTTCCGCTTTAATATAAAAACTACATGCCGGATAAAATTCAAACTTTGCGAATATATTGAGTATATAGACAGATATCGATGCTTGTAATTAGTTTTCGATGTAATAATATGAAACAGAAAAAAATAAGAGCAGTTTCAAACTTTCAGTACAAAACTAATTTAAGCCTCTGTTTAGTTATGTTTCAATTTATTACGACGAAAACTAATTACAAATATCGATATGTGTCTACTCAATATATTTGCAAAGTTTGGATTCAATCCAGCATGAAGTTTTTATATTAAAGCGGAACTACGCTTGTATGGAACCTCGAACCTCCTGGGGACCCTTAAATACGAGATAGGAAAAATTTTACATAAGTTTATTGGTATACTATGATTCATAAGATTCTGAAAAAGTACATAAATGCGAAACTTAATGGCATCAAATATAATGTTAACACTAATATTTGAATCTAAAACATTACGTGGCCACAAGTTCGATTCACAACTCGTCATTATAAAGCTTTACGAAGCTCTTTACATTATTATTAGTCATAATTATCTAATATTACCTACATTACATTACAGAGTATGTACCTTAATAATTACGTAACTATTTAATAATATATTTTTTTCCTTAGGTAAGGAAAACTGACTTAGATACTTAAACATTCTATTGAATATAAATGTTAAGATTTAGTAGGTACTTAACACTCTAAACTATACATTAATATTAAGAAGGCAATAAATAAGTTTTAAGATTAAAAGAGACATTTTAATAGTAATACTATAGATATAGTGAACAATCTATATTATTGTATAAAAGATAGTCAACATCGTTTAGACAGACTTGAAGAGTAAATAGAGCTAAGTTTGAAACTAGCAGTGTTATATAGACCACGGATAGGAAGGCGAGCGAGCGTAGAGAGCCGCTCATGCGCGATATGCAAAGTGCGGCCAGTCGGAGCAGCAGGCAGGGCGTAGCGATGTAGACACGAGAACGTAGCATGTAGTATAGCACCTTCGACCAATATAACAGCTATGGACCGGCCTACGCGAGCAACGGTTTTGATGCCTACAGAATGAACGAACAGAATCAGCGAATTCGCTCATTTAGTCTTAGTCGATCAGTATTCCCCGAATCGGTTGAAGGTTAAAGTGAGTAAAATTTGATATCTCATTCGTGTTACATTCCGTGTAAGTCTATCTCTATCTTTGTCATTTTGTATATTTGAACGAGACTCGGTAGTTTATAGCGGTGTGAGTGTGTGTTTGCGAGTAGTTGTATTTGACTCATTTTTTATGAGCTTAACGTATGGATAGGGCCGGTCCATCATATTTGGTCGAAGATTAGCATAACAATAATTGACAAACAATAACATAAGAAACATAGGATTTTGTTTTAGTTCCTTTTACGCTAAGTTTCCTGTAGTCATCGATATAAGCAGACAAATGAACGTGCACATACAGACAGGACACACTTTTGACCGTTTTTATCCGTCTTTGTTGATTACTACATGACCTTTATTCTAATCTTCTAGAGACATTGTTTATCTATTCCTATAGTAAATACCTACAATTTAATAAATAACAATTTGCTTAAACACTAAATAACGACTCCGTCGTTTGGCTGTAGAAGTAACGATTAAGACTACCTTAGTTTGATATGTCGATTATTGCCGCAACAGCATTTCTTTGACACCGTCATTAACTGATATGGTCGATGAATATGCCCCGGCGATATATGGTGCAAACCACGGATCAGATAAATAAGGTTGGATTGGAAATGTGCGCTGGGCAGGCGCGCCTCAAGTATGATTAAACAATCATACTAAACCTAAGCACGATATTATACTTTTTATTTGCGTGTGGTTGTGTGTAACGTACAGACTATCGAAATTGTGTGAGACACAATTGCAGTCCTGTGTTCTAAGTGTGTTTTGTTTATTAGTGCGCGCAAATCTTGTGTAATGGAGTTGATGGGTGGGAGACTGGCTGCGACGCTGGTTTCAAACAAAAGTGTGACTATAGCCAATCCAACCTTATTTATCTTATCCGTGGTGCAAACAACGCCTAGACCAGCATAGCAGGAAGCACAGAGCAAGCCGCGGGCGGCGCTTGCGCCTGCACACCCGGCGGGTCTATACAACACTGCAGTTCCGGGCGACGAGGGGCTGCCGGAGCAGCCACCAGAGTCAATTTTCCCTCATCTTAAGATTAAACATCCTCCCCGTCAGAAAGATAAATGTACGACATCAATAACGATAAATATTAACACACATGCAACACACATCTAATTTGTTTCCTTTGACAATCATGCAATGCTTGAACGTTGCATTCGACAGAGTATACCTATGGTCACAGATGAGATACTAGTTACTTCGTAACAGATACTGCACTTCCTTAAAAAACGAAAATCATTTATTCACCTACTTTTTCCCACTATCAGACAATACATTGAAACATGGGTATTAAGGCGCTGGACTTAGCGGTTATAGCTGCGTAAACGGGCGGCGCGTGAATTGTGGCGACGACTTTACGGCTATGGTTTTATATCCGCATTCGAACGCACGAACTTACACGACTCTCTGAGAGAGAGACGTTTAATAATGCAATAATATGTCACGTTGAGAGCGTCGGTGGTGCCACAGCAAGGACTGCTTCCTCTTATCCGGGAGGTCCTGGTTCGAGTCCTGCCACGTACCAATGTGTTTTCGAATTTCGATCTCATATGTACGTTTATCCAACGCTCTTACGGTGAAGGAAAAGCATCGTGAGGAAACCTGCACACACCTGCGAAGAAACTCGAAGGTTGTGCATGTGAAGTTGACCAACCCGCACTGGGTCCGCGTGGTCAACTAAGGCCCGAGCCCCTCGGTGGGGACGTATATATGAGCTGATATAATGTAACGTTGAATGAGTACAAGAGCACAGTGTCGGTCTGAAGTAGATATGTGACGAAGCATGTAGAAATACAAAGTTGTGCAAAATAAATGAAGGTAAGAAGCTGAAAATGCCAAACTTAATAAAACGCAACCAAAAGGTCAGGTAGTGCAGTAGGGTGCTGTTATTATTATATTAAAGTAAGGGAAACATTTTAATATAGGTATTTTATGAATATCAGTACAGGGCTTAAGGACAGCATAATAAAAATATAGGTAAGTAGATGTATGTTACAAGATTCCAGAAAAGGGAAACAAAAAATAGGCTCACCTGTGTTTTTGTTTTACGTATTTTATGTAACAATGTGTAAATATTACGAAAGTGTAACAAGTAATGTTATTATTGTACGATTTCACTCTTCTCTTATTGTTTAATGTCGATCACAAATTATTTTTTAATCGAGGCTAAACTCGTAATACGTATGCAAGAATAGCTTGAATGTAGCCTACTCTAGATGAACTACAGACGATTCAGCGAGAGAAGATCTACTTTGAAGCATTTTAGATAAAGATATTTTTTATTACACAAAACTAGAAATTTCAGTTTTAACGTCAAAAGATCCACAGCCAACTGCTTCGCGTCGGTATCTCTATCACATACGCGAGCTATGTAATTATACTATCTACACGTCGAAGACTATAGAAATGCGTTAGCCGAAATTACACGAATCAATTTTTGGTTCAAATATTGCTTTCAATTTGATCCTCTATCTCACCTAGCAGTACGAGTTTAGATGAGATGAATGCAAGATGAAATCAATATTGAACCAAAAATTGATTCGTGTAATTTCGGTGTACGGCGAAGACGCCTTCGTGTGTCGCAAGTGCTATGTTTAAACTTATTTCGCGCATCGTACTGTTCATCTTAACACAAAACAATACCCGCTGGCGCCCATGCACAGCCGCTATAAATAGTGATGCGTGCTGTGATGACCTGTCAGCAGTTTCGATCGGGCAGACAGTTTCACACGAATCAGTTCTGTACCTTAGGCGCTGTTTCAGTTACCCAGGGAAAGGGTACACAGATGAATGAAGTACACAACGATTCATGTGATCCATAGGACAAGCTTTGAACTTGATGCTCATGGTCACGTATTTCTTGCCGAATGTGTGGTGTAATCAGTTCGTGGAAACATGTTTGAAACACTTGTGAAACATGACTCATGATACAAGAATCGTTTCTTTTTTAAAAGTGAAAAGTGTTTAAAATGGAGGTACGTATAGTGTTAAATCTTTTACGCTGGTGCATCTTCGTGTATGAGTCTGTGTCGCATTTGACCGGTTTTAAAAACTGGTGTAAAAACCAGCCAAGTGCGAGTCGAACTCATACACGAAGATTTAACACTATAATATGTACCTACATTTTAAATAGGTCCTTTTCACTTTTAAAAAAAGGAGTTTCTTGTTTCATGTTTCACAAGTGTTTCACACAAAACATGTTTCCACGAACTGATTACATCACACACACACATCAGACCATGCCCATCGCAGTGCGCAACTTATCCCCCGATCCCGGGCGACGAGCTGTTTCAAAGAGGTGTTTAAGCCCTTTAAAACAAGAGGAAGCTGACCCTGGTCCGGCGCGCGTCGCCCTTGCCGCGCCGGCCCATGCCGTACTGTCACATAGCCGTGTCACCGGAGCTGCCGCCAGGTTTCGCGTCGCCGCCGCCGCCGCCACCAGCGTCCTCGTCGCGCGCGGAGCCCCGCCCGCCCGTCGTGCCCCCGCCCGCCGACAGGCCCGTGAAGTCCAGCTTGTACTGCATCATACGGAACCAAGTCAGTAATGCACCAGTGATAATAGTTTCACATCACAGGATTCGACCACAGCAGAAGATTTGACTGTTAAAAGCCGCCAGGAGGCTCGAGTTTCCATACAAACGTAGTTCCGCTGTAATACAAAAACTACATGCCGGTTGAATCCAAGCTTTGCAAATATATTAAGGAGACACATAACGATGTTTGTAATTAGTTTTCGATGTACTAATATAAAACGGAAAAAAATAAGAGCATTTTCAAACTTTCAGTACAAAACTAATTTAAGCCTTCATTTAGTTACTTTAAAATTTGCTACGATGAAAACTAATTACAAACATCGATATGTGTCTACTTAATATATTTACAAAGTTTGGATTCAATCCGGCATGTAGTTTTTGTATTAAAGCAAAACTACGTTTGTATGGAAACTCGAGCCTCCTGGGGGCTGTTAACATGAGAGAAAAGCAACGGCTGTCGTCGGATCAGTCTACGCGACCTCTACGCAGGTACCCATCGAGATGACACGAAACACCATGCACTCGAACCAATTACTTATGCAAAGCAAATTTTTCATCGCAATATCGTATGACTGAATGTAATTCTTATTTATATTTCGATCGCGTTGAGTTAGTAAACAACAGTAGCAAGGTTAGGGGGACGTTAATATTAGTGGACAAATCTAGCAGGTTCAAAAATTCACTTTAAATTGTTTTTAAAAGACAATATAAACTGTTATAATACCACACATATGCTAAACTAATACGTTTTAATTGCAACATTACATTAACAACATTTAAAAATTAGCTATGATACTTGTACACCATCAATCAATCATTTCTATTCTAATCATTTTAGGTTCTCATTAGGTTGTTTATTTTTCATTGCACAACTTCAAGTCTTTAAAACCACAAGTTCTGAACCCAGTCAACATTAAAAAATACCTACTTCAACTATTCAATACACTATTTTCACTCTTAAATGTGGATGCTTTTTGTAAATTTGGCTTCCAATGCATAGGAACTCTCTCAGGCATACACAGGGAATACTGAAATTAGGAAACAGAACTTAAAAGGAGCCTTAAAAAGAAAAGAAAAAAGCAAAATAAAAATAAGCCTTAAAAATAGGAGGTCTTTCGTCTCTTGAACTTTTTTACTTAGTTCAGAGGGTTGGAGAAGCGATAGGTTTTAACTTTATTTGAGTACTTCTATTTTATTTTATTTTTTATAGCATGTGCCTTCTTATTTACACATTTGATTCCTAGCAGTCTAAATATTTATTCTGCTTCCAAGTTTAGCATCAATCATTTAGGTGATGAAAATGACTTGACTAACACACTGGAACATATGGCATGAAACACCGACATGCGGAGGGCACTACTACATGAGTACACACACATATACGTGATATCGGGTCTTATTTATGATAGTGCAACATAGAGACAGACCGAGTCGTCCCCGGTTTTCGCTGAGGATTTGTTTATCGCTTTGTCCAGCGGTATAAGACCCTGGAGTGAAGGGAAAAATAAAATATAAATAAAACAAAAAAATATCATAATCACAAATTAAAATGCGTTGTTGAATATTTTGATCTATCTATGATTCTATTTCAAAACTACTTACTAAGTATCTAAAAAGATTTATTCTTGTTCCCATTTCACAATTTATTGTAATTAATGTAATAATTATTAAAATGTAGGTAGGTAAAGCCCATTCTCTTAGATAGCGTCGCTCGCCCTTTGTAAACACCGACATAGCGCGTGCTGCCGCGTGTCAAAGAACGCCGCCTTGATGACAAAAAATGCTGACACATGTTTTTTACTGATTTGTATCTGTCATCTGTAAATTGTGTATTAAAGTAGATTTAATCCTTGCATTTTGTTTAAACGAATGACACTATCTGACCGAATCGACTTTGATACAAATTTTAATGTTAATTTAAAAATCGAACCAGATTAACACACTAGCGCCGCCAACAGAAATAAATAATTTAATTATTCTTATGAACTTGAATCGAAATCATTGAGTATATTATACGCATATAGGAGGGCAACAACTATTGTTTATTTGATAATCTATAACTGTAAATATTAGCAACAAACACTTTTGACAATATCGATAAACATAACTTGTTGCTACAATAGGTAAAATTATACAACAACAATTAAAAAACACCTTTTACCCCTGTATGTGCACAAAATACTCAATGATTTTTGGAAACTTTGATCGCAGGGATCCTAATTTTTCTCAGCATTTACAATACATAATTAACCTGATTTTTCATTTCAACGACTTCATTTTATCAGTGGCAGAAACACGATTCGTTAACTTTTATAACAGAAAAAAAGTAACTACATAAAAGAAACCTGTTTTAAAACACTGATTTGCATTATACAGGTAATCTAGACCGATTTAGTACCTCTAAAGTCGATTAGTCTTAACACACACTACAATGTGTCAGTTGGATTTTTAACCGGGCGCCAATTAGTCCAGTCATTATAGTAAGTTCACTTCGGAATTCGAGATACCCAGCTGTAAGTCTGTAAATACTTGTATATTGACACCCTAAAAGTTGTCTCAAAACCTACATATGGTAGGGTGTAAGCAACTATTAAATTTCAAGGTCAAAGGTCACAAAAATCGGTTTTTTGCCCTTTTTTTGGAAATATCTCATTTCCTATGGGTTTTTTGCTATTTGTAAATATTATCAATATTGTAGAATACAAAATTCTCTACAAATTTTGTTTAATTTTTTTTTTATACGGTGAACCGTTTTCGAGATAGAGGGCGGAGAGCACGCGATCACAGCATCACTTCAGGTCAACCGGTGCCTCCGGTCGAAAACGCGCCATATATAGTTGATGAACTATCGATAAATCAATGATTATAAATATTTGTCAATTTTTATTAACTATTATATTATATTTTATCATTTTTTTCCTAACTTATCCACTTTTTATTCAGTATTAATTTATTTAACAACACTTACCTGCCCATGTAATTGCAAAATTGTTAGTGAAAATATAGGAATTATATTTGAATTTTAACCTAATTTATATTTATAACTTCTTACATGATGAAAAAAAAACTAATAAATTATGAATTAATCTTTTTATTAAAAAATATCATTGAATACATTTATTTTTATTGAAAGTAAAGAAATGGAATAAAGGGTACAAAAACTACAATTTATAATTTTAATCATCTTCTTCCTCTTCATCGTCGTCTTCTGGCTGCTGATAAATTTCAAACTGGTCTTCATTATCGTCTTCAACGACATTTGTCTCAAGTTCTTCCATGATTTCGGGGTCAAAGGTTCCATCTTCGTTAATGTCGCTCTGATATGGTAGAGCATTGAGACAAGCTTGCCCATTACATTGGCCACAAGCTAAAGAGCATTGCAAGCCCGCTTTCCTGCATCCGCATCGCGGACCACAACCACTCTTGCAGTTGCAGAAAATTGTATTCAGCAAATCTTCTGGAGCAGGTGGTAAAATTGTCATGATAGGCTCCAGAAAATCGTTTCGCATTGACCAACCCCATACCTGGGGTTCCAAATCATGTCCTAACCAAGTTTGAACTTGATAATATACACGGTTGAAATGTTGATGAGCAGCTGCACTTGTTGGTGGAATATTTGAAAGCTGCACAGGTTTATTAAGTTTTGTAGACTTGACGTAATGCATATAACGAAGATGATCGAGACTTTTCACAGATTTCGGAGCATTATAGACTGCCAATAAGGTTTGAGTTCCACTCTCTAATCTCTGGGCCGAACAATTTTCTTCCTCAAATGCTGCAGCTAGTTCATCCAAATTTGTCAGTTTCTCAAAAACTTTTAAAAATGTTTTTTTTTTCCCTTTTTAAAAAGCGCAGAAGTTGTGTCACAGCCACTTAATGCGTGCAGAAATAAAATATGTTAAATTTTAGAAAACGGTTATCAGTATTATTGAATAGATATAGATTTAATGCATGAAGAAAATGATTAAATATAATATAATAGTTAATAAAAATTGACAAATATTTATAATCATTGATTTATCGATAGTTCATCAACTATATATGGCGAGTTTTCGACCGGAGGCACCGGTTGACCTGAAGTGATGCTGTGATCGCGTGCTCTCCGCCCTCTATCTCGAAAACGGTTCACCGTATAAAAAATTTTTTTAAACAAAATTTGTAGAAAATTTTGTATTCTACAATATTGATAATAAATACAAATAGCAAAAAACCCATAGGAAATGAGATATTTCCAAAAAAAGCGCAAAAAACCGATTTTTGTGACCTTTGACCTTGAAATTTAATAGTTGCTTACACCCTACCATATGTAGGTTTTGAGACAACTTTTAGGGTGTCAATATACAAGTATTTACAGACTTACAGCTGGGTATCTCGAATTCCTCAATTCTTACCTAATTTAAGCTTAAATGACTGGACTAAATGACGTGTAAAAAATAACGCGGATGATGACGCTCGCTGGGTCAATATGACCCGAATGTTTTTTTTTCTTAATTATCTGGTTATCTGCTGAATTATAACAAAATTAATACAAAGTAAGAACTATTGCATGACCATGAAGTCATTGTAGTACTAAGATGTTTAAGTTAATTTAGCAAACTATAATTTGGTTTTAATGCAACAACCTCAAAAGTGCAACTAAAATAATTTCTCTTTTGGAACTAAAAATGTATGGAGCTGTAGCCGTTTATTCAAGAAAAGGCATTTTACCATTCTTCACTGGCACTTGCTCACTACACTATGGTACAAATCATATGAATTGAGGTCTTATCTCCTACTGAGAAAAACAATAACGATTATAGTATGTTTTTTTCGAAATTTCCCCAATTGAAAATCGCTCGTCTCTTGAAATAAATCGTCATTGGCGCCGGGTTAAAAGTTAATTGTAGTTTTTAACTGAAACGAAAAAAATATTGAAAAAGTGTGGTTATTTTCTTTACTCTTTACACGTAAAGAAAAAGACAGAGACAACTGTTCCAATCAATGCTTCACCTTAAAGTCTATGGATAAGAATGAGTAAATTATTTATTTCTATTGACGGCGCTAGAATGCTAATCGAACGTCCTTATAAGGTGACAACCAAGAATAAACCTTAAATTTGTGATCACACGACTCTCCCTTGCCTGACAGTCTAACAGCCACGAATGAAATATAATCTTTAAAGTACTTAACGGGTGCAACACTCTGGTGTCTTTTAACCACTCCCACACTCGCCTCCCACGGCAAAGGTACCTAAGGAACATTACGTTCCAATGCACTAACATCTTAAAGTTTCCTAAAAAAAATACTAAACTTTCAAAAGTGCGAAGTGTTTGAAAGTCAAAATTTAAAAAAGTACATTCTATTCTAAATTAGGGATGTGGTGATGATTACCTTGTTCGCGCAGTCGAAGCACGTGGTGACGACTTTGCTGATGACGTTCATGAGGTGCTTGGTCTCCTGGATGACGTTGTCTACTTTGCTGAAGGTGGCTGCGCGTCCCACTGTGGGTTCCTTCACAGTAAACTGCAATTGTTGTACGTATGTAGGAACTCTGTCCAGATGCTCCAGCAATTCTTTTTTTGTCGTGCCCGCCGGTACCTTGAATTGAAAATACATTATGGCTCCAGGTTAATAAAGAAATTAGCAAAAACATTATACTTTTCAATACAGTTGCTCCAAAAGTGGTCCTTTATTATGCCAGTCAAGTGTGCGCAAAATTGATTTTACCACACACGTGCTTTTTACTTTACCATTAAAAATAATAATCTTGAACACATTCTAATCTCTGGCTGACAATATTTTCAATTTTTACAATAGGCATAACTTCAGTGACTTGCTTGATTTCAAGTTCAATTGCAAATGCATGCCTCTTGTACGCTCTAGTAATAATAGCCAATAGGACATCTTTGCCTGTTGGTTGTGAATTTCACATAGCAACCACCCAACTAAATTGAACTTGATGTTGAAATTGAACAAGTGTAGAAAAACGTATATTCGAGCGAGAGGGACAACGATATAGTGTTGCTATAGTTATCCTTGTCACACTTAAAAACTTACGCATGCGCACTGCGTGGTACGCAAGTAATTCATGGTTATCGTTGGGGCCACTAAATTAGCGCCATTTACAGTGTCAGTGGTACGTGTTTGTTTGTGAAAAGTGATTTGCAATGCAATTTATAATTTTACCTGTTTTTTCACAACTGTATTGAAAAACGTCGTATGATACACGAGTGTAAAAGGTAAATGACAAACTCGTGTAGATGGTAAACCCTCGCCTACGGCTCGAGCTTACAAAGTCATTCGTTTGTTAATTACTTTTTTACCACCCTTGTATTATAAATAACTATAATGCGGTCGTATACATGCCTGATAAGAAAACTGTCGCACAATTTTATAAAGTCTATTGGCTTCCTCGGCGAAGTACTCGGCTTGTGTGAAGAGGTCTTGCGTAGTATTTAATCGGCCTTCACCTTTTGTGAACTGGTACATAGCAAAGGCCATGGAAGACATATTTTTTGCCCTGAAACGTACAACCATTAATTTAATGTCGCTTTTGTCGAAAAAGAAATTATGACACTTTTTGTAGGTCAGTGGATCACCACCAGAGGTACCAACCTCTTCACAATATCGTTGTTTTCGTCGGCAGCCGCGCCCTGCCATTTTTCAGTCTCAGCGTCCATCTCAGAGGACATCATCTTCATTTCCAGACCTGACTTCGCAATTTTCGCTTGCTCATCAGAGTCCAGTTTTACTGCTTTCAAAGGTTTACTTGTTGTACCGTGTTTCTGGAAAAAAAATGATAGATTCCTGAAACACCTGGTAGTATTTTTTAAAGCTGGATTCCTACAAAAAAAATTCGAGCTACATTTTTCGAGATCAAATAAGTCTGTACGAGCACGCTCTACATTTGAGGAAATGTTTTATGTACATAATTTACAGCTTATACTCAATCTACTGCTTCATTATTTGGAGCGAACTGGGAAGAACTTAAGTTTTAAAGATCCTAAGTTAAAATATCGTACCCCAGGTCTAGGTAAACTGCTGTACTGCTGCTTATCAGGTCTATCGTCTGTCAGGTCGAGCAACTCCTTCGCCAGTCTGGCCGCATCGGAGAGCAGCCATGCCCACATGTCCACGAACACGTCGAGGTTCTCCCGCGCCGCCGCGCTGCCCGGGTGCGCGGCCAGCGTGCGCGCCGCCGTCACCACTTGTGGGCCGTATATCCTCAGGTTGATCTCGGCGAACTTCGCGCTAACTTGCAGTGTCTCCGACATCGCTATATGCCTTAGCAGTTTACATACCTGAAATAAATACAGGGTGATTGGTTGAACAACGGACCCATTAAAGGAGGTGTATAAGAAGCCGATACCCATTCCATTAAGCATAAAAAAACCACCACCAATTTTTTATAATTTTTTATTTTTAAAAGGTCCATCTCCTTTTTAACCGTTTACTACGCTCGCTGTGACGCGTACGCAACAGCTGACAACGTCTCTGATAGAAGATAACATGCGCTCCGCACAGTATAACGAAAATTACAGAAATTTCACATATCTAAAAATGTGTAAATCACACGTACTTCAAAATAACTTTCACATTTTTTTACCGAGAGGGAATGTACATGGGTTACTAGTTTACCTCCTTAAACGCGTCCGTCGTTCAACCAGTCACCCTGTATTTTGATGATTAAAGAACCCTTATTTGCAAGTTGTTTTAAAACGAGGACGATAGTCTCTGCCAGCCAAGTGCGTCGTCAAAAATTATAACATGTTTCTGCACGCCATGTACCTATAGTTACAACAAGTGTAGTTGATTTGCAAGTTGTTTTACAACGAGGACGATAGTCTCTGCCAGCGAAGTGCGTCGTCAAAAATTATAGCATGTTTCTGCACGCCATGTATGTACAACAAGTGTAGTTGATTTGCAAGTTGTTTTACAACGAGGACGATAGTTTTTGCCAGCAAAGTGCGTCGTCAAAAATTATAACTTGTTTCTGCATGCCATGTATAGTTACAACAAGTGTAGTTCATTTGCAAGTTGTTTTAAAACGAGGACCACAGTCTCTGCCAGCGAAGTGCGTCGTCAAAAATGATAACTTGTTTCTGCACGCCATGTATAGTTACAGAAAGTGTAGTTGTTGTAAGTTGGAGAAGTTATGTGGTGGTTTTTTCTCACCTCTATAATATGATCTAATTGTTCGTGGAGCCGGCTGGCTATACTGTGCAGTCTCTCTGATTCTCTCTCACCACAGGAACTAGCTGGAATTGAGAAGGAAACTGTTATGTTGCGAAATAAATTCCTGTTTTTTTGGGTTAGTAATTTTAATTATCCGAGGAGCGAACACTTATGCTATATGATATTTTAATTAAATCTATGAACATACACATCATAAACACGGGACAATTGTAAAAGGTTTCTAAGTAAGTATCTCT
This sequence comes from Coleophora flavipennella, assembly GCA_947284805.1. Taxonomy (NCBI): domain Eukaryota; kingdom Metazoa; phylum Arthropoda; class Insecta; order Lepidoptera; family Coleophoridae; genus Coleophora; species Coleophora flavipennella. The sequence continues at coordinate 5,014,475 of OX369292.1, forward strand.
TAATCTTCAGTTATTTCGCGGTGCCCAAGCTGGTCAGATCAGAATCATGCGACCTAAGCGTTCGCTCCTATACAGCACTGTACCTATTTTCCTTCGCAGGTTACCTATATGCGCGAGGTCGGCGGCGAGCAGACGCGCCTCCTCGGCCAACGGGGCCAGGTCCCGCGCCTGGTCCCTGGCGGCGGCCACCAGCGCGCGCTCGAGCTCGGCGGCCGCACTGGACGCGCCCGCGCACGCGCTCTCTAACGCCGCGCCGGTGCCGCTGCCGCCCTGCTCCTCCTGCCAACCGAAGGCAATGCTTTGCATAGGATATTTGATAGGTCAAAGTACGATCATTTTCAACCCTCCTCCGTAGTGGGGTAAAAAGACTAGTATCTAGTGCCTTAAAATCATCTAAAAATACAAAATAATGTCTACGGTCAGGGACTTCCCCTCGAATCTACCAAATCAACGAACGAACGACAATGATAGTTCATTTCATTTATTCTTATTCCTTAGATTCAAAGTTAAGTTCGCTAGGTGAGTATAAATAGAAAAAAAAATGTTTAAAATTGTCAAAAAAGTTTCAATTATTTGGATTATCGTACATTCAATTTTGGTAAGAGACTAACTTTGTTTTTTTGTATTGCGAAATAGCGCGTTTCACGCGGTTTAGGCAGTTGTACGATAACTTTTCATCTGGTACGATAATTTTCGAATACCGATACGATAATTCACTTGCACTCGTCTGGCAACCCTGCCCCAACCCCGCGTTGAAATAAATTTTACGAATCTAGTAGTTTTTGGATCTTGCTACTATTTGCAAATTAAAGTGAAAAATAAATAACGTATCATTTTAAAGAACAAGGACCGGTTGCTGTATTGAATTCGCCTCACAGTATATCTGTGGTAAGCTTAAAAAATATATTTTATCACCAATTTTGGCGACGAACGGAGGTCTAGCTAGATACGTGATCTCTTGACTGATTTCATCTTACGTAGTTGGTTACATCTTTGGATTCAGTTGCAAAATAAATACAACGAAGGAAATCAATTAGTTATTTTGTGAAATACATATAACATAGAATGGGCACTTTTGGCTAAACAATAAATATAAATAATTTGCGGCCACTTCTGAAACTAATTTTAAATGAAGGTACTTTAAATGAATACTTTAAACTAAGTGTACTTCATCTGTTTTTATTAGCATAAATCCCAATTATGCTTAGTTTATGAGATAACCTGAAACAATGTTATTTTTCTAGAAAACTAAAAAAATATATTTTTAAACTTGTTTTTATTCACAATTACTAAGCCCTTGGTATCATCTCACCTGATGGTAAGTGACGATATATTAAAAAAAATAAAGATTTTTTTCTGCAAAATAATTACAAAATCAAATGATCTATTATGTACTAACGAAAACATACAAGGTCATATCTCAAAAACGAACCGTCGTATTAAAGAATGGTTTTTGGGATATCATAGTATATATCACTACTATTAAATGAAAACTACTTTAGAAAGTGGCCACTACATTTTTTGTCTGGACCATGGCCCATACATTTCTGCCCATTCTCCTTAGGGTGAAATTTCGCAAAAAAATGAGTTCATACGGTAACCACTTTAAAAATGAAGTTAAAATTTTCCAAGATTGTAGTTCATATTAACCCAAACAAATTAAAAATAAAATTACTGAAAACATTTTATATTTTACTCAAGGTCTGAAATGAGGGGTAAAAATTATAAATTATTATCGGGCTCATGTGGGCTATAAATGAAACGGCTTTATGTAAACATTCCATAACATTTTTGTATTTTATTTTAAACCTCTTAATTTTTGAATGCCAAAAAAATATACAAAAAAATACACTACCCTGATCTCCGACGCCAGACGAAAAATCTAAAAAAATCTGACGAACGAAAATTAAGTCTATTTTAAAGAAATAATAGAGCGAAAGTACCAGCCGTTCATAATTTTTGAGAAATGCTGTCTGAATTGGGGAGTGGGGGGAGGGGTCAATGTTTCAAAAGAGGAGAAAGGGGTTATGTGGGAGTATCAAATTAAAGGGCTCTATGTTCACATTCTAAAACATTTTTCTATTCTATTTTACACCCCGTAGTTTTTGAATGCCGACAAAATATTGTAAGTCTTGCAGCATAACATGACAATTGACTGTTTGTCTCTAATAAAATAAAATAAAAATAAATAAATAAAATAACATCAATGCTGTTAACATTGATGTTAAGCTGCAAGACTTAAATAAGACGGTGATGGAAGCTAGCCAGGCTTTAGCCGTGACATATATACTTTGACCGAAGTCTATCCCAAAGGCACCTGATGATAGTAAAGCGTCGTTATGAAAGACGAAAGCAAAAGTGTTGGTGTTGGACATTTTTTTCGTCTTGGCTTCAATTCGCCAAGCCTCTAGGGTGTAAAAGTGCGATTAGGAACTACGTTTCAAAAAAAAAATACAAAAATAAATACAATTCTATGAAAATAAGGAAATAAAAGGCATTTTTAATGTAGTTAAATAATATCGAGCTCGCTTAGTAATTTTTCCTTACCACAGATACAACGACAGCAACTAGCCTCTCCAGCTCGTACGCTATCCTCTCCGCCAGGGCCAGTATCCGCTGGCGATGCTCGTGTGACGTGTACGCGGAGTCGGTGAAGTCGTGCGTGCGCTCGACCAGCGCGCGCAACGTGCCCGCCATGGCGCGTCTGCGCGCTGCGTCTGCGCCGCCCCGGGCCCTGGCCGCGCGCACTTGCCCGGCGAGCCCGCGCAGCGCGCCTAACGCGGTCCCCGCTTCCCACTGTGCAGCCTGGGAAAATAATTTGCTTAGATCACAGGCAGGTATGTGTACTTACGTCAAACTTATAATAAGTCGATGTTATATTTTTTGTATGTGGATTTTTATGAACTATTTTTTTTTATTCACAATTGGTAATACTTTGGCATCATCTCACCTGATGGTAAGTGACGATGATGCCGAAGGTGGAAGCTGGCTTACCAAGATTCCCCAACGCAATGGAGAACCAGCTATCTTATCTTCAAGCCGGAACACATCAATGTTGTTAACACTGATGTTTGGCGGCAAGACTTAGATAAGATGGTGGTAGCTAGCCAGGAGGGCTTAGAAAATGCCCTACCACCAACAAAACCGAGTCTTACAAGTTGACCCCATCGGGAATCGAACCCGCGACCTCCTGGTGTGAAGCAAATGGACTAACCATTACGCCACGGAGGCGGTTAAAATGTGATTCTGTGATGGGGTTGTTTGGGGTCAAGCTTAGAGTTTTAGTAAATATTTTATATTATAATATATCTGTATGAGCGAGAAACTAATGATTAAAATATGACGAATGAAGTTAGAAAAAAATAATAATGACAGAACATTGTGACCACATAGTAATCTATCTAAAAACTGATCGATTACTCAGCGTTATTTTGTAATTAACCTAAAACCTCTTAAGTGGTGATTTAACTCAACAACTTTGGTGAAATCGCAAAAAAAACATCATCTGGTAAGTTTGTATAAACACTCCAAACTTTTTTGCAATTTCATCAAACTTGTAGTATAAAAGTTGTTAAATTTTTTGAGTGAAATCACAACCCAAGATGTTTGGAGTTGATTGCATTTAGCCAAGTGTAATATCAAAAAATTGTTTCGAAAATATTAAAAATTGCTGCTGCGAAGCTGCGTTAAGCTTAAATTGTACTTAATCTAAGCAACTTCTAGCGTGGTTTGAGCTAAAATAGGTGTAGGTATAGGACAGGTACAAAATGTAATCTAAAAATCGATTGAGACAAGTTTGCCTAAACTAAAAGCGCGTTATGTAATTATATACGTACTAGCGAATATTTTTTAGAGAAATAGGTACTTTTTCTTGCCCTATGAAGGGCCTAGCTAAAGCTGAATTGATATGTATGTGTCGCAGGTATATTGTCAAAGTCGTGATATTATAATTTCACAAGTGAAATTATAATTGCGCGGTAAATTGTCAATCGGCTCTATTTCTTACAATTTCACGGCCTGTTATTAGTGACATCTATAAGTGTCTCCGAATAAAACCGATAATTTCATCTTCTTCTTCGTTGCGAGGCTCTTTGACTGTAAAATCAATCAAACCTGATCAAACCTAACGTCGCTCGCTTCGCTCGGTCATTTAGTGTTATTATAATGTTACTATAGTGGCCCCGTAAAATTATAATGACACTAAAAATAGGCCGTGAAATTGTAAGAAATAGAGCCGATTGACAATTTGCCGTCCAATTATAATTTCACTAAACACTAGCGAAATTATAATATCACGACTTGGACACTAAACCTACGACGTATGCATTATGAATAAAATGAATATTGAAATATTATAAAGATGCAGATTTTACTAGATTTTTGAAGATTTTTTATATCTGTCAATTTACGAATATATAATATTAAAATAAGAGACGAAATAAAGTAAGTTAAAATATTATGTCGCAGACATATTGTATGATTCGTCATTTTACAAATGGTCAGGCAAATTATACAATTTTGAGGGGGGAGGGGGAGCTGATAAATCAATCAAACCTGACCGAACATAAAATCGCTCTCTTCGCTCGCTCATTTACAATCTGCCGTACGGCATTTTAACAATTTGCCTGTCTGGGCAATTTATAATCTGCTTACAGAATTTTACAATTTGCTTGACCATTTACATAATGACGATAAATGACTAATCATACATTCGCTTGCTCATTTTACAATCGGCGTACAGCATTTTACATGTTGCCTGACCGTTTACATACGGACGAATTATACAATTTGCCTGACCATTTGTAAAATGACTAATTGTACAATTAGCCTGCCGCATATACATAGGTTTGTAATGAATTTACAAATTAAAAAAAAGCACCTTTTCTACCTACATCCATATACCTGCTCTTGGCTATCCGAGTATGGTTGCATCTACAAGGAAAATAAGAACTTGTGTTTATGTTCACCGACAGAAATAAACAGAAACGAGTTAAAGAAATAGTACACAGATAGAAAACAGTGACGACGAGTTACTTGCTCACCAATTTTCAGTCCAAATAATTCAATCGTGAAGAAAGAACTTAGGAAAATGTATGTGCAATCGTTTACCTGCCTGTAAAGATCCGGAGCATGCAATACAGAATCTTTTTTCAAATATTTAAAGTAGTCGGTTTAATCCAGTAACTACATAATATGTATCATACATTATTATTACATACTAGATTTTGCCCGCGGCTACTCCAGCGGGATATCGTTTTTATGACTACACTAGCTTTTCCCCGCTAATTATGCTAATTAGTAAATTATGCCATTTTCCACCCCCTCAACCATCTCTGTGCAAAAAATCACAACAATCCATTCTTCCGTTGCGATGTTAAAGAAATTAACCAAAAAATGAGTTTTCTTTCAGTTCCCTCAGGAACTGCATCGGACTATGCTATTTTCCCGGGATAAAAAGTAGCCTATGTTCTTACCAGTGACACAGGCTAACAAAGTTCATCAAAATTGGTCGAGGTGTTAAGGCGTGAAAAGGTAACAAACAAACTAACACATTTTCACATCCTACTAATCCTACTAATATTATAAATGTGAAAGTTTGTATGTATGGATATTTGTTAACCTTTTCACGCTTTAACCACTGGAGGTTAGGTCCTGGAACAGGACATAGGCTACGTCTAATTCCCACGGGAAAATCGAAAGCAACGCGGGCGTAGCGGGCGGGCGACGGCTGATTCATAATATTAGTATAGTGCGGATAAGGATTCGAGGGTGCCCGGTGCGTTTTTCCTTTCCAGATCCCTGGGGAACGCAAAATATTTTCAAAAAAGGACATCCTCTGTTGTTTTCCGCCTTTTACTTTAGCTCTATGCCAAATCGGTTTAGCAGTTTTATCGTGAAATTATCGTGAGACACTTTCGATTTTTTATATTAGTAAGATCCTCATATCTTGCGAAATTGTAAAGTTCGTAATAAGTAGATAAAATATATCTAAGTAGATAAAATATATCTTTCTTCATTTCCAAAAAATCTATTATACAAGATTGTTTTTAGTTTTCCCATTTCCTTTCTTGCTTTCGATACTGCTTCCGCTCCCACTCCGGCTTCCGAACCCATTACGTACTGGCTTCTGCTTCCACTCCCCTTCTGTTTCCGCTCCCACTCCTGCTTCCGAACCCGTTACGTGCTGGCTACTGCTTCCACTCCCCTTCTGTTTCCGCTCCCACTCCTGCTTCCGAACCCGTTACGTGCTGGCTACTGCTTCCACTCCCCTTCTGTTTCCGCTCCCACTCCTGCTTCCGAACCCGTTACGTGCTGACTTCTGCTTCCACTCCCACTCCTGCTTCCGAACCCGTTACGTGCTGGCTTTTGCTTCCACTTCCCTTCTGTTTCTGCTCCCACTCCTGCTTCCGAACCCGTTACGTGCTGGCTTCTGCTTTCACTCCCCTTCTGTTTCCTCTCCCACTCCTGCTTCCAGCCTACTCCGCTCCAGCTTCTGTTTCCGCTCTCACTCCTTCTTCCAGCCTACTACGCTACAGCTTCTATTTCCGCTCCTACTGCTGCTTCTTTTTCTTTTTTTGCTTCTGCTTCCGCTTTTAGTCCGTTCCCGATCCCGCTTTCGCTTCCACTTTATCTTCCGCTTCTGCTTCCGTTTCTGCTCCCGCTCCCACTCTCACTGGGATGGGAAGGGGAGGGCGAGTAGGTGCATTGGTAGGTGAAGCGGACTAGATGTGTCAGGGGAGCGGTGGGTTCAACACTTAAACCCTCACTTTAATCCCCTTAGAAGGTGAATTTTGTAAAACCCTTCCTTAGTGATGTCTGCGTTACATAAAATATGCGAAATTCAAGTTTCAGGACAAAGAAAATCAGAAAATTCTACCCCCATTTCAACTCCCTTAAAGGGATAAACTTTAAAAAACCTTCGTTTTTGGATATCTGAGTTATCTATAAACGAGGTAAGCACCCCTTATGCAAAATTTCATGTTTAAGGCGCAGAAAAATCAGAATTTCCTCTACAAATTTCAACCTCTACGTTAACCATCTTTGGGGATGAGTTTTGTAAAACCCTCCCATAGTGGATATCTGCGTTACACAAGGAACCCTTGTCTGAGTTTCTAGACCCGGGGGTTTAGCCTGTGCGTTGATATATTAGTCACCCAGTCAGTCAGTCAATTAGTCAGTTTCTCCTTATATATTCGTATATTTAGTTATAGGTAAGTTTAATAAAAATATAAAAAAAATCTTATAAAAAAACAGTCTTTGTTTGAAGGAAGTGGACGAACAAGGAAATGTACAAAAAAGTGACACTACGAGACGCAGTTATAGATATAGTTGAATTTGACAGCAGTTCGACCCTATAGAAATTAAGATAAACACTTCTGTAAACGTCGGTGGGGTAATGGCTAGGGCCGCCGCCTCCCGTCCGGGAGGTCGTGGTTCAAACCTGCAACGTACCAATGTGATTTCGAATTTAGATTTCATATGTACGTTTATCTGACGCTCTTATGGTGAAGAAAAAACATCGTGAGGAAACCTGCACACGCCTGCGAAGAAACTCTCAGGTTGTGTGTGAAGTCAACCAACCCGCATTGGGCCCGCGTGGTCGACTAAGGCCCGATCGCCCTAATTCAGGGTAGGCTCGAGCCCCTCGGTGGGGACGTATATGAGCTGACATGATGATGATGATACTTCTGTAAAATAAAGTAGGTATAATAGATTTTGATTTTGTTAAATCGCTCCATGTACTTTATACACGCTTAACTCATTACCTGTCTCAAACCCTATCCGTTTTCAAAGTACAGGATTAATATTATAGAAGGGTAGCTTTTATCGATCCCATTTAATTCGTTACGTTTTGGGAACTAGGTCAAATCAGTCATTCATGTATGGACACTTTGATTAATAGCCGCTTTTAGATCTAATGACAGAATTTTATACTTTGTGTAAATTCAAAAATAATTGGATATAATTTATCACACAGGTGTCTAAGTAGGCCTTCTATGTATCTATGTTTTGCCAGCTGTTGGCGCCGGTCGTGCATCGCACGCAGCACGCACATCATGCGCCCCGCGCGATTTTGTTGAAAGGATCCAACTTGTTGGCATTTTCGACGACAATATAAACAAAATATACTATTCTAAATAGACTTTTCCTTAGTTGAAGATAATTATAAGTGTAACAACAACAGCGATTTGGTAATGAACTGTAAGCTCTTGTTGTATTTTAAATAAATAGATTAAAGAATAATGTATTAGCTACCTTTACTGACTACACTGTGTTATACGTTGGATAAAGATATTAAATTCGCAAAGCGTGATGTAGTTCTGACATTTTTGGTTTATTGTATGGGTCTGTTAGGGTAGTGTGGATTCATATTTGCAACTTCGAAAAACCTGTGGAAACTGAGAAAATCGAGAAAAACTTCGAAACTTAGGGACTTTTTTTACTTTTTGCTCTCCAGGGCCAAAACTATGCATTTTTTGCGAATGATGTTTTCTAAACTTATAAATTGTATTTAAGTACCAATGAGTTTTTCAAAAACTTACGTACATACTTACCGATTGCTTTAACGGTGAAGGAAAACATCGTGAGGAAACCTGCACAGGCCTGCGAAGAAACTCGAAGGTTGTGTGAAGTCGACCAACCCGCATTGGGCCCGCGTGGTCGACTAAGGCCTAATCGCCCTGATTCAGGGTAGGCTCGAGCCCCTCGGTGGGGACGTATATGAGCTGATATAATAAATAAAAATTACCTACAATTTGAGCTTAATCGCAGCTCTATTGGCACCATATGAGCCAAGCTTTAGCTCTTCAAAGATGACGTAATTTCCCCAAACATTAAAGTTTTCAAGTTTTACGAACTTATTTAGCGAAATATTGGAAAAACCACTTATCCTATAAATAAAAGTCACTAAAAATACTTTATAGTAGATTTAATTAGCTTTTATTAGAGCCCAAAACGAAGTCCACAAGACTTGCAGTTCACTCACAATCTCAAAAAAAAAAACGAAAAGAAGGTAAAATGGGTTGCAGAGACAAGAGAATAAATATATATTGGGTTATTGGAAATTCGACAGGAATGTAATAAATAGTGGTGGTGGCATTAGTTGCAATAACCTCGCTCAAAGTTTGATTTGGGATAAGTTCTAGGCAAAACATAAAATTAATGATGACTAACCGAATTTCGGCGATTGGCTAAGAACTGTTATTTTTTCTTTGGTTGGGATTCCCTTTCATCAGGATGGTTTTCATTTTGAGAAATATGAAAAAGAACGCGCTTGTGTTCTTCCTCTTCGTGTCCATCTTCATCATTCTAAGGAAGAAGTCTTTCTTCATCTTCCTCTGAATCATCGCTGTCTTCGTTAACAGACATTAACGCGACGTTATTATACGACTTTCCTCCGCAGTTCAAACAAAGAGTCGAGCATTTCACGCCAGATTTTAAACAACTACCTGCCCCTCTATATCTCTTTTTGCATTTGCAGGCTATCTTTATTAGAAGCTGTGCAGGAGCTGTCTCTTTGTTTGTTGTGAACGTTTCCGTAAAGAGCCACCAGACACTTTTCGCCAGCTTCCGCAATATTCGCATGCGTTACATCTGTTTGGAGGAAAATGGTAGCCAGGTCTACTAGGTCTTGCCTCTTTTAAAATTGACCCCACAATTTCTGTTTTCCTTGCCAGAAAAGGGCGGACGTGGTATCACTCACACCCAGTAAAAGTTCAAGTTCAAGTTTATTCAAAAAACAATTTAAATTGTGTACGAATTACATAAAAATATAAATAAACATAGCATACAAACAATTCAAAAACTAAACGAAACTAAAGTACCTACATAAACTAATCCCAATGAAGTATCTCATTGTACGATCTAATTATGAAAGAGTAAAATCTTCAATGCAATAGCAACACTTGTCCAAAAGAAGTTCCTTTAGTGCGCTTTTAAAAACATGAATGCGTGACTCCAATTTTAATTCAATAGGCAACTTATTAAAAAGCAATACTGCTTGATTTCTTGCGGAATGCGTTACAACTCTAACTCTATAAACAGTTCAAATCCAATGGGCATTACAACTTCTCCTCGGTTGAATGCATTAGTGGTATACTGAATGCACCCGTCCTCATTTCTGTTACATCCACGTTTCTGAAAGCGCAAGTTCCGGATATTAGAATCCAACCCACAGTGGAGAACAAACAGGTCTACGTCCTCTCCCATTACGATCACATGGGCGTAGCTCTTGGTTGTCTCTAACGCCATTAGAATCGCGGTCTGCATCTTCCGTCGCTGTTTTCGTTTCAATTCCTTCGAGAGACAATGCAGAGCAGAGATGTTTCGATTATTCGTCAACATCTTCTCCTGGGGCACTTTTATAATTGTGGAGGAGTCAAAAATAATTTCACTACATCCACACAGAACAAAGACATCATATAAGTCTTTTTGCTGTGGATGGAGATGTTATATTACTATTGGGGTCAATATTGTTGCAAGTGACCTCCCCATCGCCTCTTATAAGATTGCGGTCTAATTTTCAATAACTTATAAATATAAATAAAGTATTTTTCGTTTTTTGAGATTGTAAGTGAACTGTTAGTCTCACAGACTTCATTTTGGGATCTAATAAAAGCTAAATATATTTACTACAAAATATTTATGGTAATCTTTCTTCGTAGAGCAAGTGGTTTTGCCAATATTTCACGAACTTGAAAACTTAAAAATTTAAATTTTCGAGAAAAATTGGTTATCTTCGAAGTGCCATAGATTTTATTTTATTATTATTATATCAGCTCATATAAGTCCCCACCGAGGGGCTCGAGCCTACCCTGAATCAGGGCGATTAGGCCTTAGTCGACCACGCGGGCCCAGTGCGGGTTGGTCGACTTCACACAACCTTCGAGTTTCTTCGCAGGCCTGTGCAGGTTTCCTCACGATGTTTTCCTTCACCGTTAAAGCAATCGGTAAGTATGTACGTAAGTTTTTGAAAAACTCATTGGTACATTGGCCGTCCAGATTTGAACCCGGTACCTCTGGTTAGATGGACCGAGTCGTTACCGGTTGAGCCACCGACGCTTTATATTACGCCATAGATTAGCTCCTACGAAATCTACGAGGTAATTTAATACAATATATAAGTGTAGATAGCATCGTTCGCAAAGAATGCATAGTTTTGGCCCTGGAGAGCAAATAGTGAAAAAAGTCCCAAAATTTCGAAGTTTTTTCTCGATTTAGTTTCCACAGGTTTTTCGAAGTTGCAAATTTGAATTGACAATGCCCTAACAGACCCATACCTACAACATACCAAAAATGCAGAACTACATTAAGCTTTCCGAATTTACCCTCTTTTTTGTCTTAATCCGACGACGCCTGGAGGAATAATAGAAACTGACATACATTGCATAATTACTCTTGTCAGTTTTGAGATAAACTGATTATTAATACGTGACAGTTTAAAAAACTAACAAAAAGTGCAAGCTGGACTCGCGCAAAGTAGGGATCGTAGCCTTTTCAAAAATTAAATGTATATTAAAAAAAAACATCGTTGTTTTTGCAGTTGACAATAGAACATTTTGCATAGAAAATTTTATAAACTTTTTGCAAATCCAACTGCACGTCTTACGTTGGTCGACTATTACTCCTCATAATATCAGCTCATATTCGTCCCTACCGAGGGGCTCGAGCCTAACCTGAATTTGGGCGATCGGGTCTTAGTCGACCACGCGGGCCCAGTGCGGGTTGGTCGACTTTACACACAACCTGCGAGTTTCTTTGCAGGCGTGTGCAGGTTTCCTCACGATGTTTTCCTTCACCGTAAGAGCGTCGGATTAACGTAGATATGAAATCGAAATTCGAAAACACATCTACATTTATAACTCCCAACTGATTTCCGTTGCCATGGTCGTATCGCATGTTGGAACGTATTAATAATTTATGGACTAATTTATCTTGGGATCAAGCCGTTGATTACGGGTTTGAAGTATCTTCCCTACATTAATTAATACAGCTGACCAAAGTTTTACTACCAAGCCCTGGCATTTATATTGCAGAGAGAAAGCGGAGTAGGTAGGTACGGTAGGAGGAAGGAAAGGTTCCTATCTACTTAAAGGTTGATTTTAGATTTTCAGTAGGTAAGTGACTTCTTTTCTTGCTAAAATTTTAATTAAGGCTAAGTACATTTTTCAAAGCAACACAAACAAGTGCGTGATCGAATCAGAAACAAGGAGATCCGCAGGAGAAACAAAGTAACCGACATAGCTCACAGAATCGCTAAACTGAAGTGGCAGTAAAGTTATCGAGTGGCGACCGCCCACCGGAAAACTTAGCGTAGGAAGGCCTCCCACGCGGTCAAGATCGCGGGAAGCTGATGGATGCGGGCAGCGCAGGACCGGTCGTCGTGGAAATCCTTGGGGGGAGGCTTTTGTCCAGCAGTGGAATTTTTTCGGCTGATAATATGATGATGACAAACAAGTGCATATAATTTATAAGGCTGAACACGTTTAAAATAAACCTATTTCAAACATATTTTCTTGTTAATGTTGGTTTCTTAAAAAGTATACTAAATCCGCTTGACGGCAGTCAGGCATTGCGACACTCCGCGCTTGAGGTGTTTAAAATAACCGACTTCAAATGCAACAATTAAAATTTTGCTATACGGGGTGTTAAAAAAATTGGTGTAGGACCCGTTAACTTTCCCCAAGAAATCCATAGTCAAATCGCAAAAAAAAACGACGCTCCATACAAATATGCACAAAACTAGTCAAACAGCTGATCGTTTTGTATGAAGAGTTCAAATTTTTTTTTGCGATTTCAGCAAACTTGTAGAACAACAGTTGTTCAGTATGATGACCAGAAGCCCCAGTTAAAGGGACCTACACCAATTTTGTTACCCTGTATATTTTCTTGATATTGTTGATTTGTTAAAAAATACTTAATAAACCGACATTTTTAAAAAGTTTTATTTTTATAAATATATGGCACCTATGGAAATTATATACAAGTGTTGTTTTGGTCGACAACGCCCTTTCCAGTAGGGCTTCTACTCATGAAACTGAACAACTTTTATTCTACATCTTTGCTGAAATCGCAAAAAAAATTGGACTTTTCATACAAATCGATCAGCTGGTTGACCATTGGAGCGGTATTTTTTTATGAGAATTGACCATGTGTTCTTTGGGGAAAGTTGTTCAGTTTCATGAGTAGAAGCCCTCCTGAAAATGGCGTTGTCGACCAAAACAACACCCTGTATAATCTACAAAATAAATTCATTATAATCGGTTAACAATTGGCGGATAAATTGAGTAACATACACTCATAAAAACATACAAACGAAATTGAGAACCTCCTTCTTTTTTAAAGTGGGTTAAAATACCCCGAGTATGGAATCGGGCCCAGTGGGGTCCCCGCAGTGGGGACGTGAACAATGTAGAATGTAGCTATATATTTAAAAAATAAGACGCATTTATTGTACAGTGAACAGCACATGCAGTTGGACATAATGGCCTTGAAAATGTTCGAAGTTGAACAGAGCGAATGCGAAAAAGAGATAGTAATTGTTCTCTTCGCATTGTTTTCAATCTGCGCTGCCGCTTACCGCTGGCCGGTGCGGGTAGGCGGGGTAGGGGGAGATCGCGTTCGTCCGAAGATTTTACATACATACTTATTGATGGAAATTCCGATTTATTTGTGAAAAAGACCAGACTTTTAAGAATAAAATATTATAGGTAGTGGTAAGGTTTTTTTATTTGTTTGGTAGTAGGGGGTTAAACTTTAGAATTATTGAACCGAATTTAAAATTCTTTAACCGCCTCCGGGGCGTGATGGGTAGGTAGTCTATTCGCTTCACACCAGGAGGTCGCGGGTTCGATTCCCGGTAGGGTCAACTTGTAAGACTCGGTTTGGTTGGTGGTAGGGCATTTTCTAAGCCCGCCTGGCTAGCTACCACCATCTTATCTAAGTCTTGCCGATAGACATCAGTATTAACAACATTGATGTGTTCCGGCTTGAAGATAAGATAGCCTGTTCTCCATTGTGTTGGGGAATCTAGGTAAGCCCGCTTCCATCTTCGGCATCATCGTCACTCACCATCAGGTGAGATGTTGCCAAGGGCTTACCAATTGTGAATAAAAAAAAAGCAGTGAAGATTAAGACGGTGTACGCTCACAAGTTCACAATAAATGATATCTAATATCTATGCGACTGGACTTGGACTGACAAACGTAGTAAGTATTGGTGACTTATATTCCCTTTGGACGGGACGAGAACGTAGTGTATTATATTCTCTTTGACGGAGACGGATGAGTGAGTGACTTCAATATACTGGCAGTGTTGCCGTTAGGACAACATTGTTTTTGGTTATTAAAATGAAAAAGTGGCCAATTTTGTAATAAGGATGTGGGTTTAATTAAAACAGTATCTAATACATGTAGAAAAAAAAATTGTAGGTCTACAATGGCATCTGGTAATTCTGAAATCTCTACGTCAACGTCAATCGATCTGTGATGATGATGTAGATGGGGTTTCAATTTTTTTGATTGCTTCTGTAAATTTGTTTAAAACTTCAGGTGGCAAAACATAGTCGTGGCATTTTTATTATTTATTTTTATTGACTTTTAATCATAATTATGGAATTAAGTTTTAATGCACACACTTTGTTTCATAATTTATTTTTCAGTGTGTTCATGACACTTAAATACTTACTTCCGCATTAGAGGGAAGAAGACAAGACCGCAATAACTAGGTCAAATATTTGGTCAACTGTAAACAGTAATTATCAAAAACATAATTACCAAAAGTAGCTAGAATCGTTTGGTTAGCTAAAATTATTTTTGGCTAAACCGTTATAAATATGCTAGATCTAGCCACAAAGTGGCTAAAACGGCAACACTGCTTGCTAGCTCGTGTCACTGCGCGGATGCTTGGTTTATTAGATCTGTGCCGGATGCTTTGTAAGGGGCGTGGCTTATGATTTGTCAAAAGCACAGATCTGTGGTCATAAGTTTGTGTGAATTCGTTATTGGTCGCTTATTTAGAAAAGAATGTCGATTGGTATATTTTCGTAAAGATGACGAATTCTACCAATCACCGAAGTGTGCGAGTGTTCAACTGTTAAGAATCGGTCGTAGTTATATGTGTGTATACTGTCCATCGCCACGTGCTGGCCACTGTACACTATTCTATGCAGTACAAAAGCGGAATTAATTGTGTAAACTGTAAAGCCTAGTAACAATGAAGCTTGAACAGAGCTTGCGGCGGCCATTGTCTGCAATTTGCATATGTTCTCCACAAATAGTGTGTGATTATGTATGACAGAATGTCTATTTCATATACTAAAATTAGTAGCGCTAAGCCAAAAATAACTCATTATCAATAGGCTTTGCTATGTTACATTCGACAGTGGCGCCTCTAGCGGAAAAACGATCTTCTTGATTTGGTATCTTTGGTTGACTACCTCTGACGGTTTGTTTACCTTATTTCTAAAGCCAAAAAAAATAGAGTATAGATAGCGGTCGCAAATCGACCAATTGCAATATCTATATCAATGGCTTGAATAAATGAGATCAAAGGTAAAAATCGGCTCGTTGCTAGTATAACTCTAACCACACACTGGACACTTCATACAACGGGCCAGAAATGACATTTCAAAAAGGGAAGGACCTAACAAACAAAATGGCGGCGAAATTCTATACGTTCGACAACCAAACTGTAACCAATCTGTATCATTCTAGTTGACGATGGGGTGATGTCGCAATCTATAGAGCGGCAGGGAGTGTCCATACTGTATGTTAGTACTAATATTTATATACTTTGCTCTAACTAAGCGATATTCAGTAAATAAGTTGTAACACACTGGGCCCGCGTGCGGTCGACTAAGGCCCGATCGCCCTAATTCAGGGTAGGCTCGAGCCCCTCGCTGGGGTCGTATATTAGCTGATATGGTTATGATGATGATGAAATAGTTCTGTATGCTTTAAAAGTGGGTTTTTTTTTCACAATTGGTAAACCCTTGACAACATCTCACCTGATGGTAAGTGGTGTTCTGGGTTCTGGTACATACATCAACATATCAGCTCATATACGTCCCCACCGAGGGGCTCGAGCCTACCCTGAATTAGGGCGATCGGGCCTTAGTCGACCACGCGGGCCCAGTGTGGGTTGGTCGACTTCACACAGAACCTGCGAGTTTCTTCGCAAACGTGTGCAGGTTGCCTCACGATGTTTTCCTACACCGTAAGAGCGTCGGATAAACGTACATAAGAAATTTCGAAATCACATTTATACGTGGCAGGATTTGAACCACGATCTCCCGGACAGGAGACGGCGTACCTAGCCGTTACGCCACCGACGGTACATACATAAAGTAAAAAAAAAATTCAACCGCGCTGCTGTGCATACTTTCTTGCGAAGACTTCTTGTCGTTGTCGGGCATACTCAAATCAACAATAAACATTACACAATTAGGTAACCTGGACGGACGCACAGACACACACCTACACACATTATTTTTTTGTATTTTAGACTCTATTAGTGTAATCCAGGGATAGCGAACCAATGGCGCGCGTGCCATAGATGGCACGTATGAAAATATTTTGGGCTCGCCACCGATCGAAAAGATTTGCATTTTAGTTCAAAGTAACAATGCAGCTCTGAGTTGCAGCTAAATTATTTCCAGTCTAGTTCAATATTAATTCAAAAATTTATGGTAACAAGAAAATAGTTGGGATTGATTGAAACAATATAAGTAAGAATGCCAAGAACACACTAATGTTATTTTAATTTGCTAAGTACGTATTACTGAAACATTTATTACCAGTGCAAAATGTATTTTAATGGTAGAAGGTAAATGAAGAGTTTTTAGTTGATTTTCCCAATAGTCACTAATAAGGTTCGCCATCCCTGACTGTAATCGCGTCATGGCCTCATTAAATACTTGTTTAGAAAAAATGGCACGTTGATCCTAAAGGTTCGCCATCCCTGACTGTAATCGATCTCCATCAAAATCTCAAAATTGATTATTTTTGCCGTCGCAATGCCTTCTTCACTACTCCGTCGCTCGAATGTAAAAATCAATGGGTGATTACAAGTTTATTTTAAACAAAATTTTCTAGATGTGTTAAAAAATAATGTGGGCAAGTCCCAGATATTGCCAACAATAAATAGATGTCAGCATAAACAAATCCACATTAGCGTACGAGTCGCTTCCAGGGAAATTGATGACGTCTGGAAATATACATTTATCATTTTGTCTCGCGAAATGCGCAGTTTCAACCAATAAATCTGTAGGCACTTTGTTGAAAAATACGCGATTAGCAGTAAAAAACATTATAAAACTAAAAAAAAAGCGTTGTAACAAATTGAAAGCGGGACTTGACTTGATTTTTATAACATACTAGCTGCTTCCCGCGGCTTCACCCGCGTGGACGACTCTTCGAGGGTGCGCAGTGCGCGAGCCGCAAGCGGGTCGCGAGCGTGGAAGAAAGTAGCCTATGTGTTAATCCAGGTCCTAATCTGTCTACCTACCAAATTTCAGCCAGATCCGTTTAGTAGTTTTTGCGTGAAGAAGTAACAAACATACACACTCACAAACTTTCGCCTTTATTATTATAATAATGTGATATGATGTGATGAGCAGGTATTGATGTTGTTTTTACCTCAACGTTTCGACTATGCTTCGATAGCCATGGGAGCTCAAGTCCCGCTTTCAATTTTGTCATTATGACTAATCGTGAAAGTTTAGTGTTATAAAAAAGCGTTATTAACAAATTAAATTTAATGTTTGAAATAACTACAGTAAAAAGTCTTGAAAACCATTTTATTAAAGTCCGACTGTTTTCCGACACTTTCACAGCAAAACTTCGCTAGCATTTAAAGGGGAAATTTTTAAAAGCCTGTTGCGTTGTTTTACTTCATTTCAGTGCAGTAGCTTTAATATAGTCACATATCACGGATAAAGTTTTTTAATGTCACTTTTAGCTAATAACTCTTAATTCATATGAATTCAGTAAGAGGTCTTACTGGGTTTAATTTTTAAATAGTGAGACGGCTAATATTAGGTCTTTACCTATGAAATTGCTGAATGTATAAAAAAAGTTTAAAGATGAAAATTAATATTACGAACAATAGTTATTAAAACAAAATTTATTCTCAAAATAGCATTAGACTATTAGAAATTAAAATTGTTTAGATATTTTGAGAGCACGGTGGCTTTAACATCATGAAGTCGGGATTTTTCACCTGAAAAAAACGCCTTGATTGAGGCATAAAATACTCATTTTTAATTTAAAGCTCTAGAGTTATCGCAGCAGTTTCTTCGTTACTAATGTCATATTTGGGAATACCCCGCATAAGATTTCTTCACTTTCAGGAAAACTAAGAAAGTTAACTGGTCTAAAATATTTCCCCATCTGACCACTAAGAAAACGCCTTTGTTCCATTCAATGGTACATAGTTCATGGGATTGGAACATGAAAGACATGCCACTGGTTACTAATAAAAGACCATAAGTAGTGTCACCATAAGCTCAATAATGAAAAACAATAACTTTTTTATTTACAATAAAAATTACCTATTATTAAAATCGTAACGTAAAGAAAGCCTCCGAGATAAATCGAGTCCATAATGTTTGCTTTTAGCAAACGATGATCGTTAATCCTTTAAGCAATCTGTGGCTATGAATATTTTACGTGAATTCATAATACTGAACACTGTTGGGTGTTGGGTTGGCATACTGTAGTGAAGATAAGTCACGTAAATTGTAAATCGGTGGCCCCTTATTTTGAGGAAGATAACCCACTTGTAGTTGCTTTTTGTACAGAAAATATGATATGATATGATCTATCCGACCAAGTTCGGTCATGGCGACCACTTCGACTCCTAGTCGGTTTGCCGCGCGTGCGTTCGAAGATGGCTTATGTAGCCAATCTTCGCAGCGAAACTCCTAGGTATTTAAGTATGCCACCCTCGTAATTGTATGAAATGGTCACAGGTGGTCGGGCCTTTAACTGGTCGCGTTTGGTATCAAGGTCAGCTTTACGCTGATCCTCGAACTCACGCACTTGCCTATTCACTCCTGCGCCATTCTGGCCGTTCTGCTGCCAAACTCTCCCATTGAGAGGATTCTATGTACAGAAAAAGTGGTGCAGTTAACAAGTTTATGTTTCGATATTTAGTTGGCAAGTAAATTTATATTAGATTTTGACAAAAATTCATGAAATATAAATTATAAAACAAACAACAAACTAGTTTATTCGTTTCGAACTGAAATTCGTTGGTCCACTTATTGTTCAAGTCAAAGGACACAACTTTTGTTCACGACTTTAAAAATATAAATAAACGTCGAAAGTTTAGTTTTAAGACTATCCGTACAAATGTCATCGACATGAAATTGCATGGATTTTTTTTTTACGTTTATTTAAAAAAAAATAACCTTCGATTTAATCGATTAACAATCAAATAGGTTTTAAATTACCTTATTCATACAGTTTGTATTCAAAAGATAGATTTTTCACGAAAATAAAGTCACCGAACAATAGAAAAAAAAAACCGGTTAAGTACGATTTGGACTAGCACTCCGAGGGTTCTGTACCACCATACCTCTCCCCACAACTACATAGTACAATGATGACAATGATACCTATTCACATTACAAGCAAAAGAAATCAACGCGAGCGACAAAAATATTTTTTTTTTCATTCAGTTCGGACTCCTTAACGCGAGTACGACTTATACTTGACCAATTTTAATAATATTTTTTTACTTGAGTCATACATAGTACACTTCACGCTTGTATGCATTATTTTACGAAAGAGCTAAATCAAATATACTTCTAAAGACCTATAAAAAACTCATTTATTGTATGGATACCCTTATTTTCTCACTTTTACAAATTTTTTGTATTTGTTGTTATAGCGGCAATAGAAATACACATTAACTTGAAAATTTTAACTGTCTACCTGTTACGGTTCATGAAATACAGCCCGCGGACAGACGGACGAACAAACGGAAAGACAAGGGAGGCTTAGTAACAGGGTCCCGTCCTAAAAATACTAAAACACAATTGTCACCATAATTAAGTCACCAAACAATAAATACCAAGACGCAAATGAAAGAATAAATAAATAATAATTGTAAAAAGGATCGGGCGCTTCACCGCCGGCAGCTGCCGCGGCATGCTCACTTCGCTCGCTCAGATCGCGCGTTGTCGGTTATGTCAAACCTAATCGCCTTGCTACCTAACCAATCTAATCTAACCAACAGCCAGAGACCTCACCATAACCTTTTAAGCTATGGCATAGCTTTTATCGCGGGCTTTGAGCGCGGCGACCGAATCAAGAAATTCCGTAACGAGAAAAAAACCTAACACCACACGCTCGGCCGAGTTTAAAAAAACTTACAGTGCCATTTGTTAGCGATTTGCGGTACTAAAAGGACTTGGTCAATTTTACTGGTGTAACTTTCTTAGTGTTAATTTATTACATAAACATCCCGCGCCCCAAGGACTATATGGTACTGGTACTGCATAAATAAAAAATAATAATAATTATAATTGCTTAAGTTGATAAAAAATGCTATGCAATAGCTTTACCGCGGCAGTCCCCGAGTGCCACACGTTTTTTTTATATTCACAATTGGTAAGCCCTTGGTATCATCTCAACTCTAAGTGACGATGATGCCGAAGATGGAAGCGGGCTTACCAACGCAATGGAGAACTGGCTATCTTATCTTCAAGCAGGAACACATCAATGTTGTTAATGTTTGGCGGCAAGACTTAGATAAGATGGTGGTAGCTAGCCTCATCTAAACTTTCAGCTTTACCTCCACTTTATTTGGAGACAGATCTACCATTTTGAGAACGAAGATATTAAGTAGAGATGAACCGATTTAAGACGGTTTGATTAGCACACTAGCGCTGCCAATAGAAATAAATAAATTTACTTATTCTCATGTACTTTAAATCGAAATCATTGGGTATTTTGCGCACATACAGGAGTACAAGGTGTTTTTTAATTGTTGTTGTATAACTTTACCTATTAGCAACAAGTTATGTTTGTCGACAAAGTGGCCACTTTTAGCAGTATTGAAAAAAATAACTTATTGCTAATATTTACAGTTATAAAATAACAATTAAACGATAACTATTGCCCCCCTATATGCGCAAAATACTCAACTATTTCGAGTTTAGTCCTTAAGCTTAAGTAAATTATTTATTTCTATTGACGGCGATCCGCCATAAAGGATAACATTTATACTTTGGTGAGTAAAATATATATTCGTTTAAAATGCGGTAGAACAATAGTTGTTACATTTGATCTAAACAGAAAGTGGACCAACGTATTTCAAGTCAAAATAAATAACCTTGTATAATTCGTAGTATTCAAATAATTTTCGATAAACCTAAACACTTTTAGGTACAAGCTTTAATTTGAAAATAATTTTAATAAGGTTTAACTTTTTCCCAGAAAACCCTTTCATTTGATACCCATATTGTAGGAGTGAATTAAAAATAACTAGTCCGTCATCTTGGGTGTGCCGCCATGTTGGATTTAGAATGACGTCACACCGTTAACCATGCATTGTCATCCAAACTAAACGTGTATACAAAATTTCAGCTAAATAGGTGGAAGGTATCTGCTTCAAAATTGGGGTGCTAGATTCCACCCGAACAAACATACATACATTGCAAGTTAAACAAAAGCTTGTAAAATGACTTAAAGTAAGGAAAAGTAGGTAGTCCTGGAAAAAAAAGCAAGGTGGTAAATCTTCCCTGCAAATCATATCAAATTTAAATGGAGTACCTATTATAAGATAAATTGTTTTCAAACTAAGTTTAAATCCACAATTGCTAAGCCCATCTTACCTGATGATAAGTGACGATGATGCCGAAGATGGAAGCGGGCTTACTGAGATTCCCCAACGCAATGAGGAACTAGATATCATATCTTCAAGGCAGGACACATCAAAGCTGTTAACATTAATGTTTTGTCGGCAAGACTTAGATAAGATGGTGGTAGCTAGCCAGGCGGGCTTGGAAAATGTCCTTCCACCAACCAAGCCGATTATTACAAACTTACACTTCCACGGGAATCAAATCCTCGATCTTCTGATAAACTTACTATAACGCCATGGAGACGGTTAAAAAATTATACAATGATGATGATGATCTATCCGACCGATTTCGGTCATGGCGACCACTTCGACTCCCAGTCGGTTTGCCGCGCGTGCGTGCGAAGATGGTTTATGTAGCCAATCTTCGCAGCGAAACGTTTAAGTATGCCACCCTCGTAATTGTATGAAATGGTCGCAGGTGGTCGGGCCTTTAACTGGTCGCGTTTGGTAACAAGTTCAGCTTTACGCTGATCCTCGAACTCGCGCACTTGCCTATTCACAATAGAAGAAGCAATAAGTAAGTTTCAAAGTTAGACAGGAATTATATCTAGTTACGTCTGACCAAGCATGAGTTGTCAGTTTTAAATTTTGTTTCGTGTTGCCTTGAGATGCAACATGATCATAAAAACTTATTGGTGAACGTATACTGGGTGTCCAGACCTCGTGCGAGTGCTCGTCGTGTCCAGGTCCAGGCAGGCCGTCCCGCACCACGTAGTGGATCAGGTCCATGGCACGCCGCATCTGGCAGAACACCGTGTCGCGGTTCTCGCGGGCCGATGCGCTGCCCGGGTGGCGTAGGCACGTCTGTGTTGAAAAACAATAAAATTGTATATAATAGAGAATAAAAAAAAACATTGAACGTGGTTCAAAAATTCTTGAGATGTAGAGGTTAGTATCTTGAGGAAACCTGCACACGCCTGCGAAGAAATTCGAAGGTTGTGTGTGAAGTCGACCAACCCGCACTGGGCCCACGTGGTCGACCAAGGCCCGATCGCCCTAATTCAGAGTAAGCTCGAGACCCTCGGTGGGGACGTATATGAGCTGATAAGAAGATAGAGGTTAGATATGCATCTAAATTCAAACCTTTCTGAATTGTTTGTTTGGAATGAAATGTGCGATTCATCATCATCATATCAGCCGAAAAACTTCCACTACTGGATAAATGCCTCCCCCAAGGATTTCCACGACGACCGGTCCTGCGCTGCCCGTATCCATCGGCTCCCCGTGATCTTCACCATGTACACAATGTGCGATTTATGCAAATTAATGCACCGTATCTAATTTATTTATCGTAATAAATATATAATTATTTATCGCCCTGATTCAGGGTAGGCTCGAGCCCCTCGGTGGGGACGTATATGAGCTGTAATGATGATCTAATTTATGGTAGGCTCGAGCCCCTCCTTGGGACGGATATATGCTGATATGATGATGATGAATGCATCGTCAGAATCATCACTGAACAAGGTACCTCTGATAGTAGTAGCAGATGGTAGTAGCTAGCTAGGCGGACTTAGAAAATGACCTTCCATTAACCAAACAAGTCTTACAAAGTTAGACCGCGCGCAATCGAACTCGCTACTTCCTGACGCGACGCCGCAGAAGCTTAAAAGTTAGACCGCGCGGAATCAAACTCGCTACTTCCTGACGTGACGCTACAGAGACTTACAAAGTTAGACCGCGCGGAATCGAACTCGCTACTTCCTGACGCGACGCCAAAGAGGCTTACAAAGTTAGACCGCGCGGAATCGAACTCGCTACTTCTTGACGCGACGCCACAGTGTCTTACAATGTTAGACCGCATGGAATCGAACTCACTACTTCCTGACGCGACGCCACAGAGGCTTACAAAGTTAGACCGCGCGGAATCGAACTCGCTACTTCCTGACGTGACGCCACAGAGACAAAGTTAGACACCGTAGAATCGAACTCGCTACTTCCTGACGCGACGCCACAGAGGCGGTAAATAAATGAAAGATTGAAAAATATTCTAACTTTGTATTAGACCGCGCGGAATCGAACTCGCTACATCCTGACGCGACGCCACACAGGCATTAAAAGTTGGAACGCGCGGAATCGGACTCGCTACTTCCTGACGCGACGCCACAGAGGCGGTAAATAAATGAAAGCTTGAAAAATATTTTTACTTTGTATTAGACCGCGCGGAATCGAGCTCGCTACATCCTGACGCGACGCCACAGAGGCTTACAAAGTTAGACCGCGCGGAAACGAACTCGCTACTGCCTGACGCGACGCCACAGAGGCGGTAAATAAATGAAAGCTTGAAAAATATTTTTACTTTGTATTAGACCGCGCGGAATCGAGCTCGCTACATCCTGACGCGACGCCACAGAGGCTTACAAAGTTAGACCGCGCGGAAACGAACTCGCTACTTCCTGACGCGATGCCACACAGATGGTTAATAAATGAAAGCTTGAAAAATATTCAAATTTTGTATTCGACCGCGCGGAATCGAACTCGCTACATGCTGACGCGACGCCACAGAGGCATAAAAAGTTAGACCGCGCGGAATCGAACTCGCTACTTCCTGACTCGACGCCACAGAGACTCACAAAATTAGACCGCGCGGAATCGAACTCGCTACTTCCTGACTCGACGCCACAGAGACTCACAAAATTAGACCGCGCGGAATCGAACTCGCTACTTCCTGCTCGACGCCACAGATACGGTAAATAAATGAAAGCTTGAAAAATATTCTAACTTTGTATTAGACCGCGCGGAATCGAGCTCGCTATATCCTGACGCGACGCCACAAAGGTTTACAAAGTTAGACCGCGCGGAAACGAACTCGCTACTTCCTGACGCGACGCCACAGAGGCGGTTAATGAATGAAAGCTTGAAAAATATTTGCATTGAAAAAAAAACCTGACAAGTCGCATCGCGCGCAGTTGGGTTCGAATGCGGTGACAGATTGCCGGTTTCATCCGGCGTGACTGCAGGCTTTTCTATTTCCAAGCAGTTATAAAAATACACGTGCATCTTTCTTTCGTATAATAGAACAAAGTTTTCTTTTCAGCGTTTTCTTATAATAAAATAGTCAGGGTACGTAGTGATAATTATCATTAATAACTATCTTAAAAATTATAACGATGATAATTATATTGATAATTTCAAAATTAATTGCAATTGTATCAACCCTTATGGTTGTATTGTATGCTTGCGATAGTAGGTTCTTGGTTTATTTACATTAATTGTGGAATAGTGCAAGAAAAAACCTAAATATGTTCAACCCTTATGGTTGTCTGGGGTTTCTTAGCTCAGGGGATCGCCGTCGAATGTATATAATATGAATAAAAACTCGGATTTCAGTAGATAGTGAATTTGTCGAAATACAAATTTACTCACTTCAAAGGGGGCTCTGTCGGCTGGCTTATTATTGGAACGAAATATATTAAGGACTTGATGATAAAATGTACATCCGTCCTGGATCAGGGCCCAAATTAGAATGAATCTCAATTGTTCCAGCGAACATTCGATTTCAAATATTAATTCTAGTTTGAATTTGAATCATTTACTTATACAAACGACCCGCGATTAGGAAAGCTGTAAAATAATGCCTGAATGCAGAGCCATAAGATCTCTACAATATTATAGTTGTCTTTGACAAAACGCTAGCCTCGTGCAATATCCTGCCATGTTTGTTTATCCGAACACGATTCAGGGCTGCCACCTCTGTTCGATCATTGAGCACTATATCAGCTCTAAAAAGCGCTAAATTCTGCTAGATGACCAAAATATAAAAAAAGCGCTAAATAACGCGCCAAATTTCACTCAACTCATTCGTTTTTCGTTGTCATTTAAGCCCAAAAAACTAAAAAATTAAAAAATGATTTGTGTTGCCACAGAAAGAAAATAAAATAACTGTAACAAAAGCACGGAACGAGAACTTAATTAAACGCGCCATATTGGGCGCTAGGAGTA
Source organism: Coleophora flavipennella (assembly GCA_947284805.1). NCBI lineage: Eukaryota > Metazoa > Arthropoda > Insecta > Lepidoptera > Coleophoridae > Coleophora > Coleophora flavipennella. The sequence continues at coordinate 5,040,287 of OX369292.1, forward strand.
GTTAAGTAAAAATGATAGTTCAGTACACCAAAAAAGCGCTAGATATAGCTCCGAAAGCGCTAAGGTGGCAGCACTGACACGATTTGACGTTTCGTGACGTACGAGTATCAAAACGCGACCAACCTTGAACTCAGAAAAAAATCTCAAAAATAAAATTGTTGGCATATAAAAATTTACTAAGTTATTTTTATACATAATGTTTTTGTATTTTTATTTTTAGTAAAAATATAAAGAGCCAAAAATAAGAATCAATGCCTATAAATATGTGATAATTATCAAAGAAAATAATTATCTTAATTATTTTGAACCCTGAAAATAATAATAATAATAATCTTAATATCAGCTCATATACGTCCCCACCGAGGGGCTCGAGCGTATCCTGAATTAGGGCGATCGGGCCTTAGTCGACCAGACTTCACACACAACCTTCGAGTTTCTTTGCAGGCGTGTGCAGGTTTCCTCTCGATGTTTTCCTTCACCATAAGAGCTTCGGATAAACGTAGGTATTACATATCAAATAGAACACAGCTAAGATAGATTTTACTGGATGTAATCCAGTTTCAGGCCTAATAAAAAAGCTTACAATGTCACGCCAAGAGTTTAATGTCGGCTGGTTTAGCTGCACCGGCAACTCTTAAAATATCTCATTTCTTTAATCCCACTGAAATAAAAGTGCCATTACTCGGTTCTACGCGAATCTTTGCACTTAAAAGTAACGATGGTTCCTAGTCGCTTAGTTTTTTTTAGGGTTCCGTACTTTAATAGGAAAAAACGGAACCCTTAAAGGATTACTTTGTTGTCCGTCCGTCTGTCAAGAACCTTTATCTTGGGAGCCCGTGGAGGTATCGAGTTGAAATTAAAACAATATATTTCAGTCCTTTGAAGCTGTGAAAAAATCAAGGTTCTAACGTAAAAAAATGATATGGCCGTTTATGCCGCCAAAAACGTATTTCTCGACACTCTCAAGGGAATCAAAATTCATAGGGTATTTCCCGTTGACTGAGAACTATGAAATTTGGGAAAAATCTGAAAACCATACATTTGAAATTAAATCATAAAAAATATAATCTTTATTTAAAGTTCGTAATCAATTGTGCAAGGGATGGCGGTCCAAATTTTGAATTGAGTTAACCGTGTCATGTGGGGTATCGTATGAAAGGGCTTCATTGGTACGAGCTTAAACAGATCTTTAATTATTTTTCTGATGTATAGTTTTCGATTTATGACGAATAATGAAAAAAAAAAATCTTTTCCCTTTTTTATATGTTTAAGTATAGGTATTCCCTTTTTTATAATTTTGGCGTATGTAGTACCTAACAGTTTGCACTGTTATGATTTATAATATGTACCTAAAAATTTGTACGGAACCCTCCGTGGGCGATTCCGACTCGCACTTGTTCGGTATTTTTTCTTCCCCTCTAATACGGTTGATGGGAGCGATGGCTGACTCTCGCGTTATACACGTGACCGGGTGCTGTCCGTGTGAACTGGCCTACTCTTGTCAAAGGCATTAATGACATTCAACGATTTTAATGTATTAATTTTCGTGTCATATTGTTTTTATGTTATAATGACATAATTTGTTTTATATCAAGGATTTATTTATTTAGGTTTATTTCTTTTTTTTTTAAATGACATTATGTAATTACTGTTAAGACTATCAGAAAGAGTGTAAGTTGCACCTATTTTCAATAAATATCTGAATCTCGAATCTCTTCGGAAATAGTCGGGTTGTTTATTTGATATTTTTTTAATTTATAAAGTAGGTTACCTAATCCTATCCTATTATTTATATACAGGTGTGAAAATGGTGTAGGACCCGGTTAACTGGGGGTTTTATTATTTTTTTTATTTACCAATTTCGAAACAAAATACAAAACAATCAATCATCTAGCACCATTAAACCTGAATGGTTTGTGTAGGTTGTGAGCACCTACGAGCTACGAGCTACGTCGTCTACGAGCTATATATTTACTATAACAAAACAAATATAAAGAATCAGTTATGTTCTACTCAACATACTGAACAACTTTTCCCGAAGACCCCATGGTCAATTCGCAAAAAAAAGTTAGACACTCCATGCAAAAATGCACAAAATTGGTCAATCAGCAGATTTCAAGATTTAAATTTTTTTTCGTTATTTCAGCAAACTTGTAGAACGAAAGTTGTTCAGTTTTATGAGCAGAAGTCCCAGTTGACGAGACCTACACCAATTTTGTTACACCTGTCTATTACTAGTTGATGCCCGCGGCTCCGCTCGCGTAGACATCGAGGGTACGTGAGCCGTACTATAGTTTATTCGTAGACTAACAGGCATAAATTGAAAGTCGGAATGAACCAACGAACGGATTACTTAAAACAATCGATTTTTGTATGAAAATTGATTCTTCAATAGTAAATCCAAACATCAAAAGGAGATTAATGTTTTATGTATGTACGAGTATGTCTGTTTCTTTGGCTGAACGATAACTTAAGATAATATTTTTAGAAAAATAAGACACAAAATTAGTATAAATATCCATTTTATTCTACAAATATGTATACTAATATTGTACTATACTTAAGTCCTCTCTTCAAATATCGTTGTACCCAAACTGTATGTATGTATGTATGTATTCTTTCTAACACCTGTAAAAACTTAGGGATGCAACAAATAATACAAACAAAATATTATAATTACTGAGGTTTCGACTGCTGATCGGAGAAGCATACTCAGAAACTGCGATTTAGTAACTTATTTTTTTCCTACCCGCAGCGTGGTAGCTCTTTAAGGCACACAGATTTTCGTCATTTTTGACGTCAATTACTCCTAAACGATAGAAAACCCAAGGTTTAAAAAAATACCCTTATTGTTGATGATGTTCCTTAAGGTCAAAAGCTATTAGAAACACAATTGACCAATTTTGGCTCGATAGAAAAAATCCCAAAGATAGGTCTACACCGTTACTTTCAACTCTAGTTATGACTAATATTTTGATGTATAAATAAAAAAAAATATGTACAACAATATCTGTTATGATAATACAAAGTGAGTAATGTTATTATTTTTTATATTTTCATTGTAGTTTTTGATTGAAACGAAAAACCACTGAAAAAACAGAGACAACTGTTCCAATCAATACTTCGCCTTAATCGTTTTTGGAGTGCCTTAATGTTTTATAACTGACTACCTAAAGAGGAGGGTATTGTTTTATGTTTGTATGTCTGTTTGTTTGTCTGTTTGGCTGAGCCTGCAGCACATCCCGGACACTGCATACAACGGTCGTGATATGATAGCAATGAACAAATGACGGAGCAAACAAAATCACGGCGCAATCCTATGCGTTCGCGAACCAAACAATAACCAATCTGTATCAATCTGGGTGACGAGGGAGTGAGGTCGGAATCTAGAGAGCGGCAGGGAGTGTCTATACTGAATGTTAGTACTTACTAATATATTATATACAGCGTCGGTGGCGCAACGGCAAGGGTCGCTACCTCCTATCCGGGAGGTCGTGGAACGAGTCCTGCCACGTACCAATGTGTTTTCAAATTTCGATCTCATATGTACGTTTATCCGACGCTCTTACGGTAAAGGAAACCATCGTGAGGAAACCTGCACACATCTGCGAAGAAACTCGAAGGTTGTGTGTGAAGCGTGGTTGATTAAGGCCCGATCACCCTGACTCATGGTAGGCTTGAGCCCCTAGGTGGGGACCTACATATGAGTTGATGTGATGAATACTTTGCCTGTATCTTCAACCGTTTGATAGATTTTGGAGCGCGAGGTGTCGTTAGATTTGCTTTGATTCCCAGAGTGACATAGGATAACAGTTTTACACGACTGCCCAAAAATATGGGTAATATTCTCATTTATTAAATTGGTTAGGTTAAACCTTCAGGAATTTGAACATGGTATCTAGATAGATACATGTTATCAATTCAAATTCCAAAAGGTTTAACGTAACCAGTTTAACGTATTTAGATATATACATGATATCAATTCAAACATAGAATTGGAATTGATACCATGTATCTACCTAGATAGGTATATTGATGGTGTTGTGAGCACAGAATCTGGTGAATAATGGGCAGCTATAAACTTGGTCACAGCCATCGGTTGTGTCCCGAATTGGCGCGAACATACATAATTGATAGGGGACTGGCGACCGAGACAGGGCCAATTTACACGACTCAGGCGCAGGATCCCAACACCAGCCCTCCAATATTTATAACTTTCCTTACGCCGCACAACGTATTGCTGATGGCCAGTTTGATGTCTTCACTAAATACTTATCGCTTAAGAGTCCTCAGGAGGCTCGAGTTTCCATACAAACGTAGTTTCGCTTTAATAAAAAAACATCATGCCGGATTGAATCCAAACTTTGCAAATGTATTGAGTAGACATATCGATGTTTGTAATTAGTTTTCATCGTAGTAAATTTAAACATAACTAAACGAAGGCTTCAATTAGTTTTTAATAAAAGTTTAAACTGCTCTTATTTTATTTCGTTTTATATTAGTATATCGTAAACTAATTAAAAACATCGATGTGTGTCTTCTCAATATATTTGCAAATTTTGGATTTAATCCGGCATGTAGTTTTTGAATTAAAGCGGAACTACGTTTGTATGGAAACTCGGGCATCCTGAGAATCTTTAACGCACCGATTTATAAGTAACTATTTAGTCATCTGTGGCTATATGCCAAAATAGGGGTACAAAATAAGTATTTTTGCGTTATAACTACAAACAAAATTTGAATTTTGTTTTTTATATACAATTGGTAAGCCCTTAGCATCATCTTATTTGATGGTAAGTGACGATGATGCTGAAGATGGAAGCAGGCTTGCCGAGATTCCCCAACGCAATGGGGAACTGGCTATCTTATCTTCAAGCCGGAACATATCAGTGTTGTCAGCATTGATGTTTGGGGCAAGACTTAGATAAGATTTTAGCGCAGTTAGTGGAGGATGACGTTGTTCAGGTGGACATCTTTCAGCTGATTTGGTGATTATGATGTTGACCGAGTTTTATACAAATTCAAATTCAAATTGTATGAACTTGTATGAACTTTATACATTCCGGATTTACGGAAAACATCTAAAAGGTTTACTTATACTGCACTTCAACGAAGCTATGTACTTCAACCTGATTTCAGTGGGTGTAATTTAGTTTCATCAGACTTAAGTGATGCCTTCCCTGTGACGTGGGGAAGCTTAGTGCCTAAGCGGCTGCAATAAATTCCGGAAATTAATTGTGAATCGTTTTCGCTGTGCTTAGACCATGGATATAGCTATTTACTGCTACTTTTATCATCTAATGATCGCCAAACCGCCTGCCCTGCGTGGAAAAACCCCCCTATGAATACCACACCCAGAAAACAGTATCGTAGCCAGGCTTCCCACGCGATGGACCGACGACCTGGTGAAGATCGCGGGAAGCCGATGGATGCGGGCAGCGCAGGACCGGTCGTCGTGGAAATCCTTGGGGAAGGCCTTTGTCCAGCAGTGGACGTTATTCGGCTGATATGATGATGATGATGACATCATCTAATGTCTGATGAATGTTCTTTTTCTTATCAGCTCATATACGTTCCCACCGAGGGCCTCGATCCTATCCTAAATCTAATGGAAGGCATCACTTAAGTCTGATGAATCTAAATTGTATACACTGAAATCAGACTGAAGCACATGTAATCACGCGCTATCTTGAAACCTTGAATCTACCTACGTGTTTAGGGCAGCCATGATAGCTCCACCATAAAACCCTGATACAACCTGTTTAGGGAGGCCCTGGAGCTTCACGACCTCATTCCCCCTTCTCCATTTCATCATCGGACGACCAGGCGCGGAGAGCGGTTCCACCCCTTTGTCGTCAATGTTCCACCTTTTCGCACGAAGCGTTTTGCTTCTTCGTTCATCATGCGAACGACCAAGAAGTAGAATTCCCTTCCGGCGTCTGTATTCCCCGATTCGTATAATTTAGGAATCTTCAAGACGAGAGTGAATATGCACTATTTGAGCTTGCGTGTTACATCCTCGGCTGCTTTGACACTTACCATCAGGTGAGGTGCAGCCAAACGCACTCAAATTTAAAAAAAAAAAAAAGCGTGGCACTCGGGGACTGCCGCGGTAAAGCTATTGCATAGCATTTTTTATCAACATATTATGCAATTATAATTATTTATTTATGCAGTATTTACCAGTACCATATAGTCCTTGGGGCGCGGGATGTTTGTGTAATGAATTAACACTAAGAAAGTTACACCAGTAACATTGACTAAGTCCTTTTTGTACCGCAAATCGCTAATAGATGACACTGTAAGTTTTTAGAACGCGGTAACGCTCAGCCGAGCTACATGGTAGGCGGAGTGGAGGGTGTTAGGTTTTATTTTCGTTACGGAATTTCTTGATTCGGTCGCCGCGCTCAAAGCCCGCGATAAAAGCAATGCAATAGCTTAAAAAAAAGATAAATTTCGTACCTTAGATGAGGTAAGCAGCATTAAAGTAGACCGCTCGAGTACGTTGCGGGCGGCCACCACCTGCGCACGGCGCCGCTCGTCGCGCAGGTCGGCGCGCCGCTCGGCTGTCAGCCGCGCTAGCTCCACCATGCTGCCGCCGAACTCCGTGAACGCGCGCACGAACTCCGCGAAATTTGATACCGACTCCAACCGATCGAGGGATCTCGCAACCTGTTAAAACGTAAAGCTGCCGTTAAATTATAGGGAAAGTATTGCTAACCATTACTGGAATTTTCCTGTTCATAATACTTAATTAATACATAGTAACTATAAACTAATATTTGCTATAATAGTCCTGTAAAATATTCACAAGGGGATTATAGTTTTTTCGTATAACTATTTGGTCGGCATTGAAAACAACGTGGTGTAAAATAAAAAAAAAACGTTTTAGAATGTATAAATATAGCCATTTAATTGATAACACACATTGACCCATTTCTCCTCTTTTTAAGTTTTGACCCCCCATTCAGACCGTATCCGTTAAAATTATAAACTGGAACATTGCTCTATTTTTCCTGTAAAGTAAACATATTTTTAAGAGTCATTTTTTGAGATTGTCGCCATACAAACTTCGGAGATCAGGGAGGGTATTTTTTATCAGCATTCAAAAACCAAGGAGTGTTAAATAAAATTAAAAAATACTTTTGAATAGGGATGACGACAGCATCAAAAATAAATTATGAACTCTTGATCACTAAATTGCCCCCCTAATTAATCTTTAAAAAAAATATTAAAAAAATATCAAACAAAAAATAAAAAAACAAAAAACAAAACATTAAAAAAAATAATTAAACAAAACGGTGTTTTTCATCAAGTCTTCGATTTTTAATTCACCAAATTCACAAAATGAGTACATAAATGACGCTGCTAAACTATGACGTCACGCCTAGGTATTTCAAACTTTTTAGAACAAAATGTCGTTTTTGACAGATGATAAAAAGTAACTCAGATAACTAGCATTTGCCATCCCTATTTGTACATAGAGCTCTTTTATTTGATACCCAACAACATGACCTAAACAAGCCTTTAACCGCCTCCGTAGTTCAGAGGCAAAGTTCACTGGCTTTACACAGGAGGTCGCGGGTTCGATTCCCGGCGGGGTCAATTGTAAGACTCGGTTTGGTTGGTGGTAGGGCATTTTCTAAGCCCGCCTGGCTAGCTACCACCATCTTTTCTAAGTCTTGCCGCCAAATATCAATGTTGATATCATTGGTGTGTTCCGGCATGAAGATAAGATAGCCAGTTCCCCATTGCGTTGGGGAATCTTGGTAAGCCCGCTTCCATCTTCGGCAACATCGTCACTTACCACCAGGTGAGATGTTGTCAAGGGTTTACCAATTGTGAATTAAAAAAAAAAGCCCCTTTTTTACGTTTTGTCCCCCATTTCAGATCTAGGTACTTACCAACTTCCTTCTATATATGATTCATGAATATTATGCTCTATGAATATTATGCTCTATGAATATTTAAAGGTATATCATTAGGACGCGGACGCAATAAAGTTAACTTTAGGACCGCTTAACCTAATTTATTTGCAAAGGATTTTTTTATGATTTCTCAAAAAAGTGAGCTACCGTTACATTTGTCCTGTAATATTTGTGAGCTGCAATTTATTTAGATTTTTCACTGAGCAAATTTTTGAGATAATAAGTTTAAAGAATGTTAACCCTAGAGTAGTCGCGCCTTTCCGTGAAACGAGAGTGGTCGCGCGTGGGGAGCATTTTGCCGCCTATGTTAATAAGCTTTTTTTTGCACACAATGGTTTTAAAAAATTATAAATATTTTAGAAGAATAAACGTCAATCATTTACTATACAAAACAGTAATATTAATTTAATTAAATTTTAAAACTTTTTTAAATTTTAAAAATTATTTATCTTCATAAGTTTTTGTTTAAATCTTTAATTTAATGGCGGATTTATAAATTTTATTTCGGCATATATTTTAGTAAAAATAAGTCCTGAAAATGTATATATTATACATTATTTACCGAGGGCGGCAAAATGCTCATAGCGCGAGCATTCTAGGGTTAACAATACATCTTACGTCTAATTTAAGGCTAGTAATTGTACAGAAAGAATATGAGAGCATCTGTAACCGAGCTAGGTTTGTTAAAACCTGTATTTTAGTATACAATCTACGAAGAAGTTCTTCGTAGTATACAATGCAGTTCTCCGAGGACATGAAACTTAAGTTATAGCCGCAGCACTACTTTTTTTTAATTAAAAATTTGAGTGCGTTTGACTTTATCTCACCTGTGACGATGTAGTCGAGAATGGTACACGCAAACTCAAATAATTCCTATTCACTCTCGCCTTGAAGATCCCCAAACTGAGTCGGGAAACACTGACGCAGGCAAGGAGTACTTAATATAATAACGTTATGACTATAGTATTGATGTGTGTTTGCGAGTGTGTGCGTGTATAATTCGATAACTAAGAGTCATGTAAAATATAAAAATAGATTTTGAAATTTACAAGTAAAGCCTTTTCATATGATACCTAATATGATTTCAGCGCGATAAGTACGACGTTCCGCGTCAGAGGTCGTCCTTTGTAATTTAGATATCTACCTAGGTATCTACCTACTTGCTTCAAATTTACGAATAGCATTTTTTTCTCATCATCTAATGAAAAGATAAGTCTCATTACATCGCAAAATTACAGACTGCCGTTAGTACCGGACTAGAATTTCTATAATGTAGTTAAAACTGACAGAAGAAGTGTAATGGCTCGTGAAGCTTTATCGGGACGTCGCGTTGCCGATGTGATATCGAGACGAGAGTTGCGCCGCTTTCGAGCACGCCCATATCGAGTTTGTAAAGGAAAAAACGCTAAACAGGTTAAAAAACCGACTTCCATCGCAACAACATAATACATTTTTGGTTTTTGTTAATTTTCTAATAAAGTACAGAACCGATTTTGATAAAATTTATATGGAACTACATGGGAAGCACTAGCTTTCAAATGAAAAAAGAACCATTAAAATCGGTTCACCCAGTCAAAACTTATGTGGTAACACACATACAAAAAAACACAGACGAATTGAGAACCTCCTCCTTTTTGAAAGTCGCTTGAAAAGGGGTGTTTATGAAGCGATAGATAAACTTTGAAAGGTATATAAAGGACGACAACTGTATTTTTGATTAGCTTCAAAATTTTTCAGATTCTACGAATTACGAAAGTTTTCGATGACTCTCGATGTCATGATGATCCTCTTTTTTGTGGTGGGATTGGATAGAGGGGGTCTTAGGCAACAACGTTTGTATAGGGTACTTTTTGACGTACCGACTCCTGGAGCCTCTAGGGTGGCCGTAGCCCGTTCAATGTTACTACTACGGCAATCAGATTAGTTGAATACATAAAAAAACAAAGTTTTACTGGTTTTATATTTGAACTAGTACTTGCCCAATTTGTCCGCATGGATAACTGAATATGACAAATTAAAAAAATATGAAAAAAACCGCATAAAAGGATAAAAAAAACAGTTGTTGATCGTCATGAGTCATGGCGAAAGAGATGCTCACGCGCTTTAACTCAAACGGGAAGTTTTTTAGGATCAGGAGATTACGCCACAAAGGCGGTTAAAATAAAACACAAAATCACCCAAGTGATATAGGAAATTTTACGGGAGAGCGATTTTCCCTTGTTGCCCGATTTCTGCCAGAAGTATATCTATTTTCCGTACCATCCTTGACTACATCGTCAATTTCCATCAGGTGAGATGTAGTCAATCGCACTCAAATGTTAAATAATAATAAAAAACCTAAACACTCCAGGAGTGCCGGCAGACCGAAATGAAAACTTTTTACAGTTTTATTTAACTTTCCGAGTGTTTCTGGTAAGGTGTCGATATCGATGTCGGTTAGGTAACAGTGTCTCTTCCCGTGTTCAGTGTTTTTTCCCATCCAAAAAAATGCCCAACGCGCCTAAAGTTTTCACTTCAAAAATAAAAACGGGCAGTAAAAAATGTTTTTTCCGGTGCCTTCCAATGTTTTAAGGAAAAACTTTTGTCAGAGCTACGGCTAGTACTATTTATTACCTAGTCTCTGCTGCAGCTCTACACTTCTTACTATGTACTTTATCGAAAACCACTTTGCTCAACTCTGATACTTCCGATGTTATCTATCACTGACGATCGCGGACATTTCAGCTGCACTACTGTAATCTGTTTCCGCAGCGTATCTATTTGCTGTTTATACGTGGCTGGTCTGGGAGTTAACTAGTCCCATGACGTAGTGGTTAGTCTACTCGCTTCAGATCACGAGGTCGCGGGTTATATTCTCGGTGGATCATACTTTGTAAGATTTGGAGTGAATGGTGACGGCATTTTTAAGCCCGCCCGGCTGGCTACCACCATGGCAAAGTATTATATATTAGTACTAACATACAGTGTGGACACTCCCTGCCGGTCTCTAGATTGCGACCTCACCCCCACGTTACCCAGATTGATACAGATTGGTTACAGTTTGGTTGTCGAACTATAGGATTTCGCCGCCATTTTGTTTGTTCCATCATTCCTTTTTTGATATGTTATTTCTGGCCGTTGTATGAAGTGTCCAGGGTGTGATGAAGATAAGATATCCAGTTCTGTTGCTTTAATGAATCTTTGTAAGCCCGTTTCCATCGCATCAGTGTCAGATATACGAACTAGTCCATTTATAATGGACCTGTGAAATGTATTAACTTTGTACTGTACCAAAGGTTTTTGTTGCTGGTCTCGGTCAATGTTCGGGATTTTTTTGTACAGGATGTAACAAAATTGGTGAAGGTCAAATAAACTGAGGGTTCTACTCATCAAACCGACCAACTTTCCCCGAGGAACCCTTAGTCAATTCTCAAAAAAAAATTCAGATCCCCATAAAAATATGCACAAAATTGGTCGATTAGCTGATCCATTTGTATGAAGAGTTTTTTTTTTGCGATTTCATAAAATTCACAAAACAAAAGTTGTTCAGTATGATGAGTAGAAGCCGCAGTTAACGCGATCTACACCAATTTTGTAACATCCTGTATATTATGTTAATCCGGGATATAAGTTGTCATTTACACAAAGTTTTTTTTTTTAATCCGTTCAGTGGTTTTTGCGTGATGTGCTAACAGACAAACAAACAGCTAAAATTTTAAAAACTGTTCAAACATGTTCAGTGACTCATTTTAAGGCACCTTGCTCAGTTTTTTTCCCAAATATATTCAATAACATATTTTTTTGCCTATGCGATTTTTTTAATGGATGTTATTTATTATATGTATAGATAGATACTTGGGGGATTTATTACATGTGTAGATAGGTCCTCGGGGGAGGTCTTTGTCCAGCAGTGGACGTCTTTCGGCTGATATGATGATAATGATGACGATAGATAGATAGATAGATATAGATAATAATCAGTGCCTAGGCCATAGATTAAAAATAGGCTGTGTAAAATAGTTAGGTTTGAAATGTGTAGATTAGTATTTTCAGAACATTTACTTTAGAGGTTCACCCATAATAAATGAGTAGCTGTAAATGTTGAGCTGCCATTACTCATTCGCATGTGACATTCGAGCAGTATAAACTCATAAGGGCCGCCAGGAGGCTCGAGTTTCCATACTAAAGTAGTTCCGCTTTAATAAATAAACTTCCTTATCTTCGGAACCTTGCCTAAAGGGACTCCTTTTAATAATATATTTTAGATATATTATATTTTTTAAGGTTTTTAGTTTTAGGTTCATTGTTCTAATAAAATAAATAAATATTTTAGGACAAATCACACATGGTCATCTGGCCCCAAAGTAGGATTCCCTGTGTTATGGGTTACCAGAGACTGATATACATACTTATATACGTTTAAATTGAAATCGGTTAATTTGATATAATTTTATCCTATTATTATTGTTGACATTGTTTAATATTTAGATATGAAATTTTTGTTTACTGTTTATTTTTATGTTTATTGACTATTGATAAATTAATTAATTGTGTTGACTATTTATTAATTAGCTAATTGATTTTTGAATTGATACAGTAATATGAAATACCATAGCATTATACTTATAATTATATTATTAATAAAATATTTACTAACATAGGCTAAGTCTTACTAACAAGCTATGGATCACTGTTGTCTGAAAATAAAATTGAATTAAATACATACATATATAGATATATTTAACACCCAGACACAGAGCAAACAAATCTGCTCATCACACAAATGCTTGCCCTGGGTGGGGATCGAACCCACAACCCTCGGATCAGTAGTCAAGGGCACTAACCACTGAGCCACCGAGTCACCGAGTCAAACTACCTACATTGAATACAAACTTTGCATATATATTGAGTAGACACATATCGATGTTTGTAATTAGTTTTCATCGTAGTAAATTGAAACATAACTAAACGAAGGCTTAAATTAGTTTTGCAATGAAAGTATGAAACTGCTCATATGTTTTTCCGTTTTATATTAGTACATCGAAAACTAATTAAAAACATCGATATGTGATTGCTCAATATTTTAGCAAAGTTTGGATTCAATCCAGCATGTAGTTTTTGTATAAAAGCGAAACTACATTTGTATGGAAACTCGAGCCTCCTGGGGAACCTTAAGGCTGCTTCGTCCATAAAATTAGCAACTCGATTCACGATGTTCACAATACAATATTCTTCATTGCACCAGAACATAAAAAAGAAATGAACAATATAGAGGAAAGCCTATATAATCTAGGTTGCCTTATTGCTAGGTAGCAATTTCTTCCAGGAAACCTTTGGGTAGGGAAAAAGCGATGTTTCAAACACCGAACGAAATTGCTTGGAAATAAAGTTTTGTGTCAGCTCGTACTGCAACGTGGCTGTTGCGTCAATGGATGCGGACGAATCGTGCGAAAATCGTGGTTTTTAATCCTTACTAATATAATATTATAAATGTGAAAATGTGTTTGTTTGTTACCTTTTCACGCTTCAACGCCTTGACCAATCTTAATGAATTTTGGCATGCAGGTAGCCTGTGTCACAAGGAAGGACATAGGCTACTTTTTATCTCGTGAAAATAACATAGCCCGATGCGATTCCCGAGGGAACTGAAAATATACTCTTTTTTGGTTATTTAACATCGCAACGTAATTATGGATCGTGTGATTTTTTGCACCGAGATGATTGAGGGGGTGGGAAATGACACGATTTACTAATAAGCATATCCTGACATAGTTCCCGAGGGATGTGGAGAAAATGTATGCGGCTCGCGCACCGCGCACCCTCTAAGTCAGTCACAAAAACGATGTCCATGCGGGCGAAGCCGCGGGCAAAAGCTAGTTTATTATAAATAAAATATGAAGAATTTCCAAAAAGTGAAAAAACAAAATCATTTTATAATGTTAAGAATTAAGTTCATAAATTATCATAATGTTTCGATTAAAATTGCAGCAGTTCTACGATTACAACTAGAAAAAAGGGTGCATTAGGATATTTTTTACTTCAGTTCTGTGTATTAGAATAGAATTCGAGGAAATCATAATCACTCCTCATATCCTGTAAATTACAAAACATGTATTTTTTCCATAAAAAAATTCTTAATTGAAGTAAAAAGTGCTTACAGAGTTGGTCGTTGGCGGCGGTATAAGCCTCAAAGCACTCATACAGAACCTTATTAAGACTACCTCGCAACCTAGATTAAAAGGCTTTTCAAGCTACGTGTTTACCCATATACATGCATAGGAGATTGACTCTGTAAATTTTTACGACCAAAGTTTAATACCTGTGGCGAACACACCTGGGATGAAAGCATATTTGTATGTAAGTAAATGGATTCTCGAAAATTACTTGAAGTGAAGTGGAGTTCTTTTACTTGGTGTTGGAGTGGTGTTATTTTTCATTAAATTCGTTTAAGAAAAGATAATCTGGATCCGTATCTCTTCGGTTAAAATAAGTTTTTTGACAGAAACCGTCACTCACCATCATCATGACACGGCTACCTATAATCTTATCAAAAGTGCATGAGAAGAGAGAGATTCCTAGCTCACACCGGCTGCTAGACGACCAGACCTGCGCTGACCTCGCATTGATTCCTCCATGCCGTCAAACTTCCATTCCGACAACCCTTGAAGCACTTTGTCTTTGGCGAGTAGCAGCTGTCTAAGGACCACCATGTCAGCGTGCAGCAGCACGGGTAGAGCGGCGCTGCCCTAAGCAGCGTGCACACCGCCCCTACCTTGACGCACCTTGTCCTTGGCTAGTAGCAGCTGTCTAATGACCACCATGTCGGCGTGCAGCAGCACGGGTAGAACGGCGTTGCACTAAGCAGCGTGCGCGCCGCCTCCACCTTGACGCACCTTGTCCTTGGCGAGTAGCAGCTGTCTAATAGCCACCATGTCGGCGTGCAGCAGCACGGGTGGAGCGGCGCTGCACTAAGCAGCCCGCCCCCACCTTGACGCACCTTGTCCTTGGCGAGTAGCAGCTGCTGCCTGACAACCATGTAGTCCACAGTGCCAAGCAGCTTGCGCGTCTCTCTCCCCCACCATGTCTATCCAGCACATACGCAACACCACTTGACGCACCTTGTCCTTGGCGAGTAGCAGCTGTCTAACGACCACCATGTCGGCCAGCAGCAGCACGCGCGTGACGGCGCTGAGCAGTGTGCGCGCCGCCGCCACCATTCCTTCGCCGTCTGCGCCTGCGCAAACGCGCTCGATTGCGCGCCCTGGAACAATACAACATCAAATTTAGATGCTTTTAACTCATTTTTAGGGTTCCGTACCCTAAAAAACGGGACCCTCTTACTGAGACTTCGCTGTCCGTCTGTCTGTCCGTCCGTCCGTCACCAGACTGTATTTCATGAACCGTGATAGCTAGACAGTTGAATTTTTTTACAGATGATGTATTCTTGATGCCACTTTAACAAAAAATACTTAAAAAACAGAATAAAATATTGAGTTGTATTATTTAAATAATTAAACTAAAATAAAATTAATATTTAAGGGGGGCTCCCATACAACAAACGTGATTTTTATAGATAATGGTACGGAACCCTTCGTGCGCTAGTCCGACTCGCACTTGGCCGGTTTTTTTTATTTAAAAATATGTGACTCCTTTTGAAGTTGCACTGGATACATGTTTTTGTGTTCGTCCAAAATTCTATTCAGTCCTACGTTAAGCGTCCAAGAGTAAAATCATTATATTACGAGTAGGACAAATATCTAACTTAATAGAAACAGATATTTTTTTTTTATAATAATATTCTGGGACAAATCACACATGGTCACCTGGCCCCAAAGTAGGATTCCCTGTGTTATGGGAACCAGAGACTGATATATAAATACTTATATACGGTTAAATACATACATATATAGATATTTAATTATTTGAATTATCATTATTTAATTATTTATATTTAATTAACACCCAGACACAGAGCAAACAAATCTGTTCTTCACACAAATGTTTGCACTGGTCGGGGATCGAACCCACGACTCTCGGATCAGTAGTCAAGAGGACTAACCACTGAGCCACCGAGTCAGTCTAATTATCTAGTTAAGTACTTTTTAATATAGCCTATACACGGATGAGAGAGCAATTCTTTTTGAATTCTACAATCTGCAGTTTACAATCGGTATCTAGAATCATAACTTTTTAATGAAGCATCAGTTGAACTCAGAGCATTGTAAAACTAATTAATTAATTAATTAATTTATACAACTAATTGCTTTGTTGCTCAAAAGCATCCTCAAACTGATCTACTTAATACGTAACTTCTCCATAATTTATTGCAGTAACCTGACAAAGGCTGAGGAAGATTCATTTTCGATATTAAATTCTTCGGTGGGACCCTTCTATTGCCAGAGCTTATAAATTGGGTCTATACAGGGTCTATAAATGCTGCAGAACCCGTTAACTGCGGCTTCTACTCATCATACTGAACAACTTTCTCCAAGGAACGAATACCTAGTCAATTTTCAAAAAAACATCAACCCTCCGTACAAAAATGCACAAAATTTTATATCGAAAATGTTAATTAATTAATTAACAAATTTATCGAAAGCACAACTAATTACTTTGTCGCTCAAAAGCATCCTCAAACTGATCTACTTAATACGTAACTTCTCCATAATTTATTGCAGTAACCCGGACAAAGGCTGAGGTACATTCATTTTCGATATTAAATTCTTCGGTGGGACCCTTCTATTGCCAGAGCTTATAAATTGGGTCTATACAGGGTCTATAAATGCTGCAGAACCCGTTAACTGCGGCTTCTACTCATCATACTGAACAACTTTCTCCAAGGAACGAATACCTAGTCAATTTTCAAAAAAACATCAACCCTCCGTACAAAAATGCACAAAATTTTATATCGAAAATGTTAATTAATTAATTAACAAATTTATCGAAAGCACAACTAATTACTTTGTCGCTCAAAAGCATCCTCAAACTGATCTACTTAATACGTAACTTCTCCATAATTTATTGCAGTAACCCGGACAAAGGCTGAGGTACATTCATTTACGATATTAAATTCTTTGGTGGGACCCTTCTATTGCCAGAGCTTATAAATTGGGTCTATACAGGGTCTATAAATGCTGCAGAACCCATTAACTGCGGCTTCTACTCATCATACTGAACAACTTTCTCCAAGGAACGTATACCTAGTCAATTTTCAAAAAAAAACATCGACCCTCCGTACAAAAATGCACAAAATTTTGTATCGAATTTAACATAGAAAATGTTAATTAATTAATTAATAAATTTATCGAAAGCACAACTAATTACTTTGTCACTCAAAAGCATCCTCAAACTGATCTACTTAATACGTAACTTCTCCATAATTTATTGCAGTAACCCGGACAAAGGCTGAGGTAGATTCATTTTCGATATTAAATTCTTCGGTGGTACCCTTCTATTGCCAGAGCTTATAAATTGGGTCTATACAGGGTCTAAAAATGCTGCAGAACCTATTATCTGCGGCTTCTACTCACCACACTGAAAAACTTTCTCCAAGGAACGAATACCTACCTAGTCAATTCTCAAAAACATCGACCCTCAATACAAAAATGCACAAAATTAGTCCATCAGCTGATCGCTTTTTATGAAGAGTTTTTTTGCAAATTGACTATAGGTATTTTAGGGAAAGTTGTTCAGTATGATGAGTAGAAGTTCCAGTTAACGGCTCCTACATCAATTTTGTTACAGCCTATACAGAGTGTAACAAAAGTGGTGTAGGTCCGCTTATCTGGGGCTTCTACTCATCACACTGAACAACTTTTGTTCTACGAGTTTGCTGAAATCGTAAAAAAATATTAGTACTCTTCATACAAATCGATCAGCTGATTGACCAATTTTGTGCATTTTAGTATTGAGGGTCGATGTTTTTTGAGAATTGACTAGGTATTCGTTCCTTGGTTTTCTTGGGGAGAGTTGTTCAGTATGATGAGTAGAACCCCCAATTAACGGGACCTACACCAATTTTTTTACACCCTGTATATACGAACTACTACATTTAGATATTTTTTTGGGCAAAGCGTTTGACATCGTAGTCAGCGGGAGAGAAATTGCAATTTTTGACAGACTGAAATTATAAAAGCAGACACGCAAAGGAAAATGAACGCTACTATATGGGTGCGTCATTGGTATGAAGTGCACGTTCGGCTGAGCAGTTGCGAATCATTGCCGAGCTGCCGCTGCCGGTATATGGCAGCCATTTCCACAGTCAGCCTTTAATGCTCTTTAATTACAAAATAAAAGCCACATAGCTGAATATGTACGTACATACAGGTGTAACATAAAGGTGTGGTGATACTTTAAGGTGGACTTGTGCTAATTTTTTTTTCTATAAAAAAATCTTAATTGAAGTAAAAAGTGGTTACAAAGTTGGTCGTTGGCGGCGGTATAAGCCTTAACGGGACCTACACACATTTTGTTACATCCTATATACAGGGTGTAACATAAATGTGTGGTGATACTTTAAGGTGGGCTTGTACTCATCAAACTAAGCCACTTTTGTTCTGCAACTTTACTGAAATCGCGAAATTTTTATTGGATTTTTCATACAAAACCGTTTAATCAGCTGACCGATTTGAACAAAAACAAAATTTCAGCAAAATTGCAGAACAAAAGTAGTTCAGTTTGATGAGTACAAGCCCAACTTAAAGTATCACCACACCTTTATGTTACATCCTGTATATACAGGGTGTTTGGGAAGTAGTGCAGAAAACTGAAAAGGGAGCCAGAGGCGGGCATTTGGAATAGATTTGACTTAATACACTTGTAGCCTAAGTCTCACAGTTTTCGAGATATTCGCTTTTCAATTTTCAGATTTTTTTCGTGATTTTTCAAAAAAAAGTTATAATACAGTTGTAGTGCAACATATGGTAAAAACTTCCCCATTTTATCAGCTTTCCAACAAAGTTAAAAAGTTAAAAAAATACAATTTAATTGCAACAAAAAATAGTGATTGCTGTCAAAAATAAGCTGTAAGCTGGCCATGTAATTTGGTAAAAAAAATAAATAAATAAAAAGGGTGCCCTAAGTCCCATACAAATTTTCAAGAAACATTATTTTCATGTTTTTTTTTGAAGTTCAAAATGTATCATGTTTTTCGCATATCAGACAACTGTGACTCTCTAGAATCATTTAATAACGTTGAATTCACAAGTTCATGCGAAAAATTCGAACTTTATTTTTTCCATAGAAAATTGTTGTAAAATTAGTATGGGATTCGAAGCACCCTTATGACAACAATCATAGTTTTTTGTAGCAACTCATTTGTTTTTTTTTTTAACTTTTTAACTCTGTTGGAAAGCTGACAAAATGGGAAAGTTTTTACCGTATTTGCACTTCAACTGTAGTATAACTTTTTTTTTTGGAAAATCACGAAATATTTAACAAATGCATTTTTCATACAAAATCTGAAAATTGAAAAGCGAATATCTCGAAAACTGTGAGACTTAGGCTACAAGTGTATTAAGTCAAATCTATTCCAAATGACCGCCTTTGGCTCCCCTTTCAATTTTATGCACTACTTCCCAAACATCCTGTATAGCATGTAACAAAATGTGTGTAGGTCCCGTTAAGGCTTATATACCGCCGCCAACGACCAACTTTGTAACCACTTTTTACTTCAATTTAGAGTTTTTATAGAAAAAAATTGGATTGTAATTTACAGGATATGAGGAGTGATTTTGATTTCCTTGAATTCCATCTTAATACACAGAACTTAAAAAAAATATCCTAATAAACCCTCTTTTTTCTATTTGTAGCCATAAAACTGCTGTAATTTTAAACGAAACATTATGATAATTTATGAACTTTCTAACGAAACAGTATAAAATGATTTTGTTTTCTTACTTTTTGGAAATTCATTTTATTTTATTGAAAATGAATTAAAAAAAACGAGACCTACAGTACTCGCATATGATGTGAAACATGTGACAAAATACTTATGAAATTAATTAATTATCGGGTCGTACATTCACGGGCCGACCCTTCGAATAGTAGTATGTCATCTTTGCCTTTGCCATCACACTAGGCGGAATGGCTATGACAACCTTAGTTTTCGAGAATTAAAAAACGTTCGCATTTCCTGTTACACATTTCCGTCCCATTTCACGAAATCACTCCCACAAATTGCAGGAAAGCGAGAGCAAAGATGTTACATATCAAAAACACAATTTTCGCACTATTCGTCTAACGCTATCGTGATTAGCCAGTCTATGTCACTTTTCACCCTCTAAATTATTTCTATGCAAAAAATCAAGCCAATCCGCTTGTCCCGTTGCGACGCCAACGTGCGCGAGCATAGAAATGAGTTTTTTTTTATCCCTCGGGAACTACATCAGGATATGCTAATTAGTAGTCTATGTCATTGCCCATCCCTCAACCATTTCTGTGCAAAAAATCATAATAATACGTTGCTCCGTAGCGATATTACAGAATCAACCAAATAAAGACTTTTTTTCAGTTCCCATTCAATGCTGTTTTTTCTTTTGTGATAGATGTCACTTGTTTAAAAACAATAACTATCTTGTCATACAAATTATCCAATAAAAAGTGTTTTTATTTTTTTTAATGATTAATAAATTAATTGGTAAGCACTTGACATCATCCCACCTGATGGTAAGTGACGATGATGCCGAAGATGGAAGCGGGCTTACCAAGATTCCTCAACGCTATGGGGAACTGACTATCTTATCTACAAGCCGGAACACATCAATGCTGTTAACATTTATGTTTGGCGGTAAGACTAAGATAAGATGGTGGTAGAGCCAGGCGGGCTTGGAAAACGCCCTTCCACCAACCATACCAAGTCATACAAAGTTAGACTTCGCCGGGAATCGAACCCGCGACCTCCTGATGTGAAGCTAATGGTCGTTAACATTACGCCACGGAGGCGGTTAAATAAATTATTATAAATATTCTGCGCCTCCTTTCTGTGATTTCAACAATAGTTAACTATAACACTCAGGAACTATACCGGACCATGCTATTTTCACGGGATAAAAAGTAACCTATATCCTTGTTCATGACACAGGTTACGTGCATGTCAAATTTCGTCAATATTGGTTGAAGCGTTGAAACGTGGGGAGGTAATGTATATGCTTTCTCCATACAAATTTTGTATCCCCCCGTTACACCTTTTAGGTGTTGAATTTTAGAAAATTCGTTCTTAGCCGATGCCTAAGTCATGCTTGCTATCTGTGTGCCAAATTTTAGCCCGATCTGTTTAATGGTTTGAACTGTGAGTTGATACATCAGTCAGTGACGTTTTCCTTTTATATAATAAGTTACCGGCCAAACCCGATGTTAGGACAAACTAGTTTTTCCTAGACCAAACCAGTTTCACAAAATTTTTAATATTACCAGAATCGCTTCTGGCACTTCGCCGGCCGCTGCCGCGGCACGCTCGCTTCGCTCGCTCAGCTCGCACGTAGACTTAAAAAGAGAACCTGACCTAACCCAAATTACCGGTTTTTTGGCAAAATTTATAACATGAGCGGAGTCGCTTGCGTTTTTGGCCTAGGAAAAACTAGTTTGGCCTAAAATCGGGTTTGGCCGGTAACATAATTATATATGATGAAAACGTCTAGAAAAATATGTGTTCACAAAGAGCTTTTAGACAAATTCAATTACCTACAACGAAGAGCGCTATCGTACTAAACAGAAAGTTTTATGGGAATCTGTGAGGCCGTTACATAAAGCCGGCTATAAAAGTGAGTACTGAGTAGGTACAGTCACCATCAGATATATCGTAGCGGGGATGTTTAGATATCTCAGCACTGTTGAATTTTAACAAATTATGTACACTAGAAGTTGCTTTTAATATCTGAACATCTGATTTGTCATACATAAACATCTAGGCAGCAGATTTTTCAATATGTACAATTTTAGGAAAAAGTACCTTACGTCATTGGGTATAAGGGCGAGGTGTTCAAATATTCAAGGCAGCAGATTTTTAAATATGTACAATTATAGAAAAAAGTACCTTAAGTCATTGTGTATAAAGAACATATTGAAAAATCTGCTGCTCAGATATCTATGACAAGTTAGATGTTCAGATATTAAAAACAACTCCTAGTGATATAATTTATTGAAATTCAACAGTGCTCAGAAATATTTGAACACCTCGCCCGCTACGATATTTTATTATTTAATGGCGACTGTACTTTCCTCAACCATCCGATTGAAAATGTAAAAAAATCACTCGTGCCCGATTAGAAAATTTGTCTAGTTTAATAAACAAGTTTTGACACGCGTCTGATTTATAAATGTGAAAGTATAGTTTTAGAACAAATATTAGGTCAGCTAGCATTTTTTTAGATAAATGTAAAAATTTCGCACCTAGAGCCAATCAAATAAAAAAAAAAACAGCCAAGTGCGAGTTGGACCACCACACGTATCCACATGTTACATATTCATTACAAACAAAAGACATCAACGCGAGCGAGAGAAAAATGTTTTGTTTTTTCGTGCAATTCGGACTCCTTACTGCGAGTACCACTCACACTTGGCCCGTTATTATTATTTGTTGTCGTACTTCAGGATGACTAGGTACTAAGTCACACGAAGTTTTACTATTGTATGTATTAAGTACCGATTTTGTGATGGTTTTTGAATAGTCGATCATCTGAAGATGTGTAGTTAGAGTTACTGTTGAGCACCTAGACAAACCATTCAGGTTTAATGGTGCTAGATGATAAAAATTTTTGTATTTTGTTTTAAAATTGGTAAAAAAAAAAAAAAAAAAAAATTATAACAAATTCATAATCAATACAAAATGTACTTTGTTTATAATTTATCATCAATATCTTTGTGAATCGAAAACTAACAAGTAAGAAAAATTCATTTTTTTTGAAAACTATTAATTTACTGCGCACTATGTTTTATTTTGGATTAATCAAAATGGAAAGTGTCTTCTATATCTATAACACAAGTATTTTATATGCTTAGTATAGGTATTGGAGTTGTAGGTAATCTGAAAGATTTAAAATTATTCTTCATTATTGCTAATTAGAATCATTTATCTGTTGCGCTTACCAAGCGTCGGTGGCTCAACCTGTAACTACTCGGTCCTTCTAACCAGAGGTACCGGGTTCAAATCTGGACAGCCAATGTACCAATGAGTTTTCAAAACTTACGTACATATACTTACCGATTGCTTTAACGGTGAAGGAAAACATCGTGAGGAAACCTGCACACGCCTACGATGAAACTCAAAGGTTGTGTGTGAAGTCGACCAACCCGCACTGGGCCCGCGTGGTCGACTAAGGCCTGATCGCTCTGATTTCAGGGTAGGCTCGAGCCCCTCGGTGGGGACGTATATGAGCTGATATACTAAAAATCTGTTGCGCTTACCATGTACTGTAATATTTTTGAAATAGAATAAATTATTATTTATTATATTTATTGTTTAAAATGTATATTTGTTTTTTTAAAAAGACTACGGACGGAACACGCATTTGGCTAGTTTTCACTAAACTACAGCTAGAGTATTAATATGAATGAATACAAATCAACTATAAATCTGTACGAGTTGTCCTATGTTACGAAGATTACGCAAAACCTTATTCCCACCATAAGCCCACGCAATGCTGACGTTGGCAAAACGTCAGAATGTCAGCCGCTCGCTGGCCATTTTTATACAAAAGGAAGGTTATATGGATCCAAGTTTTAATAGGTTAGAGGAGAGTCAAGCGGGCTTGGAGTGTCTCTTTAATGAATTCGTAAAGTTCCTCGTCTACGCGAATAAAACAGCGCAGAATCGGGTGCGGATAAATATATCAAACGGCTGCAAACTTTTTTAGAAGTAAAACTACTTTACGCACGCTAGACTTGAGGAGTAAGCTGGTGGATGCGTGACGAGAGCGTTACGGAAGTGGGATCGGGCGAGGCGAACGGAAGTTGAGAGGGATATATAAATTTGTAAAGATAGAAGGAGAGATACTATTTATTTTTCAACCGACTTTCAAAAAGGAGGAGGTTCTCAATTCGACTGTATGTTTTTTTTATGTGTGTTACCTCAGAACTTTCGACTGGTTGAACCGATTTTTATGATTCTTTTTTTAATTGAAAGCTAGTGCTTCCTGTGTGGTCCCATATAAATTTTATTAAATTCGGTGTAGACTATTCATTAGAGAATCAACTAAGTTGTTGCGATGGAAGTCGGTTTTTACCAACAATATCGGGTGCCAAGGCAACTATATCGGTTGTCAAAACCATTAAAACATACATGTAAGATGAAAAAGATTTGATTATTTTCAGAGGATAATAAAACTCTTTTGGTAAACTTTCTATACCTCCATATGACAAAAAATATTTGATTATGTTCTGAAGACTAAGTATTTACTTTCATAATAGATGAGCTAAAGAAGTTTTACTTCAGTCGTGTGGGCAAAAAGGATATTTATTTTCGTAATTTTTTTCCCTTGTTCATTGTTTATTAAAGAGTATTTTGGAAGAACTTTTTTCAAGTGTCCTCAAAAGCAGTTTTGTTTTACATTTCAAGAGTCTCATTAAATGGATACTTAATGCGGGCGACGAACTGTCACCAACAGATGTTTGCAACTGCTAAGGGAATCGAACTCTCCAGTTCGTTGAAACGGTTTAAATACGAAATCTGTGTCCGCTAAGGGAGATTTAAATGTGCTCAACGAAATTTTAATCTTGTTTGCTTTGAGAAAATAAATTAAACAAACCAGCTGAGAAATGTATAGAGATGAAAGTGAACCAACGATACATTTCCCATAATTATTCTCTTTTCATTCAATAGACTTCAGAGTTTTAACGTGATGTTTAGCATATCTCTGGTTTTAACCCGTGTTGCTATTCAACCAAATAAAGTTTTTTTATCCACATTTTATAAGCCCTTGGCATCATCACACCTGATGGTAAGTGACGATGATGCCGAAGATGGACGCGGGCTTAGCAAGATTTCCCAACACAATCGGGAACCGGCTATCTTATCTTCAAGCCGGAACACATCAATGATGTTAACACTGATGTTTGGCATCAAGACTTAGATAAGATGGTGGTACCTAGCCAAGTGCTTCCACACTCAACTGGTCGTCGCAATCGACGTCAATACGTTAGTTATCCGATCACAGAAATCGGAATAATTGTATCCGATTGTCACTTATTTAAACAGCAGTCTGAATATTGTTTCCATCCATCCTACTAATAGGGATGACGAATGCTAGTCATTTGAGTTACTTTTTATTATCTGTCAAAAACGAAATTTTGTTCTAAAAATGTTTAATATACCTAGGTGTTAGCAGCGTCATCTAAGTACTCATTTTGTGAATTCGGTGAATTAAAAATGGAAGACTTGATGGAAAACAAAACGAGTAAGGTTTTCCGAAGTTTAATTATGGAGGCAATTTAGTGATAAAGAGTTGTTAATTTATTTTTGATGCTGTCGTCATCCCTATTACATCCAAGAATGGGTGGATGTCACACGATATTACATCAGCTAAATTCGGGTTGCCCTCCGTTTTACCCCACCATGACTCGGCGTCTGAAGGTTGCTTTCGCATACATAATTGGGCTTTTAGCCTTATTATGAGTTTGTGTTTATAAATGTGCTTTTCCAGCCCCTTAATGCAAACAACATCTTCCCATTTGTAAACTGTTTGTCTGTTTGATCATAACATGATTAAAGTGAAGAAAACATAACTTGTATATTTGCTAATCAGCTTGCATTCGCATGTGATGAAGAATTTTGGATACGTACTATCATCCAATAGGTAGCTATTAGATGAGAGTAAATACTTTTTCATGTCATTGGATAAGAGGGTTAAGTAGGTATACAAACTTCTTGGGTGAAAAGATAGAAGCTAGAAAGAAAACTAGAAAAAAAGAAAGGAAAACTAGACAGAAACTTCTTAGTGAGAAAAAACTAAAATCTCCATCTTTTTGTTTAATCATGGTTAAAGAAAATACATATATCATAGCCTAAGATTTAAACTCTTCCTGTTGGCGGGTAAAAATTTACTAATACTTACCTTATAAAATTATTGCTACTTTAAAAAAAAGTAAAATTGACAAAAACTACACTGTTATATCAGCTCATATACGTCCCCACCGAGGGGCTCGACCCTACCCTGAATTACGGCGATAGGGCCTTAGTCGACCACGCGGGCCCAGTGCGGGTTGGTCGACTTCACACACAACCTGTGAGTTTCTTCGCCGGCGTGTGCAGGTTTCCTCACGATTTTGTTTCCTTCACCGTAAGAGCGTCGGATAAACGTACATATAAAATCTAAATTAAAAATTACATTGGTACGTGGCAGGTTCGAAGCACTACCTCCCGGACAGGAGGCAGCGGCCCTAGCCGTTACGCCACCGACGCTCTACTAACTACATTACATGTCTCTAAGGGTTGGAGACATTACACTTGAAGTTGTTGAACAATATATATACCTGGGACATACAGTCCAGCTAGGAAGGTCCAACCTCAAGAAAGAGATCAATTGACGTATCCAACTCGGCTGGGCAGTGATCGAAGAGCTTCGCAATATCTTCACGTCCCAAATACCGCGTGTCTCGCGTGTGTGTTGCCAGTGATGACATACGGAACTGAGACATGGTCGCTTACTATGGGCCTCATAAGAAGGCTCAAGGTCACCCAAATGGCAATGGAGCGTGCTATGCTCGTAATTTCCCAACGCAATGGTGAGGATCGCGGGAAGCCGCTGGATGCGGGCATTATAGGACCGTTCGTCGTGGAATTCCTTTGGACTTTTGGCTGATATGATGATGAATTTAATAATAATAATAATAATGATAATAAAAGCAGTCCTCCTCGACAATGCCCGGATAGTCCGACGCTTTCTCTCCCCGTCGCACTGAACTCCAGCCGACTGTGCTTCCACTGGAGGTGCTCCTGCCACTTCGCCTGGTGCCAAGTGAGCAGAGAGGCTCTAATTTTATATTCGTAAATAATAATAATAAAGCTTTATTTAATTCCATACAGATTACAATGATAAATTCATATTATAATATATTATAATTAATGAATTTATTAAACGTATAGCACTTTCTGGTTATATAAGTTAAGTTTATGTATTTATTTCTAATTTTAATTATTATTTAATTTAATTATTTATTGTTTGTATGGACCCCGTTTGGATAAAAGCCAAGGAATTCAACACGATTCTCTATCTTTGGCTTTGTCCATACAACTTTCGCCCGAAGACGAAATAGTAGCAATGGCGGGCGGAAGTTGGATAATGACATTATTAGTTTCAAAATAAGAATCTAATTCAACATCACATCACACTAATAATAATATTTATAAAGGCGAAAGTTTGTGAGTGTGTATGTTTGTTACTTCTTCACGCAAAAACTACTGAACGGATCTGGCTGAAATTTGGTAGGTAGACAGATTAGGACCTGGATTAACACATAGACTACTTTTTTTTACGCACTGCGCACCATCGAAAAGTCATGGAAACAAGCCGCGGGAAACAGCTAGTATAAAATATATACCTACCAATAAACCAAAGCATGTGATGCTAATCCAGCTATCCCAAAAACTAGGTCAACCTGAACGAAGTCGCAGCAAGTCTGCTAGTTCGATAAATTCCAAACATTGTCAAGTTGCGGAAACTCGGATAGAGTTGAGATTTAAACAGTTTCAGTTTTGACTAGTCCCAGGTGTTTGATTAAAATTTGTTGGTAAACAAGTGGAATAAACGAAACTAGAGTACCATCCGTGGACATGATGCCAATTTTTTTTTCTTCGCCCTTTTAGGGCAGGCTAAGGCTTATTGGCCATACCGCCTAGTCTACAGTATATGTTTTTCAGTAATATTCATTTGTAGAATTCACGTCTTCAGTAATTTTCAGTAGTTTCTTCACGTTCACATCATATCATAAACTAACCTAACCCACATACTCTAGCAAAATGATAGCACTTTTGCTAAGGCTTGCTCGGACTTCTTGTGGGAACTCGAAACACAGTATACACACTTTAATTTCAATATCCTACACAAGAAACACTTAAATGATCCTTCGCTGATAAATACACTATCAATATTATACATCAAAAACCACTAAATGTAATTTTTCGGATAATAAAAGAAAAATGACAAACTGAACGCTACAAATTCCCACCAAAAAGTCGACATGATGCCAAGGGTTATTTGGTTTTTTCTTTCGCCCTGTTTAGGGCAGGCTAAGGCTACTTGGCCATACCGCCTAGTCTTTAGTATAAAAAGTAGTATAATTGTAGATTTTACGTCTTCAGTAACTTTTCAGTCTTCAAGATCATTTTCTTCACGTTCACATAATATCAAAATATATAAAAGAAAGTCGTGTTAGTTACACCATTTATAACTCAAGAACGGCTGGACCAATTTTTATGATTTTTGTGTTTTTGCATTTGTCTTTGTCCGGAATAGGATATTAATTATTAAAATATGATATCCATCAATAGAAAAAATATAATATCAGTCAAAAAATAATTGGTTTTAGGGTAGGGTAGGGTAGTGTAGTGTAGTGTAGTGTAGTGTAGGTGTAGTGTAGTGTAGGTGTAGTGTAGTTAGGGTAAGGTAGGGTAGTGTAGTGTAGTGTAGGGTAGGGTAGGGTAATTTGGGGTAGGGTAGGGTAGTGTAGGGTAGGGTAGGATAGTGTAGGGTAGGGTAGGATAGTGTAGGGTAGAGTAGTTTAGTGTAGGGTAGGGTAGTGTAGGGTAGGGTAGGGTAGTGTAGTGTAGTGTAGGGTAATTTAGGGTAGGGTAGGGTAGGGTAGGGTAGGGTAGGGTAGGGTAGGGTAGTGTAGGGTAGGGTAGGGTAGGGTGTGTAGTGTAGTGAAGTGTAAGGTGGAACGAAGTTCGCCGGGACAGCTAGTTGTCTTTAAACTAACCTAACCTACATACTCTTGCAAAAGGATAGCACTTTTGCTAAAGCTTGCTCGGACTTCTTGTGGGAACTCGAAACACAGTATACACACTTTTATTTCATTATCCTACACGATAAACACATTAATGGTACTTTGCTGATAAATACACTATCAATACATATTAATTATTATACATCAAAAACCACAAAATGTCATTTTATCGGATAATAAAAGAAATATATGACAAACTGAACCAAATCCCGCCAAAAAGTCAAAAATAATTTGGGTGCAAGGCCACGCACATCAACTTTTCCTAGGGATAATTTTAGACTTTTCATAAAAAACATGGTTTTTTGAAGAACTATAAAAATAGTTATGACATGTGTATAGGGTACAAACCTTCAAGATGAGCAAGTGCTACATTCAGTTTTTATTATAAACTAGCTGTTTCCCGCGGCTTCACCCGCGTGGGCAACGTCTCTATGACTTTTTGAGGGTGGGCAGTGCGCGAGCCGCGAGCGGCTCGCGAGCGTGCAAAAAAGTGGTCTATGTGTTAATCCAGGTCCTAATCTGTCTACCTACCAAATTTCAGTCAGATCCGTTCAGTAGTGTTTTCGTGAAGAAGTAACAAACATACACACTCACAAACTTTCGCCTTTATAATATTAGTGTGAAGTGTGATTAATTTAGTTTGAAAAACTCAATTGCGTTTTTATTATTGTCATAAAAAGATGACACAGATTGTATGAAATTATTAGAACCCATGTTTATATGAACTGAGAAGGTACTCGTAAATATAGATAGCACTTGATCATCTTGAAAGCTTTTGTGCCCAGTACTGCACGTGTCCTAAGTAATTTTAAATAGCTTTTGAATAAAACCATGTTTTGCATGAAATTTTTTAAAATATCCGTAGACAATGTCACACCTTGGACACTTCATACAACGGGCCATAAATAACATTTCAAAAAAGGAATGACGAAACAAACAAAATGGCGGCGAAATCCTATACGTTCGAAAACCAAACTGTAACCAATCTGGGCAGGGAGTGACCATACTGTATGTTAGTACTAATATATATATACTCTGCGCAATGTTGAGCAGTGTATTTGATCAGACGCGTGAGTCCTTGAAGGCAACCCTAATCAAGTCTGCTTCGACTATTTAAAAAGTTAGTAAAATGATCTGAGACTGTCACCAATACTTGTCTATATCGGACTTTTATAAAAGCTGAATGCAGACTAGATAAGGGTTTCCGTAAGTGTTTTTTTTTTAATTCACTATTGGTAAGCCCTTGGCATCATCTCACCTGATGGTAAGTGACGATGATGCCGAAGATGCAAGCGGGCTTACCAAGTTTCCCCAACGCAATGGGGAACTGGCTGTCTTATCTTAAAGCCGGAACACATCAATGTTGTTGGCATTTATGTTTGACGGGAAGACTTAGATAAGATGGTGCTAGCTAGCCAGGTGGGCTATGAAAATGCCCTACTACCAACCAAACCGAGTCTTACAAAGTTGTCCCCGCCGGGAATCGAACCCGCGACCTCCTGGTGTGACGTGAGTGGACTAACCATTATGCCACGGAGGCGTTTGTAGTCTATGTCATTGTGTGCGTGTAGTGTAGTGTATGTTTGGAATGGTTATTTTTGGCTTCAAATTAAATTTACGTGAGATTATAACTGTACTTTTATTTGATATGAGGTGACAGCTAGAACGTATTCAGATAATTGGCACTCCTGGATAAAAGGTGAATTTTATAAAAAAAAAACAGTAGATAAACAAATTAATTAGGTAATTAATGTTTATAGACCACATGAAAATGACCAGATTACTCCTAAACTCTGGTCTAACTTTAATAAGAGGTAAGGTCCACCGCATTTTAGTGGTAAGTGCTAACTCTACTAGTATAAGCTGAACCGTGGCTAACTAGGAGCTACGTTAATTATTTTGACTATAGTAAGCCCTGGCATGAAAACTAAGCTATGAAAACTAGACACCCGAGACCGGTTCCAAGGTCAAAGTTTATCACTGACGTGCGGTTGACTGTACTATCTGTTATGGTTATGGCAACCGACTTGCAATAATTGAAAACGCTAAACACGTTAAAAAACCGAATTCCATCGCAACATCTTAGTACATTTTTGCATTATTATTTTTGGTTTTTTCTAATTTTCTACACCGATTTTGATAAAATTTATATAGGACCACACGGGAAGCACTAGCTTTCAAATAAAAAAGGAATAATAAAAATCGGTAAACCCAGTCAAAAGTTCTGAGGTAATACACATAAAAAAACATACAGTCGAATGGAGAACCTCCTCCTTTTTGGAAATCGGTTGAAAAAGACTTTATTATTGTTGCTGCTTACTTTTCGTTTAGATAAGTGGATAGTAAAACTTTATTAGCTTCTTACGCCCCCGTGGCGCGCACCGTCTTAACACCAATAAAGATAACGTGTAAGCAACAAGTACAAAAGTGCCAAAAGTGTTTGATTTCACACAGGTAATATAGTAAAGCTACCCCGCTTAACGCGACCTCACATTACTAAGCACATTTATTGTATAAATTAGATAATTAGCGTATTCTTTGTTATTAACATAGTTTGTAGTGTTAAAAAAATTGTAAGCCGTCGCGGGACGCCTGGCAGATGTGAAACGTAGAAATTGTTTCATATCATAATTATTTCATATCTTTATTAACCTGGTACAAAAACAACTTCGACCACGTGTGGCTACAGACGAGTCATAGCGTGGCGACGCGTCACCACGATAGATGTTTCACATCAAAACAAAAATAAAAGAAAATATATTTGTATCTTGGGTGGGTGTTTGTAGGAGCAACGGCGAATACACAAGGATACAGTTTTAAAATACATAGAGTATGTTAAAAAAGGTGTGGCCGTGCCACGAAAAACGAAAACCAACCCCAGATGGGAGGCGATAAAAATAGATTTCACAATATTTTACTTTCCGTAAAAAATGTACGATACTAGCACAGATGTAATAAACCAAACTTCAACCGGAAACTGTCACGTGTCAACTTTTGAAGTCTAACCATATTGTTGGTTAAAATATATTAACCTCTCTGGGTACAAGCCCGTTTTGAGACAATCTTCATTTTTAGTTCTCATTTCTCTTTTGTGCATTACAAATCTTCTCTGGAGTTATTGACAGTATGTATTTGCAGCAGCCTCATTCTGAGGTGGAACACCCGGTCACAGAAGCGTGTCTATAAAACTGCACCCAGTACAAGTCGGGTCTTCACGTCCTTCTTCATTTTATTTTCTTGTTTTTCACCATTGCTCACGTGCACCAGACAATTTTCTTCAAAACGCACCACTTTTTGAAACAAAACTCGAGCAGAAAGCAATGCAAAAACAATAAAATAAAACTACGAATGCGTTCATCGCAAATCCCGTCAAAAACTCCCCGTCTTACAGTAGGATACTCAGTGTTACCAGTCTGTGACTATCAAAAGCAACAAAATAAAAAGTATTTATTATGGGAGTTTTTCTAAATAAACAAACTTGGCAGAAAAGATCCTATTTTCAGTAAAATATCTATCCACAATACTACAAGTTACGAGTATAAGTGTATATCTATATCTACTAACATGTTATGGATCTACGTTGTCTTTTAATTTTAATATAATTACGCGAATTTCAAATAATGCCTCTTTTGGTCAAGCTCGTTTCAAACGAAGGAGCAAAATTTAAAAACATTGTGTTCATTAGAATTTTCGATAGTAAATCGAGGTCTTTTAAGCTTATGCATTATTTTAGAAGAATATTAGGCAATAGTAGTGTCAGGGATTCTTTTGTCTAGGCGTAGCCATCTATTTGATTGTTATTCGTTTATATTCCTTATAACCGATTGGCTTGCTTTCTAAGGAATTTAAAATAAATTCAGTTTATCAACAACTTCTTTTCATTCGTTTCTTAAAGCCCCATTATACGCGAATTTGCGCATGCCTCGCGCAGAGCGGGGTTGAGAAGTAGGTAGGTATAGTGATATGACGATAATAAATAGCTAAATCTTCAAGTAAAATATTAATTATGTTTTATTTAATGAACCTTTGCACCGGGGATGACGAGGGACGGGTTATTTAAAGGTGTTTTATTTAAGGTATTTTGGGTGTTTTATTTTAAATATTTTAGGCATTTTATTTTAGGTGTAATTTGTAATTAGTGTAATATTATTTTTAGAACTGATGAATTTTTATTACATTTAAAAAGAATAATTAAAAAAGTTTTAATATTTTATTCAAATTATTTTTATTTATTTTTGTTGTAGAAACTCTATAACTAATGTCATAAAGAGCATATTGTGTAAGATTTTCGTAGTTATTTTTTAAATGAGATTAAAATTGTCCCTAAAAAGTTTGAGTTTAAACTGTATAGCGTCAATAAGCTACATAATATACGCCGCGCCGCTGTATATGTAGCCCGACGGCTGCGGAAGATTTATCCGCTTTATTTAAGGCTCCTCCGCCGTACTTAAAATTAGCAACTCGATACAAGATGTTTCAAACATCGAACAAAGTATCTTGGAAATACAGTGCAAACTCTGTAAAACGTCACTCGATATAACGATTCACTCTTTGAAACGTCAAAATTTTCTGGCTCCAGTTGGTTTACTTTGACGCTAATTTCTCTCTGTATAACGAAAACTCTCAATAACGTCACAAAATGCCCGGTCACTTGAGTGTCGCTATATAGAGTTTACACTGTAAATTTATTGTCAGCTCGTACTGCGACGTGGTTGTTACGTCAATCGCTGCGGATGAATCGTGCGAAAATTGTGATTAATTATTTATTTTATAAATAAATTAAAAAGAATTTCCAAAAAGGAAGAAAATAAAATCGTTGTATATTGTTTCGTTAAGAAGTTCATAAATTATCATTATGTTTCGATTAAAATTGCAGCACTCCTATGGTTACATCTAAAAAAATAGGGTGCATGAGGAAATTTTTGTCTTTAGTTCTGTTGACTGACTCGGTGGTTTAGTGGTTATTGCTCTTGACTACTGATCCGAGAGTTGTGGGTTCGATCCCCACCCAGGGTAAACATTTGTGTGATGAGCAGATTTGTTTGCTCTGTGTCTGGGTGTTAAATATCTATATATGTATGTATTTAAACGTATATAAGTATAAATATCAGTCTCTGGTTCCCATAACACAGGGAATCCTACTTTGGGGCCAGATGACCATGTGTGATTTGTCCCAGAATATTTTTTATATATTTTATTTTTTTGTATAATCAAATAGAATTCGAGGAAATCAAAATTACTCCTCATATCCTGTAATTTACTAAACAGTTTTTTTTTTCGATAAAAAAATCCTTATTTGAAGTGAAAAGTGGTTACAAAGTTGGTCGTTGGCGGCGGCTGTGTAAGCCTTAACACGAATTTATCGTTTGACGCATTCGAGTGCTTTTACGAGGTCTTCCGATAACGCATCAATATCCATAAAACCTATTCTATTTTTTAGGCGTGCTCACATTCACACCCGGCGGCGGCGGTGCTACACGCTTCCGTACACCCAAACGGTTATTCATTTTATCTTTTCTAAAGATATTCTCTTCTAAGATATACCTAAGCATAGTAAAAGGAAACATATACATAGTAGGTTATCTTCATACATGGTACATCACGCGGTTTGTATGAGTGCGCGTCAGTAGTTACGCACACTACAATAATAACGATGGATTTAAGACTACTGCAACGTTATTATTGTAGTGTGCATGAAACAATTATTGGACGCCATGTTTTTTTTAAAAAAACGTGTGGCACTCGGGGACTGCCGCGGTAAAGCTATTGCATAGCATTTTTTATCAACTTATGCAATTATAATTATTTATTTATGCAGTATTTACCAGTAGCATATAGTTCTTGGGGCGCGGGATGTTTATGTAATAAATTAACACTAAGAAAGTTACACCAGTAAAATTGACTAATGTAAGTCCTTTTAGTACCGCAAATCGCTAATAGATGGCACTGTAATTTTTTTAGAACTCTGCCTAGCGTGGGGTGTTAAGTCCTTTTAGTACCGCAAATCGCTAATAGATGGCACTGTTAGTTTTTTAGAACTCGTGGGGTGTTAGGTTATTTTCGTTACGGAATTTCTTGATTTGGTCGCCGCGCTCAAAGCCCGCGATAAAAGCTATGCAATAGCTTAAAACTATTTTTTTAAATAAACAAATGGACAGCATAACAGCTTGATCTAAAAATGAGGTAGTAAAACAATGATTTTAGGCAAACGCTCTTACGGTGAAGAAAAACATCGTGAGGAAACCTGTACACGCCTGCGGAGAAACTCGCAGGTTGTGTGTGAAGCGTCCAACCCGCACTGGGCCCGCGTGGTCGACTAAGGCCCGATCGCCCTAATTCAGGATAGGTTTGAGCCACTCACTCGGTGGGGACGTATATGAGCTGATATCATCAAGGAAAACGACAAACTTATATACTAATTTAATACTAAGCCAACAAATCAGTTAGTGACGCACGGAGGGTGCCTAATGGGGCTGGCAAAGCTAAATGAAGCGGTTTGGGTACACTTAACTCGTGCGTGCCTACTGAGATGCGCACACATACAAACCGCGCGACGTACCATTGTATGAAGATAACCTACTAATAGTACTAATTGTTTCCTTTTACTTTGACCAAATTAAAGATTTTTGAAATTTCTCTCAGTCACAAATTATTCAGGATGTAACAAACTTGGTGTCGGAGCCGTTAATTGGGGCGTCTAGTCATCATACTGAACAACTTTCCCAAAGAGACCCCATCCATAGTCAATTCGCAGAATCAGCTGATTGACCAATTATTTTGTGTATTTTTGTATGTAGCGTCGAATTTTTTACAGGAAAGTTGTTCAGTATAAAGAGTAGAAGCCACAGTTGGGTCCTACACAGTTTTTAAACGACTTCAAAAAAGGAGGAGGTTTTTAAACGACTTCAAAAACCAATTCGACCGTATATATATTTTTTTATGTTTGTTCGTGGATAACTTCCTCGTTTATGAACCGATTTTGATGATTCTTTCTTTGTTGGAAAGGAGATATCCCAAGGGTGGTACCATGATAAGGAAACGAGGATCTGATGATAGCATCCCATATAAATCGAGGGGAACCTTCAAAAATCGTAGTGGCGACTAGTACGTTTTTAATTTTTTTGTGTATTTTCTAAAGGTATCAAGTATTTGCGTCATGTAGTCATCATCCCATGTTGCAGAGCTGATGATGGAAGGTACAACTCCTTAACGGCTAGGAGTTAGGGGATAATTCTTTAAATATTATACGTAGATAAGTAGGTTTATTCAGGTGAGCTGATGGTGGAAGGTGTAACTATTTAACTTGCATGCTGCTGAGATGATGATGGAAGCCACAGGATTCTGTATTAGTTAATGAAATACATGCATTAAGATTTCATGATTCCTATTGGCAAGTAGGTGATTGGGTTTAACGTTGTTAGATAGATATAGCATTATCACTCAAAATAAAAAAGTTTAAAAAACTAAAAAATGACTTCAAAAAGAAAATAGTCAAACGTATGAAATAATATTTTTATACATATATATACACGAAATTAACCAACAATAGTGAATCAAAGGTAGGTACGAATCAAATTAGAGGAATACAGTTTTTTTTGAGGTCGGTGCCAGCAAAGCGATCGAATCTTAAACATTTGTTAGGTAAGTAGCTGTGGGCTGGTAACGACCTCAAAAAAATTGTAGTCCTCTAATTTGATTCGTACCTAACTTTGATTTCACTATTGTTGGTTAATTTCGTGTATTTATATGTATAAAATATTTGATGTGATCGAATCAGAAACGAGGAGATCCGTAAGAGAACCAAAGTAACCGACATAGCTCTCAGAATTGCTAAACTTAAGTGGCAGTGGGCGGGGCACATTACTCGTAGAACAGATGGCCGTTGGGGCAGTAAAGTTCTCGAGTGGCGACCACGCACCGGAAAGCGTAGTGTAGGCAGGCCTCCCACTCGGTGGACCGATGACCTGGTGAAGGTCGCGGGAAGCCGCTGGATGCGGGCAGCGCAGAACCGGTCGTCGTGGAGATCCTTGGGGGGAGGCCTATGTCCAGCAGTGGACTTCCTTCGGCTGATATGATGATGATGATGATATGTATAAAAATATTATATCATACTTTTGACTATTTTCTTTTTGAAGTCGTTTTTTAGTTTTTTAAACTATTTTATTACAGTTCCGTACCCGAAGGGTAAAAACGGAACCCTATTACTAAGACTTCGCTGTCCGTCCGTCTGTCCGTCTGTCACCAGACTGTATTTCATGAACCGTAATACTTGTAGCTAGACAGTTGAAATTTTCACTGGTGATGTATGATGAATTGTTGAAGTTTTTAGGTCGACCGACAGTATAAAAAAGCCGGTTCAAAAATGTACAAGTTATAACGTTGTGACTGTCTATGACAGACGGACACAACAATCTAATAAAGGTTTCTCGTAAGCGTAGGGACAACGGAACCCTAAAATAAGTACACCTAATCTTATGAACTCGGAAAGTTGGGATCAGAACTTTGCAGCTGAGCAAACACGAAATGAGGAAAATCTGCTATCATTTTACTTTCAATCTCCTTGCGCGCCGGCGATAACACAAAGCACTCGTCCAATGAACAAAAACGTGTTTTTTTTTGTTTTACGTTCCTCGTTAAAATTTTCCTCATTCAAGACATTTCTTTGTTTTCTTTTGTTCCTTAAATACATTGAGTGTTTAACGTCGTAACCTTATATATCACTCTCATAATCAACGTTCTCAAGTTTTTAGTAGTTCATGCAACTAAGTATGTAATGAAAGGTCTTAAAACACGAGTGTGTTTTAACGAAATGAGGCGAAGCAGTTGCATACATTATTTTATCTACATACATATTATAAGTACTCTAAGATGGATTCAGAAGCCGAAGGGAAACGACCAGCATAAAGACAACCAATTTTACTATGAGAACTTTCTTGTCTGTGGTGGTAGGTAAAATCTGTACTTCAATGTTATTACAGTATCGATTTTTGAGTTTAAATTTGGAACAGCTGTCATAGCAAATTCGTTGTCATAATGCTGGTCATGGATTTTGAACGCATTTTAGAGGACATGTGTGTACATAAAAATTAATTGCCATGGCTAGTAAATAAATAACTAACAATGTTTTTAAAAAATCATGTAAATACTAGTCAAACATCAAATCTTTAAAACATTCAAATCTTCCATCTTAACGTCATAACTCATAAGTCACTGTATACACTCGTCTACTTACTATCATCATCATATCAGCCGAAGGACGTCCACTGCTGGACATAGGCCTCCCCCAAGGATTTCCACGACGACCGGTTCTGCGCTACTCGCATCCAGCGGCTTCTACTGACTATATCTATGTAATAATTATGCGTGAATAACTCATGAAGTCACTACTCACGCATGACAGATGCGCCTAATGCTGTCGACTGTGTTATGCGACCACAGATCAGTAAACTCTGGTGCTGTGGTTGTGACTGCATCACCGGTTTTAACATATTTCACGAAATAAGGGTGTTACAGTGCTATCTAAACTGTAACTCCTTTTCTGTATTTATCTCGTAACGCGTGCCCTACTATCGATGTACAGTATGTGTTTAGTTAAGGCGCCTGATTAACTTAAGTAAATAAAAAACTTTTACTGAGCTGTTTCATCCCCTAACCCGTTTATTCGAGACCGAACCCGTTAATTCGAAACCCGACCCGTTAATTCGAGCCCCAACCCGTTAATTCGAGACCCAACTCATTAATTCGCGAGGCAGCGGATTATACCCCTCCACTCGAACTATCTAGTCCGATCAAAATCAAAATCAAAATCAAAAACAATTTATTTCAAATAGGTGTTTACACACACTTTTAAATAGTCAAAACAAAAAAAAATACAATAAAAATAAAATTACAAATAATGTCATGATTCAGATTACAGTCTCAGGTAATGGTATTTGTTATAGAATCAACATATATATCTTTGTCATTTACATAATCTATTATTTTATAATATCCTCTAGAGCACAAAACTTTTTTGACATGAGTCTTGAATTTATTCTCTGACAAACTAGTTACATTTTCTGGAATTTTATTGTAGAATCTTATACACTGCCCCACAAATGACTTTTTAACCTTACTCAGTCTCGAAAAGGCTATGTCTATTTTATTTACATTTCTTAAATTCAAATTATGCCTGTCACTGTTTTTAGGAAATAAATGCAAATTCTTACGAACGTACATGATGTTTTCATATATAAATTGACTAGCAACAGTTAAAATATTGATTTCTTTGAACTTATTCTGTAACGAGTCACGTGATCGCATCTGATAGATTGCGCGGATAGCTCTTTTCTGCAGGATGAAAATAGTTTCTATATCAGCCGCATGCCCCCACAGTAATATGCCATAAGACATTATACTATGGAAGTAACTAAAATACACACACTCGCAGTATCTACCTCCGTTAACTGTCTTATTTTCTTAACGGCATAAGCAGCTGAACTAAGCCTTCCCGCTAAAGTTTCAATGTGTGGTCCCCATTGAAGTGAAACATCCAAAGTTATACCAAGGAACACCGTGGTATTTACAAATTGTAATTTATTACTGTCTAATATTACACTATTATTGACCTTTTTTACATTTGGCAAACAAAATTTTATACATTTTGATTTCTTAGCATTTAATAATAAGTTGTTCACAGTGAACCAGTTCAGTATCTTTGAAAGAGTGTTGTTTACTTCGTCAATTTCGTTTTCTTTCCTATTCACTTTAAAAATAAGAGAAGTATCATCCGCAATCAACACAATATTTGACAGATGTTGCACCATAAAAGGCAAATCATTAACGTAAACAAGGAAAAGAAAAGGCTCTAATATGGAACCCTGGGGCACACCCATTTTCACTTTAGATCCAGATGAGTTCGTGCCATTCACTTGTACTTTTTGTATTCTGTTGTCTAAATACGAATTTAAAAGACTGAGAGCCCCTTCCTCTACACCATAATGCTTTAATTTCATAAGTAATGTTTGGTGTTCAACACAATCAAAAGCCTTAGATAAATCACAAAACACTCCAATTGCATTCTGCGATTCCTCGAAGGCATCATATATGTTTCGAATGAGTGCTACTCCTGCATCGGTTGTTGATCGTCCTTTAGTGAAACCGAATTGTTGGTTATGCAGTAGTTTGTTTTCTGTAAAATATTGTAGCATTTGGTTAAGCATAATCTTTTCAAACACTTTACTAAGAACTGGCAGCACAGAAACTGGTCTGTAGTTGCCTGGATCAGTTTTTGAACCAGATTTATATAAAGGTATCACTTTACTAAGCTTCATGAGATCTGGAAAGACGCCACTATCAATGCTAATATTAAAAAGACAAGCTAAATATGGCGCTAAAGTATCAATTACATTACTGATCAAGCTTACCGATAATCCCCAGAGGTCTTCAGTTCTTTTCACTTTAAGAGATTTAAAAGTTTTTACAATAGATTGTGGTTCAATTACTCTGAAGGAGAATTTTTGATCACAATTACTAACATTATCCTTTAGCAGTCTTTGAGCATACATGGGTGATGAGTTAAGGGCTTCAGTAGTCTTAAGTGGAATATTTGTGAAAAAAGTTTCGAATTCTTTGGCTACATCGGCATTCGAACTAAATTTACCTTGATCTGTTTGCAAAACATATTCTTTGTCGCGAGGTTTGACTTTACCTGTTTGTTTGCTAATGATATTCCAAACAGTTTTTATTTTATTATCTGAAAATTTTATTTTTCTAGCCAGATAATTAGATTTTGCTACGTGGCAAACCTGCTTAAAAATTTTTGAATATTGTTTCACATAATTTGTAAAGTTCTCCTCAAAAGTGTAAGTTTTTTTGTCATAAAGGTCAAACAAAGTTTGGCGACTTTTGTATATACCTGTAGTAGCCCATTCACTGAATTTAAATTTGATGTTACTGATTGTGGATTTAGACTTAAATATACTTTGGAATTCCCTATCCAGTACTGTAAAAAAATCATTGTAAAAACTGTTGGCTTGCACTTCATTATCAAAATCTGGTATGGGCAGTTTTTCATCTAGCACTGTTTTAAACTTTTCTATTCGATTAGCAGTGACCGGTCTCGTTTGAATTTTTATGTGTTCTGCAGAAATACTTACGGGAAAGCTAGCCATTACTCCGCTATGATCTGACCTCAAACAATTAAAAACCTTTTGATTTAAATAACAGCAATTACAAAATATGTTATCTATACATGTGGCAGAGGTCTTTGTTATTCTTGTGGGTTCCAGAAATACATAATTTAAATCAAATGACTTGAAGAGACATGTAATTCGAGTCGTCAAGGACTTTTGTTCCAACAAATCAACATTGAAATCGCCGCATACTATCACGGATTTACGGCTTTTACTAACGATATTTAATACATCTTCCATTGCCGATTCGAAGCTAACAAAGTTATCGTCATATGGGGGCCTATACACGCAAATAATGATGTGGTTCTCCAGCTCCACACAAGATAATTCCACAGTTTTTTCAATCGAAAGGCCAACAACGTCCTTCCGTTCTTTAAACTTTAGAGAATTTTTGGTAAATATAACGGAACCTCCACATTGTAAGGACTTTCGATTGAATGCACTGGCTGTACAATAATTTTCAAAACTAAAAAGCATTTCATGGTCTTTGAGCCAGTGTTCTGTTACACAAAAAATATCTACACAATACTTTTCCAGAAAAAGTTCTATTTCTAATTCTTTGCCGAGGAAGCCTTGAATATCCGAAGACCAAGACACATATGACCTCCCGATCAAATTTCAGCCAGCCTGGCAGCTCAGGGAGGAACCGATTCAGTGACACAACCTCTCCTTCACTAGCACAACAAATTTAGCTCCCTAAGCGGTAGCTCCCATCAGGAGCTCCCCGCGCAGTCCGCTTAGCGCCCTTTTTTCCCATCGCTTAAGTCGCACTGATCGGCTTTTAAGGTTACCAAGATACGAAAGCTTCAGGGGGTCTTTAGAGGATAAGTGCAGACTTAAACTGTGAGTCCCACATAACCAGTACAGCCGGCTTGCATGAGCATTTTCCCCTCCCTCCTCCGTTCCGAGAAAAAAAAAAGCTGGTCCGTCCATTCTCAATCTGTACCTACCGAAGGAAAAAAAACGTATCTGCATTATCAAGACGTGTTTTCTATCTCTCTCTTGGTCCTCAATTCTTCAAAAGGGTACAAAACCGAAGTTTCTACTTCCTCTTCCCTTACAAATATTTCTACGAAACTGTCAAATGTTCTCAACAAGCCATTTGTATTTTTTGTGTTTCTCCAACCACAAAGTCTTTTCGCGCATCTTGTGAACAACGAAAGTGGCATTTCACTTTTATGTGACTCCATTAGTCACACCGACTGAGTTCAGCCTGAAAGATGCGCAGGATTCTTGTGATTTGTATGCGAGAGGCTGATGTAGACGTCTGTTTCAACGGCGGCGGCCGCGAAGAGAATTTAACGAGGCCCTTGAGTGCGTGAGAAATTGTAACAATTTTACCATTGCAAACACGAAACATTTATTTTAGGCACTGTTTCCGTGTTTGGTATAATATGATTGGCCAAAAAATACATGTCAAGTTAGTATTTTCGGGT
Source organism: Coleophora flavipennella (assembly GCA_947284805.1). NCBI lineage: Eukaryota > Metazoa > Arthropoda > Insecta > Lepidoptera > Coleophoridae > Coleophora > Coleophora flavipennella. The sequence continues at coordinate 5,082,740 of OX369292.1, forward strand.
TACATTTTAGAAAAAAAACGTTACTATTGTAACAGGTACAAATACTAGCTATTGTATTTTACATAACAGTTACCTATTTATATTAGCCACTAGTCCTGCAAGTTGCAAAGAGGATATAAACTACTACGTTGTCCAACCAGTTAGTTTATTATATTCTCTTTGTTCCAGAGCGCGGAGTCTTCGTCTGAGTTTCATATGGCACTGCGTGCTGCTGCGTGCCTTTCGCTGTGGATATTATAATATTTAAGATCGATGGAATAAAACAATGTAAAGAGAGTTCCACGACTTTTATTGGAGTAAATCCCTGAAGGTTACACTATTTATTTATGTTACAAATGTAAAGTATAATATATTATTTAGAATATTATATTCTGTAGTTCCCGACTCCCGTGGGATCTGGAGAAAACTTTTTTCATACACTCGCTGATCGTAACCGAGCTGCGGAGCAACGGATTAAGGCCTTAAGATAGGTTAACATGTATCAACCTGCACGGATTGAGGCATCTCAAAGCCTTAAGGAGCGATATTTGTTTACATTGTTCGAAAATTCTAATGAAACATGACATTTGTTCCTACTAACTGACAGCCACGGGTACCATCCAACAGAATACCCGCGCTTCAAATCCCAGTCAGAACTAATATATATACTTTGTCCGAGCTTAGCTTAATAAAATTATACGGAGTTGGGTCACTGTGGTTGCAGTTTTACCTCATATTTATTGTTATAGATTAACCGCCTCCGTAGCTCAGAGGCAAAGTTCACTGGCTTTACACAGGAGGTCGCGGGTTCAATTCCCGGCGGGGTCAATTGTAAGACTCGGTTTGGTTGGTGGTAGGGCATTTTCTAAGCCCGCCTGGCTAGCTAATACCATCTTATCTAAGTCTTGCCACCAAATATCAATGTTGATATCATTGGTGTGTTCCGGCATGAAGATAAGATAGCCAGTTCCCCATTGCGTTGGGGAATCTTGGTAAGCCCGCTTCCATCCGGCAACATCGTCACTTACCACCAGGTGAGATGTTGTCAAGGGTTTACCGATTGTAAATAAAAAAAAAGTTATTACGTTTGTTTGGTTCTCCTGCGGATCTCCTCATTTCTAATTCCATCGCGTAGGGAAATTCCGAGCATAGCTCCATTGCCCTTTGGTTGACCTTGGCCTTCTTATGAGGAAGAGAACCAAAGCAACCGACATGGCTCACAGAATCGCTAAACTGAAGTGGCAGTGGGCAGGGCACACAGCTCGTAGAACAGAGGGCCGTTGGCGAAGTAAAGTTCTCGAGTGGCGACCGCGCACTGGAAAACGTACCGTAGCTTCTACGCTACGTCGCTAGGCCTCCCGCGCGGTGGACAGACGACCTGGCGAAGATCGTGGGAATCCGCTGGATGCGGGAACCGCGGGACCGGTGGTCGTTTTTCGGCTGATATGGTAGGTTTGTTTATACTTACATTGCAGTTTTTGTACTATTAATAACTATAACCAATAAAACGTATTTCTTACCATCATAGTATATATGAATATATTTGTAGTCATATATATAGTATTTAGGCTTTTATATGCAAAAACATAAATAAATAAATTCTTTAATATGATCCAAACTTCGCTAAGTAGTAGTTACAGTAATGAGGTTAGTAGGTCTCATTAGTAGGTATTACAAATTATTGTACAATAGTAAGTTTAATAGTTTCAAGGTAGGTAAAAGAAACTTTCAATATACTCCTCGCAATTTAAAAAATAATAATAAAATAAGGGTACATTACAATAGGTCAGTCATTGGTATATACAGGGTGACTTTTAATTAGTTCTTGATAACAAAAGATATGCATGTACTCGTGATTACAAAAAACTTTCCCAAAGAAACTATATGTCAAAGAAGAACAAAAATGTTTGGTCCTCGATACATAAAAAGTTATTAAATCGGCAAAAATGTATGAAAGACCAACATTTTTTTTTTCGTATTTGCGTATAGTTTGTTTGGGAAAGTTGTTTGAAATCACGAGTACATTCATATCCTTTGCTATCAAGAACTAATTAAAAGTCACCCTATATAAGGTCTAACAAAATTAGCTGAAACTATTTTTAGTGGTGCTTCTACCCATGAAACTGAACAACTTTCCCCATGAAACCCACAGTCAAATCTTTAAAAAAAAGTTGAACTTCCCATACTAAGTTGGCTGATCAGCTGATCGAGTTAGTATGGCAGAGCCAATTTTACTACAATTTACAATTTTACTACCCATGAAACTGAACAACTTTCCCCATGAAACCCACAGTCAAATCTTAAAAAAATGTTGAACTTCCCATACTAAGTTGGCTAATCAGCTGATCGAGTTAGTATGGCAGAGCCAATTTTTTTTGCGATTGACTATGGGTTCCATGGGGAAAGTTGTTCAGTTTCATGGGTAGAAGCACCAGTTAAAATAGTTTCAGTTAATTTTGTTACACCTTATATAAGTGGTGGTAGTAACATTACTCCTAAGTGGTTTATAGTTATTTTAAAGAGTCGTCACTAATTGTTATTTAATAACCGTTTGTTCTCCAAATAAAATAAAAATAAAATAAATAGGCAAGTTTCCGTTGGGTAAATTGTATAGATTAAGTAATGCTTGATGTAACACTTTTTAATTACTTTTCCCGTCGCCCGTCACAAAAACTCCAGAAAATAAATTTAAAACAAAGGGCTGAGACAAACAAGAAATGGAACACTGTCTTATTTAATTTTCACTTCCGCCCTCCTTAATTATAAAAGGTAAATTATTTTCGTGTCCATCCATATTTACGCTTGTAAGTAGGCATATCTCTCTCGTGAACTTGGTAACTGCGACGGTACTGATGTATTCAAGTTTTTTTTATTTTTTATTAATATTTTTATTTACGCGTGGTCGACTAAGGCCCAATCACCCTAATTCAGGGTAGGCTCGAGCCCCTCGGTGGGGACGTATATGAGCTGATATGATGATTTTTATTTACCTATTTTACTTCTATCTACACTAGTGTTACGAGCGTCGGTGGCGCAACGGCAAGGGCCGCTCCCTCCTATCCGGGAGGTCGTGGTTCGAGTCCTGCCACGTACCAATGTGTTTTCGAATTTTGATCTCATATGTACGTTTATCCGACGCTCTTACGGTGAAGTAAAACATCGTGAGGAAATCTGCTAAGAAACTCGAAAGTTGTGTGTGAAGTTGACCAACGCGCACTGGGCCCGCGTGGTCGACTAAGGCCCGATTGCCTTAATTCAGGGTAGGCTCAACAGTTTTCGAAAACCGATATAAGCAACTTTTACACGATATTTTTTTTATTTTTAGTATTCCTAGCTGAAACTGTTTTGTCGAAAGAGTATTTTCTTTCACAAATGAATCTAAAATGGACTTTAGTCCCGTTCGTAACAAATGTACGAAAATTTAATAAAAGCCGAACTGATGACCATTTTTAACTATGATTTTGACTGTATTTGCTTTTATAATCATATATAAAATGATTTTTATTTGTCCCGAGTGAAAAAGAGAAATCCCGTATTTTTTAAGATTTATGATCTTGAGGCAAAAAAAAAGTTGGCAACCCTAATCTACACATCTTAGGTGGAACTTTTGCTACATATGCGTGTAGTTCCAACTATAGCAGGTTAAGTCTAGCTCCAGAATAGACGTGACCTATAAAATATATCACATAAGCTACGTAGCAGGATTCGAATCACAACCTCCCGGACAGGAGGCGGTGGCCCTAGCCGTTACGCCACCGACACTACGACGACTATAGCATAAGCTATATATAGCATAAATGACATACTACACCCAAAAGTGTGTTCTCTAAAATACACAATCAATCCTAAATAATACTTGCAAAGGCAATTTTTGCTGTAAATAGCACACCATTGACTGCGGGCGGCTGCGGGGGGGCGGTACAGGGTGTTCTAAAAATAGACGACCGCCAGTGGGGCAAGGCCGCGCTCCCGCCCCGCTTCCCGGACGTCCCGGGTAGGCTTGCCAGACGTCAGGATTTGTCCTGACGTGTCAGGATTTTTAGGCACCAGTCAGGATTCCGGCCGGACTTTGACAATGTCAGGATTTTTTTGATTATTTACGTGTTTATTGGTCTTTTATCAAGCAGCCCATGGACTATAATAAATGGTGATTTTTTTTCATTGTGTGCAGAGTTAGAGTGGACTCAATGGCAGATTGTGAGTCGGAAAGTGACCGGTTGGCCCTCAAAAGGAATATTATAAGTGGTGTTTTATTGCTATGACTACTGTGCGTAGTCAAACCTCGCCCGTTTCAGTAAAAAGTCAGGACTATTTGATAAAAATCAGGCTTTATGTCAGGACTTTTCAATTTACATCTGGTAACCCTAGTCCCGGGTCGCAGGTAGGGATTACGAACATCCTTGTGATTAATCCCGGCGTGTTTGCGACTCCACTAAAGAGTAGGCTTAGCGCACTCGAGGTGAATCTGAGGGCTCTTCAGACTCCAGTATTTGGTGATCTCGTGGTGGATACACGTGTGATGTAATTATACACGATTGTTTATACTCATAACTCTAAATTGGATCCTGTTCAGTAATCCTTACTGAATATTATAAATGTGTTTGTTTGTTACCTTTTCACGCTTCAACGCCTTGACCAATGTTCATGAAATTTGGCATGCAGGTAGCCTGTGTCACGAGAAAGGACATAGGCTACTTTTTATCCCGTGAAAATAGCATAGTCCGATGCAGTTCCTGAGGGAACTGAAAATATTCTCTTTTTTTGGTTAATTTCTTTTCCATCGCAACGGCCATTGTGTGATTTTTTTCACAGAGATGGTCGAGGGGGTGGGAAATGACATGATTTACTAATAAGCATATGCTGACATAGTTCCCGAGGGATCTGGAGAAAATCCATGTCCACGCTCACCTTCGAATACGGTCATAAAAACGATGTCCACGCGGGCGAAGCCGCGGGCAAAAGCTAGTGAGTACATAAACAGAGTCACAGAGCTTGTGATAATGTTCTGTAAGTAAATCATTTAGAACGTCTAGTTTATGTAAATGTTTCGAACGAGTATGTCTTAGCTCAGGGATGGCGAACCTTTAGGATCAACGTGCTATTTTTTTCTAAAGAAGTACCTATTTAATAAGGCCATGACGTGCCGTCAAATATTTTTTGCTTATTAGTGACTAATGGGAAAAACAACTCAAAACTTTTCTTTCATTTACTACCAATAAAATACATTTTGCACTGATAAGTTATAAATGTTTCAGTAATTAGTAATAGTAAGTAATTAGCGTACTTAGCAAATTAAAGTAACATTAGTGTGTACTTGGCATACTAACTTTTATTGTTTCAATCAATTCCAACTATTTTCTTGTTACAATAAGCTAAGCTAACAGCTGGATCTGCAGAATAGAGGAGCAACTTATACGTTGTAGGTGGCTGACGGCTGTCTCAGCAACATATTAGATTCAGTTGAATGTGCATACCAGTATCACTATTTCTGGCTTTAAAATAGATAATTTGTAAAAGAAAAAGAAAACAATGGCATTAACGACAAATTGTGATTTTGAATTTAGGTTTCATATATACGTTTATCCGACGCTCTTACGGTGAAGAAAAACATCGTGAGGAAACCTGCACACGCCTGCGGAGAAACTCGCAGGTTGTGTGTGAAGTCGACCAACCCGCACTGGGCCCGCGTGTTCAACTAAGGCCCGATCGCCCTAATTCAGGGCAGGCTCGAGCCCCTCGGTGGGTCGTAAGTATATGAGGGCTGATATGATGAAGGTATTACTTCTCGTGTCATATTTAATGACATTATTTGCTTTTTAATCTTTTTATCGTATTTCTTAACAAAATATGAAAAGTCCGTAATAACAATGTCAAAAAGTGAAACAAAAATTAAAATCGGCCAAGAAATACGGAAGATATAAGGATAATGAAGCATACGGAAGAAATGAGATCGCAGCCGCGGTAAGAAATCATTTTTTTTATTGATGATAATTTTATTTAACAGGTAAGTACACAACTGTTAAACAACAAGCAAGCTTTGGTACTTGAAAACATTTAGCAAAGCAAATTGCTTTCTTATCGAAATTATCGTCTATTCTTTCCTTTTGATTGCCTACTCAACACATCTGCCACTGCTACTAGGGCTGCTTCCAATCGAGAAATTGAACGATTTTCATCATCATCGTCATCACCATCATCATATGAGACGAAAGACGGCCACTGCTGGACAAAGGTAGTTGGGGCAGTAAAGTTGTCGAGTGGTGACCGCGCACCGGAAGACGTAGAAGTCAATTGTCAATTTGCAAAAAAAAGGAATCCTTACACAAATCGATTAGTTTAATATCCAATTATATCGCAACTACAAAATTTTATTCGTCGAGTTTTTCAGTTTCACGTGTAAAAATACCCTTTTTGTGTTTTCAGAGCATCCTGTATAATGAAATAATTAAAAAATACCAAGACTGAGCTAATGGACCGGTAATGATAGCCCATTCTTTTCTTCTAGCTCAAGCCTAATGTGACTTTCAACCGGTTTAATTATGGATTACTACCGTGACTGCCTCAGTTTTTTAATGGTCTCAAATGGGGATCTCTTTTTATGAGTACCTATCTAGAAAAAGCTCAGCCGTTTGTTTCCAATTACATGAAAGTCTTAAAAACGAGATAATAAAACAACTTTTTACAGGCAATTGGTACAGATTCAAATTATTTTGTTATTTTGCGTTGGGGAATCTTGGTAAGTGCGCTTCCATTTTCGGCATCATCGTCTCTTACCATCAGGTGCGATGATTCGAAGGGCTTATCAATTATAGATAAAAAAAAGGATTTTATCGTTTTGTACTAAAACTAAGGCACTTTGGTTTTTAAAATCATCATCATTTCAGCCGAAGGACGTCCACTGCTGGACATAGGCCTCTCCTAAGGATTTCCACGGTTCTGGGCTGCCCGCATACAGCGGCTTCCCGCGACCTTCGGCAGGTCGAGTGGGAGGTAACGAGTCAGGAGGCCTGCATACGATACGTTTTCTGTTGCGCGGTCGCTATTTGAGAACTTTACTGCCCTAACGGCCATCTGTTCTACGAGCTATGTGCTCCGTCTACTGCCACTTTAGTTTAGCAATAAGAGCTATATGTCGGTTACTTTAGTTCTCCTTTGGATCTCCTCGTTTCTGATTCGATCACGCACAGAAACTCCGAGCATAGCACGCTGCATTGCCCTTCGGGTGACCTTGAGCCTTCTTATGAAGCCCATAGTAAGCGAAAATGTCTCAGTTCCGTATGGCATCACTAACAAAACACACTTTTTTTATTTACAATTGGTAAACCCTTGACAACATTTCACCTGATGGTAAGTGACGATGTTGCCGAAGATGGAAGCGGGCTTACCAAGATTACTGGCTATCTTATCTTCATGACGGAACCTACCAATGATATCAACATTGATATTTGGCGGCAAGACTTAGATAAGATGGAATTCGTTATACAGTTCAGTTGACTCAACCTCAACGGAACATTTTTCCCATTAGTGCAGTTGTACAGTTCAGTTGACTCATCCTCAAAGGAACATTTTTCCCATTAGTGCAGTTAACATTTTACTCATGAACTAGTAGAAACAAAATTGCATTGTTCGGTTTTTTACATTTCCCTAGGTAATTTTTTTTATTCATAATTTGTAAGCCCTTGGCATGATGGCATCATCTCACCTGATGGTAAGTGACGATGATGCCGAAGATGGAAGCGGGCTTAACAAGATTCCCCAACGCAATGGAGAACTGGCTATCTTGTCTTCAAGCCGGAACACATCAATGTTACTAACACTGATGTTTGGCGGCAAGACTTAGATAAGATGGTGGTAGCTAGCCAGGCGGGCTTAGAAAATGCCCTACCACCAACCAAATCGAGTCTTACATGTTGACCCCACCGTGAATCGAACCCGCGACCTCCTGGTGTGAAGCGAATGGACTAACCATAACAATACGGAGGCGGTTAATGTTACGAGTTACGGCGAGAACATTGTTTATTTTCACGAGCATTCGCCATAAAATAACAACCTCAGCTAGATACACGCACCGCAGCAAAATAAACGGCATATCTTTATGATTTTTTTTTATTCACAATAAGCCCTTGGCATCATCTCACATTACCATTATGTAATAGAACGGCGTATTAATTTTGCAATAAACTGAAAGTGTAGTTTTTTAAAATCCACAATTGGTAGGTAAGCCCATGGCATCATCTGATGCCGAAGATGGAAGCAGGCTTACTAAGACTCCTTAATGAAATGTAGTACTGGCTATCTTATATTCAAGATGGAACACATCAATGATGTTAACATTGATGTTTGGCGGCAGAAATTAGATAAGATGGTGGTAGCTAGTCTGGCGGGCTTAGAAAATGCCCTTCCACCAACTAAACCGAAGCACAAATAATATCGTCAATTTAAACGTTTGTTCCCATTAGTCCAGTTATACAGTTCAATTGACTCAACCTCAACGGAACATTTTTCCCATTAGTGCAGTTAACATTTTACTCATGGACTAGTGGGAATAAAATTGCATTATTCGGTTCATTACATTTCCCTAGGCAATGTTACGGGTTACGGCGAGAACATTGTTTATTTTCACGAGCATTCACAATAAAATAACAACCTCGGCTAGATACACGCACCGCAGCAAAAAAAACGGCATATCTTTCTGAATTATGTAACAGTTAATAAACTTAAAAGTTGCGTTTTTTTAACGCACAATTGGTAAGCCCTTGGCAACAATATGGAAGCGGGCTTACCAAGATTCCTCAACGCAATGGGGTACTGGCTATCATATTTATTTATTTATTTTTTATTTATTTGTTAGAACACAAACAGCCATACATATGTAGTTTAATTATATACATTTAGTTATAAATAGACCTGGAGGTTCATAAATTAAAGTAAAGAAATATTACAGTTTTGAGCACAATGACAAATACTTATATAAAAAAATAATATATCTTTAAGCTGGCTTTTAGCGGCAAGCCTTAGATATTTTGATTATTTTTGACGTTAATTACTCCTAAACGATTGAAAACCCAAGGTTGAAAAAAAACTCTTATTGTTGATGATTTTCCTTTAAGTCAAAAGCTATTACAAACACGATTGAGCAGTTTTGGCTCGATAGAAAAAAATCCCAAAGATAGGTGTACACCGTTACTTTCAACTCTACTTATGACTAATATTTTGCAGTATAAATAAAAAAAAATATACAACAATATTTTTTATGATAATAAAAGTGAGAAATGTTATTATTTTGTATTATACTTTCATTCAGAAAATTGAAACTAATCGAAAAAACATTGAAAAAGTGCAAAAGTTTGGATATTTTCTTTACACGTAAAGAAATAAACAGAGACAATTGTTCCAATCAATGCTTCGCCTAAAATTTTTATGAAGGTCGCAACACATTCAATACTCGTGGGCCTCGCAAAAGCATACTAATATGTACAGAGGACAGCACATCAAGCTAGACACTTTGGACTTTGTACCGTTCTTATGCCGTATGCTTACGGATCAGAATCGCACTACGAGTGTCTAGCTTGATGTGCTGGCTTCTGTACTGTTCAGGAGGCCATATTTTGCTTTATCTTTGGATGTAACAGATAATTGCACACGTAATGTTTTTTACGGAAGAGTTATGGGCTTTTAACACCTGGATATAGAGATTCTGAGTTACGACGAGTTAAATAAACGTGGAATTCGAAATTCGGATGAAACATTGTACAGCTGGATTTTAATAAAAACGTGGCTTTAGTTTTCATGGTTCCGGGGCCAAATGGCAAAAACGGAACTCTTATAATTTTGTCGTGTCCGTCAGTCTGTCAAAGGTAGTTTTCTATGCCACTGTAAGACCTAATTAAATTTAGTATACACATACTCGTCCCAAATACCGCAGTGTCTCAAGACTAAAGTCTTTGACCAGTGTGTGTTGCCAGCGACGACTTACGGAACTGAGACATGGTCGCTTAGTGCCTATATTATTCCGATTTTTATGGTCGCTTACTATGGGCCTCATAAGAAGGCTCAAGGTCACCCAAAGGGCAATGGAGCGTGCTATGCTCAGAGTTTCTCTGCGTGATCGAATCAGAAACGAGGAGATCCGCAGGAGAACTAAAGTAACCGACATAGCTCACAGAATCGCTAAACTGAAATGACAGTGGGCAGGGCACATTGCTCGTAGAACAGATGGCCGTTAGGGCAGTAAAGTTCTCTAATAGCGACGGCGCACCGGAAAACGTAGCATAGGCCTCCTACGCGGTGGACCGACGTCCTGGTGAAGATCGCGGGAAGCCGATGGATGCGGGTAGCGCAGGACCGGTCGTCGTGGAAATCCTTGCGGGAGGCCTTTGTCCAGCAGAAGACTTTTTTCGGCTGAAATGATGATGATGATGATGACACATATTTAGATTTAAACGGAACCTCCATAATTTCTTCGTGTCCGTACGTCTGTCAAAGATAATTTTCTCTGCCACTATTAGATCTACAGTACAGTAATGAAAGGTCATTGGGCAGCATAGTATGAAACCTATACCCACGGCCTACAGAAAAAAAATTAGGTAGGATGTTTAGATAAACGTCTCTAGTTAACGAATATATATGTCGCATTAAAGCAGTTAATGGGATTCAAGCCAAAAGCTTAAAAAAGAAAAATATAATATTGAGGTTAAAACTTTCGTGTTAGCAACGTGACAGAACGTCCTTAAACGTTCTTGAGGTAAAAAAAATAGATGGAGCCTATTGCTAGTGAAAAGCAGAGTTGTACAAATCGATGGAGCCTCTTGCTAGTGAAAAGCAAAGTTGAAAAAATGGATGAAGCCTCTTGCTAGTGAAGAGCAGAGTTGAAAAAATCGAAGGAGCCTCTTGCTAGTGAGGAGCAGAGTTAAAAAAATAGATGGAGCCTCTTGCTAGTGAGGAGCAGAGTTGAAAAAATAGATGGAGCCTCTTGCTAGTAAGGACCAGAGTTGAAAAAATCGATGGAGCCTATTGCTACTGAAAAGCAGAGTTGTACAAATCGATGGAGCCTCTTGCTAGTGAAAAGCAAAGTTAAAAAAATCGATGGAGCCTCTTGCTAGTAAAGACCAGAGTTGAAAAAATCGATGGAGCCTCTTGTTAATGAAGAGCAGAGTAAAAAGAAGTGATGGAGCCTCTTGCTAGTAAAGACCAGAGTTGAAAAAATCGATGGAGCCTCTTGTTAATGAAAAGCAGAGTTAAAAAAATCGATGGAGCCTCTTGCTAGTAGAGTACGGAGTTGACAAAATAAATGGAGCCTCTTGCTAGTGAAGAGCAGAGTTGAAAAAAAAGATGGAGCCTCTTGCTAGTAAAAAGCAGAGTTGAAAAAATCGATGAAGCTTCTTGTTGATGGACAGCAGAGTGAAAAAAAGCGATGGCGCCTCTTGCTAGTGTAGAGCAGAGTTAAAAGAGGCTCCATCGCTTTTTCTCACTCTCCTTTTCATTAACAAGACGCTTCATCGATTTTTTTAACTCTGGTCTTCACTAGCAAGAGGCTTCATCCATTTTTTCAACTCTAGTCTTCACTAGCAAGAGGCTCCATCTATTTTTTCATTTCTGCTCCTCCCTAGCAAGAGGCTTCATCGATTTTTTAAACTCTGCTCTTCACTAGCAAGAGGCGCCATCGCTTTTTTTCACTCTGCTGTCCATCAACAAGAAGCTTCATCCATTTTTTCAACTCTGCTTTTCACTAGCAAGAGGCTTCATCGATTTTTTTAACTCTGGTCTTCACTAGCAAGAGGCTTCATCCATTTTTTCAACTCTGCTTTTTACTAGCAAGAGGCTCCATCTATTTTTTCAACTCTGCTCCTCCCTAGCAAGAGGCTCCATCGATTTTTTCAACTTTGCTTTTCACTAGCAAGAGGCTCCGTCGATTTGTGCTTCACTAAAAATGTTTTATTTACGCATTTATATATTTTTTTTACATTTTATTCCCATGGTTTAAAAAAAAAAAAATATTTGTAATGAAATGTGGGTTAATACTTAACAATTTAAAACTAATTTGGTTTTTGTAGGATAACTTTAGTTAACCGGGTCAGATTTTGCCCAATGACCTTTAACACTTGTATTTGAAGTAGCATTTACGAAACATTGAGCTGCAAAGTGACGCTTTTCGTGTCCATATTTTAAGCAACGTGACTAAAAATTCTGAAAAAAAAACCAAAACTAGACTTTACCAAAAATGGACAAACGAAAATTTATTTGCTCACAAAAAAATTACACCCACTTCAATAAAAATGGAAGTTTTTTTTACTGCAACTTCTCATCTATTAGACGTACAGTAAAAAAATTGATGGTTATTTTAAATTAAATCGCCAAATAAAAAAAACCGGCCAAGTACGAATTGGACTGCATACGAAGGGTTCCGTACCATCGTACAAGAAAACGAACTCACATTTCTTATTTGTTGTTGTAGCGGTAATAGAAATGCACACACTGTGAAAGCACGTGAAAGATTTCAACCTTACCTACCTAGAGATATACATATATATATGGTTCATGATATACAACTCGCTGACAGATAGACGGACGAATAGATAGACCCTAAAAATAGTTATTTAGTCAAATAAATAAATTTAGGGGTGCCTCCCATACAAGTGAAAGGGGCATGAAAAAAAAATTTGAGCAATCCCTTGTGTAGTAGGGTATCATTAAATTGTTTTTTTTTCAGAATATATTTATATAACATATATTTCGGATCATCAGAAGAGTTTTGGCCGGATCTAAGAAATAAACTCGTCTTTGAGAAGTTTTGGAGTGTACAATCAATATTCACACACGTTTGCAACACGAGGCTTCACGATGATTCGGATGAAAACCGATTATTTCATAGACTGCGATGAGTTCGGCACGGGACTGGCTTCCCAAGTTGACAGTTCTGCTGCTCGATCAAAAGCGCTCGTAAAATAATTGGCGCCTCTGTCGTAGCCTCTGTAGGTTGGCTGCATTGTCATTTAATAGTTCGATAATCGCAACGATTCTGATTGGCTAACAAACATGTAACAACACTACCAACTAAAACTGAGTTCCGGTCTCGCACAGACCACGCCTTGGCCAAAGATGACTATTATTACTACCCTAGCTAACCGCTTGACGTTTCAAGATAAAACACAAGGTGCTTCGACGCATGCATAGATGACGCCCCGTCCTTGCGCTCCAACATATATAAACAGTTCCGTTCTCAAGATATAACTAGTCAAAGTTGTTATAGATTTCTCTGGCCTTTCTATATTTTTAAGGTATCCTGATACAATCACTTTCGAAGTAATAACTTTAATTAAAACCCTACAGTTTGCGTGACCCAACTCGCGCCCGGCCGATTTTTTAAAATATAAAATTGTGCGAGTGAGCGTTAAAGCGTTAATGGGAAGTAAAGCTTTAATAACATGTATAGCATGATATCGTACAATTTTCACTTCTTTGTTCAGCGGCGTTTCATTTGCAAAACAAATACAGAGTGTTTTTTTTTACACCGAGCAAGCCGTTAAGGGTGGCCTCTACTCGTGAAACTGAACAAATTTCCTGAAACCCATACTAAATTCGCAATGTTTTTAGACTTTTCATAGAAATCGATCATTCCGATTAGTCAACTTTTTTTGCGATTTCAGTATGGATTTCTTGGGGAAAGCTGTTCAGTTTCATGAGTAGAGCCCACCCTTAACGGCTTGCTCGGTGTTAGAAAAACACCCTGTGTAGCAGCTAATAATATTACATGATTTAAATAAAGTTAAAAATAATATACAGGGTGTAACAAAATTGGTGTAGGTCCCGTTAACTAGAGGTTCTACTCGTCATGCTAAACAACTTTTTCCAAGGAACCCATAGTCAATACCCAAAAAAATAAAATTTGTGCCCTTCATACTAAAATGCACAAAATCGGTTGATCAGCTGATCGATTTGTAAGAAGAGTAAAAAAAATATAACGTTTTCAGCAAAGTCGTAGAACAAAAGTTGTTCAGTATGATGAGTAGAAGCCCCAGTTAAAGGGACTTACACCAATTTTGTTACACCCTGTATACAATGAGCTCAGACGTACAATATCGTAGATATGTCGCAGGCATATTGTGTGATTCGTTATTTTAGATACGGTCAGGCAAATTATATAATGGCGAGGGCGGAGAGCTTTGAGGGATCTTTGAGGGTTTAATCAAACAAACCTGACCGAACATACAATCTGCCGTACGGCATTTTGAAAATTTGCCTGTCTCGGCATTTTGCAATCTGCGTACAGAATTTTACATTTTGCTTAAAATTAATTTTACTTTTGTGTAAAAGGACACGGATGAATTATTACAAATTACCTGAATCGGCGTATACAGCATTTTAAATTTTGCCTGACCGTTTACATACGGACTAATAATACAATTTGCCTGACCATATGTACACACACACACACCACATGCACACATACAACACACTCATACTTCGTTACACAAACACTTAAAATAAACACAAAACATAGATACACAAGCTTTTCTTTTTCTACATTTTTGTTTCCCTAATATCATGTTTACATGTGTTCACATTGTTTATTATCACACTTTTGTTATGGAAGTGTGAGTCCTCCTGACACATGTTTACAAAAAAAACCTAAAAGGAGGTCTCAACCTCTATTTTGAAATGTTGTAAAAGTGACCTAATAAACAATTTTTATTTTTTTTTAAATTTTTAATATGTAAAATCACTAATCATACTATTTTCCTGCCACATAGATATTGAGTTTCATACAACAACTATAACAAAAAGTGGGGATAACGCTTGTTCTCAATTATACATAGTATGCATCTTTACCAGTGGTGATCTCGAATTATATTTCGACACTTGATAGGAGGCCATCACTGTAATCAAGACAGGGGCATTTGAGACATGTCACAGCACATTTCAGCATGTTGACGGTAAGTCTGCCAACGCGTGACTTTTATTATTTATTTATTATACGAAAAAATGAGTACATAGATAAACATTAGACCCACAAAACTGAATGATCAGTTTGTCTGTGGGATCGACAGTCTCACAATTATACATTACAATCATAGATATGACGTAACTGTGGTAACTAGATTCTAAGTGAATCGGTACGTCGTAGGCAAGAGCCAAACTCCCTTACAGGCTGTTCAGGATAATTTTTTAACAAATTTTTATATTTGACTATAAGCAAAAAAGACTGTAAGGAAAACTCTGCTCCATCGTGATCGGAGCAGAGTTTTTTATACCCCGGTTTTAAAGCGCTAACACTATATCTACCTTTTATTTTTCATCTCAGACTTTTACCTTTTATCTCAGACAATGAATGAGTTTTTGCAATAGAAACTAGAAAAATCCTATATTAAAAGGTATAAAAAGTGAACTGCATAATTATCCGGCACATTGTAATGGCTGGTGCTGGTGCCGGCGGCAAAACTCTTGCGCTAAACTAACGAGCTGCTGCTTGCACTCGCTTCGGCCTATTTTCTACAGAATTTACTGTATTTGTGTTAAGGCAGTATTATTACAGATTTTCGTTATTTTTGACGTCAATTACTCCTAAACGATAGAAAACCCAAGGTTGAAAAATAATACCATTGTTGTTGATGATGTTCCTTAAAGTCAAAAGCTATTTGAAACACGATTGAGCAGTTTTGGCTCGATAGAAAAAAATCTCAAAGATAGGTCTACACCCTTACTTTCAACTGTAGCTATGACTAATATTCTGAAGTATAAATTTAAAAAATATATACAACAATATTTCTTATGATTATACAAAGTGAGTAATGTTTATTATTATTTTTTATAGTTTCATTGTAGTTTTTGATTGAAACGAAAAACCGTTGAAAAAGTTAAAAAGTGTGGTTATTTTCTTTACTCTTTACACGTAAAGAAAAAGATAAAGACAACTGTTACAGTCAATACCTTGCCTTAATTTTTTTAGCGCATGTGTCTCATTTAGGCTGCGGCACACCCCGGACACTGCATACAACGGTCGTGATATGACATTTCTAAAAACAAATGACGGAGCAAACAAAATCACGGCAAAATCCTATGCGTTCGAGAACCAAACTATAACCAATCTGTATCAATCTGGTTGACGATGGAGTGAGGTCTGAATCTAGAGAGTGGCAGGGAATGTCCATACTGTATGTTAGTAATAATATTTATTAGTAATAATATATTTGGCTAATTAGTTCACTGTTTGTGTCATCTATAGAAAAGTTTTTGGCCTTTGTCCAGCAGTGGACGTTGTTATGATGATGATGATGATGATGATGAAACGAGCAAACTCCAATAATCCTCCTCCTTCTCCTTTTCAATCGCTTCCTCACTGCTGAGGATCGTAACTTCACTTTATTTTGTCGTTAGTCCGTCTCTAAATATTAGGGTTTTCCGCTTTGGGCAGTATGGTGATGATGTGGATATCCTATTGTTCGGGTATATGGAAACTTGAGCCTCCTAAGAACCCTTAAGCGAAAAAATCAAAAACGGGCTCGATAACCAAAACTGGTAGTAGAGATTTTCCTCGATCAACTCCGCTACACTCAGCTGTGCTTCGCTCCACCTGACCCTACTATTCGCTCCAATCTAGAGTTAGCGATAATTATGAATAATATATGCAAGTGATAAATTTTAAGTGGAAATAGAGCATTTAGTTAGTGTAAATAAAATTTGCGTTTGACGTCTACGCGCTACGCAGAAGTTTTGTGCTATGGCTACGACGACGACGCTACGACCCGCCTTAACCCTTCCACGAGCAACGCAACAACAGTGAACAAGAGAAAACTGAACCTTATTCGAGGTCAATACAGTTTAATATTGACATAGCATCCCTGGCAAACATGTTGCCAATGCTAGTGAAAGGGTTAGACGAGTGTGTGAGCCTTCTATAGCTCGTTAAATAGGTAGTTAGGTAGGGTCGCAATTGCAATTAAAGATTTTCTACGAAATATAAAATGAGTAATTAAATTCACTTGACTGGCAATTCAAACCTCACTGACTGACCGCCCAAACTGACAGCTGTCACTTCCACAGATTCAACATGTTTTTAATTAAGGGTTGTTCACCGGTTTACATGAAATTAGAAGTAAGTGTGTGTAATAGTGCAAATTATTTCCGAAAAACCTAGGCACAGATTTTAGCTTTAAAGAGTTTTAATATTAAAAGCCAAATACTCAAATAAATTTGAAAATATACACGGTTCCACATTCAAAAAGGTGAGCACAATAAAATCTTATTGTTTGGTAAAAACTTTAGTTCGTTATATTCTCTTTGGTTGTTTGGATCGAAAAATAAAAGACGATTCTGGGACCTTGACACAGATGAGATACTAGTTACTTCGTAACCTTGACTCCACCTACAAAGTTCATGCACAGATCAACGTCAAAACACCAAAAGGATCTATCGTCACCCGAAATACGGCTTCATTCCTAATCGGTCTCCTGGAAGTGTCTCTAAAATCGATCGCAAGATTTGAACTAAACAATAAACATACATACATAAATACATACACGCATATATACATCACATCAGCTCATATATACGTCCCCACCGAGGGGGTCAAGCCTACCCAGAATTAGGGCGATCGGGCCTTAGTCGACCACGCGGGCCCAGTGCGGGTTGGTCAACTTCACACACACCTTCGAGTTTCTTCGCAGATGTGTGCAGGTTTCCTCACGATGTTTTCCTTTACTGTAAGAGCATCGGATGAGATCAAAATTCGAAAACACATTGGTACGTGGCAGGACTCGAACCATGAGCTGCCGGATAGGAGGTAGTGGCCCTTGCCGTTGCGCCACCGACACTGTTTATAGTTTACTCATTACAAGTTAAATAAAAGCTTTTAATTAATAAATTATATATGAAAACTTGGCGTAATATATTATGGAGTCATTTTTGCTATTTAAATGAGTTAATTAGAAGACGAAACATAAATTTATTAAGATTTCCGGCCAAGCGTCTTCCCCTCGACGTGAATATACCGAAACGCGTTTTTTTATTCTAAAGAAAATTACTAAAGAGAGACGGAAACTGTCAATTAAGGAATCAATTAATCTACATCACATTATCTCAACAATGGCTTTGGTACCAAATTGATAGATGTATAGTTTTAGAAATACAGCTATCGACATTGCATGAAAATTTAAAAAAAAAAACACTGCATCTATGATAAAATATTTTTTTAAGAATATATTAACGTCTCTGGCAAAAGCCCTTTTAAGCCAGTCTTCATTGAATAATCTTTATTTGTTTTTGATTTGCAATGCTAGTGCCGGTGCATTACAAATATTCTCTGGAGTTCTTGACAGCATTTGCAGCAGCCTCATTCTGAGGTGGAACACCCGGTTGCAGTAGGGCGTCTACAAAACTGCAACTAGTGCAAATTGGGTTTTCACGTCCTCCTTCATTTTATTTTCTTGGTCTTCACATTGCTCACGTGCACCAGACGATTTTTTAAAAAACACACCACTTTTTTAAGCAAATTCTAGCAGAAAACAATGCAAAAACAATAAAATGAAACTACGAATGCGTTCACCACAAATCCCGCCAAAAACTCCATGATGTATTAAATAACCTTAGACAGTGTTGCCAACCAAGTTTTAGTAAAACCAATGACGGAGGGACAGACAGACGAACACGCGGGTGATTCTATGTCATATGGCCCATATACGTCCCCATCAAGGGGCTTGAGCCCACCCTGAATTAGGACGATCGGGCCTTAGACGAACACGCGAGCACAGTGCGGGTTGGTCGACTTCACACACAACCTTCGAGTTTTATCACAGGCGTGTGCAGGTTTCCTCAACTCAAAAGTTGACAAATTCAAGTACCTCGGCTCAACCATCTCGAACGATTGCGCTATCGATGCCGATGTACCTACCGCATCAGCACCGGTTGGTTGAAGTGGCGGGAGCTTTCTGGTGTAATTATGAATATATGTGACAAGTGAATGTCGATACGTGTGAAATGGAAAGCGTTTAAAACCGCGGTCCGTCCCGCCCTCATTAACGGCGCTGAATTAGGCTCTGATAAGTACCTACAAATTGGCGCAGCCTGCAGGCCGCGCTCCGCTCGTCAGCGCTAGAACGCCGTACAGTCGCCGCCGCAATTCGCGCGCCGCAAGTGTACGCAGTTATAACCACTAAGTCGAGCGCCTTAATACCCATGTTTCCGTGTATTGTCTGACAGTGGGAAGGAGTAGGTGAATAAATGCGTAGGTATTTTCTTTTTATAAGGAAGTGCAATATCTGTTACGAAGTAACTAGTATCTCATTTGTGTACAGCATTCAGTGCTGGCCCCTGAAAAAGGTTCATGGCGATCAAATGCATATTACCGAGATGAGGACGTTGAGATGGGCGGGAGGAGTCATCCTGATGGACAGAGTGAGGAACAATCATATTCTTGGCAGCTTTAAAGTTCGCCCTATCGAAGACAAGCTATCCCAGACGCGGTTGAGGTAGTATGGCCATGTTATGAGGCGGCTAGAGGATTATATGAGCAGGAAGGTTCTGACGCTTGATACCACCCCAAAAAGGCGAGGAGGACCCCTACTTACTTGGCAGTCAGTCATCAACAACCACCTGAAGAAGACTCAAGCAGATGACTCGACGACCCAAGACAGACGTGCCTGGCGAAAGATGACTAGGAGAGCCGACCCCAAATGAAATGGAATAAGGCTAGGCAAAGAGAGAGAGAGTGTGCAGGTTTCCTCACGATGTTTTCCTTCACCGTAAGAGCATCGGATAAATGTACATATGAAATCGGAATTCGAAAACACATTGGTACGCGGCAGGATTCGAAACAAGACTTCCCGGACAAGAGGTAGTGGCCCTAGCCATTACGCCACCATGCTCTAACGATCCTTCCGTTTTTATCTTTTGTGGCACGGAACCCTAAGGCGCTTTGCACACGACGGGGCGGGACAGTCTTTTTGACAGCGAAGCAATAAAGACCGCGTCTGCCCGTCGATGCCCGCGGCTGCCCTCGCCGCGTACACAAAGCACACGTGGGACAGAGGCGGTCAGTTCAGTACGTTCGTTCTAGTGAAGCGTGGTACGGACTGAGCTAGTCGCCCCGCGCCGCCGTCTGCGTTACTGCATACACACTGGTTTGCGTGATCTATGGCGTGCATCTACGGGCATGCCGCACCGCCAGTGCCGGTCACCTGCGGCGCGGTCTTTTTGTCCTCCATGTGCGTTCGTAGTATAGGATTCCCTTTGTGCTATCGTTGGCGGCGAAATTGACCGGCCCGCCCCGCCCCGCCGCGTCATGTGCAAAGCGCCTAAAAAGCATTTATTCGACAGAGTCGCCAATTAAGTAAATTAAAACATAATCCCAGTCTGAGACGATGTCGCGAAAGTGCGGCAGTGCCATAATGTCGTGGCACCGCGCCAACTGGCCAGGAGAATACAAGGGAAGACGGAACCCCAATGGTTATTTGTTTCGGCTGTTTTGGAACATTAAAAGGTCAAGGACACAGAGAATTGATGACATTGAAGTTGAATCGTTAAAGTGAAAGTAATTGCTCGTTATTGGGGTCAAAACAATAGCTTAAATCTTTATTTTAGGAATACCAAGCCACGAAGGTGTACCTACAATTACATACAATTAACACTCATTCGGCAACAACTTCGAGTGTAGAGCCTTCTACCTTCAGAGGAGTAGGTGCGACACAGACGTTTGACATAATTTCGTCTTGTCCATGTTCATTCTAAGACCTACTTCCAAAAATCCAAAAAGCGACTTTAAAAGACTTCACAAGGGCTAAAATAAATTGTGAATAAAAAAAAATTCACTAAAAAGTATGAAATAATATTTTGAGATCCAGCTTACAAATGTTTTAGATTCGATGGCCTCGCTGGCACCGACCTTAAAAAAAATTACACACCTGATTTGTTCGTATATACTTTTGTTTTCGTTATTGTTGGTTAATTTCGTGTATTCATATCTAAAAATATTGTATCATATTTTTGAGTAAAATTCTTTTTGAAGTCGGTTTTTAGATTTTCAATTTTTTGTGATATGCTATCTATGTCAAGGTCAGAACCAGGGGCGTGGTTACATGCTTTTTCTTCCCCCCACCTGGGCACTCTCCTGGACGACAACTGGCTGCGTGTGGGTGTGGCATACCGATTGGGCTGCGATGTGTGTGTACCTCATGTATGCATCTGCGGCTCAACAGTAGAAGCCATATGGCCAGCACGCGCTGAGTTGTCTCAGGTGCTCAAGTAGGAGACCACGCCACCACGCTCTCAATGACGTTATCCGTCGAGCCCTAATTTCGGCCTTATCGAACCGCCAGTCCTCAGCCGAGCCGACGGCAAAAGGCCTGACGGCTTGACGCTGGTACCGTGGCAGAGGGGGAGGTGTTTGCAGTGGGATGCTACTTGTTTAGACACTTTGGCACCCTCCCATCTGCCCCGGACAGTGAGATTCGCTGTTGAAACGGCTGGCCCGTGGGGCATGAATGTAAAGGCCTTCATAAGAGAAATTGGGCGCCGACTAAGGAATAATGGGTTTGAAACCAGCTCCAGATTCTTCCTGGAGCAAAGGATATGTATAGCAATACAGCGTGGCAATGCTACGAGCCTCAAGAGGACCTTTGCACAAGGAACGATTATGGATGGATTATTTTTAGGTTCCGTACAAAAAAACAAAACGAAACCTTATAGGATCACTCGTGCGTCTGTCTGTCTGTCCGTCCGTCTGTCCAAGCCCATTTGCTCCGAATCTACTGGACCAAATCAGGTGAAATTTGGTAGGATAGTGTAATCCTATGACCCAAACACAGGTGTGCAAAGTAAATACACATTTTTTTTTAATAAGGGTTATTTTCGGGGGACAAATTAGGAAATATAAAAAAAAGTTTTGGAAACCTTGTTATGTTATATATCAAATGAAAGGGCTCGTTATCAGGATCTTAAATATATTTGATGGCTGATAATATGATGATGACAAACAAGTGTATATAATTTATAAAGCTGAACACGATTAAAAAAAAAACGAGACCTACAGTACTCGCATATGATGTGTAACATGTGACAAAATACTTATGAAATTAATTAATTATCGGGTCGTCCATTCACGGGCCGATCCTTCGAATAGTAGTATGTCATCTTTGCCTTTGCCATCACACTCGGCTGCATGGCTATGACAACCTTAGTTTTCGAGAATTAAAAAACGTTCGCATTTCCTGTTACACATTTCCGTCCCATTTCACGAAATCACTCCCACAAATTGCAGGAAAGCGAGAGCAAAGATGTTACACATCAATAAACCTATTGCAAACATATTTTCTTGTTAATGTTGGTTTCTTAATAAGTATACTAAATCCGCTTGACGGCAGTCAGGCATTGCGACACTCCGCGCTTGAGGGGCTAAAGATTACCGACTTCAAATGCAACAATTAAAATTTTGCTATACGGGGTGTTAAAAAATTGGTGTAGGACTCGTTAACTTTCCCCAAGGAATCCATAGTCAAATCGCAAAAAAAAAACGACGCTCCATACAAATATGCACAAAACTGGTCAAACAGCGGATTGTTTTGTATGAAGAGTTACATTTTTTTTTGCGATTTCAGCAAACTTGTAGAACAACAGTTGTTCAGTATGGTGACCAGAATCCCCAGTTAAAGGGACCTACACCAATTTTGTTACAGCCCGTATATTTTCTTGATATTTTTGAAGATCGCGGGAAGCCTATGGATGCGGGCAGCGCAGGACCACGCGTCGTGAAAATCCTTGGATGAGGCCTTTGTCCAGCCGTGGACGATTTTCGGCTGATATGATGATGTTCCATCTTTACACACGAAGCGTTTCGCTTCTTCGTTCATCATGCGAACGGCCAAGGGGTGGAATTCCCTTCCGGCGTCTGTATTCCCCGATTCGTAAAATTTAGGAATCTTCAAGACGAGAGTGAATAGGCACTTTTGGAGCTTGCGTGTTACATCCTCGGCCGCATCAGGTGAGGTGCAGCCAAACACACTAAAATTTTTAATAATAAAAAAAAAACTCGCATCTTACTGTGAGGATTTCAAATGTGATATTTTGTATTTGACTTTGGCATTGTACGGAACCCTCTCCATGCGAGTTCAACTCGCACTTGGCCGGTTTTATTTTATTTATTATTAGTTCCCTTGGTTTTTATATTTTTTTATTTGGGTATTTATATCTATCTTATAATGTATGCAGATTATTTAAAAGTAAAAAATTTTTTTTTAACAATCCCAATTAAATAGGTAGGCCAGTACGCTGAGCAAAAATTCAAATGTTGCTTACAAGTTTACTGTGTTCGACTATACAGGATGTAAAAAAAAAATGGTGTAGGATCCGTTAACTGCGGGTTCTATTCATCGTACTGAACAACTTTCCCCAAGGAACCCATAGACAATTCTCAAAAAAAATTTAGACCCTCCATACTAAAATGGACAGAATTGGTCAATCACCTGATCGATTTGTATGAAGAGTTTTTTTTTTTTTTTGTGATTTCAGCAAACTCGTAGAACAAAAGTTGTTCAGTATGATGAGCAGAAGCCCCAGTTAACGGGACCTACACCACTTTTGTTACACCCTGTATAAGTACTTATAGTTACTTACATACTTTGAAGAAATAGCCAATATATCCCGTCATGATATAGAAAGTTTTACCTGAAACAAATGAACACAAATTCAGAAAAATTCCAATAGAAAAAAATATATCTATGTAACAACATTAAACCCAATCATCTACTCGCTAGTAGGAATCATCATATCACAATGCATGTGTTTTATTTTAGTGTTTTTTGTAGAATTATATATATAAATATATCTGGGGCAAATCACAAATCTGACCCTAAAGTAGGATTCCCTGTGTTATTCACTGGGCCCGCGTGGTCGACTAAGGCCTAATCGACCTGATTCAGGGTAGGCTCGAGCCCCTCGGTGGGGATGTATATGAGCTGATATAATAAAAAAACATACTTAAATAGATATTTAACACCCAGACACAGAGCAAAAAAATCTTTTCATCACACAAATGTTTGCCCTGGGTGGGGATCGAACCCACAACCCTCGGATCAGTAGTCAAAAGCACTAACCACTGAGCCACCGAGTCAGTCAAATAAATTTCAATTTGTGTGTGATGCGTTTTGGAGAAAATACTCTGGTGCACGTGAGCAACATTAAAAACAAGAAAAAAGGTTCAGACAAATTAAGAACGTCCGCCTTTTTTTAAATCGGTTAATAAAAATTAAATTAAAAATTTAAAAAACCCCCGACAAAAACCCCTAAAAAGTAAACAATAATATGTATTGACCCTTTGAGTTTAATTTAAGTAGTAATATTTTGATCCAAGAGTCGTCGCGTAGGGGGACCGCTAAGTTGTGAAGTTATTACTAATTAGTTGTAGTAAAGTAAATCAGTTGTATTCTGTTTTTATTTTATTTACTTAGCGGTCCCCCTACGCGACGACTCTTGGATCAAAATATTACTACTTAAATTAAACTCAAAGGGTCAATACATATTATTGTTTACTTTTTAGGGGTTTTTGTCGGGGGTTTTTTAAATTTTTAATTTAATTTTTATTTCGTGCTTTTTAAACTTTACAAAAAAAAGCGTCGGTGGCTCAACCGGTAACGACTCGGTCCATCTAACCAGAGGTACCGGGTTCAAATCTGGACAGCCAATGTACCAATGCGTTTTTCAAAAACTTACGTACATACTTACCGATTGCTTTAACGGTGAAGGAAAACATCGTGAGGAAACCTGCACACGCCTGCGAAGAAACTCGCAGATTGTGTGTGAAGTCGACCAACCCGCACTGGGCCCGCGTGGTCGACTGAGGCCTAATCGCCCTGATCCAGGGTAGGCTCGAGCCCCTCGGTGGGGACATATATGAGCTGTAATGATGAAACTTTACATAACTATTACATACAATCGAAACTCTACCCCCACATTCATACAAATAGTTTCCGGGACGAAACACGATACTGCGACACAAAATCTAGCCTATTTTGAATCGATGAAGCCTGTGGAAGTTGCTCACCTCCCTTGTTTGAAGCTGCAATTAAATGTGTTATAACTCTTAACTTCAAATCCATGGACCCATGGAAGTTTTTTACTTTTTTAACCGCTGCTTCAGCAGATTCCAGGAGATGCTGCAGCATCAGGTCAAGGTTACCATATTATATCTAACACCTATTCATTGAGACTATTCTAATAATTTCTATTCTAATTCTATTTAAAAGTGTTTGTAAACACCTATTTGAAATAAATTGTTTTGAATATTTTTTTTGAGCCCAAACACGATACTTCTACTGAAAGTTTTTGAGGAGTTGGGTATTCTGCAGATTCTAGGAGATGCTGCATCAACAGTTCAAGGTTATCATGGTTTTGCAATATTTTTACATTAACAGGGCACCAAATTTTGAATCGATCAGACCTGTATAAGTTGCCCAGATCCCTTAGTCACCTAGATAAGAGCTGATAACCCTCAAACGGCTGAACAGATCTTTATCGATTATAGCTAAGAACCTTATATAAGAAATCAAAGCGAAGGTTTATCTCAACAATATTTAGTTCACAGTTAGTCATAGTTTCAGGTACGTAGGTATGTCAAAAATTTAACGGATTTTAACAACATCAGCTCACCGTGTTGCCACCATTGCATTGTATGCAGAATCAAATAATGATCAAAACGAGTCCAAACACGACATATCTGCTATTATTTTTTTAAGAGTGTACTAGTGTGCTGGATATCCTGGCCGCAGCATCAGCTCACCGTGTTGCCACCATTGCATTGTATGCAGAATCAAATACTGATCAAAACGAGTCCAAACACGACATATCTGCTATTATTTTTTTAAGAGTGTGCTAGTGTTCTGGATATCCTGGCCGCAGCATCAGCTCACCGTGTTGCCACCATTGCATTGTATGCAGAATCAAATACTGATCAAAACGAGTCCAAACACGACATATCTGCTATTATTTTTTTAAGAGTGTACTAGTGTGCTGGATATCCTGGCCGCAGCATCAGATCACCGTGTTGCCACCATTGCATTGTATGCAGAATCAAATACTGATCAAAACGAGTCCAAACACGACATATCTGCTATTATTTTTTTAAGAGTGTGCTAGTGTTCTGGATATCCTGGCTGCAGCATCAGACCAAGAGTTCCATAATCCTGCAAAGTTATTAAGCATACATGAGTGTTTCAAGTTTTAGGTCACATGTATGTTTGAAAGTAAAGTAAATACACATTAAGAGTCTAAGAACCCTACCGCAGCTAACAAAAGAGCTGATGACCTTGAAACGGCTGAACCGATTTTGATAAAACGTATCTAAGAACCATCGCCAAAAAACCTGCTTGTAAATAAAAAAAAACGCATCCAAATCGGTTCACCCGTTTGAGAGCTACGGTGCCACAGACAGACACACAGACACACACACAGACACACACACACACACATAGCGGTCAAACTTATAACACCCCTCTTTTTTGCGTCGGGGGTTAAAAATGAAAGATGACGTAAGGATGGTGAAATCAAAGTATATATATTAGTACTAACATACAGTATGGATACTCCCTGCCGCTCTCTAGATTGCGACCTCACCCCCTCGTCACCCAGATTGATACAGATTTGTTGCAGTTTGGTAGTCGAACGTATAGGTGTTCGCCGCCATTTTGTTTGTTTCGTCATTCTTTTTTTAAAATATCATTTCTGGCCCATTGTACGAAGTGCCCAGGGTGTGGTGTAATAGTAGAATAGGGATTCCAATGAAACTCATTTAAAATTTTAGTACCAAGGCCAAAAATTTTAACCGTCTCCGTGGCGTAATAATTAGTCTATTCGCTTCACACCAGGAGATCGCGGGTTCGATTCTCGGCGGGGTAAACTTTGTAAGACTCGGTTTGGTTGATGGTAGGACATTTTCATAGCCCGCCTGGTTAGCTACAACCATCTTAACTAAGTCTTGCCGCCAAACATCCGGCTTGAAGATAAGATAGCCAAATCTCCATTGCGTTGGGGAATATTGGTCAGCCCGCTTCCATCATCATCACTTACCATCAGGTGAGATGATGCCAAGGGCTTACCAATTGTGAATAAAAATATTAAATAAAAACTATACTGTTTTATTCATTTTCCGGTATAAATGAAACTTGCAAATGAGGAGCGACGGAACAAAAACCGATATGTCGCATTTATGCCATTATTTTTTTTTATTTTTTTTCCGTTGCAAAATGTTGTATTACATACCCTTCAGGAAAGAAATCTATTCAAAAACAGACATTTCCAGCTTTAAAAAAATATCACAAAACAGTGGTCCAATCAAAACCCGACACATACATATCTAAGGAGGTAAGAACATTAAAAAAGTTACAAACTTTTTTCTAATTTGTGTAAAATACGGTAACTTGGATATATCGTTCTTTGTTCCGATGCTAATCAAATGTAAGCACGAATTAAGATACCGTAGCCCACGTGGAACAAAAGCGTCCGTTCAAAATAGATTGTTATCTGACCCCAGGGAGGTTTCCGTTTCCGAAAACTTTCCCTAAGTATGTAGTTCCTACGAATTGCTGCTGAATTCCCTCTGTTTTTATAGCTGTCCAAGCGAACTTCGTACCGCCTCACACTACACTTCAACTACACTACACTTCACTACACTACACTACCGCTACACTACCACTACACATGACTACACTATCACTACACTACCACTACTACTACCACTACCACTACACTACACTAAACTACCACTACACTACCACTATACTACCACCACACTACCACCACCACTACCACTATCACTGTAGCTTTTGTCGGCGTCTTCGCTCGCGTCGCGTAGGCATCGTTTTTATGACTGTCATTGAGGGTGAGTGGTGCGCGAGACCCAAAAATAATTTTCAATATCAGTTCAATAGTTACAGAGATTACTTCTTACAAACATATTCAGAAACTTACAAACTTTACCGTTTTATAATATTAGTGTAGATTAGAATGTGAAGAAGAGAAGAAATCTTATCTTCAAGCCGGAACACAGCAATGCTGTTAACCCTGATGTATGTCGGCAAGATTTAGAAAGGATGGTGGTAGCTAGTCAGGCGGGCTATGAAAATGCCCTAACACCGACCAAACCGAGTCTTACAAAGTTGACCCCGCCGGGTATCGAACCCGCGACCTCTGTTGTGAAGCGTATGGACTAACCATTACGCCATGGAGGTGGACATCAATGTCAAAGGCAAGTCTGCATTAAATGTAAAAGTAAATAATGACGTCATAACCATAACGCTTACCCCGCCAAAAATCAAGATGACTGGGGTTCTTATAATTTTGAACAAAAAAAAACGACTTCAAACAGGAAACTAAGGTTCCCCTCGATTACTCGGGGATGACATCATCAGATCCTGGTTTCCTTATCACGGTACCACCCTTGCGATATCGCCTTTCCAACAAAATCCCATATATATATACCTATATATATATATATATATTTAACACCCAAATACAAAAACAAATATACGGTCCAATTGAGAAACCTCCTCCTTTTTTGGAGTCGGTTAAAAACACATTTTTCCGACTTTCCAAGGAGATGCAATGCGCAGAAGCCGTTGTCTCTAAAGTAATGTTAAGACAAACTTATCCAGTTAAACTTGGCGGGTACATTCGCCACCGGTCGCGCCGCTGTCTGGATGCGGTACAACGGAAGACCTTTATAATAAAATATAGTAATTTTTACTTTAGAGCAACAAGAAAGTATTGTAATGTCAACAAAAATTGAATTTAAGATGTAATGAGATGAGACGAGACAAGATAAGACAAGACAAGACTAGAAACTGGCTATCCTACTCGTATCTTCAAGCTGGAACACATCAATGCTGTTAACATTGATGTTTGGCGGCAAGACTTACACAAGATGGTGGTAGCTAGCCAGGGGGCTCAGAAAATGCCCTTCCATTGACCAAACCGAGTGTTACAAAGTTAGACTCCGCTGAGAATCGAATCTGCGACCCCCTGATGTGAAGCTAATAGACTTAACCATTAAGCCATGGAGACCGTTTAAATTTTTGGCCTTGGTACAGAGACACAAAATAAGTAAAAAAACATAAGATTTACAATTGGTATGCTTAATTCTGTAAGAGTTTTCTGCCAATAAACTAGTAAGACAGTGAGAAAGAAATGAAATACGAATGGGTAGAGAGAGACGTGTACTTGTTATTTGGAATGGGGAAAAAACAAAATACTTTAAGATATAAGTTCCTAAGCATTACGTTACTTATAACAAATACTCCATTTAATGCCAATAAATTTGTTTTCCGTCTTTTAATTTAAAATCAAGTTTATTCATTAATAATGGATTCCTGTTTCGTTTTTCAAAAAAACATTTCAAAATCGGTTGTTTGGTTAACCAATGAATCGAAGACTACCTACGTTTGTATGAGATTTATGAACTCCAGCGGGCTCTTAAAACGAAAACGGGTACACCGACGTAGCCTTGTAAAGTCGTTCAGTTTTTTTAGAATAAAGATTGTTGATTATGTTTAGAAAGGTTTAGCTTGTTTTTAGTCAACTACATAGCTTTTGTAAGCGGCTTCGCTCGAGTAAACATATTTTCTACGACTGTCTTCGAGAGCGGATCGCGAGCGTGGAAAAAAGTAGCCTATATGTTAATCCAGGTCCTAATCTGTCTACCTTTCAAATTTCAGCCAGATACGTTCAGTAGTTTTTGCGTGAAAGAGTAACAAACATCCATACATACAAACTTTCGCGTTTATAATATTAGTAGGAAGTAAATTATAAAATTGTCTTCTTTTTCGTAAATAAAATAAATATATATTTAAAAACCGGCCAAGTGCGAGTCAGAACCGCACACATAGGGTTCCGTATCATCATACTAGATTTTTTCACTTTTTCTAATTTTTAGTATATTTTGTTGTTATAGCGGCAACAGAAATACATCATCTATTTCAACTGTCTAGCTATCACGGTTCGTGAAATACAGCCTGGTGACAGACAGACAGACGAACAGCGAAGTCTTAGTAATAGGGTCCCGTTTTAACCCTAAAAATTAAGCCGAATTTGATGGCAACAATTTTTTTTAAACTATTAAAAAAGTTGTAGCCCAATATGTGTACCAGGGACAAACAGTCCAGTTAGGTAGGTCCAACTTTAAGAAAGAGATCAATAGACGAATCCAACTCGGCTGGACAGCGTTCGGGAAGCTTCGCAATATCTTCACGTCCCAAATACCGCAGTGTCTTAAGTTCAAGGTCTTTTACCAGTGTGTGTTGCCAGTGATGATATACGGAACTGAGACATGGTTGATTACTATGGGCCTCATAAGAAGTTGAGCCTTCTTGTGAGGTCCATTGTAAGCGCACTGGAAAACGTAGCGTAGGTAGGCCTCCCACTCGGTGGATGCGGCTAGCGCAGAAACGGTCGTCGTGGAAATCCTTGGGGGAGGCCTGTGTCCAGCAGAGGACGTCCTTCGGCTGATATGATGATTAAAAAAGTTAATTGTAAAATATTTGTAGGTATATGTTCTTTACGCTTTTATCGTAGCTTTAGTATTTCTGTTCAGTTATAAAGTAATTATACAGTGATTGTCTTTTTTTTTCCACAATTGGTCAGTAAGACCTTGGCATCATCGTCTTTACGGCTTACAGCTTATTATCCCAGACAAAATCTCCGAACATTACTCAGCGTATTTACCGTCATCACAATCTAATTATCGTCCAATAAATTGACTGTAACTTCTCAATATTTATGGGTAAGGCGCCTGAGTCGCGCCTGCGATTGAAGCGCAATACGGATATAAATTGCCAGTGACGTATGACGCCGCCGGCCGGCGCGGGCGTGGCGACAGCACTTGATGTGCTGGTTGTCAGTTTGCGAATGTTAGGCCCTTATTACACTAACGAGTTGCGAGCGAGTGGAAAGCGGGGCGAGTGCACAGCGAGCTCGCTGCAAGTTCGCAACGTGTGCGTGGCGAACACGCCGCAGATACAGCGGCGCTGTCGACGCCATTTTGTACTCTCTTGATCCCTTCTGGCACTGAACGTCAAAACGCGGATCGATCGCCGCGAGATCGCTGCGCACCCGCGGCGTGTTCGCCACCCACACGTTGCGAGCTCGCTGCGCAATCGCCCCGCTTTCCACTCGCTCGCAACTCGCTAGTGTGATAAGGATAAGGCCCTTTAAGTTAATACCCGGCTCGTCTGAAAAGTATATGGCGTCACTACGAAATAAGAACTTTGTTTAGAAATCCCTTTGGTACTACGATCATAATATCTTCTTTGGGAGTTACATCACATGCAGAAAATTTTGGCATTTCGGACGGCTCGTTTTTGAATAATATCATCGTATCAGCCGAAGGACGTCCACTGCTGGACAAAGCCCACCCCCTCCCCCTCCCAAGGATTTCCACGACGACCGGTTCTGCGCTGCTCGCATCCGATAAGAACAGGCAATAAATTAATAATAATAATTCATTTCTTGTCAGACTTTAAATACCCTTATGGTAACAGATTTAAATAAAACAATATAAAAAGAGCACATTCATTCATAAATAAATTAGGTAAAACAAAATAAGATAAGTTAAAACCAAATCTGATTAAAAATTAAGTTTCCAAAAAAGTTGTCAAATTATAATAAGTAATGACAAAAATTAAAATGTTGGTACCAATTTTAAAATATTAAATAGGTACCTAATTATGTCAAGGATAAATGTAATAAATAAAGGTAACTATGTCAAATTAATAAAACTCTTTTAACTACACACATTTATCAAGTACTCTAAGATGGCTTCAGAAGCCGTAGGGAAATGACCTGCATTGCTACTAGTGCTAGGTACCTGTAAATATCTATAGGCTATAGACCAGTATCTATAGCATATCTCTGCTATAGACATTAAAATAATGCAATAAAAACACAATGCTTAGACTAGAATAGAGACCCACTTTAGTTTTGACAGCTGTTCCAAATTAAAACTCTTAATGTTACAAAAATCCGTGCAAAAATCGATATTGGTATCGATTTGGTGTAACACGATTTAACTTATTTGACATGACTAAACTAAATTTAGGCATTCTGTCCTTGTCTTTTCGATACAGAAATAAAAAGACAGAGTGCGTAAATTTAGTTTAGCTCTGTCAAATAAGTTTAGTCGTGTTACATGGAATCGACACTACTTTAATAATATACATTTTTTTGTTTGTTTTTTCGCCCTTTTTAAGGCAGGCTAAGGCTCTTTGGCCATACCGCCTAGTCTTCAGTATAATATTGTTTCAGTAGTATTTGTAGATTTTACGTCTTCAATAATTTTCAGTCTTCAAGATAACTGTTTCTTCACGTTTACATCATATATATTATTATAGTCTATAACCTAACCTATCCTATACACTGTAGCAAAATGATAGCAATTTTGCTAAAGCTTTCGCGGTCTTCTTGTGAGAACTCGAAACACAGTATACACCTTTTTATTTCATTATCCTACACAATAAACACACAAATAGTACAGTATCAATATTAAACACCAAAAACCACAAAATGCAATTTTTCGGATAATAAAAGAAAACTGACAAACTAAACGCTACAAATTCCCGCCAAAAAATACTGTAATTTTACCTACTACCACAGACAAGAAAGTTCTCAATTTCTTCGCCTCATTTCTTTAAAACACACTCATATTTTAAGACCTGTACTTACATAACAGTTGCATAAACTATTATTTCCATTACAAAAAATCCCATAAAATCTCAACTTATAATTGGTCCTACACACTCGTCCCTGGAGTCGACAACCTCGAAAGTAATCATCATTTCCACTAATGGAAAACAGCGTTGGGAAAACAACAGCGATTAAAACACAACATTACCAAAGTATATTATATTAGTACTAACATACAGTATGGACACTCCCTCTGGCTCTTTAGATTCAGACCCTCTCGTCACCCAGATTGGTTATGGTTTGATTTTCGAACGTATAGGATTTCGCGGTGATTTTGTTTGCTCCGTCATTTGTCTTTTAAAAATGTAATTTCACGACCGTTGTATGCAGTGTCTGGAATGTGACATTACTGTACAAATGAGTACGTGGACCTACATCTACATACATTAATAATATGTTACGTTTACGTATAACTGGCAGCATAATAAATAATTAATTGCTATGGCGTCACGGCGTCACGGCATCACGTCACGTCAATACTCAATATTTGCTGGCTCTCTGACGAATGCGCGCGACTAGCCCTTGCTTTTGTGATCGGACGTTGATTAATGGGTTAAGTCGAGTCGACAGGGCTATAGCTTTCTTGCTGCCAGTTACCATTCGGTGGAATAACGTTCTATATATAAGAGTGATGTTTAGAGCCAGCCCAGTCTGTCTTTCATTCGTCCACGGCTTAGGCAATGCGAGACTGATAGAGATATTCAAAATATACAGGTGACTTTTAATCAGTTCTTGATAACAAAAGATATGCATGTACTTCCCGTTATATATAGCATATCTCTGCATGTACTCGTGATTACAAACAACTTTCCCAAAGAAACTATATGTCAAAGAGAAAAAAAGAGAGAAAAAATATTTGTCCTTTACACATTTTTGCCGATTTGATAACTTATTATTAATTATCTATCGAGGACCAAAAGTTTTTTTCTGATTTGACTTATAGTCTCTTTGGGAAAGTTGTTTGTAATCACGAGTGCATTCTTATCCTTTGCTATCAAGAACGAATTAAAAGTCACCCTATATATGTATGTATGTATAAATTCTTTATTGCACATAAGGAACAATCACAAAATGGTTTTATCAGACTTAAGCGTACAAAGGGTGTATTATCGCTAAAAGCGATCTTTTCCAGACAACCCTTGGCAGATGGGATATATTCAAATATATTATGTAAAACAACGATAGCGCAAGAATCTGATAGCAAGTTATTTTCCAAACGGCAAAGAAATAATAATCCACGATAAATAGATATGTTTTAAAATATATAATGTATAAAAGACCAACATTTTTTTTTCATATTTAACATATATTTCTTTTCATTTCTTTGGGAAAGTTGTTTGTAATCACGAGTGCATTCATATCCTTTGCTATCAAGAACTAATTAAATGTCACCCCATATAACAAGATATATTTTATCATGGTATCATATCATACATTTATGTTATGATGTATTATAATTTTGGGCACGTTTGGCCAGGGGGCACTGCAGGGAGGGCTTTTTGACTGGGTAGTGAGTAAATTACATACTTACATACATAATTGTATAAGGTTCTAGAAAATAAATAATCTGTTATCTTATCTTATATAATAATGAAACTGTAACGGGGCCGTGTCTGTACATGAAATATTTTTGGAACATAGTGGTGGACATTAAAACAACAATATTTGGTATTTTTATCTGTAATCATGAAAAAAACTACCAGGCCGATTTTGATGAAATTTTGTATGGCGATTCCTTATAGCCTGGGTTAACATAAAGGATACTTTTTATCCCGGAAAATTCAAAGTGCCCGTGGGAAAATTCAAAACCTCCACGCGGACGAAGTCGCGGGCACAGCTAGTATGTACTGATACTTAACTCAGAAAACAGTCATGTTAAAACTAATCACGGAACTTTTTGTTGCATTGAAATAAAGTTGGGAATCATAAATTCGGTAAGTAAACAAAAACATCTGACAGTTTTATGAAATTGTTACCGAAAATTTGGCAAAAATATCGTTCCTCAATACAAAGCATTTTCCCCCAGGGGCTTGTGATATTACTCCTTAATTGTATGTATAAAATGATACGATATGTACTTAAAGAAACCTACATATTATTCAGTGTTCATTATATCAGCTCATATACGTCCCTACCAAGGGGCTCAAATCTACCCTTAATTAGGGCGATTGGGCATTGTTCGACCACGCGGGCCCAGTGCGGGTTGATCAACCTATTCAGTGTTATTCATTTTCTTATAAACGCTAGTAAAATATAAAAAAAGTTTTTTTTTACGTTATTCCGCTGGTGTCCCGCTCTGATGAAAAAAATAAATGGTCACGTTATCCATACCAGAATAAAGCATTCCCGGACATGTTAACGCTGGACTAAATATTGTGTACTCTATCTATAAGCCACTTAATATGTTTCCGATATCGTTGTCCATTTTCATATCTTTCGCATGGTAAGCAAGCAGTTCGGATGAAACGAAAACTGTTTGGATAAAATCGTGTAGTCACACCCCGGACACTGACATTTCTAAAAACAAATGACGGACAAAACAATATCATGGCGAAATCCTATACGTTCGAGAACCAAACCAAGCCATTTAGCTTGAATAAAAAAATAATAATTAAAAATAACTATTTAGTTAGTCCAACAGGAAGCACTGATTTTTACGTCGCAATTTTTCTGGAATGCTCATTAATTTGAACGTAAGACCATCATCGAAATAACATTAAAAAGAGTAAAAACTCCTTTGTCTCTCGTAAAAATAATTAAACGCAATTCAAAATTTATAAATTTTAATATTATGTTTACACAGAAAATAATAACTCACTTTGTGAACATTTCGCTATTTTCTTGTCAATTTTGAACCGGCTAGCGGCTCTACAAATTGCGAGCGCTGCGATAAATTTCCGGTAGCGCTGCTAGGTGTTTCCGGAAATGACGACACACAGTGTGTGGGTCGCTATTTTGACTCAAAATGTGTTGCTGTTACCGAATATTAAACGAAATATCTAAGGGCAAATTGAAGACAATAAAGAATACTTACTACCAAACATTAAAACATAGCAACACTGCTATAACTTTCTTGACATTAAAATTTATGATTCATCGTATAACATGAATTTTACATAAGCAATGAACATGATAGAATAAATTTACGACCTTGCTTCACAATTTCGGGATCTTCCCTGAGCAGCTCGAGGGCCATAAAAACGTCAACATCATAAATCATGGCGAAAAAAAAAAAACACAGTTTTGGTGACTATATTACAAGAAGATTTGAACACTCTGTGATATTGCTTGTCATTTCTTTTTTCTGATTCCGATACAAAAGGAGAGTTATAAGTTTACATTGTATGTATGTGTGTATGAATGGTTGAACTCGTCGCAGCTAGGATACATCCATTCAAACAGCTGGCGCAGAATGCTCCGAATATCATGGACTAAACACCGCACAAATGAGTCTATCCTCGAAGAACTCAACATAAAGACGAGGCTCTCCTTCAGCTGCATGCAACGAATCCTCAAATTCTTTGGTCACACTGTCAGGAGTGGATCAGACAGATTGGAAAAGCACATCATCACTGGCCGCATGGACGGAAAGAGGAGTAGAGGACGAATGCCTATGCGATGGGCCGATGCGGTAAAAGAAGTGACCGGGATGACACTGCAGGCTAATATTATCCACAGAGCTCAAAATCGAGCGGCCTGGAGAGCTGTGTGGTGGCACGTGCGACCCACGATGGTCACGTCCCTCAGCCATGAGTATACGACAAAAAAGGAGATGAATGTTCATCTGTTCCTCTTCGAAGCTCCTAAACTGTTAGATTTGGATATATGAGGTGTCTTGTCGTTGGGTTTGTATAAAATTCTCCCCATAACATAGGTTAATGACGTCATGTTAAATCTAATATAACCTTTAAGAGACACAAACAAGCCAACGCAAACAAAGAAAAACATGTTACTGAGTTTGGTATCGAAGGAATTCATAATTATAGCTTTAGGATGAACATTGAAATCTGTAGTGGTGTTTTTTTTATTTACAAATGGTAAATCCTTGACAACATCTCTCTTGGTGGTAAGTGACAATGTCGCCTAAGATGGAAGCGGGCTTACCAAGATTTCTCAACGCAATGGGGAACTGGCTATATTTTATACTTTTATTTGTAAGGAAATTTGCTATGTAGATATTGAATTCGATTTTTTTAAAGAATAAATAATTTAATAGAAATAATAAATAATAATATTGTGGGCATCTAAAAGTATTCAGTTTTGCCGAGAGAAATAATAAACCTTGCATCTAAAGTTTGAGTCGCCTTCTTTTAAATAGCTGTTTTTTTCTTCTAAATAAGTAAGTTGTCCTCTAAATTACTAGGTCAGCGACAAATTTTGGGCATCTAAAAGTATTCTATTTTGCCGAGAAAAATAATGAACGTGACATCTAAACTTTGAATCGCCTTCTTTTAAATAGCTGTTTTTGTCTTCTAAATAAGTAAGATGTCCTCTAAATTAATAGGTCGGCGACTATTTGTGGGCATCTAAAAGTATTCTGATTTGTTGAGAGAAATACTAAACCTTGCATCTAAAATTTGAATCGTCTTCTTTGAAATAGCAGTTTTTGTCTTCTAAATAAATAAGTTGTCTTCAAAATTACTAGGTCAGCGACTATTTGTGGGCATCTAAAAGTATTCTGATTTGTTGAGAGAAATACTAAACCTTGCATCTAAAATTTAAATCGCCTTCTTTTAAATAGCAGTTTTTATCTTCTAAATAAGTAAGTTGTCCTCTAAATTACTAGGTCAGAGACTATTTGCAGGCAATTAAAAATATTATGTTTTGTCGAGAGAAATAATAAACCTTGATCTAAACTTTGAATCGCCTTCTTTTAAATAGCAGTTTTTGTCATCTAAATAAGTAAGTTGTCCTCTAAATTACTTATTTAAGCGGCTATTTGTGGGTATCTAAAAGTATTCTGTTTTACCGACTATAATTGTGAAAACAAGCTTCAGTATATATGAATTAACAACGCAACCCGGTGCACAGATGAGATACTAGTTACCTCCCAGGGCAACGATTCTGTTAAATAACCGTACCTATGTCAGTGTTGAGGTTTAGGCGATAATCATGACTAGATTAGATCAAGGTGGGATTTAGGTGGGGCAATGTCGGCTGGTTAGGTAGCGAGGAGCAAAGCGACGAGCTGTTAGGTTTGATTTTTAAGGTAACGCGCGAGCCGAGCGAGCGAAGCGAGCGTGCCGCAGCAGCGGCTGGCGAAGCGCCGGAACGAATTTCGCTCGTTGACCTGGGTTGCGTTGCTGAGTGATATTAAGACAAGGTATTAATTGGGACGTTGTCTCTGTTTTTTCTTTACGTGTAAAGAGTAAAGAAAATATCCACACTTTCACTTTTTAAATGTTTTTTTCAGTTTCAATTTTCTGAATGAAAGTATAAAAAATAACAACATTTCTCACTTTGTATTATCATAACAAATTTTTGTATATTTTTTAAAATATATACTTCAAAATATTAGTCATAACTAGAGTTAAAAGTAATGGTGTAGACCTATCTATTGGATTTTTTCTATCAAGCCAAAACTGCTCAATCGTGTTTCTAATAGCTTTTGACTTTAAGGAACATCATCAACAATAAGGGTATTTTTTTTCAACCTTTGGTTTTGATTGATTGATTGAAAACACTTTATTGCACAACATAAGAGAAAAAAGTAAGAAGTAAATGACGTCAAATAAAAAACGAAAATCTGTAATATTACCGCCTCTGTTGCAGCTGAGTCATACTAACTGAAGCTTTTTTTGGTAATATATAATATGGTCGGCAAAACAGTACTTTTGGATGCTTTTGAATGGTCGGTCGCTAACCTAAGTAGTAATTTAGATAACCACTTTGTTTTTTAGAAGACAAAAGCACAGATTACTTAATAGTTACTTGACAAAAGTGCTATTAAAAAGATGACGTGTTAATAGCCCCCATAACTTAATACGATTTTCCCGTCATCATCATCATCATATCAGCCGGAAAACGTCCACTGGCCTCCCTCAAGGATTTCCACGACGACCGGTACTGCGCTACCCGCATTCATCGGCTACCCGCGATTTTCACTAGGTATACTTGCACTGGGCCCGCGTGGTCGACTAAGGCCCGACCGCCCTAATTCAGGGTGGGCTCGAGCCCCTCGGTGGGCACGTATATATGAGCTGATGTGATGATACTTGTTGAACGAATGCGGCAAAGATTAAAAGTAAGTACAGACACATAGTAGGCATGGTTTGTTTTGGTACTCGCCACTATAAAAACAAGGAAGTTGAGAGAATGTGTTCATTCAATTTGCAGCGTGAAGCCCCTGGGGACGGTAATCCGGGGCTTAGGCCTGTTGCGCCCCGCTTTTGATATACTCACATAATATGTCACCTCACTGCCTCGCTCTGCCTCACACTACTACATGCCTACTTTTTAGGGTTCCGTGCACCCAATGGGACCCTCATCATCATCATCATCAGCCGAAGGACATCTACTGCTGGACATAGGCCTCCCCCAAGGATCTCCACGACGATCGGTTTTGCGCTGCCCGCATCCAGCGGCTTCCTGCGACCTTCACCAGGTCATCGGTCCACCGAGTGGGAGGCCTGCCTACGCTACGTTTTCTGGTCCTTGGTCGCCACTCGAGAACTTTACTACCCCAACGGCCATCTGTTCTACGAGCAATGTGCCCCGCCTACTGCCACTAAGGTTTAGCAATTCTGAGAGCTATGTCGATTACTTTGGTTCTCCTACGGAACTCCTCGTTTCTGATTCGATCACGCAGAGAAACTATTACCAAAGTATATACGAGTGTATTAGTACTAACATACGGTATGGACACTCCCTGCCGCTCTCTAGATTGCGACCTCACCCCTTTGTCACCCAGATTGATACAGATTGGTTACAGTTTGGTTGTCGAACGTATACGATTTCGCCGCCATTTTGCTGGTTCCGTCACTCTCTTTTTGAACCGTCAATTTTTCATTTCCATTATTGTAATGTTAATTGAAAAAGCGTCGGTGGCTCAACCGGTAACGACTCGGTCCATCTAACCAGAGGTACCGGGTTCAAATCTGGACAGCCAATGTACCAATGAGTTTTATTCAAAAAAAACTTACGTACATATACTAACCGATTGCTTTAACGGTGAAGGAAAACATCGTGAGGAAACCTGCACACGCCTGCGAAGAAACTCGAAAGTTGTGTGTGAAGTCGACCAACCCGCACTGGGCCCGCGTGGTCGACTAAGGCCTAATCGCCCTGATTCAGGGTAGGCTCGAGCCCCTCGGTGGGGACGTAAATGAGCTGATATAATAATAAAATAAAATAATAATGTTTCCATTTTTTCAGCCTCGTAACACTTGGCCGACTTTGGAACTTATATTTTACTAGAGAATATCACTGTTTTTTTATTATTTAGGTAGACACGAGAAAAAAAAACTTACACGTGTATCAACAGCCTGAAGGGAAGGTTAGGTTAGGTTAGGTTACGTTATCTGGCCCAGTATGGAAATGCCTGCGGAATATTCATCAAAAAGAAGTGCGGAAGTCGTTGGCAAGGCCACAAAGGTTGTCAGTTGGCGCGGAGTAAGTGTAAGATGGAGTATGTCTGTTAAATGTTGTGCCAAATTGGCTAATTCATTGTCGAGGAGGGTCGTCTGAATGAACTCGAAGCTCATTGTGGTGTTTAACGTTCCGTCCAAGTATATATGTTAAAAGGTGGGTGTGAACACAAACTTAGATTAGCCGGCTAAACTTCACCCAGGCGAGGCTCTTCGACTGTAAAATCAAACACACCTGACCAAACCTAATATATCGCTCGCTTCGCGCGCTCACCACCCAAATAAAATTACCCAGCCAGTATTGGGTAGACTTTGTTGTGTATGGTTAAACGCCGAATCATCAGATCAGCCGAAGGACGTCCACTGCTGGACATAGGCCTCCCCCAAGGATCTCCACGATGACCGGTTCTGCGCTGTCCGCATTCAGCGGCTGCCCGCGACCATCACCAGGTCATCGGTCCACCGAGTGGGAGGCCTGCCTACACCCTACACAACGCTTTCCGGTGCGTGGTCGCCACTCGGGAACTTTACTACCCCAACGGCCATCTGTTCTACGCCGAATACCAACTAATAATCGAACTTTACCCAAACAACTTTAGCCGGCTAATCTTAAGTTTATGTTCACACCCACCTTTAGTCGTGACATAATATACAACATACAGTATGGACATACCCTGCCGCTCTCTAGATTGCGATCTCACCCCTTGTCATCCAGATTGATTCAGATTGGTTCTCGACCGTATCGGATTTCGCCGTGATTTTGTTTGCTCCGTCATTTGTTTTTAGAAATGTCATTTCTGGCCCGTTGTATGAAGTCTCCCAGGGTGTGAAGTAAGTAAGTAAATCAAAACCTTACAGGATCATTTCTCATATTTCCTTCACCTTAGCGATAAGACCGCCTATATGTACAACTTCCTTAATCATTGTATCTTTTTTTTTTCTCTTATGTTGTGCAATAAAGTGTTTTCAATCAATCAATCAATCAATCAATTTTCGAGAAACCTAAATGCTTTTTGGTATACATGCTTTTATTTGAAAAGAGTATACAATTTTAGGATATTTGAAAAGAGT
Organism: Coleophora flavipennella; assembly: GCA_947284805.1. Lineage (NCBI taxonomy): Eukaryota > Metazoa > Arthropoda > Insecta > Lepidoptera > Coleophoridae > Coleophora > Coleophora flavipennella. The sequence continues at coordinate 5,124,088 of OX369292.1, forward strand.
TATTATGCACGAAAGCTGAATGCTCAAATAAGTACACGTTTCCAAATTCATAAAAGGCTGTATTTCCTACGATTCTACTGAAAAAAAAAAGACGATTCTAGGCTCTGATTCTAGGACTTTGATTCCACCTCCAGATTTCATCATCAGATCTACTTCAAAATACCAATAGGATCTATTGTCACCGGGAATACGGCTTCATTCCATCTCGGACCACTGGAAGTCGCTCTAAAATGGATCGCAAGATTTGAACTAAACATACAATACATCATCATTACAGCTCCTATACGTCCCCACCGAGGGGCTCGAGCCTACCCTGAATCAGGGCGATTAGGCCTTAGTCGACCACGCAGGCCCAGTGCGGGTTGGTCGACTTCACACACAACCTTCGAGTTTCTTCGCAGGCGTGTGTAGGTTTCCTCACGATGTTTTCCTTCACCGTTAAAGCAATCGGTTAGTATGTACGTAAGTTTTTTGAAAAACTCATTGGTACATTGGCCGTCCAGATTTGAACCCGGTACCTCTGGTTAGATGGACCGAGTCGTTACCGGTTGAGCCATACAATACATACATACATACAAAAATTGCAAGTTAAATGAAAGCTCTTAAAATAGACAATTTATGAACTGTGATATGCAAATAACTATATTGAGTACTAGCTGTTTGTTTCCCGCGGCTTCACCCGCGTGGACAACGTTTCTATGACTTTTCGAGGGTGCGCAGTGAGCGAGCCGCAAGCAGCTCGCGAGCGTGAAAAAAAGTAGCCTATGTGTTAATCCAGGTCCTAATCTGTGTACCTACCAAATTTCAGCCAGATCCGTTCAGTAGTTTCTGCGTGAAAGAGTAACAAACATACATTCATACATTCTTACAAACTTTCGCGTTTAATATTAATAGGGTTGTCCGTCCGTCTCTTTGTCTATCATTGAATCTCTCAGGACCCTTTTTCTCGTGGATAGTGTCAAGGTAAGTTGGAGCTGTATAAAAATGAAGCTTCTAAATCAACGCAATCAAAGATTCCACCATTTATGCCGCACAATTGACACTCGCAAGTAAATCAAAACCCTTAGGGTAAATACTTTCCATTGATTTAGAATCACGAAATTTGGCAAGAAGCAAGGCCTCACAGCACAAGTAACTGGAAAAAATACGAAAATTCTGAATTTGTAGTTTTATCATCATATCTCGCCTCGCGACACTCCCTGAAGCCACGGGCTGAATTGACTCTTAGGCGGTAAGTAATGGTAGACTGATCCCGCGGGCTGAATTGACTCTTAGGTGGTAAGTAATGGTAGACTGATCCCGCGGGCTGAATTGGCTCTCAGGCGGTAAGTAATGGTAGACTGATCCCGCGGGCTGAATTGACTCTTAGGCGGTAAGTAATGGTAGACTGATCCCGCGGGCTGAATTGGCTCTCAGGCGGTAAGTAATGGTAGACTGATCCTGCGGGCTGAATTGGCTCTTAGGCGATAAGTAATGGTAGACTGATCCCGCGGGCTGAATTGGCTCTCAGGCGGTAAGTAATGGTAGACTGATCCCGCGGGCTGAATTGACGCTTAGGCGGTAAGTAATGGTAGACTGATCCCGCGGGCTGAATTGGCTCTCAGGCGGTAAGTAATGGTAGACTGATCCCGCGGGCTGAATTAGCTCTGATCCGGTAAGTAATGGTAGACTAAGCCCGTCGCGTCGAGTCGCCCGTAAAGAAAAAAAAATGGTCAACTTAGCCCGTGGGCTCAGTGCTCAGCGGGCCCAGTTGACCACCAAATCAGCCGATAGACTTCTACTGCTGGACGAAGGCTTTCCCCAAGGATCTACACGATGACCGGTCCTGTGTTTTCCGCGACCTTCACCAGGTCGTCAGTCCATCGAGCGGGAGTCCTGCCTAAGCTACGTTCTAGAAGCTATGTGCCCCGCCCATTATCACTTAAGTTTAGTGATTCTGTGAGCTATGTCGGTTACCTTTTATCAAATATTTTTTTATGCAAATTTACATTTGCAGTTTGACAGTTGACTGTGGCCTTTATCGATGTGCGGGACACATTTTTTTCAACTAAAAAGTTAAGTTTGTCTTTGTATTCGACTTACTTTTCAAAAATATAGTAAGTGGTGGTACGGAACCGTGGGTGCTTGAGCTTGAATCGCACTTGGCCGATTTTTAGGGTTCCGTACCCAAAGGGTAAAAACGGGACCCTATTACTAAGCCTCCGCTGTCCGTCCGTACGTCTGTCACCAGGCTGTATTTCATGAACCGTGATAGCTATACAGTTGAAATTTTCACAGATGATATATTTCTGTTGCCGCTATAACAAAAAATATTAAAAAATAGAAAAAGTTAAAAAATAAGGGGGGTGCCCCATACAAAAAACGTGTTACGTGAAAAAACTAGCGCCATTTAGATGATGGTACGGAACCCTTTGTACTAGCGCCATCTAGTATGATGGTACGGAACCCTTTGTGTGCGGTTCTGACTCGCACTTTACCGGTTTTTTTTTATCTGAACTTATTGTTGAAAAAACTAGCTTACCTTACTTACTGGACCTTTAAACGTCATCAATCTTCATCGAAGTCAATCGCATAATATGCCCTAAATAATACTTATGACAATGATAACATTTATAAATAATACTTATGACAATGATAACATTTATAAATAATACTTATGACAATGATAACATTTATAAATAACACTTATGACAATGATAACATTTATAAATAATACTTATGACAATGATAACATTTACAAATAATACTAATGACAATGATAACATTTATAAATAATACTTATGACAATGATAACATTTATAAATAATACTTATGACAATGATAACATTTACAAATAATACTAATGACAATGATACCATTTATAAATAATACTTATGACAATGATAACATTTATAAATAATACTTATGACAATGATAACATGTATAAATAATACTTATGACAATGATAACATTTATAAAATGAAAGGGAGTTCTCAAATTTCCTGTTCGTATGTCTATCTGTAGCAGAATATTGACATTTCCGACACGAAAAAGTAAATACGCGAGAATTCGCTTCAGCATTACTTACCCAACCAGCAAAGACGTCCTATAACAATAACTTACATCACTAAAAAGCTTTTTAAAATATGTATAGCAGCGTCGCGGTGACAAGCTTGTTATATAACAGCGTTTATTGAGATGATTTTGCTCTGCAAATTTGTTGCATAATTAGGTGATGTAAACGTTTATATCACCTTTTTATACGACATTTATAGAGTAGCACTTTACCAGATTTTAATACAGCGATAACAGAGCGATATTAGCGTATAACAGAGTTGGTAAACCCTTTTTTAAAGCAAATCGGTGCAATATACGATTCCAGGGTAACCTTTATAGTCCCATGCCTATAGCAGCGCCAAAAAATCGACAACAGGACAATTTAGTGTTGTAATGGTATTCCTTATTGTTATTATAGCACTGTGAATATTCATGGTTGCTAAAACTCTATAATAGAGCAATTAGGTGATATAACCGAGTTTTATATCACCTCTTTGTAGCTTAATTGAACTATATTAGTGTTTTTCTACCCACTATAACGCAGTGATGTAATAGCTAAATGCTCGTAGTTATAGGACTGATTTACTGTATAAAAGAGTTGGTAGCTCTGTTACATAGCAAAAACGGCGTATAAATGTAGTAAAATGCGACACTTAAGAGAGATATACGACCTATAAGAGAGTTTCTTTCACTTTAAAAGAACAAAAATCTGCCATTTTGTCAGCGCCGTATCGTACATAATTGAAGGGTTCTTTTTATTAATTATGGATTTACTCTAGGTAGGTAGTACAAATAGGTAGGTATTAAGTAGTTCCATTATTTTTTGTGAGCTGGTATGTCTACGATACAGTTAAAAGAAAAAAAAATATTAAGACTACGGACTCGGAATAAGAAAAAAAATATGTATTTATGTGGCATGAGCACAGACTTCACATTCATCACAGATGTAATGATCATAAATGGCCGTAATACGACAATCCCTGCACCAGAAATCATTGACGTCTATCAATATTTGCATGTTTTTTTGTATGATAAAGTGATTTCGTAAAGTACAATCTGTACTAAGTCCACAGGCGAAACATTTTTTCGATAATATAAAATGAGTCAGTGTCCATGGCCATTCCATTTCATTAAGTTGCTCGAAATCATGTCTAGTAAGAAACTTGTCAACATCCAGTACGATGACCATTGTCGATCTTTTAATTTACACTTAAAATACAAGAAAACATAGTATGTTTTCCGTAATATTATTACGGATTTTCTATTTACATCGGGGAACCCTAATTAAATCCATTATGATATAACAGTTGTCAAAATATCAAGAACTGTATTGCGGACGTATAGTAGCCACGGAGTTACTATTTCGCACCCTATGCAGCAACTTGGTGTAAAATTAGTTTTTAATTACTTAAAACTCAATAATTCGAGGGGGGTATTAAAAAAACACCGTAATCATGCATATAATCTATCAGTCAAATTTCATTCACAAGTCAATTTAAGTATCTAACATAATTTATTTACAACGTAACAAAAATGAATGGTCACGATGATTGTTTCTATCGTTATTATGAATATTTTAAATATTCTTGTTTTTTCACTCCAAAACTCAAAGACGCAATAGAAGTTCTACACGGTTTACCATTTTGTACTATAATAGCGTCGCAGTGGCTCTTACATCACAACTTCGCGCTATAAAAGATTTGTAGTTACTATTATAACACAATTTTGTGCTATAACAGCATCGCGGTTCCTTTTATACCACTACTTTGCTCTATAACAGCATCGCGATTCTATAGATGTACTCTTCTATAGGTCTAAATGGCATCTAAATTGCTGCTACAGCAACACAATAACACCAAATGGCTTTATAAATGCGCCACTTTCGGGTTTATACAACGTTCTTATCACCCTTATGGGACTACCGATTAGCACCTCTGAAACGTTCTTATCCCTTCTATAGAGCAACGATTTGCTGGTTGGGTAAGGCACCTCCGTCCCTAAAATTTGTCCCTAAAAAGGAGCGTCGGTGGCGTAATGGCAAGTGCCGCTACCTCCTGTCCGGGAGGTCATGGTTCGAATCCTGTCACGTAACAATTTGTTTTCGAATTTCGATTTCATATGTACGTTTATCCGACGCTCTTACGGTGAAGGAAAACATCCTGAGGAAACCTGCACACGCCTGCGGCGAAACTCAAGGGTTGTGTGTGAAGGCGACCAACCCGTACTGGGCCTGCGTGGTCGACTAAGGCCCGATCGCCCTAATTCAGGGTAGGCTCGAGCCCCTCGGTGGGGACGTATACGAGCTGAAATGATAATTACTTAAGGCTCCTCCGTCGCTAAAATTAGCAACTGGATTCACGATGTTTCAAACATCGAACGAAATAGCTTGGGAATAAAGTTCTTGTCAGCCCGTACTGCAACGTGGCTGTTATGTCAATCATTGCGGACGAATCGTGCGAAAATTGTGGTTTTCAATTTATTATAAATAAAATAAGAAGAATTTCCAAAAAGTAGGAAAACAAAATAATTTTTTATTGTTTTGTTAGGAATTTCATATATTATCATAATGTTTCGATTGAAATAGCAGCAGTTCTACGGTTACAACTATAAAAAACCGGCCAAGTGCGAGTTGGACTCGCGCAAAGTGGTTCCGTAGTCTATTAAAAAAATAAATGTTAAATTTAAAAAACATAATTATATTCGCAGTTGGTAATATAAACATATTGTATAAAAAATCGATGAACTTTTTACAAATCGAACTACACATGTTAAGTTGGTCGATTATTTCTCCTAAACTAAGAAAGCCTACTTAGCCGTGATAGTTTTCCTTTTAAATTCATTATAATTAGACAGCTTTGTATTGCTTCGTAAATACTTACAGTACGTTTTTTATGTATATATAAGTCACATACTCTAGTTATAAGTTGTGTGCAGTCGTCATCGAAATGCAAATTTATATATATTTTATTCCTAAGAATTTTTTTATGTAAGTGAATCTGTTTGTATTTTGTTTCTGCATCAAATAAAATAAATAAATAAACAAATAAATAATTTAATTTATATATAGACTACTTTCATATTTTTTTTTCAAATTTCCAGATAAATCGGTTTAGTTGTTAGGGGGTGGGGACACTCGACTCTACCAAAATTTTGCACTTTCAAGCCTATTTTTTCGAAAACGGAACCCTAAATTATAAAATGGTCTTAGAAGACTCACAACTATTTTTTAAGCTCTAACCAAAGATACGAGTTTGACGAGAAAAAAAAACATCCCCACTTTACTTCTAGGGGAGGTACCCTTAAAAAGTTTTTTTCAAAATTTTTTTTACAGTTCTCTCCGCGTTATTAGTATATATATCTTTCCAAATTTCAGCTCTTGACTACTAATAGTCTAGGAGCTAGGCCGCGGACGGACAGACGGACAGACAGACATGAAGAAACTATAACGGTTCCTTGATGTACTTACTACAGATCCCTAAAAAGGATGCATTAGGATAGTTTTTTTCTTTAGTTCTGTGTATTAAAACAAAATTCGAGGAAATCAAAATCTCTTCCCATATCCTGTTAATTACAAATATATTTTTTTTCGATAAGAAAATCTTTAATTGAAGTAAAAAGTGTTTACTTACACAGTCGGCCTAGGCGGCGGTATAAGCCTTAACGGCATCGATTTGTTATTATCGGCGCTGTTGCCACTGTTGGGTTGGCACTCCTGGGGCCGTTGTCCCAATAATGAATAGCGAGTGACAACTTCAATTAAAGCTTACAAGGAAACTGCCAACTAAGTCATCACATTTTGTAAATTAATAAATGATTACACATCATTCAAGTTTAACGCTTGGCCCTAGGTGAGTTTTGAGTTGGATCTTTCAGAAGAGACTATTGGGTTGAAAAAAAACGAGACCTACAGTACTCGCATATCGACGGCGAAGTGACATGAACTCCTAACTAACATTTTTGTGATTTCGTGTTTTTTATGTAGTTAGGCGTAAAATATCATTTTGCATGCATTCGCGAAGACACCCACCTTGATTTTTGAATATTTAGCGAGGTATTCAGTAGTGTCAGTATCTTCTAAACAAATCAGCGTATATCTTGCTGTCATTATCTGCTATTTAGTATTTTTCGCGTACTTTTTGCTGGCAAAATCATCTATCTACTAAGGGACACGTGCATACTCTAGCGCTGCACTTGGCCGTCTGACGACTGAGCGAGCGAAATTACAACATTGCGAAATAGTGTTGGTAGGCTTTTTCTTTCACACGATACTTTTTGCTGGCAAAATCATCTATCTACTAAGGGACACGTGCATACTCTAGCGCTGCACTTGGTCGTCTGACGACTGAGCGAGCGAAATTACAACATTGCGAAATAGTGTTGGTAGGCTTTTTCTTTCACACGATACTGACTTTATGCGGTGTGATAGAGAAAGGCGCCAGGCTTAGGTTTGGGTGACAAGTAATGAGACCATTGCAAAATATTTTGAGTTTAGTTACTGTTGTAGATAGAATTTATTGTTTTAAAAGTGAAGGTCATTCTTAAAGCAAATGATTCTATTTACCATTTTATATTACTTGAATCATATATTTTTTTCTTCTTAAGTGATTTGTGACAGTGCGTTTAACATTCCAACTTTAGAAGACCTATTATTGATAATTTCACTGGATGAGTAAAAAAGTACACAAAGATATGAGCTAATGAAGATTAGCTGTTGCCCGCGATTTCACTCGTGTGGATAACTGAACATGATAAATTATGGAAATTAAGAAAAACTACATGAATATTAATAATTTGAGATCCTAAATCCGAAAATAAAACACTTGTTTATTATCATTGCAAGAGACACTCACAGGTATCTGCACGCACTTGAACTGGAACGGGAAGTTTTTCGGGATGAGGGAGATGCGAACCAAACTAAACCAGCTAACCACCATTCGAAACTTTAGATTTATACATGTATAAGTAGTCTGAGTAAAACGGCTGTGACATACCGATTACCGACGAACAGATGAAAACTATAAGGCATCCTATAATAATTTTGATGTATACGACCTCATTCCCGTCGATCTCACTAAGGATGCGATCATTTATAACCGCCACCAACTTGTTTTTAGAGGTGAGAATTGTCCGCACACACGCTATTTAACCAAGATCACCTTATACACTGTAAATCATTTCCTCAACGGACGGCACAATTTTACACAGAGACTGTGGCAGTTGTACCAGTCCATTGATGTTCAGTAGGATTACTGTATATTAGATTAGTTTATCCCCTTTTCGATCTTGAGGAGCACGTGTAAAAACTCTTGAGCTTAAAATCCCGGCCATTTACAAAGCACTTGATGTAGATGTTTACCTTATCAGCCCTGGCAACGTCTGGCGTTAATAACCGCTAAAGAGAACTGTTATAATATTACCCATCGCACGATTATCCCTCTGTATGTCCTGGAGCATTCTGTTCACAACTTCTACAGCTTTCTTGTTCACCATAAAGCACTAACCCCAAACTACTAGACAATAATACTAAGACCACCCAGGCTTTGTCACTGATACGTGAAAACTCCTGTGTGTGATTTTTTTATGCAGAATAGATAAGCCCTTAGCATCATCTTACTTGATGGTAAGTGACGACGATGCCGAAGATGAGAGCGGGCTTACCGAGATTCCCCTACGCAATGAGGAACAGGCTATCTTATCTTCATATCGGAACACATCAATGCTGTTAACATTGATGTTTTAGTGGCAAGACTTAGATAAGATGATAGTAGGTAGCTATCCACCGAGTAAACTTGGCTGGCTACAACTATGTCATCTAAGTCTTGCCGCCAAAATCAATGTTAACACCATGATGTGTTCCGGCATGAAGAAAAGATTATCCAGTTCTATTGAATTGAGGAATCTTGCTAAGCCCACTTCCATCTTCGGCATCAGTAGTTTAATATCCGCACATCAAATCAGACCTCTGAAATATAGTAACTTTGTACTGTACCAAAGGTACGTGTTTCTGGTTTCTAAATTTATTTTAAAATATACTGATAATCCGGGAATATACGCTGTCACTATAAAATGTTTTGTCTCAATCTAATGAATATAGTGAAATAAATCTTAAAAACAAAACTTTTTAAATTTGCAATACCTTCTAATTCTGTTAATTATAGAAAACGAATTGCTGTAATTAAAAACAATGTCTTCTATCTGCTTAAAATCTGATAAACCGACGTGGTAATGAAAGTGCTCTATCGCTGTTCAATTTGTCTCCTATTACTCATGAATTTACTGTAAAAAAAAATTCAAAAAAGTAATAAACAACTTATGGTATGTTTTTTTATTTTCCTGTAAATTCATGATTTTGTATTTATGAGTTCATGTCACTTCGCCGTCGATATGATGTGTAACATGTGACAAAATACTTATGAAATTAATTAATTATCGGGTCGTAAATTCACGAGCCGACCCTTCGAATAGTAGTATGTCATCTTTGCCTTTGCCATCACACTAGGCGGCATGGCTATGACAACCTTAGTTTTCGAGAATTAAAAAACGTTCGCATTTCCTGTTACACATTTCCTTCCCATTTCACGAAATCACTCCCACAAATTGCAGGATAGCGAGAGCAAAGATGGTACACATCAAAAATTGCGAAGCAAGCATTACATTCTTATATTCCTTGCAAGGGTGTGCCGGCGTCGGGAGCTTATGTAGCCGTGGGGTCGAGGAAGGGGCCGGTCATAATCCACAGAGAGGGATCTAGGACGCAATGAAGGACCCCATTACCGCCGAATTATGCTGATGTGGATCTGGCACTTACTCTCCAGCCGTCATGTCACGCCTGCTTGCAATTATTTTGGATACGCGGCATATGTGACCTCTTCACAGGGTGAACGAAATTGGTTTAACTGGGGCTTCCACTCATCATACTGAACGATTTTCCTCAAGAGACCTATACAGTAAAAAAAAAAGCTCTTCATACAAATTGATCAGCCGATTGATCAGTGCAGTCGAAGTGGCTAAGTTCTGGGCCGGAATGATTTAATTTGTCATCGACACGCAAAGAAGAAGAACTTGAATGAAGTCCGAAAAAAATAATTGAGTACCTATGGGTTCCTGGAGAAAGTTGTTCAGTTTGATTAGCAGAAGCCCCAGAGATAAAGGTTCCTGTAGAAATTTTGTTACGTCCTGTATCGGCAGAGAGCATATACGATAGGTTTCTGCTAACTCTTATTCTGGGGGAAATGGTACAGCTAGGTAAAACGGAGGTAAATTCCCTTAATAGCCTTTATTCAAACAGAAAATTACATTCAATATTTTATACAATTTACACTTTCATGCATTGAGTCAGTCTGTATGTCACTTATTGACAAAAGCCTCCTCCAGCTGTCACCATTTCTCTCTGTCATTAGCCACTCTTGACCACGTTCCATCTGCTATTGCTTTGATATCATCAGCCCAACGTCTTAATAGTATACCTTATTTTCTCCTTCTGTCTCTTGTATACCAATTAAATTTGATCATTTTCCACTTCCTCTAATTGTGTGTCCTGACCATTTCCATTTAAGCTTTCTTATTGTTTTTATGACATGTTTTGTTCTTGTATAGTTCATAATGGTTGCAATTTTAATTTCTATTTGACAGTCTTTTTCCTATCATACTTCTTTCCATGGAGTTCTGGCATACTGCAAGCTTCTTTTCATGCTTTTTTGTTAGTGCCCAGGTTTGGCAACCACAGGTAAGTGTTGACTTTCAAAATGAAAAAGTTTAGGTACTAGCTATATTTTTTATCACACTTAGAGGAACAACATTACGATCGTTTCAAGAGTACCCAAGATTCAAAAATTCAAAATTCAAAACAATTTATTTCAAATAGGTGTTTACACACACTTTTAAATAGTCAAAACAAAAAAAAAATGTATATTACAAATAATGTCATGATTCAGATTACAGTCTCAGGTAATGGTATTTGTTATAGAATCAACATATATATCTTTGTCATATAAATAATCTATTATTTTATAATATCCTCTAGAGCATAAAACTTTTTTGACATGAGTCTTGAATTTGTTCTCTGACAAACTAGTTACATTTTCTGGAATTTTATTGTAGAATCTTATACACTGCCCCACAAATGACTTTTTAACCTAACTCAGTCTCGAAAAGGCTATATCTATTTTATTTACATTTCTTAAATTCAAATTACCTATACACAAAGTACCTATACACCCACTTCTTTATAGGCAGAGTTATTCTCACGAAATAGATAGCGTTCCCAATTCAGTTAGCTGTCTAATGGGATTCCATTTCGCATTGATTCCGTCTTCGTGAAGATCCGTTAATACGCCCGCGGGCTGCTCGTAAAAGGTAGGGGATCAGTTGTTATATACATATATAACACATATTTTCATAAGTAAACTTTTTTTATATTTAAATTCGAATTATTTATTTCAGATAACACTGGTCTACAGTGGTTTTGTTGCCCTAGATATAAGATCACGCATCGGGAGCCGGGTCCTTCCTTTCCCTCTAATATGGTTGATGGGAGCGATGGCTGACTCTCGCGTTATACTCGTGACCGGGTGCTGTCCGTGTGAACTGGCCTACTCTTGTTAAATGAATGAACAACATATTGTTTTCATGTTCTAATAACATAATCTGGTTTATATCAAGGATTTAATTTTGACGTTATTAACTTATTATTGTTTATTTCTTGATTTTTCACAAATGACATTGTTATTATTATTTTATGACTATCAGAAAGAGTGTAATTTGCACCTATTTTGAATAAACATATTGAAATGAAAAAAAAAAAAACGATTTTGGATATATTTATGCTCACAATTAATGAAACTATCAATGATTTTAAGATTTGCTCTCGTTTTTTTTTGCGCAGAACTCTAATCATGAAATAAATTGTATTACTAACAAGCCGATGTACTTGATCGAAATATAAGATATGCAATAATCATAAAAAAAGAGCACATTCAATACTTTCATGAATAAATTCGTAATCTGAGAACTTGAAATCATCAAAATTTGCTAAGATATCCAGGGCAACATTTCATTTTGTGGAGCTGTGTAGGTAATCAACCCATAATGTGTTAGTAACAGACATCTTATAAAACTAGGTTAGTATCAACAGAAATGTCAAAAATATCAATCATATAGTCATGGGACCGTTCTAAATTCTATAAAAATAAAATGTTTCGTCGCTCGGGTATCATGCATGGCATGAAGCGCTGTTTTGTTCTGTCTGGCCTCTGTTACGATACTTTCTCATTATTCATCATCACATCAGCTCATATACTCATATACGAAAGGGCTCGAGCCTACCCTGAATTAGGGTGCCGATCGCTTAGTCGACCACGCGGGCCCAGTGCGGGTTGGTCTACTTCACACACAACCTTCGAGTCTTCGCAGGCGTATGCCGGTTTCCTCACGATGTTTTCCTTCACCGTATAAAGGCGTCAGATAAACGTACATATGAAATCGAAATTCGAAAACACATTGGTACGTGGCAGGATCGAACCACGACCTCCCGGACAGGAGGTAGCGGCCCTTGCCATTACGCCACCGATGCCATTATTCATAAGTCGTTTTAATTCTCAGTATTTTTCATTAATGGGAATGTAGAGCTTCTGTGTGACTGACTGCAAGTTAGCCGTTGCCTACTTCCCTTCTCTTTGTATTCGCTTCGCGCAAACGTTAGAAAGTAACACACTCTCAACAGAATATATAACAGTGTTTATCCTCTCGTTAGTTGCTGAAAAGTAACTCCGTATAATATAGTCCCTACCTAGCAGTGCAGTAGAATATTTGCAGACAAAAACAAAACTAATAACAAAATAGTTGCTGGCTTGTTATTGAAAATATTAGGGTACCTAGGTAAATCTATACTAATATTATAAAGAGGAAAGATTTGATTGTTTGTTTGTTTGCATTGAATAGGCTCCGAAACTACTGGACCGATTTGAAAAATTCTTTCACCGTTGGGAAGCTGCACTATCCGCGGTTGCTATAGGCTATATTATGATATTTTAAAAAAATTAGGGATCTTTACTAACTCTTATAATGTAACCCAAGGTGTAAAAAAACACGTAGTTTTTTTTGCATTATCTACAAAAAGTAGTGCAGTGTGTTGTGTGCGGTGTGAGGTGTGCGGTGTGTAGTGTGCGGCGTGCGGTGTGAGGTGTGCGGTGTGCGGTGCGAAGTTCGCTGGGACAGCTAGTAATACAATGAAGTGAATTTTATAAATTTCTGGTAACAAGGCATATTTCGCAACAAACGATCTGTGCCTTACAAGGTGGTATGAACGTTAGCGGCGTTATAAGTAAGTTTAAATTCGCATGATTGGTATCACAAAGATATCTCTCTTTACTTTTTAGGGTAAAAACGAGACCCTATTACTGAGACTACGCTGTCCGTCTATCTGTCCGTCCGTCCGCTGTCACCAGTCTGCATTTCATAAACCGTGATAGCTAGACAGTTGAAATTTTCACAGATGATGTATTTCTGTTGCCGCTATAACAACAAATATAATAATAATAAAAAAAACAAAAAAAGTATAATCTTCGGCTGTAAAAGGGCCATGTCATAATAAAAAAGAAACTTAAAGTATTTTTTTTAAATATAAAGTTTCAGCTGCAAAAGGCCATGTCACACAAAAAGGTGCTTACACACAATTTTGAATAGTAAAAAAAAACTTATTGTCTATTACATAATGTCATGATTCAAATTACATTCAGGTATTTGTTAAAGAATCAACATATTAATTTATATCTTTGTCATTTACATAATCTATTATTTTATAATATTCTCTAGAGCACAAGCATTTTTTGACTCTGACAAACTAGTTACATTTTCTAGAATTTTATTGTAGAATCTTATACACTGACCCAGAAATGAATGTTTAACCTAACTCAGACTATATCAGTTTGATTTTCATTTCTTAAATTCAAATTATGCCTGTCACTGTTTTTAGGAAATAAATGTAAATTTTTACGAACGTACATAATGTTTTCATATATAAATTGACTAGCCACAGTTAAAAGGTTGATTTCTTTGAACTTATTTTTTAAGGACTCACAACATCGCATCTGATAGATTGCGCGGATAGCTCTTTTCTGCAAGATGAAAATAGTTTCTATATCAGCCCCACAGTAAGATGACTGTGTATGTAACTAAAATACACTAGTCTCGCAGTACTACATCCGTTAACTGTCTTATTTTATTAACGGCTTAAGCAGCTGAACTAAGCCTTCCCGCTAAAGTTTCAATGTGTGGTCCCCATTGAAGTGAAACATCCAAAGTTATACCAAGGAACACCGTAGTATTTACAAATTCTAATTTATTACTGTCTAATATTACACTATTAATTCTAATTTATTACATCATCATTTCAGCCGAAAAACGTCCACTGCTGGATAAAGGCCTCCCCCAAGGACCGTGCACCGGAAAACAGCGTAGGCAGGCCTCCCACGCGGTGGACCGCCGACCTGGTGAATATCGCGAAAAGCAGCTGGATGAGGGCAGCCCAGGACTGGTCGTCGTGGAAATACTTGGTGCAGCCGAATATACAGACATACATATATACATACATACGTATGTATATACTACATACAAACATACATACACCCGTAAAAATAAAGGAAGTTCATATACTTAAAGATTGAAGACAAAGGCAAAAAGAGGATAGTACTTTTCCAAGAAACTTACGTACAGTTAGTCAACAGATGTCGGTGAGTTAGTCCAAGTTGAATAAAAGTGTTGTAACTGGAACCATTAACCAATAAAGCGCTTACAACTTGCTTTTTACGAGTATTCACTAGAGACAGTAGGTTAAAGAAAAAGAAACTTAACCTATATAAAAGTTGTTCAACATCACATCAGCCGAAAAACGTCCAGTGCTGGACAAAGGCCTCCCCCAAGGATTTCCACGACGACTGGTCCTGCGCTGCCCGCATCCATCGATCTTCACCAGATCGTCGGTCCACCGCGTGGGAGGCCTGCCTTCGCTACGTTTTTCGGTGCGCGGTCGCCACTCGAGAACTTTACTGCCCCAACGGCCATCTGTTCTACGAACTATGTGCTCTGCCCACTGCCATTTCAGTTTAGCGATTCTGTGGTTCTCCTGCGGATCTCCTAGTTTCTGATTCGATCACGCAGAGAAACTCGGAGCATAGCACGCTCCATTGCCCTTTGCCTTCTTATGAGGCCCATAGTAAGCGACCATGTCTCAGTTCCGTAAGTCATCACTGGCAACACACACTGGTTAAAGACAAAAGTTGTTACCACATTAAATTTAGATAACTTAGTGAAATTGAAAACTCCGACCCAATTCCAGGCAAATCGGACCACTTGACTTTTGGCGGCCATTTTGTTTTCCGTCATTTAGCTTTTTTATTACACGACGGTAATTTATTTTAGTTAAAGCAACACCCCACATTTTTCTTTGCTCGAAATTTCCCTACGCAATCGAATCAGAAACGAGGAGGTCCGCACGAGAACCAAAGTAACCGACATAGCTCACAGAATCGCTAAACTGAAGTAATGTCTTATGGCATCTTACTGTGGGGGCATGCTGCTGATAGATAAACTATTTTCATCCTGCAGAAAAGTGCTATTAGATGCGATCACGTGAGTCGTTACAGAATAAGTTCAAAGAAATCAATATTTTAACTGTTGCTAGTCCATTTATATATGAAAACATCATGAACGTTCGTAAGAATTTGCATTTATTTCCTAAAAACAGTGACAGGCATAATTTGAATTTAATAAATGTAAATAAAATTGATATAATGAGTCTTGCCTCTCTTTTATCGCCGTACGCGTGTTCCGGTTCATTCTGTATTCTGAGACTATCAGATGGCCTGGTGGTGTTGTGATTCAACCATTAAAGCATCAGATGAAGTGATTTCAAGGGCTTACTCATAGGCAGTAAATAAAAAAAGTGGTGTGTGGTTTTATGAATACACGGTAAAAGTGAAACTTTTTTTCACATTATAGACATTTACAGAGCACGAAACGATCAAGGCTGCTCTCGTCTTGGAGCTACGGTACAGAGGACGAAACGATCATGTAATAAAAGTTTCACTCCTCTTGGAGCTACGGTACAGAGAACGAAACGATCATGGCTGCTCTCGTCTTGGAGCTACGGTACAGAGGACGAAACGATTGAGACGATGTAATAATCTTTTTGCCGTCACGCGAGAACACAGACGAAAAAGCTTAAGACGATGTAATATAAGTTTCACTTTAAAAAACCACTAAATGTATGCTGGGATACATAGTAGAAGTGAAACTTCAACGGACAAGTGGAAAGGGTAACCCAGGCTAAGTACCTGCTTTATATCTCCATCTCAACTTTTCTCTATCTACGAATACAGCTATTGTCCTCTCCGCCGCCGCCAGTCTTTCTCTGTCTACCCCCTCCACGCAGCCGTAACGCTTTTTCGTACAGAAAAAATCCTAATACCACCAGTCTATAAAGAAGTTTCACTTCAAAAATCTACGGTTACTGAGGAAATCACACAAATCGATTCAGTACACAACTTACAATGAACCAGTGTGGGCATAAAACAGCCCTGGACTTACGTCGCTCCGTACGTATTCTTTCACTACTCGGCCACACCCTGGACACTTCATACAACGGGTCAGAAATGACATTTCAAAAAAGGAATGACGAAACAAACAAAATGGCTGCGAAATCCTATAAGTTCGACAACCAAACTGTAACCAATCTGTATCAACCTGGGTGACGAGGGGGTGAGGTCGCAATCTAGGGAGCAGCAGGGAGTGTCCATACTGTATGTTAGTACTAATATATATAGTTTGACTCGGCGTATCTGAATCTTCATATGCAATAGGCAATAACCGAACAAATTTAATGAAAAATTTAGAACCCTACCAACAATTAACACATAAACCCTCTTTTGAGTCAGTAGGGTAAATATTCGAGGGTTTGAATTTATAAATAGGTACCTACTGTACTGAATGCTCAAAGCAGTCATGTTCATGAATAAATGGATCAGAATTTCAGGGGGATTGCGTTTATCGCGGCTTCGGTGAGAATGGTGAGAGAGATAAAATATATACTATGTAAATACCCATACTACCTATACCTATATGTATACCTATACGTATACCTATACTTATACCTATCCCTTTTTTTTATTCCCAATTGGTAAACCCTTGACAACATCTCACCTGGTGGTAAGTGACGATGTTGCCGAAGATGGAAGCGGCCTTACCACGATTCCCCAACGCAATGGGGAACTGACTATCTTATCTTCATGCCGGAACACACCAATGATATCAACATTGATATTTGGCTGCAAGACTTAGATAAGATGGTGGTAGCTAGCCAGGCGGGCTTAGAAAATGCCCTACCACCAACCAAACCGAGTTTTACAATTGACACCGTCGTCGGGAATTGAACCCGCGACCTCCTGTGAAGCCAGTGAACTTTGCCTCTGGGCTACGGAGGCGGTTACCTATACCTACATACACACGTTTTGTTAGTTTTAACCCTTTTTAACCTTCAGGTGCCTAAGGCTGTTGTCCCACTGCCGAAGATAAAGCGACTAATCCGATATTTGACTGCTAGTCATTTGAGTTACTTTTTATCAACTATCAAAAACGACATTTATTTTTATGCTTTTGTAAGAAAAATGCTATTTAGTGATTAATATTTTTTTATACCATTGCTCCTCTAAAAAGCTTATTTTATTCACTGAAAACAGTTAATAAAAATCTTTTCTAACCACTATTTTGGTGTTTGAATTTAGAACACACCAATATATTCGACCTCGCATCTCAGTTAAACAACCTCTTTACGCAAAAAAATACTCGATACAAACTCCTAATCCAAAGAATGTTTGACATACAAACTCCTTGTGAAAATAATTCTTAAAGATTTCATTATACGATATTTTCAAAAAGGAGTATAAAAACTGTTTCGTTTTCTTTACTGTAATTTTTCATTAGTCATCATATCAGCCGAAGGAAGTCCACTGCTGGACATAGGCCTCCCCCAAGGATCTCCACGACGACCGGTTAAAAGTAAATATAGTTTTCATTAGTAAATTGGCGCTATTTTGAATACTATAAGTTGTATAAACACAAAGAAAATTACTCTTTATTTTAGTAATTGTTTCAATTTTAATAAAATTCTAATTAATTAAACATTACTTTTTTCTTCGTTAAATGTCTATTTTCGCTTAATTTTTTCTTTTTCTCGGAGTCATGGTATAAATTATAGTATGCAACTCTTGAATAAAACGGATTTTTATCGAGGGCCATGAATCACTCGCATCGCTCAGGGCTCTTATACTTGAATCACTCGCTACGCTCGAGATTCAATTATCATGAATCACTCCCTGCGGGTGTAATTCAGTCATTAGAACCCTTCACTTGCTCGTGATTCATCTATGGCCCTCGCTTTAAATCCGTCTTTTATTCACTAGTTGCATAATATACTATAATTTATTTTAATCCAAATCCCTGTCAAATCTCCTATTATCGACTATTTTCTTCTCGCTTAACTCGCTCAAGAAACGTACAATTGATGTAGATCCCATGTCAATACAACATACAGATATATTATTAGTAAAGTTAATCGCTGACTGTTCAGTTGTTCACACTGCCGGCAATTAAATATTAGTATTATGTATACTTTTGTTGGGTTGGGCATATGCTACGGGATAAAAGGTCTAGAAAGGCTACAGTATGGTATCCTCGGGACGGAAAAAGGAATAAAAGAACGCAAAAAATGTGGTGGAAAGATGACATAAGGAAGACATCTAGAGGAACATGGACTAGGAAAGCTATGGACTAGTATGGACAGATACCTTTGGCAAAGTCTAGGGGGGGGGGGGGGCGCATGCCGGATAGCAAGCTGATGACAAAGTTGCCAATGTTAAAGTACCTAAGTTTTAATTTAATTAGGACTTTATACTTTTTCCAAAAATAGATACATAAGATAAGTTTGCTTGCGACCCCCACACTAGGCGAAGCCTGTCCTGTGAGAGTCAAAGACAGTTTACCAGCTCCGCGATCATGTAAGTATTAAATATTTTGTACATCCTTAAAGAAAAAGTATATGAAAAGTCGCATGCATTCAAAGTTAGATGTATTGAAACAAAAACTACGCGTGTAAGTTGTAAGTGTGATGGTGTGTGTGTGAGTGTGTGTGTGTGTGTGTGATTTCAAATATAACCTAAAACGATGTCAGTAATAAAGACTTTATTTATTTATAATATAATATGTATCATTTTACTGACACTTGATCTACATGTATTGTACGTTTCTTGAGCGAGATAATAGTCGAGATTTAGGCGCTTTTTAGTCGGCGCGGCGATGGGACAAGTGCAAGGGCTCGAGCCTACCCTGAATTAGGGCCTTAGTCGACCACGCGGGCCCAAAGCAGGTTGGTCGACTTCACACACAACCTTCGAGTTTCTTCGCAGTCGTGTGCAGGTTTCCTCACGATGTTTTCCTTCAACGTAAGAGCGTCGGATAAACGTACATATGAAATCGAAATTCGTGAACACATTACTACGTGGCAGGATTCAAACCACCGCCTTCCGGACAAAGGTAGCGGCCGTAACCGTTACGCCACCGACGCTTAGACAAGACAAGTGCTTAAACCTGAACAAAATTACCAGAAGTTATCTCAATCGCAAGTGACGGGTCAAACGCTTGTGGACTTACAACAACTAATAACATATTCTACCTTTGGTATTGCCTTTTGGGAAATAAATAGGTCTGTACAATATAGGCAGCAGGACAGTCCGACGACTTTGAAGGGCATCCCCGACACCTGTAATTTATTAGATTTGCTTCAATCCCAGATAATCTCGTTAAGGGGACCGCTCCGAGCTGTGGTGGGCGCAGTTACAGTAACTGAGGTAAAATACAATACATAAGTATACGTAGGTCAGATACCGTTAGGTTGCTAGATCTCCCAACCTATTGCTACAGGTGGCGTAATGGACTAACCATCGTTGCGGATTCGATTCCCGGCGGGTTCCGCTTTGTAAGTCTCGGTTTGGTTAGTGGTAGGGCATTTTCATAGCCCGTCTGGCTAGCTACCACCATCTTATCTAAGTCTTGCCGTCAAACATCAATGATTAACATCATTGATGTGTTCCGGCTTGAAGATAGATAGCCAGATCTCCATTGCGTTGGTGAATCTTGGTAAGCCCGCTTCCATCTTCGGCATCATCGTCACTTACCATCAGGTGAGATGAAGCCAAGGGCTTATCAATTGTGGATAAAAAATATACAGTACATATTGCAAAATAAATTTGGCAAAATACCCTTGTTTTTAAATAAACTTTTTACCAAATGCCTTGAAATTCAACTGTAGTATAATAATAGCCTTTAGCATTTTTACCTACCACCTCCTACCGGTTACTTTAAGGTTGCCTGAAAAAAATCGCTAAAAGCGATTAGGCTACCTTCCCGCTGTACTCGTACATATTTAAAGTTTCTGTAATGTTTTTTCTGCTGTGTATTAAAGGATATTTACTTAGGTACTAAGTCTTGCCGTGAAGGTGAAGGAAAACATCGTGAGGAAACCTGCACACACCTGCGAAGAAACTCGAAGGTTGTGTGTGAAGTCGACCAACCCGCACTGGGCCCGCGTGGTCGACTAAGGCCTAATCGCCCTGATTCAGGGTAGGCTCGAGCCCCTCGGTGGGGACGTATATGAGCTGTTATAATAACTTAGGTACTATATAAGGTGACTTTTAATTAATTCTTGATAGCAAAGCATATGTATGTACTCGTGATTACAAACAACTTTCCCAAAGAAACTATAATACTTATGTCAAATATGAAAAAAAATATTAGCAAACTTTAGTATGTTTATGAAACAAATAAAATTGTAATTTACAAAAGCCCATTTCAAATTATTTAGCTACAGTATAACCCATTGCTTTTGTGTCTTGTTTGCTGGTTTGCTACGAGTACATCCTGGTAATAAAATAACGTTCGTTCGACCATTAAAATTCAGTATTGAGTAAAAAAGCGTCGGTGGCTCAACCGGTAACGACTCGGTACATCTAACCAGAGGTACCGGGTTCAAATCTGGACGGCCAATGTACCAATGAGTTTTTCAAAAACTTACGTACATACCGATTGCTTTAACGGTGAAGGAAAACATCGTGAGGAAACCTGCACACGCCTGCGAAGAAACTCGAAGGTTGTGTGTGAAGTCGACCAACCCGCACTGGGCCCGCGTGGTCGACTAAGGCCTAATCGCCCTGATTCAGGGTAGGCTCGAGCCCCTCGGTGGGGACGTATATGAGCTGTAATGATGATGATGATTGAGTATTCTATATTGTGTATAGAATTAAAGTACAAATATTTGCAAGTGATATACCTTTAAAATAGATTCATTTATTTCTACCATTGAAGGCATATTCGTAGTAGGCATAGTCGTATTTAACATTAGATAGGTCTAAAAAAATATTAAAATACTTAATTAATAAACAAAAATAATCAATAAACTGGTACCTCATTCAATAAAAATAATGACATATGTTCTTAATTTAAAATAATTTCAATAAGTAAGCAAAACTAGTTAATTTAAGAATAATAATAATGTCAAAATGATATAGTACTAAAAGTAAAAAAAAATAATAATATGTCAGTTTCACAAAATATACTATAACTTATTTTTTTAATGTCTAATACTATTTGTTGTGTCATCAAATAAGAAAAATTCATTAACATTATAAAAACTACATTCAGTCAAACAATTTTTTACAGATTTTTTTAAGGTATAAAAGTTCATGTCAGGTTCTGATTTTCTTTCTTTATCTATTCAGTTTCTCCTAGATTTTATATAATCTGTATGTAAGATCTGAAAACAAAGTGTTTAATCAAATCAAAGAGTATCCACTTTATCATTAAGCTTAGCTTGATACCGATTACCGACCAGCACTTAGTACTAATATATATACTATGCCAGCACTAAGGTGGTCATAGAGTACATTGATTGGAACAGTTGTCTCTGTTTTTTTCTTTACGTGTAAAGAGTAATAACCACACTTCTGCACTTTTTCAGTGTTTTTTAATGTAGTTTCAATTTTCTAAATGAAAGTATAAAAAATAAAAACATTTCTCACTTTGCATTATCATAAAATATATTGTTGTATCTATATTTTTTAAAATGTATACTTCAAAATATTAGTCATAACTAGAGTTGAAAGTAACGGTGTAGACATATCTTTGGGATTTTTTTCTATCGAGTCAAAACTGGTCAATCGTATTTCTTATAGCTTTTCACTCTAAGGAACATCGTCAACAATAAGGGTTTTTTTTTTCAACCTTGGGTTTTCTATCGTTTAGTAGTAATTTACGTCAAAAATAACGAAAATCTGTAATGTTACCTTTTTAAGGCTTACACCGCCGCCAACGACCAACTTTGCAACCACTTTTTACTTCAACTAAGGATTTTTTACCGAAAAAAAAAGTTTTGTTATTTACAGGATATGAGGAGTGATTTTGATTACCTCGAATTCTATTCTAATACACAGAACTAAAAAAAATATATCCTAACGCACCCTTTTTTTTCTAGTTGTAACCATAGAACTGCTGCAATTTTAATCGAAACATTATGATAATTTATGAACTTTTTAACAAAATATTATAAATGATTATGTTTTCTTAATTTTTGGAAATTCATTTACCTATTTTTTTTATTTTATTTTTATTAACAATTAGTTAGCCCTTGGCATCATCTCACCATAATGAATTAAAAACCACAATTTTCGCACGATTCGTCGTCCGCAGCGATTGACGTAACAGCCACGTTACAGCACAAACTAACAAGAACTTTATATCCAAGCTACTTCGTTCGATGTTTGAAACATCGTAAAAAGAGTTGCTAATTTTAGGGTCGGAGGAGCCTTAACGATATTCACCATAGTAACATATAGTTATAGAATAACCCATTGTTTTTGTCTTTTGTGTGCTGGTATGCTAGATCCGGTAATAACGTCCGACCAATGAAATTCGGGTCAGGTTGTTGACACAAATTTATGAGGGCTATAGAAATTTCACCCCCATTTTCCAAAGTTTACGCGTTTAGGGGCGGGCGCTGGGTTGAAGCGTTCGATTAGAGAATAACTGTCATTTGTCTTCCACTTTGCGCATTTTATGTCCGTTTAAAAGTTAATCCACCTTTTCCAGGTTTTTTTTTAATGATTGCAAATGCTTTGTTATCAATCTCCTGACTTTAAAAAAAAAAAGGTGTTATAACACAAACGCCTGGTAGGCGAATGTGGGTTAGGGACAGAGACCGTGTTATTAGGTATAAAACATAAAAGAAAAGTCCTGACTCACTTACTGACTGACTATTCAACGCCCAACGCTGCGCAAACCCTTGGAGCTAGGAAGCTGAAATTTTGCCCAGAGCAAAGTATATAATTAAGTACTAACACTCCCTGCCGCTCTCTAGATTGCGACCTCACCCCCTCGTCACCCAGATTGATACAGATTTGTTACAGTTTGGTTGTCAATTGTATGGACACTCCCTGCCGCTCTCTAGATTGCGATCTCACTCCCATGTCACCCAGTTTGATACAGATTGGTTACAGTTTGGTTGTCGATTGTATAGGATTTCGCCGCTATTTTGTTTGTTCCGTCATTCTTTTTTTTTGAAATGTCATTTCTGGCCCGTTGTATGAAGTGTCCAGGGTGTGCCCAGAGGTTCCCTTCATGATGAAGAAAATGAATAACGCCGGATTTTTTGAAATTCCCATGGGATAAAGCGGGAACAAAGTCGCGGGAAAAACAATATCCAATTGGACGAAACTGAGGCCAAACTAGTTAGGTAGGCATATGAACAAAGATCGGATTAAAAAAGAGTAAAATATAAATTTAAACAGACATGGAGTATTTTCAAAAATTCGGTATGTGAGTAGTCTATCGACCTCTGGATCGAATTAAAAACAGACTACAATCACCTAATTTTCAATTAAAAATTCAATTAAAAACAGCACCCCTTTATTTGGGAAGTCGGGTAAAATGTATCCTATGTCACTGGCGGGTTAAAGACGACTTTAACGATACCTCGTAGTCTGAAAACCATCAAGCCGTTTAGAAGATTTCATAGAATAACAAAATTTACCAACTGAGAAAAAAATAATAAAAAAATAGCACTTTCAAGTTTTTTTTTTTCGAAAACGGAACCCTAACTTATAAAATGGTCTTAAAAACTCACAACTATTTTTAAAAGCTATAGCTCTTACCCCTCCCCCCCCCCCGCCCCCCCACGACTGGGTTTGAGGAGAAAAAAAAATCATCCCCACTCACAATCACTTTTAGGGGAAGTACCTACCCTCATAAAGTTTTTTTTTAATTTTTACAGTTCCCTCTGCGTTTTTATTATAAATATCTTTGCCAAATTTCAGCTCTTAATTACTAATACTTTAGGAGCTAGGCCGCGGACAGACAGACGGACAGACACACATGACGAAACTATAAGGGCCCCTTGTTGTACTACGGAACCCTAAAAACATACATAAATACTCAATTACATCTGAAAACAATACTCTCCTTTTTTGTGGGCAGTCGTTGTCGTGTAAAAACTACACAGAACCATTTTTTCGCATAATAAAATATGTTTGAAGAAAGTTATAATCAATTGAGACCACAGCTGAGACAATTGAGACTCAATTGAGACCGAGGGGTTTGCTCTCCGAGTCAGTCATATAAAGTGTGGCTGCGATTGCCTTAAATCAACCTATAGTCATGACTAGCTGTTGCCCGCGATTTCATACACGTGGATAACTAAACATGACAAATTATGATAATAAATATACATGATAATAAATTATGATAATAAATATACATGATAATAAATTATGATAATAAATATACATGATAATAAATTATGATAATAAATATACATGATAATAAATTATCATAATAAATATACATTATAATAAATTAATTGAGATACTAAATCCGATAATTTAAATTGTACAGCCACCCTGTGCATACTTTCCCGCTAAACCTTAACCTTTTGTCAGTCGGGTATACACAAATCAACAATAAACATTACACTTACTTAATAGCAAAGAATACAAGACTTTATGAAAAATTTAGTACAAACAATTTCGGTTTGTATAGGGGTACCTTACTACATTTTTTTTAATAAAAAAAAACAATTTTGTTTACTATGTTGCCACCCTAAAAATCAAGAGAGGAAAATTTGAAAAAAAAAAAAAAAACAGAAACGACAGGAGATACAAAAAAAAATACACAGGTATTTGCCCTATCTAAAATTTTACCATAACCCGTCCAGTAGTTTGGGAACTAGAGCACCGGATGTACGTACAGACACACATACACACACACTTTTTATTTTTGTTTTTTAGAATTAGTGAAAGACAATCGATCCTCATCAAAACCTCAACATCGATTTTTTTAAGCCATCACTATACCAAAGTATATATTTTAGTACTATACAATCTTCACTCCTTCGTCGCTCGAAAGTAAAAACGGTTCTTGATTGTCATTGCGTAACAGACACTCATAGGAAACTACATGTCATGAGGTTTTGAACTCGAATGGGAAGTTGTTCGGGATGAGAAGAATACGTGGTGTAAAAACTGGCTTACCAGCGCCACAACCCGTCGGCATTTCTGCCTTCAGCAAAGTTACGTCAACAGTTTTGTAGGGGTTAAATTTTGCAAAAGCATAATCGGAACTCTACCTTTCAGGATATCAGAGTGCGCTGGGATTCATAGATAATTTCGAGGTCAAATAGTTTTATAGAAATTATTTTAAGGTCAAACAGTTTCACCGAAATGATTTCGAGGTCAAACAGTTTTATAGAAATGATTTAGAGGTCAAATAGTTTTATAGAAATTATTTTAAGGTCAAACAGTTTCACCGAAATGATTTCGAGGTCAAACAGTTTTATAGAAATGATTTCGAGGTCAAACAGTTTCACAGAAATGATTTAGAGGTCAACCAGTTTTATAGAAATAATCTCGAGGTCAAACAGTTTTATAGAAATGATTTCAAGGTTAAACAGTTTTATAAAATGATTTCGAGGTCAAACAGTTTTATAGAAATTATTTTGAAATCAAACAACTTTATAGAAATGATTTCGAGGTCCAAACAGTTGTCCAGAAACAATTTCGAGGACAAACAGTTTTACAGAAATGATTCCGAGGTCAAACAGTTTCATAGAAACGATTTCAAGGTCAAACAGTTTTATAGTAACGCCTGAAAACTTGAACGGATGTTTAAAAGAAACTTCTAGCCTTACAGTCGCATATGACGTGTAAAATGTGACATTAAGACGATACAAGAAAAATATTCAATTGCTAAGTGGGCGGAGTCAAACTTGATCAGGGGGGCGCACCCCCTCACTAGATTACGCGGCCGCTCATTGCGAGTGCTTGCGCAGGAACAGAGCAGCATGGAGTCGCATTTTGATAGTTAGCTTCTCGTGCAAAGGGAAGAGAGCAATAAGCAAGAAAAAGAATGTTTTTGACGACTTAGATATATTTTCAATGCTGTCTTTTATTTTTAATGTCATAACTTTATTCGAGTACGGCGCTGTAAAAAAGTTCACTTGTACAGAAAATAAAAAAGGGTGTTGACATAAATAATAAAAAGTTGTAGGTGTATTATCATAGACTTTTATAAGACAAAAAAAAATATACTTACATAAGCACCGTCTACTGTGGAAAAATAAGTCACAAAAAAAATGCTTAAAACTAATATTTTGCACATTCAAACATTCATCTTCACTCTGTTGCACTTCCGGTAAATCAGACTCGTTGGCTTTTATTTTTTTATGTTTTGATTTATTATTCCCTATCATATCCATATTTTCTTTGTTTACTTTTATCCGTTTTCCAATACATTGTGCAATTCTGTATTATACTATGGTACGTATTCATATTTAAGACGCTCGATGGTCCTGGTATTCCTGGCAAGTTTCGGCAAATGGAAAGAAAGTGAGTTATGACTTTAAAACTCCTTAACCTCACAGAATAACTAATACAGAATAATTTTTACTCCACTTAGTTGGTTTAAGTATATCTGTACTAACCTCTAATTTTTTAAAAAAAACCTAATTACAAACTAAAGACATCAACGCTAGCGACAGAGACTTGAGCTTTTTTCCATTCAGTTCGGACTTCTTAGCGAGATCGCGACTTACACTTGTTAAAGTGGCAATAGAAATACACACTCTGTGAAAATTTTAACTTTCTACTTACTAAGGTTCATAAAATACAGCCCGCTGACAGACAGACAGACGGACAGCAGGGGCTTAGTAATAGGCTCCCGTTGGCACTATTTGGGTAGAGAACTCTAAAAATATACATTTAACAACTTCTGCGACTAAGATGGTTTAATACGTAACTAAGACAAATGCTTCTCTTTCTAACACAAAAGGCGGCGGAACCAGTATCGCGTTTGGCTTCGCCAAGTTAAACCGGTTTTACCGATGAAAAAGTAAGTATCACGTGCACTAGCGAGAATCAAGAATTAAGCTGGCAAATGAATGAGCACACACACTAAAATTAAAGAACAGAATCGTTACTCCAAAAATGTTAGAAAGAAAAGCTTTGAGTAGGTACGTTCGTCGACTAGTATGGCGTCTATAAGTACTAAGACCAAACCCACTGATCATGTAAAATTAAAGAACACTTAATTTTTCTTTACATAATCAGTAGGTTTAGTTTTTGAAACAAAAGATAGTAAAAAATAACAATTTAAATAAATTATACCCATCATAAACAATCTCCAACGGAGTCCATGTCATCTCCACCGCACTCTGTTCCGCGCCGTCTTCAATGGGAAAATTTTGCAAGCCCAATATATTTTGTTTTGCCGGGGATAATATTTTCCTATAGATAAAATTAAAAAATATAAAGCATACCTACAGGTAATTTTATATGACGAGGATATTTTTTGCGCATAATACTTTATAGATTCATTTAAACCACACAATTTACTTACCGTTTTTCTTGCATTATCCTTGCTTTTTCACGTTTTATACGTTTCGAGTCCACTTTTTCATTTTTTTGTAGCGACTTTTATTAGCTACAGTCTAAATTAATTTAAAAAAACACTTATAAAATATATTTATTAAGTCGCAAACCACAAATTCCACTCACGTAATATTCGAATATTCACTATTTTCGAGAGCAACGCAAGCGCAGACCACACGGTAATAAGATTCACGGTCGACTGAAGACAAGTGCTAAAAGGTGACAGCGCTATTCTTTCTCCACGTGTTGAGAGAGTGCGCACCGCGTCGAACAGTCTTAGAATAAAATGACGTATACGACAATTTGAAAAAATCTCCATTAAACAAAAACTATTTGTTATTTTAGAAAAATAATTTTCATTTAACTAAACATCGCAATAATCTAGCCAATAACCAAAAATTAGCCATGTACATATTAAAATTTCCAAAAAAAAGCTATTTTCGTGTTTTAAACATGGTGTTTTCAAAAATTAAATCCATCGAGAAAAGTTTAAGTAATCGTGTTTCTGGTTTTAATTTCACTAGATAACATCTTGAAGATTATTTTCTCCATACAAATCATACCTCTTACTTGTCATGTTGCCTAGTAAAAACGAATCTGCCGAGAGCAAAAAAATTTATACATCCTCTTAATATCAATCTACTTATACAATTATAACTAAACTGTAACGGGGCCGTGTCTGTACATGAATTATTTTTGGAAAATAATAACTGAGGTGGACATTACTAACGATATATAGGCGAAAACAACAACTTTTGGAATTTTTGTCTGTCTGTATGTTCGCGCATCACGCAAAAACTACCAGGCCGATTTTGATAAAATTTTGTATGGTGGTTCTTAATAGCCCGGGTTAACTTATTATAGGATACTTTTTATGCTGGAAAACTCAAGAGTTCCCGTGGGAAAATTCAAAACCTCCACGCGAACGAAATCGCGGGCACAGCTAGTTATTAATATCAAAGAAATTATCCGGGCCGTCGGATAGTAGGTCATGTTTGCCTTCGGCTTCACATTAGGCGGCATGGCGTGACTTAAAAAACGTTCTCATTTTTTACCGCCTCCGTGGCGTAATAGTTAGTCCATTCGCTTCACACCAGGAGGTCGCGGGTTCGATTCAGGGTGGGGTCAACTTGTAAGACTCGGTTTGGTTGGTGGTAAGGCATTTTCAAAGCCCGCCTGGTTAGCTACCGCCATCTTATCTAAGTCTTGCCACCAAACATCAAGTTTGTTAAAAACATTGATGTGTTCCGGCATGAAAATAAGATAGCCAGTTCTCCATTGCGTTGGGGAATCTTGGTAAGCCCGCTTCCACCTTCAGCATCATCGTCACTTACCATAAGGTGAGATGATGCCAAGGGCTTACCAATTGTGAATAAAAAAAAATCCTGTTACACTCTTCCGTCAAAGTATATACATTAGTACTAACGTACTTCCGTTCCATTTCACGAAATCACTCCCACAAATTGCAGAAAAGCGAGAAGAAAGATATTACATACCAAAAAGAAGTTTTATTTTTAAGTTTTGCCGGATGCATCGATGTGTCATGTGCAAAGCTAGTCCGCTTGAAAGTAGTGGCCAAGAAGTTAAGCTACCGTCGCGTCGGTTGCACGCAAGTAATGCATGAGGAATATATAATTTAAAATATTAAAGTTACTACGTTCAAGAGGGTGAAGGGTAAAGTTCTCAAGTGGCGACCGCGCACCGTAAGACGTAGCGTACGAAGCCCTGGACATAGGCTAAGGAATGGACCGAAGGTTGCGGGATACGAGCAGCGCAGGGCCGGTCGTCGAGGAAATCCCTGGGGGAGGCCTTTGTCCAGCAGTGGACGTCTTTCGGCTGATATTAATGATGAATGCCAGAGGGAGACATATCCTAATAATCCTACTAATATTATAAACGTGAAATTTTGTGTGTATGGATGTTTCTTACTCTTTCACGCAAAAACTACTGAACGGATCTGGATGAAATTGAGTAAGTAGACAGATTAGGATTAAAACTTAGGCTACTTTTTTCAACGCTCACGAGCTACTTGCGACTCGCTCACTGCGCACCCTCGAAGACAGTCAAAGAAACTATGTTCACGTGAACGTAGCCTCTGGCAAAATCTAGTATTATAAATGTAAAAGTTTGTATGTATGGATGGATGTTTGTCTTTACACGTAAACCAAAAAATAAAGAGAACTGTTTTACAAATCATCATCATCATTACAGCTCATATACTTCCCCACCGAGGGGCTCGAGCCTACCCTGAATCAGGGCGATTAGGCCTCGACCACGCGGGCCCAATGCGGGTTGGTCGACTTCACACACAACCTTCGAGTTTCTTCGCAGGCGTGTGCAGGTTTCCTCACGATGTTTTCCTTCACCGTTAAAGCAATCGGTAAGTATGTATGTATGTGTAGTATATGTTTTACAAATGCCTCGCCTTAACTTAATTTTGACTACGGGACCTTAAAACAGCGAGAACTCAAAGAAGCAATGAATCTTTTGAACTCTACACCTACATATACGCATACATGGTAAACACGGGCATAATTACAGCGAACATGAGGATGAGTTCAAGTGCTCGACAAAGGAGGTCCCGCGTCCCACGCCCCACGCCCCACGCCACGTCCCCGGCGAGATGTCGCAATAGCGGCCAAGTTTAAATTAAACCCCGAATCAGAGGGAAATTGTTTTTGCCGTCGTTCTGTTTTATTAACCTACTCGCTGGTAATGGTCGAAGTAAAATCTTGTTTTACAGAAACTAGGGTTACCAGATGTTAAATTAAAAAGTCCTGACAATAACCAGATTTTTATCAAAAAGTTCTGACATTTTACTGAAACGGGCGCGGTTTGACGACTCACAGTAGGTATAGTAATAAAACACTACTTATAATATTCCTTTTGAGGGCCAACCGGTCACTCTCCGACTCACAATCTGCCATTGAGCCTACTCTAACTCTCCACACAATGAAAAAATTACCATTCATTTTAGTCAATGGGCTGCATAATAAAAGACCTATAAACACGTGAATAATCATAAAAATCCTGACATTGTCAAAGTCCGGCCGGAATCCTGACTGGTGCCTAAAAATCCTGACATGTCAGGACAAATCCTGACGTCTGGCAAGCCTAACAGAAACTCTAAGTACGAGGTGATACGATATGTACCTACCTACTCGTTGGTAACTAATTCGGTAACTAACTTGACGAAAATTAAAAAAACTTTTTTTTGGGGAAAATATTTTTCACATACTTACCTTACCTAAGGGGTCGAGAAAGTAAAAAGGGAACTTATATCAAATAATTACATCAAAATTGATATAAATAATATTAGATACTCTCGAAACAGGTTAAACTTTTATTTTGTTAGGATTTTCGGCACATTACCGTCAATCAAATCAAATCAAATCAAAATAATTTATTTTAAATAGGTGTTTACACACACTTTTAAATAGTCAAAAAAACTTATTGAATATTACAAATAATATCATGATTCAGATTACAGTTTCAGGTAATGGTATTTGTTATAGAATCATCGTATATACATTTGTCATTTACATAATCTATTATTTTATATATCCTCTAGAGCACAAGCATTTTTTGACATGAGTCTTGAATTTATTCTCTGATAAACTAGTTACATTTTCTGTTTTTTTTTTGTAGAATCTTATACACTACCCCACAAATAACTTTTTAAGTTTACTCAGTCTCGAAAAGGCTATAAGGCATACTTTTTCCATGTTCACATACTCTTTGTCAAGCTAAGTACTTAACCGTAAAACTAAACACGAAGTGACAATCCGCAAAAACCTTAATAAAATTAAAATTACTAGTTACTAATTCTGACCTTGTCTGGATCAGGAACTGTACATTTTAAACCAGAAACTGCACTGTGTTTCTAGTTATTAGTAGCAATATACAGTGTCAGTGCAACGGAGACCTAAGACAGGTCAATAAAGGGAGGGATTTTAGGTCATGCATGCCGCAGCCTATGATTAAAGTGTGACTATATATCCACGCTATAGAGGTTTCCACGGAAACACTTTGTAAAGAGAAGTGAGATCTTTGAATAAAGGCCCCTAATCTGTTTTAGTGTGCCTATGTTATTCCGATTTCTGTGGTTTCAGATAAATGATACAAGCGAGGGATGTCATCATATCAGCCGAATATCGTCCACTGCTGGACAAAGGCCTGCCCGCATCCTTTGGCTTCCCGCGATCTTCACCAGGTCGTCGGTCCACCGCGTGGGAGGCCTGCCTACGCTACGTTTTCCGGTGCGCGGTCGCCACTCGAGAACTTTACCCCATCGCCATCTGTTCTACAAGCGAGGGATGTATCTTTTTATTTATTTTTGACAGATGGTAAGCCCTGGGCATCATATCACCTGATGGTAAGTGACGATGATGCCGAAGATGGAAGCGAGTTTACCAAGATTCCCCAACGCAATGGAGAACTGGCTATCTTATCTTAAAGCCGGAACACATCAATAATATGTTGTTAACACTGATGTTTCGCGGCAAGATTTAGATAAGATGGTGGTAGCTAGAACCAGGCGGGCTTAGAAAATGCCCTACCACCAACCAAACCGAGTCTTAAAAGTTGAACCCACCGGGAATCGAACCCGCGACCTCCTGGTGTGAAGCGAATGGACTAACCATTACGCCACGGAAGCGGTTGTATCCCAAAAGTTGTCCGATTACTATGCAAATATAGAACCATTTTCCTTTACAACATCTGGGTCTATCTGGAGCTGAATAAAATTAACCGGAAAGGAACGGTTCCATCGCTATCTTAAGGCAAGGCATTGATTGGAACAGTTGTCTTTGTTTTTTTCATTATGTGTCCCCATTGTGTTGGGGAATCTTGGTAAGCCCTTGGTAAGCCCGCTTCCATCTTCGGCATCATCATCACTTACCATCAGGTGAGATGATGCCAAGGGCTTAACAATTAAGAATAAAAAAAACGAGTAAAGAAAACAACCACACTTTTTCACTTTTTCAATGGTTTTTCGTTTGAATCAAAAACTACAATGAAAATATAAAAAATAATAACATTAATCACTTTGTATTACCATAATAAATATTGTTGAATATTTGAAAAAAAATGTACTTCATAATAGTCACAACTAGAGTTGAAAGTAACGGCGTAGACCTATCTTTGGGGATTTTTTTTTACCGAGCCAAAACTACTCAATCGTGTTTCTAATAGCTTTTGACTTTAGGAACATCATCAATAGTAAGGGTATTTTTTTTCAACCTTTGGTTTTCTATCGTTTAGGAGTAATTGACGTCAAAAATAACGAACATCTGTAACATTACCGCCTTAATACCTTTCAAAATCTGTTATTGAGTTGTTACTTTCAGAAGGAATATTTTAAACATGAAAATTAGTTTAAACGATTCAGCAATAAATGTCTAGATAAATATAAAGCAGTACTTGTAACCAGAAGGAGGAGTTTCCGAGAATAAGCGTAGATTTTTCTTTGAAACCAGAGATAGTGGAGAACTGAGGGCGTTCTTTTGTAAATCGAGTACTTTCAACATGTTTCAAAGAGTTTACATTAATGATCAGGGTTGATGCAGCAAAACCCACGTCATATTATGTGATGAGTCAAAATAAAATACATTATCTACATACATATCACAAGTCCTCTAAAATGCGTTCAAAATACGTAGGAAATAACCAGCATTATGACAACCAATTTTACTTTGAGAACTTTCTTGTCTGTGGTAGTAGGTAAAATCTTTACTTTAATGTTCATGTTTAATGACAAGCGTCGGTGGCTCAACCGGTAACGACTCGGCCCTTCTAACCAAAGGTACAGGGTTCAAATCTGGACGGCCAATGTACCAACTTACACATATACTTACCGATTGCTTTAACGGTGAAGGAAAAACATCGTGAGGAAACCTGCACACGCCTGCGAAGAAACTCGAACGTTGTGTGTGAAGTCGACCAACCCGCACTGGGCCCGCGTGGTCGACTAAGGCCTGATCGCCCTAATTCAGAGTAGGCAGTACATGAGCTGATATGATGTATGTTATTACAGTATCGATTTTTGTAACGTTTTGTGTTTAAATTTGGAACAGCTGCCAAACTCAAGTGGGTCTCAACCAAGACCCTCCCACTACAATACAACCAGGACCATTAAATATAAGGTCTAACAAAATTAGCTGAAACTATTTTAACTGGTGCTTCTACCCATGAAACTGAACAACTTTCCCCATGAAACCCATAGTCAAATCGCAAAAAAAAAATTGGCTCACCCATACTTACTCGATCAGCTGATCAGTCAACTTAGTATGGGAAGTTCAATAATTTTTTTAGATTTGAATATAGGTTTCATGGGGAAAGATGTTCAGTTTCATGGGTAAAAGCACCAGTTAAAATAGTTTCAGCTAATTTTGTTTATATACGAGACACGAGTACCATTGTTCCAATGTAAATATCAATTACAACTATTATACAATAAATAATTTGTTTTTGTATTTGTTCAAATTTAATTTTTATTGCAATTTTTTAATATCTATAGTCTATAGATATTTTACAGGTAGCACTAGTAGCAATGCAGGTCATTACCCTACGGCTTCTGAACCCATCTTAGAGTACTTATATACTACTACTACTGTTGCAATTAGGTCTTAAGCCACTCGTGTGATTCTATAACAAAATTCGGAAGACCTGTCATTACATAACTGTTGCATAAACTAGTATTAAAGATAAAAAAATGTCAGCAATTGACGTCGTAGTATTTTTAGTCCTTTCTCTCTTATCGTGTGGCACAATTAACCGTGCTATCCAAGGGATATACGACGGCGGTTGTTTGGTTCCCATATCAGCTCATATACGACCCCACGGGCCCAGTGCGGGTTGGTCGACTTCACACACAACCTGCGAGTTTCTCCGCAGGCGTGTACAGGTTTCCTCACGATGTTTTCCTTCACCGTAAGAGTGTCGGATAAGAGAGCGTCGGTGGCGTAACGTCCTTTAGTAAAGTAAAGCTAGGGCTGTATGTCAACCATTCTAGAGGAGATTTTAGATGTTGAACATTCCAATATTAGATAAATTAATACTAAAATTACTTACTTATACCTGACACTATAACTCTGATGCTGAGCGAAAAAATCGGGGACCTTAGAGCTATAACGCCACACGATATGAAGTGCAGTCGTACCTATTGCATCTGCTGATATTTTATCTTATCTTTGTAAGTGGGGGCTGCAGTTGCAACGACACTTCGACCCAATGGGATCTTTTGTGTCTAGGTTTGCATCCCAACCTACTCGAAGATGTGCTGCATCAATGCAGCAATTCCGCTGATTGGAAGGTGCTTATAGTCCTCCGGTTTTGGGTAGCCATCACCTAGGAGGTACATGCGATTGCTAGCCAGGACATCGCAGTGACACAGTAAGTGTTCCATTGATTCTTTATCTTCACCACTAGCCCTGCAGGTCGGGTTATTCGTTAGGCCGATTTTTTGCAGGTGTGCGTTTGTGGCAAAGTGGCCCGTCAACGCTTCTGTTACAGCCCTGACGCGCGTCCTGCCGTTATTCTAAACGTACTTGTGTTACTTTCCATACCTACAGCACGTGCCTCGTAGCAGGCGAGTACCAAGCTGTGGGCACGTTCAGATTGACATCTGCAATGGTCTCTCCTAAGGGCCACGGAGCGCTCGACGGCGCAGCACGCTTCTCCACTTTCTTTTACAAAATATGCGCGTTCCTTTGACTTCTATATTACTGGCGGGACCTGGCCAACGCGCGTCCCAGCGAATTGGTGCGAAAATCGTCAGTTTCGCATACTCGCGACTCGGTCGTCTGCGGGAAATAGGGGTGACGACAGCATCAGAAATAAATTATGAACTCTTGATCACTAAATAACCCTCCTACTTAAACTTCGGAAAACCTTACTCGTTTTGTTTTCCATCAAGTCTTCCATTTTTAATTCACCAAAATCACAAAATGAGTACATATACTCGTATGACGCTGCTAAACTATGACGTCACGCCTAGGTATTTCTA
The DNA here is from genome assembly GCA_947284805.1 of Coleophora flavipennella. NCBI lineage: Eukaryota > Metazoa > Arthropoda > Insecta > Lepidoptera > Coleophoridae > Coleophora > Coleophora flavipennella. The sequence continues at coordinate 5,160,148 of OX369292.1, forward strand.
ACATTTTTAGAACAAAATGTCGTTTTTGACAGATGATAAAAAGTAACTCAGATGACTAGCATTCGTCATCCTTATTGTAGAGGGCCGTGGATAGATATTCCATGTAAAAATATACCTTATTGTGTTGTTAGAGGCTGTAAAAATCATGAAAGAAAGGCTAAAAAGAAACATGAAATATCGTATCTTCGATAAGTAACCTTACATTGTATTGTGTCTTGTACTCAAATTAAATAAACGCATTTTTAAAGCGACAATTCTACCAAGGTCCTTTTAGCGCGGCACTGACCTCAACTCTCGCCCACGCTAGTTCGTACGAGTTATATCAGATGGCGCTACTTTTTGCTTGTATGAAGATAATCCGAGTAAAATATGGAGACGGGCGGATCACTGACCTGCAGCACGCGCCTCTCTGCAGGCGAGTACCATGCTGTGGCGCACGTCAGGATTGTCATCTGCAATAGTCTCCCCGACGGCCACGAACCGCTCGACGGCGCAGCACACCGCCGCCCCGACCCGTTGGACAGCCGCGCCGCCCAAGGCCTCTCCTCGTGTCGCTACTAAGCTGCTTATCTGTAAAAAAAAAGTCACACTTAAAATCACAACTTCAACAAAGAAAGGTCTATAAAGTGTACAGCCACGCTGGGTATACTTTCTCGCGGAACCGTCACAGTCCAACATTACAAAAAACCAAGTAGCAAAAAATATTATGATTTGGGCAGCGGGTATTGTCCATTTCATGATCTGGCCAGTTTAGTTGTTCATATCGTCAAACGCTGATTCATTCGTTTATCTGACCAGACCAAGTCATGATGTGGGCAGCGGGTATTGTCCATTTCATGATCTGGCCAGTTTAGTTGTTCATATCGTCAAACGCTGATTTATTCGTTCATCTGACCATACCATATCATGATGTGGGCAGCGGGTATTGTCCATTTCATGATCTGGCCAGTTTAGTTGTTCATATCGTCAAACGCTGATTCCTTCGTTCATCTGACCAGACCATATCATGATGTGGGCAGCGGGTACTGTCCATTTCATGATCTGGCCAGTTTAGTTGTTCATATCGTCAAACCCTGATTCCTTCGTTCATCTGGCCAGACCATATCATTACCGTAACGCGGTAACGCTGTTATTTAACCTTCTTCCTTTCGATCTATTTATTCTATTTCGCATGCGCTAGCACATAGCAATCCATGTTTTACAAAATCCTTTGATATCCTTCAATATTTTAATTTACTAATAAACTAAATCTCAAACAAACTTTAAGACCCATCTTGTGTAAGAGATAATTATGCTTTGTGATCTGTAATAATAATTTAATGTATGTAATCTGATATATAAGATGTCGACTGATGAAGTCCACGCTCCGACCAGCGCCCATCCAGCTCTAAAACCCCGAGAACTTTCAGCTCGAGTTGCACAATCGCTTCGAATGCCTAGGAGATTGCGAGAATGTGAACGATTATAACGACAGGTTCGTGAAAATTGTCCAAACGGTCGAGTCTAAGATTTTTAAAACTCGCCGTTCAAACAGAACCAAAAAAAATCTCGGACTTCACCAGCAACCTCATGGAAGAAAGACGCAGATTGGTTTTGCAGTCCTCTGAAGACGTTTCTCAGTATCGGCAACTAAACAAGTAGATCTCTAAGTCTCTAACTCGCGATTTGCGCCACTATAATACAAACTGTATTAAAGAGGCGATTGATAACAACAAAGGCTCAAAGTGTTCGCAAGCGATCTGTCTGTTGGTCAAAGCCAACTGACCAAGCTGAAGACTGAGGATGGCAGGAAACATATCGTCTAAGACTGAGTTGCTGGAAGAAGTTCTACGGACAATTGTACACGACCACACGTCTGCCTGTCAGCGATCTGGCTAAAGACCCAAGAGCTAGACTTACCCGACACTATACCGAAGATATCCCGAAGTCAGCCTGTACGAGATTAGAATGGCTCTTAAACAGCATAAAAACAATAAGGCACCGGGTGATGATGGAATTACGGCTGAACTTCTGAAAGCTGGTGGAACACCGGTACTTAAAGCTATTCAGAAATTATTTAATTCTTTTATACTTGAGGGACAAATGCCTAAAGCATGGCACAGAAGAGTGGTAGTACTTTTCTTCAAAAAGGGCGACAATACCCTGTTGAAGAACTACAGACCCATCTCACTTCTGAGCCATGTCTACAAACTGTTTTCTAGAGTCATTACGAATCGTCTCGCACGCACGTTTGACGACTTCCAGCCTCCCAAACAAGCCGGTTTGCGAAAAGGATTTAGTACCATTGACCACATACATACGCTGGAGCAGATTATACAGAAGACCGGAGAGTACAATCAGCCAATATGCTTGGCATTCGTGGACTATGAGAAAGCCTTTGATTCGGTCGAAACTTGGGCTGTGTTACAGTCTCTCCAGAGGTGCTACATTAACTATCGATATATCGAAATGCTGAAGTGTTTGTATGAAAACGCCACCATGTCGGTTCGCCTCCAGGATTAAAACTCGGAACCTATCCAGCTGCAGCGAGGGGTGAGACAGGGAGACGTTATATCTCCGAAACTGTTCACCGTCGCCCTGGAAGATGTTTTTAAGCTTTTGGACTGGGGTGGACTCGGCATCAATATCAACGGCGAGTACGTCACCCACCTTCGATTCGCTGACGATATCGTGGTCATGGCTGAGACTATGGACGACTTAGGCACAATGCTCTATGGCTTCAGTAGAGCCTCCCAACAAGACGAAAATTATGTCAAACGTCCGTGTCATACCTACTCCTCTGAAGGTTGGAGGCTCTACACTCGAAGTTGTTACCGAATATGTATACCTGGGACAAACAGTCCAGTTAGGTAGGTCCAACTTCGAGAAAGAGATCAATCGTCGAATCCAACTCGGCTGGGCAGCGTTCGGGATGCTTCGTAATATCTTTACGTCCCAGATACCACAGTGTCTTAAGACCAAGGTAAATCTCAAATAAACTAAATTTTGAAACTGATACTTTCTCTTGAGATAGTTAAGAGATAATTATGCTTTGTGATCTGTGATAAATAATTTAATGTGTGTAATCCTTTTTTTAATTCCTGTATCGTTTTTTAGGTCTTATATTCTTCTTAAACGTCTTACATAAAATTAATCGGTACCCGTTCGTTTTTAACCCAATTCATGTAACCATTTATTGATGTTAAAGTGAGTCAACATTTGGTTTAGTATATTTTTTTCGAAACCGTACTTAATACTGGTAGCACAGAAACAGGCCTATAATCACTAGGATCTTTCTTTTCTCCCGTCTTGAAGAGTGGAACAACTTTACTAAATTTCATGAGATCCGAAAACACTCCAGTAAAATCTACGACCACGTGTTACAAAGATACCTGGAAACATCTGAGATCGAAATTTTCATCAAACCCGATACTCCATAATACGCCAACATAATGACGCTCTGAACGATCCTCGCCGGTATGAATATTTGATCAACGTAAGATACGTAACTTTTGCCAATATAATCAACTGAAAATCCGCTGAAAATGGCTAAATATTTACGAGTATGTAAATTTTGGTGAAATCGTGTTATTTCCTCCATTGAAACTCTTAGAATGGTTATCTTACTTTTAACGTCGTGCATGGTTAATGCGTATGTTTTAATAAGTTTCCTTTTTACCTACTTATCTGAAAAATATTTTACCAGATAGGAAAACTCTTTTTATAAATACAATCCAACAAAAACATTTTGTAAAAACGTGTCGATTAAGATTTATCACATCAGCTCATATACGTCCCCACCGAGGGGCTCGAGTCTACCCTGAGTTAGGGTGATCGGGCCTTAGTTGACCACGCGGGCCCAGTGCGGGTTGGTCAACTTCACACATAACCTTCGAGTTTCTTCGCAGATGTGTGCAGGTTTCCTCGCGATGTTTTCCTTCACCGTAAGAGCGTCGGATAAACGTACATATTATGAAATCGAAATTCGAAAACACATTGGTACGTGGCAGAACGCGAACCACGACTTCCCGGATAGTAGGTAGCGGCCCTTGCCTTTGCGCCACCGACGCTCATTAAGATTCCCTGGCTATAAAAAGTAGTGAAATCAAATGGAGCCAAGTCTAAGTGAACAAAAGAAATAAAAGAGACTTGGCCGTTAAAAAGAGTAAGAGTACTAAGTTGAGGTAGATATGTCAGACAAAGTGACTCTTATCCTTACTATAATATTATAAATGTGAAAATGTGTTTGTTTGTTTGTTACCTTTTCACGCTTCAACGCCTTGACCAATCTTTATGAAATTTGGCATGCAGGTAGCCTGTGTCACGGGGAAGGACATAGGCTACTTTTTATCCCAGAAAAATAGCATGATCTGATGCAGTTCCTGAGGGAACTAAACAAATACTCAATTGTTGTGATTTTTTGCACAGAGATGGTTCAGTAGGTGGGAAACGACATAATTTACTAATCACCCTTAAATACAGTCATAAAAAAGATGTCCACGCGGGCGCAGCCGCGGGAAAAAGCTAGTATAATAATAATCCTTATCCTTATAATATTATAAACTAGCCGTCCGCACGCGGCTACGCCCGCGTTGTTATCCATTTTCCTGTGGGAATAAAACGTTTTCCCGAGGTGAAAAGTAGTCTATGTCCTATTCCAGGACATAACCTATATGTTTGCCAAGTTTCATCCCGATCCGTCTAGTGGTTGAAGTGTGAAAGAGTTGCAAAATCCATACATTCTTTCAACAAACTTTCACATTCATAAAAGTGTGTGAATTTTTGTGTGTATGGGTGTATGGATGTTTGTTACTATTTCACGCAAAAACTACAGAACAGATCTGGATGAAATTTGGTAGGTAGACAGGTTTGGACGAGGATTAAAACATAGGCTACTTTTTTTCACACTCGCGAGCCGCTTGAGGCTCGCACACTGCGCATCCTCGAAGACAGTCGTAGAAACTATGTTCACGCGGCAAAATCTAGTACATACATCCTTACTAATATTATTGATGTGAAAATGTGTTTGTTGTTTGTTACCTTTTCACTCTTCAACGCCTTGACCAATCTTAATGAAATTTGGCATGCAGGTAGCCTATGTCACGAGCAAGGACGTAGGCTATTTTTATTCCGTGAAAATAGCATAGTCCGATGAAGTTCCTGAGGGAACTGAAAATATACTCTTTTTGTGGTTAATTTCTTTAACATCGCAACAGAACAATGAATTGTTGTGATTTTTGCACAGAGATGGTTGAGGAGGTGAGAAAAAAATAATTTGATAATTATCATATACTGACATAGTTCCCGAGGGATCGGGGAAAACTCATTCCCACGTCGGCGCCGCAACGGATTCAAGTGATTTTTGTATAGAATTCGTTGATCAGAATAGCCCGATATTGTTCCTTAGGGATCGGGAGAAAACTCATGGCCGCGCTAGCGAGTCGCTTGCGGCTCGCGCACCACTCACCCTCAAAAACGATGTCAGTAATTTTGCTGAAAACGCGATTTTTTAAATTATTTTCATACAAATATTTCAGCTTATTGGCCGGTTTTGTATGCAATTCCCCAAAAAAAAAACGCGATTTCAGCAAAGATATAAAACAAAAGTTGTTCAGTTTGCTGAGTACAAGTATCATTGCACCTTTATGTTATTATTATAACAGCTCTTATACGTCCTCACCGAGGGGCTCGAGCCTACCCTGAATCAGGGCGATTAGGCCTTAGTCGACCACGCGGGCCCAGTGCGGGTTGGTCGGCTTCACACACAACCTTCGAGTTTCTTCGCAGGCGTGTGCAGGTTTCCTCACGATGTTTTTCCTTCAACGATAAAGTAATCGGTAAGTATTGTATGTACGTAAGTTTTTGAAAAACTCATTGGTACATTGGCCGTCCAGATTTGAACCCAGTACCTCTGGTTAGATGGACCAAGTCGTTACCGGTTGAGCCACCGACGCTTTTTACCTTTATGTTACAAACTGTATAATCAAAATTTCTATCATTGCGGTTGATCTTGAAATGTCATTAAGGCCATAAGATGGATTAAATGACAATATTCAATTCAAATAATTGAAAGACTGTGTAAAGAATCACTATGGAAAAAGTATATAATATACTTAAAGTAATAAATAATTGATTTAAATTAAAACAATTTTAATAATATTACCACTTTTAATGTAAAAAAATATACTCTAGACCCTGTTTTTGGCATTAATTGCAATATTTCTCAAAAAATCGGTGACTTTAACACCTTTCATTTTAATTGAAAACATTTTTTTTGAAGTGAAGAAAAGTAATAAAAACATAATTATTATATAAAAATCGAGAATTGGGCGTTCAATTTCAACGTAACAGCCGCGTTGAAGCCCGCATTGATTTGAACTTAAAATGAATAGACTTACGTTCGATATTATTGGAACACGTATCAACCTGCTCGGATTGAGCAGTAAAAGTTCCATCGAGCTACAGCTGGAGGCTGGAGCCCAATAGATAAAAAGATTGCCTTGATATTTGCATTCCTCTCCCCGTTTACCGTGACGACTGCGTTACGCGAAGCACATGGGGAGGAGTATTTCTTTTCCTTTTTTATTTACATAAAGCTCTGTCTTTTTGTTCTAATTTGATTTCCCATTATCAAAGACGAAGCGTCGTCGGTGGAGTAATGGCAAGGGCCTCTACCTCCTGTCCGGGAGGTCGTGGTTCAAATCCTGCCACGTACCAATGTGTTTTCGAATTTCGGTTTCATATGTACGTTTATCCGACGCTCTAACCAAAGTATATATAGTAGTACTAACATACAGTATGGACACTCCCTGCCGCTCTCTAGATTGCGACCTTACTGCCTCGTCACCCAGATTGATACAGATTGGTTACAGTTTGGTAGTCGAACGTATAGGATTTCACCGCCATTTTGTTTGTTCCGTCATTCCTTTTTTGAAATGTCATTTCTGGCCCGTTGTATGAAGTGTCCAAGGTGTGCTCTTACGGTGAAGGAAAACATTGTGAGGAAACCTGCACACACCTGCGAAGAAACTCGAAGGTTGTGTGTGAATTCGACCAACCCGCGCTGGGCCCGCGTGGTCGACTAAGGCCCGATCGCCCTAACTCAGGGTAGGCTCGAGCCCCTCGGTGGGGACGTATATGAGCTGCTATGATATGATGATGAATCAAAGACGAAGCAGCGTCGGTGGAGTAATAGCAAGGGCCGCTACCTCCTGTCCGGGAGGTCGTAGTTCGAATCCTGCCACGTACTAATGTTTTCGGCTGATATGATGACTACACACGCAAACATAAGTATCTATGCGTTATTGTTTTTATGCAATCACAAATAGATCTAATAAAGTAAGTATGTGACCTCCTTGGAAAAGATGACCAGCTGTTCGTTGTGACGAAGTAATTAGTATCTCATCTGTAGCTGTGCGCTTCATGCGTCATTCATCAATCTATCTCCTTCTGACACGCCACCTTGGGTATTTTAATCTCATCTTTTTTAATTTTCCTTTTAAAAGTCTTAAAGAAGAAGATTCTTTGTCTTTCGTTATCGTGTTTTATCGGCTTACGTAGAAATAAAAAAGTGGCAAAGTTAACGGTATAAATGGACATAAAAAGTACCACTTTTCGGGAAACTGTAATGAAAAAGTTTTCAAAACATTTGAATGAAAATTATTACTTGTATGTCAATTTAATGTGCACTTAACTGATTTTTACAGCACAATGCGTTTTACTTTGCCACAGTGGAGAAAACCGATATCACCGCACAGTGGCCCTTGTATAGTTTCTAGAACACATTATTTAGTCTCTGACTATTAATTTTGTTGTCAAAGGAATATATACACTACCATTTTCTTGTAATGCTTCAATTTTAAAGTACAATTGCTCAATTTTATAATTCAAATGCGCATGCACAGGTTGTCAATATCAAGTTACACATAGCCACCAACCAACTTAACTGTGTTTGATTTTGTAATGTACTCGATACATGTTGGTGAGTTGGGTGTACAAACAACTGTAAGGTACTGTACAATACGTTTCAAATTTAATTGCGCATGCATATGCGTCTTGGATGTCAATATCAAGTTACACATAGCCACCAACCAACTTAACTGAGTTTGATTTGTAATGTACTCAATACATGTTGGTGAGTTGGGTGTACAAACAACTGGAAGGTACTGTAAAATACGTTTCAAATTTAATTGCGCATGCATATGCGTCTTGGTTGTCAATATCAAGTTACACATAGCCACCAACCAACTTAACTGAGTTTGATTTTGTAATGTACTCAATACATGTTGGTGAGTTGGGTGTATAAACAACTGTAAGGTACTGTTGTACAATACGTTTCAAATTTAAACGCGCATGCATATTCGTCTTGGTTGTCAATATCAAGTTACACATAGCCACCAACCAACTTAACTGAGTTTGATTTTGTAATGTACTCAATACATGTTGGTGAGTTGGGTGTATAAACAACTGTAAGGTACTGCTGTACAATACGTTTCAAATTTAATTGCGCATGCATATGCGTCTTGGTTGTCAATATCAAGTTACACATAGCCACCAACCAACTTAACTGAGTTTGATTTTGTAATGTACTCAATACATGTTGGTGAGTTGAGTGTACAAACAACTGTAAGGTACTGTACAATACGTTTCAAATTTAAATGCGCATGAATATGCGTCTTGGTGTCAATATCAAGTTACACATAGCCACCAATCAACTTAACTGAGTTTGATTTTGTAATGTACTCAATACATGTTGGTGAGTTGGGTGTACAACAACTGTAAGGTACTGTACAATACGTTTCAAATTTAAATGCGCATGAATATGCATCTTGGTGTCAATATCAATTTACACATAGCCACCAACCAACTTAACTGAGTTTGATTTTGTAATGTACTCAATACATGTTGGTGAGTTTGGTGTATAAACAACTGGAAGGTACTGTTGTACAATACGTTTCAAATTTAAATGCGCATGCATATTCGTCTTGGTTGTCAACATCAAGTTACACATAGCCACCAACCAACTTAACTGAGTTTGATTTTGTAATGTACTCAATACATGTTGGTGAGTTGGGTGTATAAACAACTGTAAGGTACTGCTGTACAATACGTTTCAAATTTAATTGCGCATGCATATGCGTCTTGGTTGTCAATATCAAGTTACACATAGCCACCAACCAACTTAACTGAGTTTGATTTTGTAATGTACTCAATACATGTTGGAGAGTTGGGTGTATAAACAACTGCAAGGTACTGCTGTACAATACGTTTCAAATTTAATTGCGCATGCATATGCGTCTTGGTTGTCAATATCAAGTTACACATAGCCACCAACCCACTTAACTGAGTTTGATTTTGTAATGTACTCAATACATGTTGGTGAGTTGGGTGTACAAACAACTGTAAGGTACTGTAAAATACGTTTCAAATTTAAATGCGCATGAATATGCGTCTTGGTGTCAATATCAAGTTACACATAGCCACCAACCAACTTAACTGAGTTTGATTTTGTAATGTACTCGATACATGTTGGTGAGTTGGGTGTATAAAAAACTAAGTATTAAATAGATACTCGTAAGAGCAATTTGCAACAAAAAAACTACAGCGTTCCATTCCAGCGTCTCATTTCCCACATCTTTCAGCTTCATTAATCACCTCATAAGATATCCTCGGGTAATTTTGTGATTAAACGTATCTTTAAACCGCTGTTGCTAAATAACGTAAATAGGTATGTTTAAATAGTATGCGTGATAAAAGGAGAAACTTTTGTGACTAAAAGTACCTTTAAACCCTGTTGCTGAATAACTCAAGGCTTTAAGAGCAGGTTTCCAAAATAAGTGCATTTTTGCTAGAATATTTTGAGTCAGCCGCAGGCTTGCTGAACGTGAAAACTACACATCTCATTTTTTGAACATTTTTCTTTGGTATGCCTAAAATTAAAACACGGTTTATTGATTTTCGCCTCATACTTTTTAGTTTGTGAAACTATGTAGTTTTGAGAGATAATTAGATTTTTCTGGTACATTACATAAGTTAGGCGTATAAAATAAATATCGACAGTAAGAGAATGAAGGTATTGAAAAAACGGCTAAGACAAAATTTTCCTGGAATGTTTACAAAGCTCCCAAATAAACGAAAATGTGCATTTACGCCCGAAGTAAATGACATAAGTAGCGTTAAGACAGTCACGTGAAATTCAACTGTAAAGCTGATTCCATTTGTTTTCCAGTGCTGCGCTGGAAGCCTGCTCTTAAGATGCCTCAATCCGAGCAGTTTGATGCGTGTTTAAATAATATCGAACGTAAATCAATTAATTTTGTGTCGCCACTTCTGTGGTGGTGCAGTCATGACCATCTTATCTTATCTCATTCATAGTGTTATTGTTACTTTTTAATATAATTATACGATAATGAACTGCTTTATTTAAGACAGGAGACTATAGGTCTTTAAGTGATAGTGTAGTAAGTTTATATCTGTAAATGACTGTTTGTCTCTAATAAAATAAAATAAAAATAAATAAATAAATAAATTTTAAGTTCAAACCAATGCGGGCTTCAACGCGGCTGTTACGTTGAAACCGAACGCCCAATTCTAGATTTTTACATGTTTTTATTACTTTTCTTCACTTTCAAATAAGTTTAAAAAAATGTGTTCATTTAAAATGAAAACCTTAAAGTCACCTATTTTTGTGTGTTGGTTTCATTCAACTATAACTATTTTTTTTTCAGAAATTTTCCAATTAATGCCAAAAACAGGGTCTACAGTACCTACATTTTTTTACATCAAAAGTGGTAATATTTTTAAATTGTATTCCATCAATAGATTTTTTATTACTTAAAGTATATTATATTCAATTCAATTCAATTCAATATATTTATTCAAAATAGGTGCAAATTACACTCTTTCTGATAGTCATACATAAAATAATAATAACAATGTCATTTGTGAAGAATCAAGAAATAAACAATAATTAGTTAATAACGTCAAAATTAAATCCTTGATATAAACCAGATATATATTTTTTATTATATATTTTTTCCATAGTGATAGCTTTAAACAGTCTTTCAATAATTCGGATTGAATGTTGTCATTTGTTTGACCTATCTTAAGGCCTTAAGTATCTTTAAATAGCCTACGTGATAAAAGATACCTTTAATTTTTTTTGATAATTAACCTAAGTATCTTTAAATAGTCTACTGTTAAAAGAAGAAAATTTTGTGACTAAACGTAACTTTAAACCCTGTTGCTGAATAACTTAAGTACCTATCTTTAAACAGTCTACGTGATAAAAGGAGAAAATTTTTTGATTAAACATACCTTTAAACCACTTTTACTAAATAACCTAAGTGTGTTTAAATAATCCACGTTTTATAACGAGATATTTTTTTGCATAAACATATCTTTAAGCCACTGTTGCTAAATATCGTAAGTATGTTTAAATAGTCTAGTGTTATAGGTAGGTACTTAGAAAAACATCAAAAAGTAGTTAGGTAGGTATGCGAAAGCATCCATTTAATATATGGAATTGTATTCTACCCTGAATGAAAGGTCCATTCCATACTATGATAGTAGTTTGATTAATGAGGGTGTAATATTATGGGGCTATAAAATGGAGTGCGTGACTTTAGTCAATATATCGTCGTTTTCAGATTACAAATACTTTTACGACTGGTAAGCACTGAAGATTGGGTTCATGATACAGGATGTTATTGTTCTATTTAAGGAACCTAATATCTCTCAATGGTTTCTGATACAGTAACGCAACAACACAATACATACTGTGGCGTTTAAGGCGCTAAGATCACTCAATCCGAGCAGGTTGATACGTGTTTAAATAATATCGAACGTAAGTCTATCCATTTTAAGTTCATATCAATGCGGGCTTCAACGCGGCTGTTACGCTGAAACCGAACGCCCAATTCTCGATTTCTACATGTTTTTATTATGTTTTCATCACTTTCAAATAAGTTAAAAAAAATGTGTTCAACTAAAATGAAAGGTCTCAAAGTCACCAATTTTTGTGTGTTGTTTTCATTCAACATTTACAATTTGTTTTCGAGAAATTTTGCAATCAATGCCAAAAAACAGGGTCTACAGTATATTTTTTACATCAAAAGTGGTAATATTTTTTAAAATTGCATTAAGTGTAATAGTTTTTTTATTACTTTAGTTAAAATTATATATTTTTTCAATGATGATAGCTTTACACAGTCTTTCAATAATTTGAATTGAATATTGTTATTTGACCCATCTTAAGGCCTTAAGTTATTTTTCATTACCAGGCTCACTTTTCAATTCACATCATGTATACGAAGTATGGTATCCTGTTGGTTTAATTGTTCGACAATAATTAGAGATCCTAAGGTTAGAGCAAGGTTCACCGACGCGAGGTCGCGTTGGCTACGGCCGGGAGACAGCGAGACTGAGCGGCGCTGATCAAGGTCGTCCTTGCACGCGAGCTTCTGAGAATGGGACTAGCTACTTGTTGCACGGTCTTATTGTCACCAGCTGAGCTGGTCGTGTCTTATCCTATCTCATCTAGCTGTTCTTCTTCCTATGTATGAGGGTGGTCTTCGGAGGAATTAAGGTTGTAAGTCGAGTTACCTGATGGGGGTTCCGTCGCGCGTAATCGTCGTCGTCGGAGAGCGCGTCCATGTCGCGTGTCGTCGCGATGGGCGCGCTCGGCGGCGCGCAATCCGCCGCGCACGTGCTCCGTGGCGCTGGCGGCTCCGGCGGCGCCGCTCCTGCGTCCGCCGCGGCACTGCCGGAGCTCCGCCGCCACCCGCCCGCGTCCGCCGCTGTCACCGTGCCGCGCATCGATCCGACCCCATCCCCCGACCCTCAACTACCCCGCACCACTAACACGTGGCAAGATCTTATTTACCCCTCAAATCTAAATCTTCTTACATTGTAAACTTCTCATAATTTCATGGCAATGCTGTTTCAAACAGGCTAAATGTGTTTTTCTTTTCGTAATCCGTCTATTCAGCAGTTTTTCAAACTAGGATCCTGAAAGTGTGCCTTGACTGCGACGGCGCGTCACGGGTCAACCTCGTGCATGCAACAGATAGTCGACGTGGGCGGGAAACTCAACGAGAAACGTCACGACGCAGAAACCGCGCTTCAAGACGTGTTTGATTTGATGATATTGCATTGGGAAGCGGTCCAAAAATAAACGTATGTTTTTAGACTCGGCGGAGTTTATCGTCAGAGTTTACAAGACGTCAGTGTAGCGGGAAAACGTAATCTGAATTTGTTTCAGAATACCTTTGCGTATGGAAAGACGGTGATGAAATTGAGGAAAGATGTCTCAAAGGAAGCATGTCGTTGGAAAGCACAAAGTTTGTAAAGTTCTTTTTGGGTACCGTACCTGTTTGATGAGAGGCTGGAGGGTTCTTTCGATGGATCGTGTTTTTATTTGCGAGATGTCGACGGGCGGCAGGCCGTGGGCCGCCATGGCTGGCTCGCGGCGACTGCGCGGCTGCGCGCGCACGCAGAGCTGCATGGTGATTGGATGCCGCTCCTTGTCACGTGGCACCCCTCCCCAAACCGAGTTTTTGAACGTAAACACAGGATTGCGTGTACGTACGTAGCTATTACGTATACTTACGTCACACCCTGGACACTTCATACAACAGGCCAGAAATGATATTTCAAAAAAGGAATGACGGAAAAAACAAAATAGCGGTGAAATCCTATACGTTCGACAACCAAAATGTAACCAATCTGTATCAATCTGGGTGACGAGGGGGTGTGGTCGCAATCTAGAGAGCGACAGGGAGTGTCCATACTGTATGTTAGTACCTACTAATTTACTAATATAATATACTTTGCTTACGTACAAAAAACGCACACGTACGCACTACGATTTGACGTAAAAACAACTGTTTTGAATGAAAGCCAGCACTTAAATAATTTTGTCTTTGTTGTGAAGTTTTGGTCATTTTTTATGTGGACTTTGCATAGAGAGAACCAAAAATAGCTCTCCCAATTCAGAGGCAACTGTACTATCATCATATCAGCTCGTACGCGTCCCCACCCAGGGGCTCGAGCCTACCCTGAATTAGGGCGATCGGGCCTTAGTCGACCACGCGGGCCCAGTGCGGGTTGGTCGACTTCACACACAACCTGCAACATCTCCGCAGGCGTGTGCAGGTTTCCTCACGATGTTTTCCTTCACCGTAAGAGCGTCGGATAAACGTACATATAAAATCTAAATTCGAAATCACATTGGTACGTGGCAGGATTCGAACCACGACGTCAGGAGGCGGCGGCCCTAGCCGTTACGCCACCGACGCTCAAACTGTACTATACTAATCAGCTTTGTTTGGCACATCCGCCAAAAGACATCCACTGCTGGACATAGTCCTTCCCCGGGTTGGGGGTTTTGCCGTAATCGCCACGCTTGGCAGGCGGTTTGGAATCGTAGTGTTCTATTTGTGGGCACATTATGTTATTTTAACCGCCTCCGTAGCTCAGAGGCAAAGTTCACTGGCTTTACACAGGAGGTCGTGGGTTCGATTCCCGGCGGGGTCAATTCAAGACTCGGTTTGGTTGGTGGTAGGGCATTTTCTAAGCCCGCCTGGCTAGCTACCACCATCTTATCTAAGTCTTGCCGCCAAATATCAATGTTGATATCATTGGTATGTTCCGGCATGAAGATAAGATAGCCAGTTCCCCATTGCGTTGGGGAAATTTGGTAGGCCCGCATCCATCTTCGGCAACATCGTCACTTACCACCAGGTGAGATGTTGTCAAGGGTTTACCAATTGTTAATAAAAAAAAAAGGGTCGCTGCTGTCCATTATCCAGTTTAGTCCCTTACTCGTCTCGTTTCTTGCAATACCTATGGAAAGAGATGGGATGGCCATCACTGAAATCGGAATAATACAGATGACCTTACTCTTAGCCACGGTACCCAAAAAGAACTTTACAAACTTTGTGCTTTTGAACGACATGCTTCTTTTGAGACAACTTCCCTCAATTTCCTCACCGTCAAAGAGCGTCGGTGGCGTAATGGCAAGGGCTGCTACCTCCTGTCCGAGAGGTCGTGGTTCGAATCCTGCCACGTACCAATGCGTTTTCGAATTTCGATTTCATATGTACGTTTATCCGACGCTCTTATGGTGAAGGAAAACATCGTGAGGAAACCTGCACACGCCTGCGAAGAAACTCGAAGGTTGTGTGTGAAGTTGACCAACCCGCACTGGGCCCGCGTGGTCGAGTAAGGCCCGCCGATCGCCCTAATTCAAGGTAGGCTCGAGCCCCGTGGGGACGTATATAGGATGATATGATGATGATGATGATGACTCTTAGCCAGGAATCATACGGCATGCAAGAGGAAACAGTCATCATATCAGCCGAAGGATGTCCACTGCTGGACATAGGCCTCCCCCAAGGATTTCCACGGCGACCGGTAATGCGCTGCCCGCATCCAGCGGCTTCCCGCGACCTTCACCAGGTCATCGGTCCACCGAGTGGGAGGCCTGCCTACGCTACGCTTTCCGGTGCGCGGTCGCCACTCGAGAACTTTACTACCCCAACGGCCATCCGTAAGAGGAAACAGTAAATGAATACTTTTTTTAATTTATATTATTTATGATTTATTTAATTAGTATTAAATACTAATTAGAAATCTAATAAAACCATGCAAACAATTCATGCTTAACATTAATCATTGGCACATTATCACAAAGGTTGTCTGTCAATGATTTTAATCTTTCTTGCGTAATAATTTCCAAGTAATAATATATTTTACTTATTCTATTGGAAAAAATAAGTTAAACCTAGATTTACATAATGGCTTTTAACACATATCTGTATGAGATCTAGGCGTTATATTTAAACATTAATATCGTAATACACGCAAACGACAATATCTGATATCGCGAGTAATATTAAAGGAATACAGACTTTAATCAAACAAGACACTGATGAAATTCAAGTAGTGGGTTATATAACTGTGTACCTACATGTTACCCTCATTTTACATTAAAGGTTACCCTATAGCCTCATAAAGGTTTTATCTTAGACTTTGGTATTAATTCTTATGCTATATTAAGGGTCTCCAGGAGGCTCGAGTTTCCATACAAACGTAGTTCCGCTTTAATATAAAAAATATATGCCGGATTGAACCCAAATTTTGCGGATATACTGGGCAGACACATATTGATGTTTGTAGTTATTTTTCGATGTACTTATATAAAAAGGGGAAAAATAAGAGAAGTTTTAAACTCTCAGTATAAAACTAATTTAAGCCTTCGTTTAGTTATGTTTCATTTAACTGCGATGAAAACTAGTTACTGACAAACATCGATATGCTTGTTCTTAATATATTCGCAAAGTTTGGATTAAACTCGCCATGTGTTTTATGTATTAAAGCGGAACTACGTTTGTATGGAAACTCGATTCTTCAGGAGACTCTTAAGTAATTTTTAAAGTTGAAATATTAATAGCACTCAAAACAAATGAATGTCATAAGGAATAATTATAACAGTAATTATATTGCCTGAGTAATAAATACCATTACTGGACGGAATACGTAACATTTTATCTTATGTAATCTTATATAAGGTCTAACAAAATTAGCTGAAACTATTTTAACTGGTGCTTCTAGCCATGAAACTGAACAACTTTCCCATGAAATCCATAGTCACATCGCAAAAAAAATTTGGCTCTCCCATACTAACTCGATCAGCTGATCGGCCAACTTAGTATGAGAAGTTCAGTTTTTTTTTTAGATTTGGCTATGGGTTTCAAGGGGAAAGTTGTTCAGTTTCATGTGTAGAAGCACCAGTTAAAATAGTTTCAGCTAATTTTGTTAGATCTTATATAAAAAGCTAATTATAATAAACCCCCATGCTTATTTGTGGACGTCGCTTGTTGTACAGCTGCTGCTTCGAGTTCAAACTATCCTGCGAGCTGTCCGACATCCAAGGACTTTGACCAGATGTGTTTCTAACCTTCCTCTTGCGCAGACTTTCCGTCGGCCCCAACGTTGGTCTGAGAAGCTGTTTAAACCTGAAGGGGCCTTCGGTGTAGTCATCATCGGAACTGAAGACCGGGGTTGCCAGCATCTCTGGGGAGTTGCGCAAGATCTTGCGCAAGTCCGACTCGGGGTCGTAAGGGTTGTACACGGGACGTGGAGGCGGCTCAGCTTTCTGAACGTGGCGGACTAGCTCGTTGATTTTGTTACTGGAATTGCAAAGGAAACATGGTAAGCTTGGAGTCTCACAAAGATGGGAGCATTTGTCTGATTCATCGTCACTTACCACCAGGTGAGATGTTGTCAAGGGTTTACCAATTGTGAATAAAACAAAAAAAAATGGAGAGTTCGTTCCACATGCGAATATGTGTGAGCTTAAATTAAATGGCCAAGGACGGACTAGATCACTAATAAAATAGGAAAATATGTTATACTGCTCAAAACATGACGTTAGTACTAATATATATACTGTGACATGACTAAATACGGATGGTGGTGCATCGGGAGCCGGGTCGTTCCTTTCCCTCTAATATGGTTGATGGGAGCGATGGCTGACTCTCGCGTTATACTCGTGACCGGGTGCTGCCCGTGTGAACTGGTCTCAAAGGCATTAATGACATTCAATGATTTTTATGTATAACTTTTCGTGTCATATAGTTTTCATGTTCTAATGACATAATCTGGTTTATAACAAGGATTGAATTTTGACTTGTTAACTAATTATTGTTTATTTAGATAGATAGATAGATAGATAAATCGTTTATTTCTCATAGCCACACAGATACACAGCAAGAACACACACACACACACACAGTAGCTACATAATGCGTATACGGTAAACAAAAGAAGGTAAGTAAAACAAATAATAATAACAGTGCAGGGAATAACAAAAACAAAATAAAACTTGGTAGCAAATTGGTATTTCTTGATTCTTCACAAATAAAATTGATATTATTATTTTATGACTATCAGAAAGAGTGTAATTTGCAACTATTTTAAATAAACAAAAATGAAATAAATTGAATAACATAATAAGGGCTACCTAAGTTTTCACAGTTCATTTACTTACAGAGAGGTGGCGCAAAAAGCCACGATTATTTTCATAAATCAAGAAAAGTAATAAAAGTTAGGTTAGGTTATTCATTACTACAGGTTATTCCTGGCTACAAATATGTCGAGGAGCACAAAAGTCTGCAGACCCTCGGAAACTCAGTGGACTGCTCAAAACAAAGACCATGATTTTTTTTACCGAAAAATGTATGGAAATTTTGCCAATTTATTTACTGTATGCTCTCATCTGAGCAGTCCACTGACTGACTAATGACTGACCTTCGTAGTTTCCTCACTTTTCTTGATTAAAAAAAATATCGTGGCCATTTCTTGTATCAATATTTTATTGATTTGAAAAAAATATCGTGGCTGTTTGGGCTATCTCTTTGTATAAAAAATTTTCTTAATTTTAAAAAAAGTATCGTGGCAGTTTTGGTCATCTCTTTGTATCAATATTTTCTTGATTAAAAAAAATCGTGGCTATTTGGGTCATCTCTTTGTATCAAAATTTTCTTAATTAAAAAAAAATTGTGGCTGTTTGGGCCTTCTCCTTGTATCAAAATTTTCTTGATTAAAAAAAAATATCGTGGCTGTTTGGGCCATCTCTTTGTATCAAAATGTACAGAGAAGATTTAGGTGGCACTTTTTTGTTTTGAGTAGTATATTTTTGACATGCATGCGGATTGCGGAGCTATTACATGACAAGCAAAATTCCTAAGTGCCTTATCACACTAGCGAGTGGAAAGCGGGGCGATTGCGGAGCTCGCTCGCAACGTGTGCGTGACGAAGACGCCGCGGGTCCTTTCGGCCGCCATCGCAACTGTGTTTCACAACCAGTTGTCTATCGGGTGCGCAGCGAGCTCGGGGCGAAACGCCTCGGGTGGGCAGCGAGTTCGCGGCGTGTGATCCGCGTTTTGTACTTCAGTGCCAGAAGGGAACGTGAGGCTTCGCCCCCCCCCCCCCCCTCGCCCTCCGCCCTAGGGGGGGGGGGCGTCGCTTCGATGTGCTTTTAAAGTGGCCCTGCTTAGGGGGAGTTTAGTGGGTAGTGTGGTCTTGGGCCTGTGCATATTTATTTATATATAACTTATGTATATAATGGGTATGTATGCATATAGGCGCAGGGCTGGAGTCCCACATAAGCAGTTTAGCCGGCTGTATTGGTATGCATAAACGCATTCTCCTTCCTCTCTCCTCCGCAGTCCGAGGGAGAAAAAAAAAGGGAACGAGAGTGTACAAAATACCGTCGAAAGCGCTGTTCGCCGCGAGCTCGCTGCGCACTCGCCCCGCTTTCCACTCGCTTGCAACTCGCTAGTGTGATAAGGCCCTAAAGATCAATGGATGATTTTCTAGCTATTAATTTTATAAAAAAAACATACCCTTTGTTTCTGTTTCCAGTATGCAGGGCGTGCGTGATAAAATAAAATATTAAGTTAGATTTATGGCCAAAAGCTGCGTAAATTATTTTCCATGTCGTACCTGACTAGGCCACCGCATTGCCTGCTGCACGGCAAGTTCTGCCAGTTGTGGTTAGTTTGGAGATGCCTATCTTCCCCATTATTCGCATTGCTATGATTGTATCTGAAAAAAAAAAAGATTTATTAGGGTTCCGTACAACAACAAAAAAACGGAACCCTTATAGGATCACTCGTGCGTCTGTATGTCCGTCCGTCTGTCACAGCCAATTTGCTCCGAATCTACTTGACCGAATCAGGTGAAATTTGGTAGGATGGTGTAATCCTATGACCTTAACACAGAAGTGCAAAATAAATAAGTTTTTTTTAATAATGATCATTTTCGGGGGGGGGGGGGGAGAGGAGGGGTGAAATTAGGAATTTTAAAAAAAAGTTTTGCAAACCTTACTGTGTCATATTATATTAAATGTAAGTGCTCGTTATGAGGATCTCAAATATATTTTTGTTATATAAATAGTTTTGATTTTATTCATGAAAGAAGACGAAAATTGACCATCTCCCCCATCCATTGATCTCCAAAACTGCTGAGCCTAAAATTTTGAAAAAAATACAGAATATAGTGCATTGCTTGTAGATTACAGGAAAACCTATACAAATTCTCTCAATTGAAAATAAAGTGATAAACTCAATATAATACGTTCACGTAAGGAGAATAGTTCACTAAAACACCGCTAGACAGCGCCAGTAGTATTTTTCTGTTGCTCGCGTTTGTGCCTCTTGTTTGTCAGGTGAATAGGTATCATTGTTATACTAGTGTGGAGAGGTGTGGTGGTACGGAGCCCTCATACCGCGAGTACAACTCGCACTTGGTCGGTTTTTATTAATAAAGCCCCTTTACTTTACTATATTGGATTTAGTTTTGGACAGCACAAACACTTAACGAACCTGGGAGGTGTTATCTCAGACTCTTTGGTCAGTAGCGGTTCGTCCCAAGGTCTTGCGGGAGATTCAAGAAATTCAGGTGACGGACTGTCGTTGTCCAGAGAAAGCAATAAAAGAAATAAGCAAATTGATATTTATTTGTATTTTACCATCAAGATTGATTCGAAATAATTTCAACTTTAGCAGACCCTGTACTGATTTCAGAAATTGGATTTCATTACAAACGACAATAGCAATTTTAATCTCTTAAAAGTTAACAGATTTTGTTTATTTTTTATTATTATTATTAATTAAATTATTGATTAAAAATAAACAAATAACGGAAAAAAAAACTAGTTTTGTATGAAAACACTGAACGACAAATAAATTAGAATATATATAGAGTTTTTATATATATAGCGTTTTTCACCTCTTAAAAGTTAACTGAATTTGACTAGTTTTTTTGTATTAAAAAAACAAAAACCTATTTTGTTTTTGAATACTATATATGTATATTATTTTGTTGTAACTGAAAATCTATCAAAAACTAGTCAAATTCAGTTAACTTTTAAGAAGTGAAAATCGCTATCGCCGTTTTTATTAAGGCAAAACCCTTTCAGAAAATAATGCACACCCCGAAGTCGAGGTCGAAATCCACTTTTTCTGTGGTTAAATTCGATTATCTTTATCAATATTTATTAATAAATATATAACATTATGTCTGCTACAAAGTGTAAGAGGCCAAAACTCGATTTGATATGTTTTTTGATAGAAAAAATTGCAAGTTCGCCTAAATTTTGTCAATTTTTGCTGTTTTGGCCAACGAAAACCAGTTTTACTTCACTATATTACGTCAGTACTAATTTATATACTTTGACTAAAGTTAGACATAGCACTTTTTTTTTCTCTCTTATTTCTCAATAAAATCCTGACATATTGTTGGACTCCCTTTTTAGCAAAAATGCCTATATCTAACTTTAAAAAAGTGCATAAAAGTGTGGTTATCTTTTTTAATCTTTACGCACGTAAAGACAAAAAAACAGAGACAACTGTTATGAACAATATCTCGCCTTCAAAGTCGCAGATTCTTTTTTTTGGTCACAATTGGAAGCCCTTGGCATCATCTCACCTGATGGTAAGTGGCGATGATGCCAAAGATGTCAGCGGGTTTACGAAAATTCCCCAACGGAATGGGGAACTGGCTATCTTATCTTCTAGCCGGAACACATCAATGTTGTTAGCATTCAGGAAATCAGTTTTTGACTTTATTAGATCAAAATAATTAAAATAAACAAACGTTCACACACACAAACCCACTCACACACACTAACACTAACAAACAACACATCTGAAGTAGTCGATTGCACGCGGATTGATAGATAGATTTGAATAATTTTGTTAATTTTCAGAACTTGAAATTTATCGGCAAATGTATTTTCTAAAGTTTGATTACTGTAGATTTAACGCTGTGATTTCAATAAATATATATTAATAACAAAATAAAATTGATGTTTTGTGGCAAGACTTAGATAAGATGGTGGTAGCTAGCCAATCCTCTTAAGTTTTGTCAATTCTTAGGCTAGGCGTTTAGATAAATATTCTAACCTGGACATTCTGCTGGCATCTTGTTCGATTTGCGAGGGCTGGCCACGTATGATGGCCGGCACGAGGGTGAACCCGGGCGGCGGGCGGTACTCGTCAGGGGGCCGCTGCACCTCCTGCAGCCGGATGCCGGGCTTGTTGCGGCGGAGGTTCTTGTGCACCTCTTGGTTCTTGTTGTGAACCTGAAAATAGATTGCGTTTAGATTAGATCTTCATCATTAAATCAGCCGAAGGACGTCCACTGCTGGACATAGGCCTCCCCCAAGGATCTCCCTCCACTACGACCGGTTCTGCGCTGCTCGCATTCAGCAGCTTCCCGCGACCTTCACCAGGTCATCGGTCCACCGAGTGGGAGGCCTGCCTACACTACGCTTTCCGGTACGTGGTCGCTCAAGTATAACGGAATTAAATAATTTCTGAAGAGCTTTAAGTACCTTAGATTAGATACTTGTAGAATCATCGAGTAAGCTAAAAAGGACATATATGTTTGTAGAATCATCGAGTAAGCTAATAAGGACATATATGTTTGTAGAATCATCGAGTAAGCTAATAAGGACATATTATATATGTTTGTAGAATCATGTAACTAGTTAGTTACAAACAGTAAACTCTATGCGCGAAATGGCCGTTGACCCGTAAAACGATTCCGGCTTTGTTATTGTTTTGTTTTGATTGATAAAATTAACTGTATCTAGTGATTTATTTTTAAAAAATCGTAGTTTTATGTAGTTTAGAGTGAATTGTTTGAAAAGAGATTTTATGCTCAAAAGTTAAATACTTACGGCACGTTTCCAATATTTAAAAAAAAAAGATGAGCATAGTATTACGATATATAGTACGATTCTATTGAAAATAAAAGACGATCCGTGGACCTTGATTCCACCTCCAAAGTTCAACTTCAAATCAGATCAACTTCAAAATACCAAAAGGATCTATTGTCACCGGGAATGAGGCTTCATACCAAATTTCAGCTAGAAGTCGCCCTAAAATCGATTGAAAGATTTAACAAACACACATTCATACATACATCATCATCATCACTAACATCATCTCAGCCAAAAAAAGTCCACTGCTGGACAAAGGCTTTCCAAGGATTTCCACCACGACTGGTCCTGCGCTGCCCGTATCCGGCGGCTTCCCGCGGTCATACATACCTACATACATACAAACATTGCAATTGTTTTTTTTGCACATTTTATGTCATATAATATATTCATAACTTAAGAGTCTCCATGAGGCTCGCGTTTCCATACCAACGTAGTTCCGCTTTCATATAAAAACTGCATGCCGGATTGAATCCAAATTTTGCGAATATGTTGAGTAGACACATATCGATGTTTGTAATTAGTTTTCATCGTAGTAAATTAAAACATAACTAAACAAAGGCTTAAATTAGTTTTGTACTGAAACTTTAAAACTTCTCTTATTTTTTTCCGTTTTATATTAGTAAGTACATCGAAAACTAATTACAAACATCGATATGTGTCTACTCAACATATTTTCAAAGTTTGGATTCAATCCAGCAGCATGTAGTTTTTGTATGAAAGCGGAATTTTGTATGGAAACTCGAGCCTCCTAGAGACCCTTAATAGGCGTCATATATTACATTACAGTACTAACAGTGTTCGAGTAAAACAGTCGTGACATACCGACTAGCAGACGGACATACCGACAAGTTAAGGGGTTCCTAGTTTGTCTACGGAACTCTAAAAAGAGAAGGCCACTTTCAACTGTGGATGTCTTATACAGCTGAAAACATGCTGAAGAGGAACGGATAATTCGCTGTAATACTAAGGCACTTGTCCCACTGCCGACGAGAAAGCGACTAACTATCGACTATTTTCTCGCTCAAGAAACGTACAATTAGATGTAGATCCCGTGTCAATGAAAGAGATACATATATTAGTAGTTAATCGCTGACTGTTCACACTGCCGGCGATTAATTATGAATATATGTATCTCTTTCATTGACACGGGATCTACATCTAATTGTACGTTTCTTAAGCGAGTTGAGCGAGAAAATAGTCGATAGTTAATCGCTTTCTCGTCGGCGGTGGGACAAGTGCCTAATTACCCAGCTCTGAGATGTATAATACAGATCTATGGAAGGCTTTGTACAAAGTAAAACTAGGCTTCAAGCTTCATAATGTGTGATATACTGACCTGATCAGCGAAGGTCTGGAGCTGGGCGGCTCGCTGCTGGACCGAGTATTGCTGCATCAGCTGCGGTGTTGGAGGTGGTGGATGGCGCGGTGGTGGTGGAGCTCGACCTTTGGCCCACTTGCGACGCGCCGTGTAGCCACGGAAGTCTGTTGAGAAAATGGTAAGTATACTTATTCTTTGCCACAAACATATGCAATAACGGGCGACCCAAAAGTCCGCATCAAATAGGTACACTCGACGTCAAAAAAATCGCATCTCCTATTTTTTATAGTACAGAGGCCTGCTGGCTTGATGTGCTCATCAAGCTATACATTCGTAGTGCGATTCTGATCCTTACGCATACGGCATACGAACGGTACAAAGTCCAAAGTGCCTAACTTGGCCTCTATACATTTTCATACAACAGGCTGCTACAAATAAGGACGGTTACTTGCTTAAGAGCAGGCTCCAAAATTAGTGCATTTTTGCTTAAATATGTTGAGTCAGCCGCGTCAGTTTTGAACGTGAAAACTACAAATCTGATTCTTTGAACCTTTTTATATACGATACCATACGAATGGCTAAAACAAAAACACGATTTATTAGTTTTCCGAGTGAGTTTCATTTTGCAGAAAAAAATCATATTCTTCGTTTTGAGCAGTCTACTGAGTTCCCGAGGATCAGCAGAATGTTGTGCTCTTTGACAAATTTGTAGCCAGGGACCTAACCAAATGATATCAATTTTTTTAGGGTACTTGTTTTTTTTGACGCCGAGTGTATATACAGGGTGTAACAAACTTGGTGTAGGTCCTGTTAACTGGGGGTTCCACACTCATAATACTGAACAACTTTCTCCAAGGAACCCATAGTCAATTCTCAAAAAAAATGGACCCTCCATACTAAAATGCAAAAAATCGGTCGATCAGCTGATCGATTTGTATGAAGAGTAAAAAAAAATTTTTTACGTTTTTAGCAAAGTCGTCGAACAAAAGTTGTTCAGTGTGATGAGTGGAAGCCCCAGTTTACGGGGCCTACAACAATTCTGTTACAGTATATCGCCGTGATAGTGTCAAAACCGCTATATTACTATCTCACTACACTTAATTCAGTTGGATTATAATGTGACGATAAATTGTCAATGGGCTTACAATTTCACGGCCCATCCAAATAAAACCGATGATTTCTTCTTCTGCGAAGCATTTTGCTACCCAGGCGAGGCTCTTTGACTGTTTATTCAATCAAACCTGACCGAACCTAACATCGTTCGCTTATTTAATGATTGTTATTCAATTCACTTTATTCTTATAACTTCGCTTAGTGTTATTGTAATGTCACTAGTGAGATTACAATGACACTAGTGAAATTGTAAGCAGTATGTTACGGTTCACAATCTCGCGAGATAGATCCCGTTATGAAATGAAATGATAATTTATTTGCATCAAAAATAATCTAACGGTTTTTTACAATTTTACGGTGACATACGGAGTATACACACTTTTGGGACAAAACAGAAAAGATGAATACACGAACGCAACTATCTCGAGGAGCATAACCTTTATAACAATAGCTGATTTTATACGACACAATTAAATATTTTTAGGTTAAAACCTTTTTGAGAAGAAATTTGACATAAAATGACAGGAAACTATTAGGGACAGCAATAAAAATTGGCGTACAAAAGAAATAAGAAAAATTAAGAAGTATTTCTTTTTATCCACAATTGATAAGTCATCATATCAGCCGAACAACGTCCACTGCTGGACAAAGGCCTTCCCCAAGGATTTCCACGACGACCGGTCCTGCGCTGCCCGCATCCATCGGCTTCCCGCGATCTTCACCAGGTCGTCGGTCCACCGCGTAAGTGCGCGGTCACCACTCGAGAACTTTACTGCCCCAACGGCTATCTGTTCTACGAACTATTTGAAATGAAATGAAATGATAATTTATTTGCATCAAACATGGTAGTAGGATGTTTAATGTAATTTTTAGTGCAATCACGTTTCGCCTGTGCAAGGCATGCAAATGTTTAACATAGATTATAATTATTTTGTCACGTAAACTTTAAAAATTCAAATGTCAACAAGTATATTTTTGTCACAGAGATATTCATTAACGCTATAATATTTTTTGTCAATAAGCCATTTTAACAATTTTGTCTTAACAAAGTCCTGTGTCCTGCCCACTGCCATTTCAGTTTAGCGATTCTGTGAGCTATGTCGGTTACTTTGGTTCTCCTACGGATCTCCTCGTTTCTGATTCGATCACGCAGAGAAACTCTGAGCATAGCACGCTCCATTGCTCTTTGGATGACCTTGAGCCTTCTCATAAGGCCCACAGTAAGCGACCATGTCTCAGTTCCGTAAGTCACCACTGGCAACACACACAATTGGTAAGTCCTTGGCATCATATCACCTGATTGTAAGTGACCATGATGATGAAGATAGCAGCGGCACAATGGAGAACTGGCTATTTAATCTTCACACTGGAACACATCAACGTTTTAAACATTCATGTTTGGCGGCAAGATTTAGATAAGATAGTGGTAGCTAGCCAGGCGGGCTTAGCAAATGCCCTTCTACGAACCAAACCGAGTCTTACAAAGTTAGACCCAGCCGGAAATCAAACCCACGACCTCCTGATGTACAGTTAATGGACTATCCATTACACCAAGGAGGCGGTTAAAATGAATAAAAAAAAAAGATTGTTACAATAAAATTTAAAAACAAATAATTTTCGAAAAACCTAAAAACTTTTAGGTACTAGCTTTTAATATTGCATTGTCACGTGATAAACATATGCATGCAAAATTTCAGCTCAATCGGAAACCGGGAAGTGGGTCAAATTTAACTTGCAAGATTCCACCCGAACAAACATACATACGAGTACATTGCAAGTTAATTATAAGCTTGTAATCCATTTACGACTACTTAGTCAATTTCAAATATTTTAAATGAAATCACGAAATTTCTTTATTTTATGATAGTACTAGGTTTTAGCTAGCGAGCTATGCTCGGAGCTTCCCAACGCGATCGAATCAGAAATGAGGAGATCCGTAGGAGAATCAAAGTAACCGACATAGCTCACAGAATCGCTACTTAAGAACTTAAGAGTCAGTGGGCAGGGCACATAGCACGTAAAACAGATGGCCGGTGGGGTAGTTAAGTTCTTGAGTGGTGACGGCGCACCGGAAGACGTTACCAACCCGCACTGGGCCCGCGTGGTCGATTAAAGCCCCATCGCCCTAATTCAGGGTAGGCTCGAGCCCCTCGGTGGGGACGTATATGAGCTGATATGATGACATAAAGGGTACGCGGTGCGCAAGCTGTTGCGGCTCGCGGGGTTTTTAATGCGTGATGAGATGACAAATGTGTATTGATAATTTATTTGGAATATGTATTACAAATATGGAAAGCTATTGACGAACTAATTTTGTGATTTGATTAAACATAAAATTGATAATTCATGAAAGAGTCAAAAAAGTACCTAAAGTTTTCAGATATTTTAAAATATACCTATGCTGCTTGCCGAATAATATTTTATAATTTATTTTTGATAGCCTCCATCATCATCATTATCATCATAATATCAGCCGAAAGACGTCCACTAATGGACAAAGGCCTCCACTAAGTATTTCAACAACGACCGGTCCTGCGCTGCCCTCATCCAGCAGCTTCCCGCGACCCTCAACAGGTCGTCGGTACACCAAGTGGGAGGCCTGGCCTGTCTACGCTTCGTGTTCCGGTGCGCAGTCGCCACTCAAACACAAAATAAAGATAAAGCTCAAAGGGCCGTTCTTAAGGTTGCTCTAAGAAAATCTCGCAGATACCCCACTATGTCTCTTTACAAGGAAGCAGAGGTTCTCAATGTGCGGAAGCTGTTTGTTTTGAGGTCAGTTACATTCACACATATACTAACAATAAAGTCTCCTTGCTACCAGTCCTTACTGTGTAAAAGAATATTTAAAATCAACACTGTCTCAGTGCAGACTTCCTTCGCACAGCGATTTAGACCATTTCTTTTTCCCCATATTTATAA
Source organism: Coleophora flavipennella (assembly GCA_947284805.1). Lineage (NCBI taxonomy): Eukaryota > Metazoa > Arthropoda > Insecta > Lepidoptera > Coleophoridae > Coleophora > Coleophora flavipennella. The sequence continues at coordinate 5,188,272 of OX369292.1, forward strand.
CAAAATTGTTAAGCTTTGCAATGTGAAAGATTTTTCACCAACCAAAATAAAAATAGTTATTCGGGGTTGAATGAATTGTGATGATGTGGAGAGCCTTCTAAGAATTGTTCAGTAAAATACATAGTAGCCTCCTGTCACATACACACACGCACACTCACACACACACACACACAATGTTCTGTTATATGTTCTTTGTTTATATTATTTTTCTTTAATCTTTTGTTGTTTTCCACTTCTTATAATAATCACTTAGTTTCTGTTAAGTTGCTTGGCCGCCACCTGTTAAATTTGTTTTATGTTAATGTTCTTTTGACCGCCACGAGACAGGCCTAGCCTAGTGTGGGGTCACAGTTAACTTGTATGTATTAGATAAGATAACTTCGTAAATAAAATTTTTATGTCTTTTTATGTCTTATGTCTTAATTAGTAGCCCCATGTCAGATAGCCCCAAGTCTATAACACACCCTGGACACTTCATACAACGGGCCAGAAATGACAATTCAAAAAAGGAATGACGGAACGAATGAAATCACGTCGAAATCCTATACGTTCGACAACCAAACTGTAACCAATCTGTATCTATCTGGGAGACGAGGGGGTGAGGTCGCAATCTACAGAGCGGCAGGGAGTGTCCATACTGTATGTTAGTACTAATATATATACTTTGCTAATAGCCTATTCCCTCCAAACTGAGCCGGTGGCAGTTTGCCAGGCTCATTTAATGAATAATTAAATAAATAAATAAGGTATTTGCTTGGAAGGGACTAGTTTCTGTAACACAGGCTCTGCCTAGTACAGATAAAGAACTTATATGATAATACTTCTTAAAGTAAATAAACAATTCATTATTATTATGTTTATCTCAGGTTTTTTAAACTCGGCTTTTTAAAAGGCCGGTATTGTGGAAGGCTTACGTGGGGATACAGATCTAACACGCAGAGGCCCCTTTGAGATATTATAATGTGTTGTGATGTGTACACCTAGCGGGTGCCGTCTCTGCCTGTACCACACTAAATGGGTGACCCACCAGGTGCAAGGACTATTTCAGAAACGATGGGAACTATACCTATTATTATTAACGAATATAAAATTAGAGCCTCTCTGCTCACTTAGCACGAGGCGAAGTGGCAGGAGCACCTCCAGCGGAAGCACAGTCGGCTGGAGTTCAGTGCGACGGGGAGAGAAAGCGTCGAACTATCCGGGCATTATCGAGGAGGACTGCTTTTTGCATTGCTGCAATTACTGGTTTGCCTCGGAGATCCAGCCGCCTCAGGTGGCGTTCAAGGTCGGCTGAAATTAGCCCGTTCACGGGCAGGACTATGTGGGTAATTTCGGTGGATTCCACTCGCCACACATGAGTAACTTGTCCTTGGTCCTTTTATCGGCATCAGCCTGCACGAGGTTTTCGTCATATGGGATAGTGATATCTACCAAAAACACCTTTGACTGCGCCCGATACATCAACATGATATCAGGCTTATTCGAAGGAATAGTCTTGTCTGTGATAACGGGTCGGTCCCTGTAGGTAGAGCTTGGCGCGGTCGTTTTCGAGAACCGGCTGCGGTGTGTACTTGTAATACGGCAACCGCTGAGATATGAGGTCATACATTAGAGCGATCTCTTGGTGTAAGATTCTGGCTGCTTGGTTGTGCCTGTGCAAATACTCAGTGTTCGCTCAGTAGTGCTAAGTACAGCCGGCGCCTGTCAGTTCTCTTGAGCCATGAATTAAAGAAGGGGTTAGTCCTTTATCACAGGCTATGACAACGCTATGCAAGTCACTATCGACTTTCGTCAGTAAGTAACTTCGGAGCAACACTGGTGTCAGCGTCTAAGGAAGTAACTAGTATCTCATATGTGTCTAAGGTTGTCGAGAGGTGAGTCTGCGGGGTCCAGATCACTTTATGGTCAGCAGGCCCCCGGCGTTATGACATTTTACATATTATTATTTATTATTATTTTCAATAAAAACTTAATTAGGCTTAATTAATTAAACAGCAGTATAATATGCACTCACGGCTCTGTATAATGACGGCCGCTCGGTTCGTATCTACATTTTCTTTGTTACTGGAGTTCGTCTCATCGCTGTCTTCTGACGTCATCTTTCTAAACAATTTCGCTTTCTGCATTGCTTTGTTCTTGTTCGGGGCTCCTGCAATTGATGAATACTCAGATTATGAAATAATTTTGCGGTAGATTTGTTATCTTTTTTTTTATTCACAATTGGTAAGCCCTTGGCATCATCTCACTCACTTGATGGTAAGTGACGACGATGCCGAAGATGGAAGCGGGCTTACCAAGATTCCAGGTGGGCTTAACGCTTTTATTAGCTTCACCTGTATGTATGTATGTTTGTAACCGACTCAAACAAAATTTAAATTAAATCTGTCAGTTTAAAGTGGGTCAAAATCGAGTGCAAAGGATTTTGACCCACTTTAAACGGACAGATTTAATTCAAACTTTGTACATTTATCAAGAATCAGTGAAAACACAATAATTTCATAAGTTTATCTCTTTATCCTGATCAGGATCGCACAGGATTAAATGCACATCAAATTAAAAAAATAATTTAATAAAAACTAAAAAACACGCTTTTAAAATACATCAAAATAAAAAATTTAAAAATAATTCTTATTATAAGCTGAAAACAATAATGAACGAAAAATACTAGTATTATTGTGAAGAAACGGTGGGGTGCTTTGTGCCATATTTTTCGTATATCGAGCAACTAACGCTTTTTTTACAATAATACAAGTATTTCTCGTTCATTATTGTTTTCAGCTTATAATAAGAATTATTTTTCACTTTTTATTTTGATGTGTTTTAAAAGCGTGTTTTTTTTAGTTTTTTATTAAAATATATTTTTTATTTACAATTTTAAAAAAAGAGACAAATAAACATAACGTAAGTTACATAATTATTATTATGTTACTTTCAGGTTTTGAAAGGATATGATTTTTTTTTAAGGTTTTTTGGTTGTAACATTCTATTATAAGGAGCTACGAGGTGTGCTACTGTGATAGTCAGCATACCAGCCACAGCCACATTTCGCTAGAGCAGGCAAACAACCTGCACAACCTTGTGTGTGAAGTCGCCCAGCCCGCACACGGCCCGCATGGTTGACTAAGGCCCAATCGCTCTATTAATTCAGGATACGCTTAAGCCCCTCGGTGGGGACGTATATGAGCCGATATGATGAGAGCAGCGAACCGAATTTTTTTATATACCAACATAGAGCAGTAACTAGCTTCCAGTTGTACTTAAAAGCCTTACCAGGTTTCTGTGGTTTCCTGCTATCCTGCTCCCTCTGGAACTCTCGAGCTAGCTGTCTCTGTCGCTCGCGCAACTTCTTCCTGGTAAGCCACCCTCGGACGTGACGCTGCAGCGTCAGCACGGAGATGGCCATTTGCGCGCGCAGGCGGCAGCAGTATCGTCGCGCTATCCAGCCGCGCACGCAAGCTTGCACTAAAACCACTTTGCGGATCTGAAATTGGAGATTTAAATTTCGTATTGATTTCGTAGCGATTCCCACGAGGATATACTACAAATTCTAGAACTAGAATTTAAGGAAGTTATGGTTAAAAAGACAGACGGACTCGGTAACAGAAGGGGTTAAAAAATTTGATTTCATAAACTAAAGACTCTGTACCTGTTCTTCATATATCCTGGCAAGAACTTCAACGTGGTAGTACTTGAGGAAAACCTTGGATTTTCCCAGCGCCCACCCATCCATCTTCAGTCTCAGGAGCAAAAGGCGACTCGTGTCTCGGCTGGGTTTCGCTTCTTCATCAAAGCTAAATGCGAGGAAACCATATCTGAAAGGCACATAAAATTCCAATTATTTATACACAGGCAGTATAAAAGATAAAAATGAATTAGTTAAATAGCAATAAATAAAGCCTTAATACCGTTTCAAAAAATCTTCAAAGGTTAGTCGGTGGGAGAATCCATTTTGCCTTATCCTAATCGTTTCCAGGACCCCCGTGTATCTCAGTTGCTTTAATATTTTCGCCGAATCGAAGTGTTTGGGAGACCTTGAGTCGTTCGGTTTCAGGCATCTGACAAACTGAGGAGTTCCACTGACCATCTTCTGCAGCAGTTCCATGAGAGAGAATCGGAAGTATGTGGACACAGTCTGTTGGGCTCGTGACTGAGAAGCTAGGCCTCGGCTGTTGAAGCGATCCTGAAAGACGAAATGGAATCATGCAGGTATACAGTAGAAAAGCACAAGGAAGCTGTGTTTAACAAACTAGGATAATTACTCGAGTTCCATCAGAGCCTGGACTATCCAAAATCCTTGAGTCCATATCACCTTGCAGTGGCGAGTAAAGATTCCCAGTCTTCGTTATCGGGCACTGGAATAGGAACCTTATGACATCGTACTGGCTCTGCCTCATCAGCTGGACCACTTCAGGAGGCAGGAAATTTCTGTTCTTCTCCAGGAAGCCGTCCGCTTGGTACACCACTCGCCCAGCAAAATGATGGATTGCGAAGCAAATTGCGTCAGACTTGGGACGCACGTAATATTTGCTCTTAATGTTGTTATGAAACTTCTCTGCAACGGAAAAAGCAACACTTAAGTAAATGATGTTCGTTTATGGCAAGTGGTAATTTTAAGTGATACTAAGTTGCAAGTGAAGCGTATGGCTAGCGTATGTACCTACATTACAATAGATAGTTTCTCATCTTTTATCTGATGGCTAAGCATTGAGTTCGCAAAATTATGAACGTGAATTTTTATTTACTCAGTATGTTTGAAAGAGAACTACGGTGCAATTTGCTGAATATTGATTTTAAAAAAGTACTGCCAGACTTGGCTCCACCTTAGATCTCATATATTTTTAGAGGAGACTCATGAAATTGTCGAATTTGTACGTTAAATATCTTTGATAGGATCTCATTTCTTTTTGTTTACAATTTTTCTTTTTTCCTTGAAGTGTTTTTAACCATATTAGAAGCCTTTAAATATTCCAACTTTATGTCTCTTATTTAAAAAAATGATGGACTTCCATACAAACTGTCAACCCCTATTTCACCCCTTCAGGGGTGATTATTTGCTGTTTTCAGACTTTTTCCTTTATAAGCTTCTAATCACCTATCTCCGTACCAAATTATGACTTTTTAATTCACCTGGAAGTGGTCTATCTTTTTGATGATCAGTGAGTGGGTGAGTGACGAAATATCGAAACATCGATAAACGATATTTTCATAACCGCTAAAGGTAGAAACTTGTAATTTGGAATATACACTGTCTACATTACGTAAACAATGCAATATGAAATCCAGGCAGTTTCTTCAGTCCCTAACAAAGATATTAAGAGCTCAAAAATTCGTTGAGTTGCTTCGAGAAAAGGGTGTACGGCCATGTTTGTCCGCTCGACTTGGCGGGGAGCACTGCCGTGCCCCCTGATAGTAATCTGTACCTCTCCCAGCTAAACCGCTATTTTAGGAAATGTAAAAAGCCATGTTTGTAATTAAAAGGAAAATTATCACGGCTAAGTAGGTTTTTTTAGTCGACTAACATACTCGTGTAAAAGAGTGTACGGCCATGTTTGTCTGCTCGACTTGGCGGGGAGCACTGCCGTGCCCCCTAATAGTAATCTGTGCCCCTACCAGCTTAACTGCTGTTTCAAGAAATGTGAAAAATATTGGTAATAGAATTTTAATAAATTTAAAAGGAAAATTTTCACGGCTAAGTAGGTTTTTTTAGTTGACTAACATAAGATGTGCAGTTGGATTTCTAAATCGATTTTTCATACGAAATTTTTTATGTCAACTGCAAAAATAATTTTGTTTTTGAAGTATACATTTATTATTGAAAAGACTACTGAACCCTACTTTGCGAGTGATATGACACGCACTTGTCCATTTTTTTTACTGTAGTTTATCCTTTTCAACCGAGTTCCAAAAAAAATTTACTTATGTATGTTACGCGATTTCTTCGCCGATTGTGAACCGATTTTAATGATTATTGAAGTGAAAACTTATTTAGGCACGTAGGGCATTTTTGAGATGATACCGCGACACTGACACCAACACCTTACCAGAAACACTCGCAGGCTCAAAACTTATAAAGCATTTTTGAGATAGGAAGAAACCATTGAACTCGCGACGCAGACACCGCGACACCGACACCTACACCTTACCAGGAACACTCGCAGGGTCAAAACTTATAAAACTGTAAAAAGTTTTCAGTTCTGTCGGCACTCCCGGAGTGATTAGGTTATTCTTTTTTAATTGTTAGGTTATGCTTCCATGGTGGCCCCATATAAACTATATCAAAATCGTCAAGTTCTTGTTTAGAAAATTATGAAAAACAAAAAATAATAGCAAAATTGTACTTGGCTGTATTTTGTCTGAAGAATTTCCTGGTTATTTTAAAAAAACTCTATTATATCAAAATCTATTTAAGTGCGGTCACTTCCTGTATCGAAAAGCCAATCGTCGGTTTACTAACCTATAAGACTCCGATCAGATGCCCTCGGAAAGCGGCTCTCCTCATCAAGCAGCGCCAGCAACCCCATGGGCCTGGACAGCAGCATGTCTAGCACCGGGCGGTTGTCGGAGAACTCTACCAGGTCCACGGGCACGCCCTCGGCCATGTACTCCTGCTGCTCCCACGTGAATATGTGCTGGTTGAAGTAGTACTGGATCTGCTCGTTCGCAATGTTGATGCACAGCTGCTCGAATGAGTTCCGGTTGAAGTTCTCGAAGCCAAAGATATCCAGTATCCCAATGGATAGCTGTACTCTGGAAAGAACGTTATCTTCGTTTTTAAAACGCACTTGTTAGCATGCTTTAGCATGAGATTCTTGAAAACCATTAAATTGCACTTGGTAAATGGTAGTGGCGATTTAAGACTTTTTTTTAATCCACAATTGATAAGCTCATAGCATCATCTCACCTGATAGTAAGATAGTAAGATGGAAGCGGGCTTACCAAGATTCCCCAACGCAATGGGGATCTGGCTATCTTATCTTCAAGCCGGAACACATCAATGCTATTAACACAGATGTTTCGCGGCGAGACTTAGATAAGATGGTGGTAGCTAGCCAGGCGGGCTATGAAAATGCCCTACCACCGACCAAACCGAGTCTTACAAAGTTGGCCCCGTCGGAAATGAAACCCGCGACATCCTGGTGTGAAGCGAATGGACTACTCGTTACGCCACAGAGTCGGTTAAAAAAGACACTCTCAAATTCTCAGTAGTAGTAATCCTCTCTTTGTCTTACCCTTGTGGCCTATTCTGACAGAGTAGAGCATTAATTCTCTCCACGATCCTGTCGAAAGCCCTGGCATACAACCCTCGTGCAGTGGCATCCCTCGCTACAGCTGCTTCAGTGGGTGAGCTGTGCCTAGCAATAGTTTCGCCTCGGGCCACCACACTGCTACTCGTCAGACACTCGCGAAGATCTGCCGTCTCTACACCCAGGAGGCAAGATGCTGTAAAAAGATCGATTAGGTACTGTTTGTAAATATTTTGATTTTGATATGATTTTGTGGATATAAAGCAAAATCAATCACGATAACCACGACTATTGTGACGTTCATGAATGTAGAGATAAGTTGATTACCCCGATGCAGTGGTGCAGTATCAATAATAGTAGCTCTGTTATCCGTGTTATCTTCGGCTGCTTCACCAAACTCAATGTCACCCAGATGTAGAATGGCCGCCAGCATTTTATATATTATTTGTACTTCCTCTTCTTGAAATCCCACCACCTTAAATATAACTTGAGGATTAATGATACTTATAAAGGGTCTTAACAAAGGTAATGCACTTTCTTTAAACCATGGTCAATTCGCAATTATTAATTTTTATTTAAATAATTATCAAACTGCTCAGAATACAACTTCCAGCTGAGGCTATGCAGGTCCAATGACCGCGCGGGCAATCACTTTAAGATACCGCACCGTACCTATTCTGGCGTATTCTGCGCAATTTAATAATTTTATTTAAAAAGAACTAATGCGAATCGACCATGAGTGTCTTGAGGAAAGTTGTTCAGTTTCATGAATACAAGCTCTAGTTAAAAAAGTGCATACCGTGCAAGACAAAAAAAGTATAGTATAGTCCACACAAAAAATAATCGCAACTAAGAAATATTTTTTACCTTAAAAGCTTGATTTAGTTGACGCCAGCGGTGAACGTTATGTTCTCGGTGAGTGAGAGAAAGAGGTTGCAAATATCTATGTCTTGATTTCAATTGTTCATCAAAGTAGAATTTCCTCCAACGACCCTCACTCTCTAAACCATCGTAGAGATAATAAAACACATGAAAATTGCTTTCACCCCTGTAAAAATACAAAGACTGTCGACTACTTATCCTACATGGCCACTATTGGTGGATGATACTGCAGTTTAAATTATTGTTTTTCTCATACTTACAATGCCTGATGTACTACTCGCGACTGTTCGAGCAGGTATACCGATATCCGAGCGCCGGATATTCGTCCTACCCTCATTATAGACAAGTCCAGGTATTTCCCAAATCTGGAGCTGTTGGCGTTAATGCCAGTTCGAGCGTTTCCAAATGCTTCCATAATTGGGTTGACTTGAAGTATTCTTTCTTCCAGATTTCTGTTTTGGGTCTGCAAAGTAATATGAGTTTAAGTAGACGTTGAAGATTTGCAATCTAAAAAAAATGGATTAAGTTGATCTAAGACACTCACTTTAGATAGGAATACTAGCTGTTTTAACAACAAATTAGCAGATTCAGTTTTTCCAGCTCCACTTTCACCAGAAATGACTATGGCCTGATGTGTCTTCTGGTGTAGTAGAGCTTGGTGTGCTGCGTCAGCTACCGCGAATATGTGTGGTGGGTTGTCTGAACGACATCGACCTTGGTATATTTGTTGAGTCTGAAATTAACGAAAACATTGTGAGATAATTCACACACTTCTCAATAATAAATTGTTAAATCCTACTTGTAATAATATCCGACCTTGGTGGTATAGATACCAATATCTGTAAAAGGATTCACAGCTACCAAAATGTCTCCAATGTATGTATAAATTTGGTTCTGATGGTATCGTGTTTGAAGCTGTTCTACTATCGCTTCCTCTGTCAGCACCTCTAAGGTGGCTAAATCATCTGTGTACATTTTCTCAGGTTTTGCTTTGCGATGCGATTTCAGTTTGCCTCTCTTTGTGGTGGCTTCAGGAGCGCGGCCATTTCGTCCTTCTGCTCTTTGTCTTTTTATTTCTGCGTGAAGTTCTCTCCGAATCTAAAAATAAACAAAATATATTACTTAATTAAAACTCCAATTGTGTAAAAGTAAAACATTATAAACTTGAGCGGAACGTGTAAACCCACCTTATCTTCGAAACTACTGACAGCAAGTAAAAGAGGGTGTTCCAACAATTCCCTTGCAAAAGGTCTTTGGTTCATATCTTTAACTAAACATTCAGCTATAAAATCTGTTAATTGTGGTGAAAATAGTTCTGGGTGTGACAGATTTGGCGGTGGGTTCCGTGGGATTTGGAAGAGAGCCCTCATTGGATGGAGCCCAGATAAGGGAGGCTCTCCTTCTGCTAGTTCAATGGCCGTGATACCAACAGACCACACATCACACCTGCAATCGTATGACTCATCTAATTGCTGTTCACAAGCTATTACCTGCAAAAAAAAATACAATTTTTTTAGTGCCTGCATCGTGCTAATTGATAAAAATACAATATTTTCATAGGATTGCATTTTACCTCTGGAGCCATCCAATAGGGCGTTCCTACTGAAGTATTTCTTCTTGCAGCTGTTGCTGCTAAATGTGACGAGACACCAAAATCTACAAGTTTCACTTCGGCGTCTTCAGTGAGCAAAATATTGTGGCCTTTGACGTCTCTGTGCATGCATCGGTGGGCATGGAGGTGGGTTAGAGCTCGCACGGTGCCTCTCAGAACATAGGCAAGTTGTGGCTCCGTGAGACTATTCCCACGAGCTCTCATTCCCGCGCAAAGGTCTGTCACAGATCCACCAGTGCAAAGCTAAAAAAAAAGTTGGCTTTTAAAAACTTGTTTGATAGATAAAACGTCTTTAATAATTCTAATCTAGGTGTATCTCACTGCGGCTTACCTCCATAACGAACCATATTTGGTCGTCATCAGAACTTATACCCCGTTTCAGAAACAGTCCAAAAAACTCAGGTATATTTGGATGACTGGACAAGTCTCGAAAAACAAGAAATTCTTCTTCAATCTCTTCTATGTTTTCCGTGATATTTTCCAAAATCTGAATGAAACAAACCACATGTCATTGTATTTGATTGATGGCAATAATTCACGTAATAAGTCAAAGACCTTAAATAATTATGTAAACATTAAAATTAGATAATCTTATTAAAATGAGAGGCTACTTGAATTGTTCAGAGACCTTGACATGGATACCAACTTGAGATATGACTACACAACAATGCCACTCGTAATATATACGCTCTGCCAACGCCGCGGCGTTATCTTTATTCTCAGGCTGTAAGTAGCTAAAATCACAATCCCAAATTTGCATTAAAAAGGCAGATAGGATGTATGTAACTGATGACATCTACACCTACTTATACATATTTATTAAGAGGTTGGTTTCCAGCCGGTCCTTAAGCTGATGGAATAAGTTAAGGACCTTTAATTAGAGAGCTCAGAAATTTATAACGCTGTCAATTTCATGGTATTTTTAAAAGGTTACTTACTCTACGTGGATCAACTGAAATTTAGCTTCATAGGACTGCATTGATTGTAGTTCGGTTGGTAGTAACGCGTCGGTGGCTCAACCGGTAAAGACTCGCTCCTCCTAACCAGAGGTCCCGTGTTTTAATCTGGACGGCCAATGTACCAAAGAGTTTTTCGAAACTTACGTACATATACTTAACGATTTCTTTAACGGTGTAGGAAAACATCGTAAGGAAACCTGCACATCTGATCCCAGATGTGTATGAAGGTCGCGTTGCACACGTCCGTAGGTGTAAATCTAAATGCCCTGAGCGTGTTCGTGGGTGATGATAAGTGCAACACCAGGCAACCGCTGTCTTTCCCTTGGAAAGCACGGTTGATTGTGCCAGACGATAAAAAGAAGTTGATAGTTTATAATAAACATTTTATAAGCCTTCTCCTTATGATCGTATCCCTACAGCGTAATTCCGTTAGAAGGATTCACAATTAGTTATGTCTTTAACTTTTACAGACGGTATCAACTCTTGGATACGTGCTAGCTATCACTATATCATTATATCACCTCATATACGACCCCACAGAGGCTCGGGCTTACCCTGAATCAGTGCGATCGGGCCCAGTGTAGGTTGGTCGACTTCACACACAACCTTCGAGTTTCTTCGCAGGCGTGTGAAGGTTTGATCACGATGTTTTCCTTCACCGTAAGAGCGTCGTCGGATAAACGTACATATGAAATCGAAATTCGAAAACACATTGGTACGTAGCAGGATAGAACCACGACGTCCCGGACAGAAGGTAGCGGCCCTAGCCGTTACGCCACCGACGACGCTTGAATTTCAAGTATCTTTATTACATACTAGCTGTCCCGGCGAACTACGTACCGCCTTACATTACACTACCCTACCCTACCCTACATACACTACACTACACTACACTACACTACACTACCCTACACTACACTACACTACCCTACACTACACTACCCTACACTACCCTACCCTACCCTTCACTACCCTACCCTACCCTACCCTACCCTACATAAAAACCTTCTCCTGACAATAACGAACTCGACAAAAAAAGAATTAGCCAAATTGGTCCAGCCGTTCTCGAGTTATGCGCTTACCAACACATTTTGCGATTCATTTTTATATTACATATAATAAAACTGTAACGGGGCCGTGTCTGTAGATGAAATATTTTTGGAAAATAATAACTGTGGTGGACATTACTTACAATCAATGTAGAGGCCAAAACAATATATTTTGAATTTTTTGTCTATCTGTATGTTTGCGCATCACGCAAAAACGTACGTAGCAGGATTTGAACCACGACGTTCCGGACAGAAGGTAGCGGCCCTAGACGTTACGCCACCGAACGCTCTACACTATCACACGTATAGGAAGGAAAACATATTGTACCTTGACGGCAACTCTTCGACCCGTCTTTTTGTCCCGAGCGCAGTATACCTCCCCATAGGTGCCTTCGCCGATTAGCTCCTGCAGAGTGAACCGGTCGCGAGGGTCAGCAGCTCGGTCCAGCTCGACGTGCTGCGACAGACCACGGTAGGCCATGTCACTGCGCATCCTTGCCGCTCACATTGAACTCTTCTGAAACAAGGAATTCAATTTGACATATATACTTGAATGCTGAATTGATTAACTGCCTCGGTGGCGTAATGGTTAGTCCATTCGTTTCACAATTGGAGGTCGCGGATTCGAATCCCGACGGGGTCTAACTTTGTAAGACTCAGATGGTAGGGTATTTTCTAAGCCCGCTTATCTAAATCTTACCGCCAAACATCAATGTTGACAGCAATGATGTGTTCCGGCATGAAGAGAAGATAGCCAGGTCCCCATTGCGTTGGGGAATGTTGATAAGCCCGCTTCCATCTTCGGCATCATCGTAACTTACCATCAGGTGAGCTGATGTCGAGGGCTTATCAATTGTGTAATTTGACTACATAAAAAAACATTATCACTCTTTCTTGGATAGTCGGGTAAAAAATATCCTATGTCACTTACGGGATCAAGACGAATCAACGACACCTCGCATTTCAAAATCCATCAAGCCGTTTATTATTATTATTATTAAAATTTATTTATCGACCAACAAGGGATCATCATAGTGTTAGTAACATTCTAGGACTTAGACTAGTGTTAGTAATATAATAGTAGTATTATAACAATAGTGTTAGTTTAGGCTACAGGCTCAGCCAAAGAAACAGACATACACACTTACATACATCCTAAAAAAATTACCCTTTTTTAGAAGTCGGGTAGAAAACCTTACAATGTTAGTAACATATCAGTTTCCAATAATAATAGTCCAATAAATTGCAATCCCTACTAACAAAACATAAACATCGTGATCTGAAAATGCATTATCAGCATAATAAATTAGTTGAAGTTGTTGCCTTTCTCAGTCTTTTGTTAGTAAAGCCACAGTATTACGATATGGCTTACAGTAGCGCATCGCCTTTGATGTCGCACGATGCGCCACCGGCGTAGGTACTAGCCCATACCACAGATGAGATACTAGTTACTTCGTAACAAATATTGCACTTCCTTATAAAACGAAAATACCTACGCATTTATTCACCTACTACTTCCCACTGTCAGACAATACACGGAAACATAGGTATTAAGTCGCTCGACTTAGCGGTAATAACTGCGTGCACGGGCGGCGCGCGAATTGCGGCGGCGATAGTACGGCGTTCTAGTCTAGCGCTATCAATGTGTAGGAACTTATCTCGCCTGCTCGACCGAGTGGCGACTCGCCGCCCGCTGCCCCGCAAGTACCCTTCCGTTGCTCTGCGTAAGTACATTCGTTGCGCTACTGTTAGCCGCTATATTGTAATACTGTGTTAAAGCTGTGTATTGGCACGACTATAGTCGTCGTTATTATCTGACCTAGAACAAACAAATAATTGCTAGCAATGAAAGGTGCAAACAAAGGAAAAAGTAAGAAAAACTTGGAAACTTGGATATTTGCTTGTGCTGCACGCACGACCGCCGATGTATAAAAATGTACGTTTTAATTAGCACAATGGTACGATTGCTACTGTTTGCAGGGAAAAAAACGTACCGCAATTAATATGTGAATTAGTTGAAACGTCCGTAAAAATTGGGGCTAGGTGAACGATAAGAAAGTTACAATTAAGTTATTATTGTATTGGTATTTTTGGCAAAGATAATATAATTTTTAAGTAGCTAGTATCTTTATTCGTCGTATCAGCTCATATACGTCCCCAGCGAGGGGTTCGAGCCTACCCTGAATTAGGGCGATCGGGCCTTAGTCGACCACGCGCCCTGGGCCCCAGTGCGGGTTGGTCGACTTCACACACAACCTGCGAGTTTCTCCGCAGGCGTGTGCAGGTTTCCTCACGATGTTTTCCTTCACCGTAAGAGCGTCGGATAAACGTACATAGGAAAACTAAATTCGAAATCACTTTGGTACGTGGCAGTATTCGAACCACTACCTCCCGGACAGAAGGCGGCGGCCCTAGCCGTTACGACACCGATTCTTAAATATCAAGTATCTTTATTACATAAGTATAATAAAACTGTAAAGGGCCGTGTCTAACCCACCCGCACTGGGCCCGCGTGGTCGACTAAGGCCCGATCGCCCTAATTCAGGGTAGGCTCGAGCCCCTCGGTGGGGACGTATATGAGCTGATATGATGATGATGAAAGGGCCGTGTCTGCACATGAAATATTTTTTGAAAATAATAACTGTAATGGACATTCCTAACGATATGGAGACTTAAAAAAACGACTTTTGGAATTTTTGTCTATCTGAATGTTCACGCATCACGCAAAAACTACCCAGCAGATTTTGATTTTTTGTATGGTTGTTCCTTATAGTTGGGGTTAACATATAGGATACTTTTTATCCCGGCAAATTCAAGAGTTCCTGTGGGAAAATTCTCCACGCGGACGAAGTCGCCGGCACAGCTAGTTAATAATAAATTCGCTAATACACCGAAGTTTTTGGTACCTATTTATAGATATTTATGTCAACTAACACTTACCTTGCAAAAAGATAGTAATAAGCTTGGAACAAGTATTAAGCAACCCGGCGAACGAAGTGTTAGTTATATGCATGTGAAGAGATCCAGGTCCTTAAAAGTTAGGCAATCCTCTACAAGGTTTAACCGCCTCGGTGGCGTCCATCAGGAGGTCGCGGGTTCGATTCCCGGCCGAGTCTAACTTTGTATGACTCGGTTTGGTTGGCGGAAGGGCATTTTCTAAGCCCGCCTGGCTAGCTACCACCATCTAATCTAAGACTTAACGCCAAAAATCAATGTTAACAGCATTGATGCGATCCGGCTTGAAGATAAGATAGCCAGTTCCCCATTGCTTTAAGGAATCTTGGTAAGCCCGTTTCCATCTTCGGAATCATCTTCACTTACCATCAGGTGAGATGATTGACATCTTGCCAATTGTGTAAAAAAAACCGGCCAAGTGCGAGTCGGACTCGCGCACGAAGGGTTCCGCACCATTATCTATAATAAATGACGTATTAAAAAAAACTACTTCCTAGATCTCGTTCAAACCAATTTTCGGTGGAAGTTTGCATGGTAATGTACATCATATTATATTTTTTAGTTTTATTATTTTAGAACATTCTCGTATTTTAGAAGTTACAGGAGGGGGGGGGGGGGCACACATTTGGGAGCGTTCAAGTATTACGTAACGCAACTTTTGAAGATTTCTGACCCCCTCCTCCCCGCATGTAACGCGCCGTAACGTTTTTCTGTACCCCTCCTTCCCCCTAGTAAAACGTTATGTAACCACCAACTGACCATTTTAAGTCAAAATAATAATTATGTGGCGTAAAGTACCGGAAAATCGCTAAAATACTTTTTTTTACTGTTGTAATCGCGTTAGTAAGAAAAAAAATACATGTTACGTAACGCGTAGTTCAAACGCCCCCTCCCGCCCCTGTAACGCTTCGTAACGTTTTACAAGACCCCCCCGCTCCCCCCAAATTTGTTACGTAATACTTATCTCTTGCGCAAACTAATTAGTTTAGAAAAAAATATATTAGAAACCTCAATATCATTTTTGAAACCTATCCATAGATACCCCATATGTAATGGGTTTGATAAAAAAAAATTGATTTACAGTTCTAAATATGGGGAACCCCCAAAAATTTTTTTTTCTATTTTTGTGTGAAAATCTTAATGCGGTTCACAAAATACATCTATTTACCAAGTTTCAACAGTATAGAAAAAAGTGGCTGTGACATACGGACGGACAGACAGACAGACATGACGAATCCATAAGGGTTCCGTTTTTTTGCCATTTGGCTACGGAACCCTAAAAATTAAGGTCAGGCGTTACATCACACCATCACGTAGTAATATTTAGAAATTGCCGGGACAGTCCCGGTGTGATGTGGCGCCTGACGTTTTTAACCGACTTGAAAAACCCACCCATCGTACCCACCTTTGATTCCGTTACTGTCCGTTAATGTTGTTGTATTTAAGTATTATAATATTATTTCACACTTTTGAGTGAATTTCATTTTGAAGTCGGTTTTTAGTTTTTGTAAACATTTATTTTTTCTTACACTGTGTACCAACATGCTCAAGTGCTCAAGTCGGTCTTGTGTGGAGTATTGCTCTCACTTTTGGCAAAGTATATAATATTAGTACTAACATACAGCATGGACACTCCCTGCCGCTCCCTAGATTCCGACCTCACCCCCTCCTCGCCTAGACTGATATAGATTGGTTATAGTTTGGTTCTCGAACGTATAGGATTTCACCGTCATTTTATTTTCTCCGTCATTTGTTTTTAGAAATGTCATTTCACGAACGTTATATGCAGTGTCCGGGGTGTGCCTATACTTTTCATATCACTCGAAAGACGTCCACTGCTGTACAAAGGCCTCCCCCAAGGATTTCCACGACGATCGGTCCTCCGCTGTCCGCATCCAGCAGCTTCCGGTGACCTTCACCAGGTCGTCGGTTCACCGAGTGGGAAGGCCTGCCCACGCTACGTCTTCCGGTGCGCGGTCGCCACTCGAAAACTTTACTACCCCAACGGTCGTCTGTTCTATGAGCTGGTGTGCCCCCCCCCACTGCCACTTTAGTTTAGCGATTCTGTGAGCTATGTCAATCTCCTCATTTCTGATTATATTTGTATTAGGTACTATATTTTTTTTATGTTATAGATTTATTTTATTAAATTAAAATAACAAAGTGTTGAATGTTTTTTTTTATTCACAATTTACCCGAGACTGTAATGACATTATTTGTAAGATTCAATAAGTTTTTTTTACTATTTAAAAGTGTGTGTAAACACCTATTTAAAATAAATTATTTCGATTTGATTTGTTATTCTGAATATCAGTTTTCACACAAAAAATAATACATTTCATTCACATGCCTAGGAGACTCTGAGCATATCGCTCGTTTGCCAATGTGTGAATTATCATATCCGCATAATGCGACGGAAAAGGAAAGGAACGGAGTTTATCTATTAGCCAATGTACCGTTGCGTTGCGTGCTTGCTTGCGCGCGCGCAGCTAACTGTGCAGTCTGGCGCAGTCCAGAGTTGTCAAGCTGTCACATAAAGTATGAGCAGGTGTCAGGTGTTATAACTGGATTGGAAACGTGCGTGATGGAAAATACCAATGTTCACTACTCATCGATCGATTATCGATTTATTTAAAAAGTTAGTCATTTGTTAAACGAATCATATTGTTAATCGGATTCGACTGTCGTATTAGCGATTGAATAAAGTCTTATTGAACATCTGATCAAGAGTTTAACCGGGTCGTTCCTTTCCCTCTTATATGGTTGAAAGGAGCGATGGCTGACTCTCGCGTTATACTCGTGACCGGGTGCTGTCCGTGTGAACTGGCCTACACTTGTCAAAGGCGTTCATGAAATTCAATAATTTTAATGTATAACTTCTCGTGTCATATTGTTTTCATGTTCTAATGACATTATTTGTTTTTTTTTATATCACGGATTGGATTTTGACGTTATTAACTATAATGATTGTTTATTTCTTGATTTTTTACAAATGAAATAATGTAATCACTATTTTATGACTATTAGAAAGAGTGTAAATTGCACCTATTTTGAATAAATATCTTGAATCTTAACCCTGCAGTTTAGTACTAACTAATATATATACTGTGCTGCAGTGGTCGCGCCCCCAAAAGTCACTTGAGTGGTCGCGTAGATTACATACTATGTTTACCAAATTGTTTTCTAAATTTTTTAATAAAATGCATTAATTTTAAAATTATTTTATTGGAAAATGGCAAGTTGTATTATCTGAAATTAATTTATAATAAGAAACTGAACAGAATAATTAACAGTTTTGTCAAAATGAACCAAAACACAAACTTCTTATAAAACGTCTTTGAAAATTTACTTTGTATTATATGAGACCTTAATACGCGTTGACGCTTATTGCGAAAACAAATCAACTATTACTTTCTAAACGGGATCTACATTTGGAATGAACAGAGCGGGGGTGAGAATTATCATACTTAAATTACACGTAGTCCTGTGTAATACACTTGAACTGTTTACCAATAATTTCATTTTTAATTTCCATGGATTACATATGTAATCCGCGCGACCACTGCAGGGTTAAATAGAATAATAAAGCTAGGCCTATCGTCATCGTCATTTTGGCCAAAGAACGTCCATTACTGAACAATGCCCGCATCCAGCCCTGATTTGGATAACATTTTGTGTTAAGGTAATGTTTTACTTTCTAAGTTTGTTTAGGTAGGTGTCATCCCTGAGAAAATCGATTATGACAAAAAAAATGTTTTTAGTTTAGTGTTAGTTTAGCTATATATACTACTTAGTAACAGATGACGGTACGCGTACCATCACTAGACGCCGAGCGAAATGTTACCTTTTTACAAGCTTTTAAGCTAAGTATTGCATAGCTTTTATCGCGGGCTTTGAGCGCGGCGACCGAATCAAGAAATTCCGTAACAAAAATAAAACCTAACACCCCACGCTCGGCCAAGTTCTAAAAAACTTACAGTGCCACCTATTAGCGATTTGATTTACTGGTGTAACTTTCTTAGTGTTAATTTCTTACATAAACATCCCGCGCCCCAAGGACTATATGGTACTGCATAAATAAATAAATACTGCATAAATAAAAAATAAATAAATAATTATAATTGCGTTGATAAAAAATGCTATGCAATAGCTTTACCGCGGCAGTCCCCGAGTGCTACACGTTTTTATTTTTTAACTTACAATGTAGATATGTATGTTTGTTCGTATTAATTAGGCCCAATTCCCGGTTTCTGATTAAGCTGAAATTTTGCTTGCATATGTGTATCGAGTGACAGGTTTTTCGAAAATTATTTGTTGCCACTTTTAGTACTTATGCTCTTTGTAACTACAGCGAACTATATTTCACCGAGTTGATACTTTCCAAAAAAACTACAATACCTATCTACATTTTTCTAAAATTCATCGTTTAAAGTTTTCGTTGAAGTATGTTATGTACCAACTCAAAGAGCAATTATTTTTTAAGGTGACGCATTGGAAACTTTGGTCGCAGGGATTTAGATTTTTCTGTTTGTGAGGCACCTTCACGTCTCAAATACCGGTCTTCGACCAGTGTGTGTTGCCAGTGTTGATATATGGAACTGAGATATGGTCGTTCGTTGAAGTATGTACCAACTTAAAGAGTAGTTTATTTTTCAAGGCGATGTATTGGAAATGTTGGTCGCAGGGATTTCGATTTTTCTGTTCGGGAGGTACCTTCACGTCTCAAATGTTGATATATGGAACTGAGATATGGTCGTTCGTTGAAGTATGTACCAACTC
Organism: Coleophora flavipennella; assembly: GCA_947284805.1. NCBI lineage: Eukaryota > Metazoa > Arthropoda > Insecta > Lepidoptera > Coleophoridae > Coleophora > Coleophora flavipennella. The sequence continues at coordinate 5,207,752 of OX369292.1, forward strand.
AAAGAGCAGTTTTTTTTTCAAGGCGACGTATTGGAAATTTTGGTCGCAGATATTTCGATTTTTAGCAACAATAACAAAACATGTGAAAGTGATATTTTGTAACCTGATTCTTTATTTCAATGACTTTATTTTGTCAGTTGCGAAAACACGATTTTTTAACTTTTATAACAGAAAAAAATATATATCAAAGAAACCTATTTTAACACAGAGATTTGCAATCAACAGGCAAACCAGACCGATTTAGTTAACTCTAAATTTTCCTAGTCGATTAGTCTAAACACACTTCAGTATGTCGGTTGTTTTTTTTAAAATTCATTGTTGTTTTTACTTAAAACGAAAAAAACATTGAAAAACTGCAAAAGTGTGGTTATTTTCTTTACTCTTTACACGTAAAGAAAAAGACAGAGACAATTGTTTCAATCAATGCCTACGCTACCGGGGCGGGTAATAATGATGAGATGATGAAATATGACGCCGAAGATGGAAGGTAGCGGGCTAACCAAAAACACTCAACGCAATGGGAAACTATCTTTTTAATGTCGGAAAATCTATTGATGTTTAGTGGTAATACTTGGATGAGATGGTGGTAGCCATGAGATGGGGAAAATGTTACGTGGTCATTATCACTTTTTAAGTTTTTCGCCCAAATTATTGTGAGTAATTCGCATACCATTCACAACAAAAAAATGTCGCAATTCGTGCTGTGTGGCGAAAAATCTATTGATGTTTAGTGGTAAACCTTAGATGAGATGGTGGTATCTGTGAGATGGGGAAAATGTTACATGTTCATTATCACATTTCAATTTTTTCGCACAAAATATTGTAAATAATTCTCATACCATTCTTAATCAATAAAAAAATGCGCAATTCGCGCTGTGTTGTATCTGTGTCAGTGACGTACAGCCGCCATCAGATATATCGTAGCGGGCGAGGTGTTCAAATATATCTGATCAGTGTTGACTTTCAATAAATTATGTACACTAGGAGTTGCTACTAATATCTGAACATCTAATTTGTAATAAATATCTAAACAGCAGATTTTTCAATATTAAGCATTTTCGGAAAAAGTATCTTACGTTATTGTGTATGAAGAACATATTGGAAAATATGCAGCTTAAATATTTATGACCAATTAGATGTTCAGATATTAATAACAACTCCTAATGTAAATAATTTATTGAAAGTCAACACTGCTCAGATATAATATCAAAGCCATTTCAATGCCATTTTTATTAAAATTTAAAAAGGTTTTGTTTTTTATTATTGACTATTATGGTGACACATTTTATGTTCTTTTATTAGTAACTAGTGGCACGTCTTTCATGTTCCAATCCCCTGAGCTATGTACCATTGAATGGAACAAAGGCGTTTTCATAGTGGTCAGATGGGGCAATTTTTTAGACTAGTTAATTTTCTTGAATTTTCCTGAAAGTAATGAAATCTTATACGGGGTATTCCCAAATATGACATTAGTGACGAAGAAACCGCTGCGATATCTCTAGAGCTTTAAAATTAAAAATGTGCAATTTTTGCCTCAATAAAGGCGATTTTTTCAGGTGAAAAAACCCGACTTCATGGGGTTAAAACCACCGTGCCCTCAAAATTTCTAAACAATGGGCATATATTTACCATCATTTAATTTCTAATAGTCTTTGTGAATAAATTATGTTTTAATTTATTAATTTATATTAAGCGATAGCTGACTCTCGCGTTATACTCGTGACCGGGTGCTGTCCGCGTGAACTGGCCTACTCTTGTCAAAGGTATCAATAACATACAATAATTTTTATGTATAACTTTTCATGTCATATTGTTTTCCTTTTCTAATGACTTAAACTGGTTTATTTCAAGAATTGAATTTTGACATTATTAACTAACGATTGCTTATTTCTTGATTTTTCACAAATGAAAATATGTTATTATTATTGAACGACTATCAGAAAGAGTGTAATTTGCACCTATTTTGAATAAATACCTTGAATCTTGAATCTTTAATAACTATTGCTCTTAATATTAATATTAATCTTTAAACTTTTTTATACAATCGGCAATTTCATCACTCTATAATATTATAAAGGCGTATGTGAGTGTGTATGTTTGTTACTTCTTCACGCAAAGACTACTGAACGGATCTGGCTGAAATTTGGTATGTAGACAGATTAGGACCTGGATTAATGCATAGGCTACTTTTTCTCACGCTCGCGAGCCGCTTGCGGCTCGCGCACTGCGCACCCTCGATAAGTCATAGAAACGTTGTCCACGCGGGTGAAGCCGCGGGAAACAGCTGCTAGATAATATTTTAACACCTCGCCCGCTACGATATATCTGATGGCGACTGTACCTACATTAAGTGGAGTACAAATACACCTACATACACATGAGTTGACAATATTTGTACTAAACTGTTAATTGGTTGAACGTTACGCAATTCGACAAAAGCGAAGGTAAGTTAACGAGCACAAACTGAATTTTACAAGCCTTTATTTAACTTGCAATGTACGTATGTAAGTACTGAGCCATTTCTGAGATACGGTACAATTTTATGTATCTACCCTCTTTAAACATTTAAGCTTAGAATATAAGAAGTTATTATTATTCATTGTTTTCTTTTTGTGTATCAATTGTAATGTACCTTTGAATAAATGTTTTATCTATCTACTGAGTACGTTAGTTGTCTGGTGACTTTATATCCTCTTTGGTTGTCTATTTTGAAAATGACCCACTGAAAAATGCATACAATTGGTTAGCTAAGTGACGTCATTCTAAATCCAATATAGCGGACTGTCAAAGATGGCGGTCCAGTTATTTTTTATGCACCCCCATGACAAAGTATATATTATATTAGTACTAACACACAGTATGGACACTCCCTGCCGCTCTCTAGATTGCGACCTAACCCCCTCGTCACCCAGATTGATACAGATTGGTTACAGTTTGGTTGTCGAACGTATAGGATTTCGCCGCCATTTTGTTTGTTCCGTCATTCCTTTTTTGAAATGTAATTTTTTGCCCGTTGTAGGAAGTATACAGGGTGTGGCGTAATATAAAGTTGGGTGTATGTAATACACCCATACCACACGCTGGACACTTCATACAACGGCCCAGAAATGACATTTCAAAAAAGGAATGACGGAACAAATTATTATTAACAGCGTTAACAGCGTAAACAGTAAATAAAATAGGTACCTGCAAAGTCATTAAGATAGAGGGATATCGTAAGCACGATACACTAAATTAGTGTATTGTGTCGTAAATCACTGAGAATCGATTGCGGGAAGCCGCTGGATGCGGGCAGCGCAGGACCGTTCGTCGTGGAAGTCCTTGGTGAGGCCTTTGTCCAGTAGTGGACGTTTTTCGGCTAATATGATGACGATGATGAAGCCCAGGTGACATTACCATAAAAAAGCCGTCTCTGCTATGTGCCTTCAAGAGACGGTTCAACGGCTAGCGCATGTGCGACACTTTCACTCTTTGTTTTCGTCACGAAAGACCCGAGGTGGGGCTAATGTCTATCTACACAAGCAACCTAGTAATTATATTAAGTACCTATCTATTATCGAAGCGTCGGTTGCTCAACCGGTAACGACTCGGTCCTCCTAACCAGAGGTGCCGGAGTCCAATCCGGACGGCCAATGTACCAATGAGTTTTTCGAAACTTACATACATATACTCATCGATTGCTTTAACGGTGAAGGAAAACATCGTGAGGAAACTCGAAGGTTATGTGTGAAGTCGACCAACCCGCACTGGGCCGCGTGGTCGGCTAAAGCCAGATCGCCCTAATGCAGGGTAGGTTCGAGCCCCTCGGTGGGGACGTACATGAGCTAATATGATTATGATATGATGACCTATCTATTTAATGGAAGAGAAAAACATTTTATTTTATAGTTTCCTCAATCATAATAGAATACTCGTATAGCATACCTTCGCGCAGGAGCGGCCGATATTATTCAATTTGTGTGGGGAACACCTTTTAGATAGATGGCTAGATAGATAGATAACACGTTTATTTGTCACTGCAATCACACACATATTATTACACTCATACGTCATAATATAAAACAAAACTTAAGAAATTAAAAAGAACAAAAAAAATATATGCAAAAACATAAGTGTGTTGATTTGCTCTTGCGAACAATACACTGGTAATTCTGCCACAGCCCGAGGACTGTGTCGATCACAAGAAAAATAATAAAAACGTTAAAAAACCGACTTCTATCGCAATAACTTAGTACATTTTTGCATTATTATTTTTGGTTTTTGTTAATTTTCTATTAAAGCACTACACCGATTTTGATAAAATTTATACGGGACCACACGGGAAGCACTAGCTTTCAAATAAAAAAGAATCATAAAAATCTGTTCACACACTCAAAAGTTCACACATAAAAAAAAAACATATAGTCGAATTGAGAACCTCCTCCTTTTTGGAAGTCGGTTGAAAATAAAGACGAGCAAACAAACAAAAACTAACGTAATGAAAATACATATATGTTTAGTGTGTATTTCTGTGTTTATATAGGGTATTTCTAGACATACCACATATAAAATACTAGCTGTTTCCCGCGGCTTCACCCGCGTGGACAACGTTTCTATGACTTTTCGAGGGTGCGAGCGTGGAAAAAAGTTGCCTATGTGTTAATCCAGGTCCAAATCTGTTTACCTACCAAATTTCAGACAGATCCGTTCAGTGGTTTTTGCGTGAAAGAGTAACAAACATACATCCATACATTCTTACAAACACGTATTTTTCTAAAGTCAGATTGAATTTGCTCTAGCGTCTTTGTATTTGAATTATACTTTTCAACAATTGTAGCTTGCACTCTGTTAGAAAGATAAGACTCCATTAATTTCAAGGCATTCCCCCGTAACCCAATATTTTCTAGTTGTTTAAGCAAGATTTCATGTACAACACAGTCAAAAGCTTTTGATAAATCCATATACAGCCCAACACATGTATTTCTGTTTTCCACCTCAGTCCAAATTTGTTTCAAAACTTTAAAAATAGCCAAAGTTGTGTTTTTACTCTTTTGAAATCCAAACTGTTTATTGCTAAGTATAGAATGTTTATTCAGAAAAGACATTAACCTATTATGTGTGATTTTTTCAATAATTTTGGAAAAATTTGACAAAAGCGCAATGGGTCTGTAGTTATTTATGTCAGTTCTGGATCCCTTTTTATGCAAAGGCTTAATTAATGCCTTTTTTAAGTCATTCGGAAAAAATCCAGTCTCAAGGGACAAATTAATTATGAACTCAAGCGGTTGCGCTATATATTCAATGCTACTTTTAATAAAAAGCATGGGAATTTCGTCGTAACCAGTACTCTTTTTATTATTTACGATTTACGAGCAATGTGCCCCGCCCACTTTTAAAGAGTACGAGTATAATATGGTAAGTAAATAAAAAAAAACAATTTCTTAGATCATGTGATTTAGGTATTATTTAACGCTTATCTTAAAATATCTTAGATAAGTTATACGATCCGTGACTAAGTAGCCTAGCCAGACTTCCACGTTATTGGACTCACGGATATAAGAAAATGTGACACAATAAAAAGAAAATCGGATGGATATCGTTATATCAGTATCTGATTTCTGCCACTTAGCCATTGTTAAACACAGTTCCTGCTCTCTCTGCATCTAATAACAATACTTACGAGTATATGGCACTCAGTGATCTCAGTAAATCAGATAAAAGCCATTAAACGTTTTTATGAACGAGAATTATTTAGAGAAAAATTGGTAATTCGCGTTTTCGGCAGCTATTTGTATACTATTCACATACGTTCTTCCTGCTCTCTCTGTATCTAATAACAATACTTACGAGTATATGGCACTCAGTGATCTCAGTAAATCAGATAAAAGCCATTAAACGTTTTTATGAACGAGAATTATTTAGAGAAAAATTGGTAATTCGCGTTTTAGGCAGCTATTTGTATACTATTTACATACGTTCTTCCTGCTCTCTCTGTATCTAATAACAATACTTACGAGTATATGGCACTCAGTGATCTCAGTAAATCAGATAAAAGCCATTAAACGTTTTTATGAACGAGAATTATTTAGAGAAAAATTGGTAATTCGCGTTTTAGGCAGCTATTTGTATACTATTTACATACGTTCTTCCTGCTCTCTCTGCATCTAATAACAATACTTACGAGTATATGGCACTCAGTGATCTCAGTAAATCAGATAAAAGCCATTAAACGTTTTTATGAACGAGAATTATTTAGAGAAAAATTGATAATTCGCGTTTTAGGCAGCTATTTGTATACTATTTACATACGTTCTTCCTGCTCTCTCTGTATCTAATAACAATACTTACGAGTATATGGCACTCAGTGATCTCAGTAAATCAGATAAAAGCCATTAAACGTTTTTATGAATGAGACCTTAGAGAAAAACTGGTGATTTGTTTTAGGTAGCTATTTATATACTATTTACATACGTTCTTCCTGCTCTCTCTGTATCTAATAACAATACTTACGAGTATATGGCACTCAGTGATCTCAGTAAATCAGATAAAAGCCATTAAACGTTTTTATGAACGAGAATTATTTAGAGAAAAATTGATAATTCGCGTTTTAGGCAGCTATTTGTATACTATTTACATACGTTCTTCCTGCTCTCTCTGTATCTAATAACAATACTTACGAGTATATGGCACTCAGTGATCTCAGTAAATCAGATAAAAGCCATTAAACGTTTTTATGAATGAGACCTTAGAGAAAAACTGGTGATTTGTTTTAGGTAGCTATTTATATACTATTTACATACGTTCTTCCTGCTCTCTCTGTATCTAATAACAATACTTACGAGTATATGGCACTCAGTGATCTCAGTAAATCAGATAAAAGCCATTAAACGTTTTTATGAATGAGACCTTAAAGAAAAACTGGTGATTTGTTTTAGGTAGCTATTTATATACTATTTACATACGTTCTTCCTGCTCTCTCTGTATCTAATAACAATACTTACGAGTATATAGCACTCAGTGATCTCAGTAAATCAGATAAAAGCCATTAAACGTTTTTATGAATGAGACCTTAGAGAAAAACTCGTGATTTGTTTTAGGTAGCTATTTATATACTATTTACATACGTTCTTCCTGCTCTCTCTGTATCTAATAACAATACTTACGAGTATATGGCACTCAGTGATCTCAGTAAATCAGATAAAAGCCATTAAACGTTTTTATGAACGAGAATTATTTAGAGAAAAATTGGTAATTCGCGTTTTAGGCAGCTATTTGTATACTATTTACATACGTTCTTCCTGCTCTCTCTGCATCTAATAACAATACTTACGAGTATATGGCACTCAGTGATCTCAGTAAATCAGATAAAAGCCATTAAACGTTTTTATGAACGAGAATTATTTAGAGAAAAATTGGTAATTCGCGTTTTAGGCAGCTATTTGTATACTATTTACATACGTTCTTCCTGCTCTCTCTGCATCTAATAACAATACTTACGAGTATATGGCACTCAGTGATCTCAGTAAATCAGATAAAAGCCATTAAACGTTTTTATGAACGAGAATTATTTAGAGAAAAATTGGTAATTCGCGTTTTAGGCAGCTATTTGTATACTATTTACATACGTTCTTCCTGCTCTCTCTGTATCTAATAACAATACTTACGAGTATATGGCACTCAGTGATCTCAGTAAATCAGATAAAAGCCATTAAACGTTTTTATGAATGAGAATTTAGATAAAAACTGGTAATTTGTTTTAGGTAGCTATTTATATACTATTTACATACGGTCTTCCTGCTCTCTCTGTATCTAATAACAATACTTACGAGTATATGGCACTCAGTGATCTTAGTAAATCAGATAAAAGCCATTAAACGTTTTTATGAATGAGAATTTAGAGAAAAACTGGTAATTTGTTTTAGGTAGCTATTTATATACTATTTACATACGGTCTTCCTGCTCTCTCTGTATCTAATAACAATACTTACGAGTATATGGCACTCAGTGATCTTAGTAAATCAGATAAAAGCCATTAAACGTTTTTATGAATGAGAATTTAGAGAAAAACTGGTAATTTGTTTTAGGTAGCTATTTATATACTATTTACATACGTTGTTTCTGCTCTCTCTGTATCTGATAACAATACTTTCGGTATATGGCACTCAGTGATCTCAGTAAATCAGATAAAATCTATTAAACGTTTTTATGAATGAGACCTTAGAGAAAAACTGGTAATTTGTTTTAGGTAGCTATTTATGTACTATTTACATACGTTCTTCCTGCTCTCTCTGTATCTATTAACAGTACTTACGAGTATATGGCACTCAGTGATCTCAGTAAATCAGATAAAAGCCATTAAACGTTTTTATGAACGAGAATTTCGAACAAAACTGGTAATTTGTTTTAGGCAGCTATTTATATACTATTTACATAGTTTTGTACATTTTAGTATGGAGGGTCAAATTTTTTTTGAGAATTGACTATGGGTTCCTTGGGGAAAGTTGTTCAGTATGATAATTAGAACCTCCAGTTAACGGGACCTACACCAATTTTGTTACACCCTGTATAGGTATACTAATCTTACGTCGATATTCCAAAATGGAAACCATTTACGTTCCAAAAGAGGTAAATTGCAGAAAGTTGTGATATAATGACAGCTATTCTAGTGTGGTTGCGCTCACACATTAGCTATATCTTTTTGTGAGCCGGAAGCTTGGACTATAGTTTTCTGATAGATAGTTTCCGATGGTGAGAACTAGAGTTTTTCTTCCGGTGTTCGTTCTAAAACGTGTAATTCAATATCAACTGTAGTAATTATACCTACACAATAAATCTTAAATGCTGTACAAGTAGAATATCTTATATAATATTTTATCTACTCTCATATCGTAAATTTCGCATTATCAACTTCAAAACGAGTTTATATTGGCATACTTTATAAACCCAACACCTTAATTTAAAAAAAAATACATTAAAACATTATTTTGTTAGAGAAATAATGTTATAATGTATTTTTTCTTCCATTACGGTACAAGTTAAACCAAAGAGATAATATCACAAACGAAGTTCCATATCAATTTTTTTTAATGGAACGCACATGCGGTTCGCGTCATTTTTACAGCAATACAAAAAGTTTTTATTCCAATTTTTACTTGTCTGTGACATCGCTCGCTTTAACGCAAGCGCGGTGATGTGTTGGTTTTTCATTGAATTTTGTTGTAGATACTGAATTTCGTGGATAATTTTCATTCTTGTTTAAAAATGTCTGAGATCAGTGAAAGCATTGTTTTTACCTGTCTGTGACACCATCCGCTTCAGTGCAAGCGCGGCGATGCGCTGGGATTCAGCGCTATGACACGTTTTGTTGTAGGTACTTACTGAATTTCGTGGGTTTTTTTTTCATACTCTTAACTTTGATCTTTGTATTTTAGTTGATTCAATCCCAATGTATGAGATTTGATAAAGTAGTTTATGAAACTGCACATAATTTGGTCTTAAAAAACTCGTGTAATACTATAAAAAAACTCGCCTACGGCTCGTTTTTTCAACTTACACTCGTATTTTAAGAACCCTTATTAAGCAACAGTTTCATAAACTACTATTAGTGCATAAGAAAAAAAATTAACTTATATTATAATAAATTATAATTCTATGTATCAAACATTTAAAAATATTATCGCACTAATATTATAAAGGTGAAAGTTTGTGTGTGTGTGAGTGTGTACGTTTGTTACTTCTTCACGCAAAAACTACTGAACGAATCTGGCTGAAATTTGGTAGGTAGACAGATTAGGACCTGGATTAACACATAGGCTACTTTTGTTCACGCAAGCGGCTCGCGCACTGCACACCCTCGAAAAGTCATAAAACGTTGTACACGTGGGTGAAGCCGCGGGAAACAGCTAGTAGATAAAAAAAATATTTGGAGTTTACTCCTTTAGAATTGATTCATAATTATAGAGTCCGATATGAAAAATATATGAGAAACGGGAAATCGAGTTACCGTTACTTTTAGTGTCATTAGGTTTTTTGTTCACGAAGGCTAAGGTAACATGACCATCCCGCCTAATGCGGGGCCGTAGGCCGAGCTCCGCGTCGGAAAAAATAAATCATTGAAAATAATTATTCACATACAGAAAAAACTAAAATACTATTAGAATATGTAAATCATTTTAAATATTATTTAAATATGTGTATTTAAGAGCGTCGGTGGTGCAACGGCAAGGGCCACTACCTCATATCTGAGAAGTCGTGGTTCGAGTCCTGCCACGTACCAATGTATTTTCGAATTAAGATTCGTATGTACGTTGATCCGACGCTCTTACGGTGAATGAAAACATCGCGAGGAAACCTGCACACGCCTGTGAAGAAATTCGAAGGTTGTGTGTGAAGTTGACCAACCCGCACTGGGCCCGCGTGGTCGACTAAGCCCTAATTCAGGGTAGGCTCGAGCCCCTCGGTGGGCACGTATATGAGCTGATGTGATGATGATAATAATTATGTATAAAAAATTCTTAAAACAATAAACTCTGAACTTAATAAAACAATTGATTAATGTTTATGTTTAGAAACAAAAAATATATTTAATTTTTTTTATTAAAAGTTTGAGTGCGTTTGGTTGTAGCTCACCTGATGGTAAGTGCCAATGCAGCCGAGGATGTAACACGCAAGTTCAAATAGTGCATATTCACTCTCGTCTTGAAGATTCCTAAATTATACGAATCGGGGAATACAGACGCCTGCAGGGAATTCCACTCCTTGGCCGTTCGCATGATGAAGGAAGAAGCAAAACGCTTCGTTCGTAAAGGTGGAACATTAACAACAAAGGGGTGGAACCACCCTCTGCGCCTGGTCGTCCGATGATGAAATGAAGAGGGGGGAATGAGGTCGTGAAGCTCCAGGGCACACTCTCCGAAATGAATCCTGTAGAACACCGATAGACAGGCGACTTTGCGGCGATGCTCTAGGTCTATTGGAGCCTGTTTGATACAAGTTCCTCGTCGCCAATGAGTCTCCTAGCGCGTCGGTCGAAATAATCCAAGGCATCTAGCTGGTAACGAGCCGATCCGTCCCATAAGTGAGAGCAGTACTCCATACATGACCGAACTTGAGCTTGGCATAATATTAGAAGCTCTCTTCAGACAACGCTTGTACGAGAATGTAGCATACGGGAAACCATTTCATTTTATCTTTACGGGACTAATTCACATCACCTTTTTCTCACCAACACATGAGACTTATAGCACAGCCATTAACCTTCGAGGTTCGCTTGTCTCTATGCAAAAAAGATATTCAAGACAGACAGCTCATCAGTCATTATTTATTTGTCCTAAATGTTTAGAAAACGTACTGTTCTGTCGGACAAAAGGAAGCCTTAGAGCAGCACAAACAATCCTTTCATAGCTGTGTCCGTAATACCTCACCACGGCCGGCCGGCTGACGCAAATGTAAGCCTTGCCGGGTGTTCTCGCACTAATGAATACTGTAAAGTGCTGACTTCAGGTGAACTGAGCTTGCCAGGTGACATTTGACCCACGATATAAAAAGGAAAAAATGCAACAAAATAATAATGAATATCTACTAATATTACAAAGAGACTACCGCGTGGTCGACTAAGGCCCGATCGCCCTAACTCAGGGTACCCTACCGAGCACCTCGGTGGGGACGTATTGAGTTGATAATATGATCATAACCTACAAAGAGGTAAAATTTATATTATGTATAATACTAGCTGTCCTGGCGAACTTCGTTCCACCTTACACTACACTACACTACCCTACCCTACACTACCCTACCCTACCCTACCCTACCCTACCCTACCCTACACTAAACATCACTACCCTACCCTACCCTACACCACCCCACACTACACTACACTACCCTACCCTAACTACACTACCCTAAAACCAATTATTTTTTGACTGATACATATCATAATTTAATAATACTTATTAATTATTATCCTATTCCGGACGAAGACAAATGCAAAAACACAAAAATCATAAAAATTGGTCCAGCCGTTCTTGAGTTATAAATGGTGTAACTAACACGACTTTCTTTTATATAAATATAAATAGATGTATGTAGATCTCCGGAACTACTCGACCGATTTCAATTTTTTTTTACTAATATGTAGAATGGTTTACCAATAGGTAAAACAAAGATCACTTTCTAATGTATGACTATGTTTAATAGGTTTAAATTTAAAATTTGAGTTTTATCTTTACTGTCGGTACGTATATAAAAATCCACTTAAACAGGTTTTTAGAATTCATTTTTTAAGTAGTTAACAGTAAATTTAAAATCTAGGAAAACATATTGGTATGATTGAGAACAGTTACGAGGGACTATATGGAATGGAAACACGATTTAATAAAGTTGGCTCGATAGAATAATTTCGCAAAGGTACCTCTTTTCGAGCCATTTTATCGTCTATTTTCGGTTTTATTCTTAAAATAAGTACTTTGACAATATGATTTATTAACTAAAATAAAGTTCATAGGTGACTGAAGGGAAAACATCGATTGGATTTTAATTTAAGATAAATATGATGAAAATAAAAACGAAAACATCGAAAAAGTGCAAAAGTGTGGTTATTTTCTTCCCTCTTTTCACGTAAAGAAAAAGACAAAGACAGATTTTAAGTGCCACGGGACCTCTGCACTCACAGCCCCTACGATACAGGCTTAGCCTAGTGTATAGGGACCACTGTTATTATGCGGACAGCGAAGGAGTGGAACTCCTTGCCTGCGTCAGTGTCTCCCGATTCCTATAATTTGGGGATCTTCAAGGCGAGAATGCATAGGATTATTTGAGTTTGCGTGTACCAAGGGCTTACTAATTGTGAATAAAAAAAAACAACAACGACTGTATCATCACTGCACATCAGGCGAGTTGCAGTCAAATCCATTTTTTTTTTAAATAATAAAAAAATAATGGACAACGCAAGTTGGGGAATCTTGTAAGCCCGCTACCATCTTGACATCATCGTCACTTACCATCAGGTGAAATGCCAAGGGCTGCTCGCGCTAAGGCTCTGAACCTGAATTTAAAAGAAATTATTTTTCTTTCGCTGATGTTTTTTGATTAAAATAATAGGTATCTTTGTTGTGGACAGGTATGAAATCCTCGGTGCGCGAATCTGGCTCGCACTTGGCCGGTTTCTTAGGGTTCGGTACCCAAAGGGTAAAAGGGGACCCTATTACTAAGACTCCGCTGTCCGTCCGTCTGTGTGTCTGTCCGTCTGTCACCAGGCTGTATTTCATGAACCGTAATAGGTAGACAATGGAAATTTTCACAGATGATGTATTTCTGTTGCCGCTATAACAACAAATACTAAAAATTTGAAAAATTGAAAAAATAAGAGGGGTTTCTATACAAAAACGTGTTTTTTTAAACGTGAAGAAACTACCGCCATCTAGTATGTTGGTACGGAACCCTTTGTGTGCGGTTCTGGCTCGTACTTGGTCGGTTTTTTTGTTCATTGGACATTTTTCCTCTTGAGATACACTTGACATCACTCGAGATATTTTTGATTGGTTATCGGGTGACTGAAAAAGTAAAGCCATTGAAGTGTCTAAACACAAAATGTGTCTAGTATACATGTCAACAACAAATGGCTGCGATAATTATGTTATATTTATAGGTCATGAGACGTGCAAAAGATATTAAAATATTTAAAAAAATGGCTAAGTACGAGTCCGACTGTCACAAAGTAGGTTTCCGTAGTCCTTTAAAAAAATTAATGTATATTTAAAAAAACAAAATTACATTTCCAGTTGGTAATAGAACATTTTGTATGGAAAATCTATAAACTTTTTTCAAATAAACTGCATATCTTAAGTTGGTCGATTATTACTTCTAAACTAAGAAAGCCTACTTTTCCTTTTAAACTGACTAGGATGTACCATTTTTTAGGATGTACTGAAATAGCTGTTTAGCTGGTGAGGGGGGAGGGGACACTTGACTCTAACAAAAAATAGTATTTTAAAGCGATTCCCAACTCGAAAAATGGTTTTAGCAGACCCTCAGTAGTTTTTAAATACCCATTCAACGATACCCCACACGATAGGGTAAGTCACGGAAAAAAAATTACATCCTCTTTATATTATACAATACACAAGTATACACCATTTTTTTAAAATTTTGTTATACCATTTTGTCGGCGTAAATTAATATGTATTATTATATCAGCTCATATACATCCCCACCGAGGGGCTCGAGCCTACCCTGAATCAGGGCGATTAGGTTTTATTCAGGGTAACCTTCGAGTTTCTTCGCAGGCCTGTGCAGGTTTCCTCACGTTGTTTTCCTTCACCGTTAAAGCAATCGGTAATGATATGTACGTAAGTTTTTGAAAAACTCATTGGTACATTGGCCGTCCAGATTTGAACCCGGTACCTCTGGTTAGATGGACCGAGTCGTTACCGGTTGAGCCACTATGTATACCCAAGCCAAATTACAGCTTTCTAGTAATAATAGTTTCTGAGCTAAGCCGCGAGACGAACAGACAGACACGGCGAAACTAAGGGTTCCTCGTTTACTTAGGGGACCCTAAAATGATTAAAAGATAATGTGGTTAGATTTTTACCAGAGAATAAAAGCCCCGGCGGCACCGCAGCCAGTTTTGTGCTGAATGGAACATTAATATTATTAATGGCGGTATAAGCTTTAAGGCAGTAATATTACAGATTTTAGTTAGTTTTGACGTCAGTTACTCCTAAACGATAGAAAACCCAAGGTTGAAAAAAAACCTTTATTGTTGATGGTGTTCCTTAAAGTCAAAAGCTATTATAGAAAAAAAATCCCAAAGATAGGTCTATACCGTTACTTTCAACTCTAGTTATGACTAATATTTTGAGGTATAAATTAAAAAATATATACAACAATATTTTTTATGATAATACAAAGTGAGTGATGTTATTATTTTTTATACTTTCATTGTAGTTTTTGATTGAAACGAAAAAAACATTGAAAAAGTGTGGTTATTTTCTTTAATCTTTACACGTAAAGAAAAAGACAGAGACAACTGTTCCAATCAATACCTCGTCTTAAACGACGCCAGTTACCCGATGCCGCTCCAATCGAAAATATCTAAAGTGTTGTCAAGTATTTAGCCAGAAGAAAACGTATGCGCACTTTTAACCAATATATCGACAAAACTAATCGAAGGTATCATCGAACTTGTGAAATTTTAACAACTTTAAGTAGTAGAATATTAAATATAATGTTGAATTTTAAGCAGTTTTCTTTAGTATAATAGTGGATGCCCGCAGCTTCGCCCGCGCAGATCCCTATTTTTGCGGTTCCCGTGGGAATTTCCCGAAATCCTTTCTTAGCGGATACCTACGTCATAACATCTACCTGCATGCCAAATTTCAGACCGATCCGTCCAGTGGTTTGGGCTGTGCGTTGATATATCACTATGTCAGTCAGTCAGTCACCTTTGAGTTACGAGTATATATATTTATAGATTTTATTAGATGTCATTCCAACAATGTACTAATTAATGACTGTTAACTATACGTATAAGAAAACTGTAACGGGGCCGTGTCTGTACATGAAATATTTTTGGAAAATAATATCTGTGGTGGACAAAACTAACGATATAGAGGCCAAAACAACAACTTTTGGAATTTTGGTCTCTCTGTATGTTCGCGCATCACGCAAAAACTATCTGGCCGATTTTAATAAAATTTTGTATGGTGCTTTCTTATAGCCCGGGCTAACATTTCGGATAATTTTTATCCCGGAAAATTCAAGAGTTCCACGCGGACGAAATCGCGGGCACAGCTAGTAAAAAATATAATTATAACATTTACAATTTTATTAGTGTTAACCGCCTCCGTGGCGTAATGGTTAGTCTATTCGCTACACACCAGGAGGTTTGATTCCCGGCGGGGTCAACTTTGTAAAACTCGGTTTGGTTGGTGATAGGACATTTTCATAGCCCGCCTGGCTAGTTACCACCATCTTATCTAAGTCTTGCCGCGAAACATCAGTGTTAACAGTATTGACTGACGCAAATGTAAGCCTTGCCGGGTGTTCTCGCACTAATGAATACTGTAAAGTGCTGACTTCAGGTGAACTGAGCTTGCCAGGTGACATTTGACCCACGATATAAAAAGGAAAAAATGCAACAAAATAATAATGAATATCTACTAATATTACAAAGAGACTACCGCGTGGTCGACTAAGGCCCGATCGCCCTAATTCAGGGTACCCTACCGAGCACCTCGGTGGGGACGTATTGAGTTGATATAATGATCATTACCTACAAAGAGGTAAAATTTATATGTATAATACTAGCTGTCCTGGCGAACTTCGTTCCACCTTACACTACACTACACTACCTTACCCTACACTACCATACCCTACACTACACTACCCTACCCTACCCTACACTAAACTACACTACCCTACCCTACCCTATACCACCCCACACTACACTACAATACCCTACCCTAACTACACTACCCTAAAACCAATTATTTTTTGACTGATACATATCATAATTTAATACTTATTAATTATTATCCTATTCCGGACGAAGACAAATGCAAAAACACAAAAATCATAAAAATTGGTCCAGCCGTTCTTGAGTTATAAATGGTGTAACTAACACGACTTTCTTTTATATAAATATAAATAGATGTATGTAGAACTAATCTCCGGAACTACTCGACCGATTTCAATTTTTTTTTACTAATATGTAGAATGGTTTACCAATAGGTAAAACAAAGATCACTTTCTAATGTATGACTATGTTTAAAAGGTTTAAATTTAAAATTTGAGTTTTATCTTTACTGTCGGTACGTAAAAATCCACTTAAACAGGTTTTTAGAATTCATTTTTGAAGTAGTTAACAGTAAATTTAAAATCTAAGAAAACATATTGGTATTATTGAGAACAGTTACGAGGGACAATATCGAATGGAAACACGATTTAATAAAGTTGGCTCGATAGAATAATTTTGCAAAGGTACCTCTTTTCGAGCCATTTTATCGTCTATTTTCGGTTTTATTTTAAAAATAAGTAATTTGACAATATGATTTATTTACTAAAATAAAGTTCATAGGTGACTGAAGGGAAAACATCGATTGGATTTTAATTTAAGATAAATATGATGAAAATAAAAACGAAAACATCGAAAAAGTGCAAAAGTGTGGTTATTTTCTTCCCTCTTTTCACGTAAAGAAAAAGACAAAGACAGATTTTAAGTGCCACGGGGCCTCTGCACTCACGGCCCCTACGATACAGGCTTAGCCTAGTGTAGGGACCACTGTTATTATGCGGACAGCGAAGGAGTGGAACTCCTTGCCTGCGTCAGTGTCTCCCGATTCCTATAATTTGGGGATCTTCAAGGCGAGAATGCATAGGATTATTTGAGTTTGCGTGTACCAAGGGCTTACTAATTGCGAATAAAAAAACAACAACAACGACTGTATCATCACTGCACATCAGGCGAGTTGCAGTCAAATCCAATTTTTTTTTTTTTAAATAATAAAAAAATAATGGACAACGCAAGTTGGGGAATCTTGTAAGCCCGCTACCATCTTGACATCATCGTCACTTACCATCAGGTGAAATGCCAAGGGCTGCTCGCGCTAAGGATCTGAACCTGAATTTAAAAGAAATTATTTTTCTTTCGCTGATGTTTTTTTATTAAAATAATCAGATCTTTGTTGTGCTTGTGTGGACAGGTACGAAATCCTCGGTGCGCGAATCTGGCTCGCACTTGGCCGGTTTCATAGGGTTCCGCACCCAAAGGGTAAAAGGGGACCCTATTACTAAGACTCCGCTGTCCGTCCGTCTGTGTGTCTGTCCGTCTGTCACCCAGGCTGTATTTCATGAACCGTAATAGGTAGTCAATTGAAATTTTCACAGATGATGTATTTCTGTTGCCGCTATAACAACAAATACTATAAATTTGAAAAAGTGAAAAAATAAGGGGGGTGTCCATACAAAAAACGTGTTTTTTTAAACGTGAAGAAACTACCGCCATCTAGTATGTTGATACGGAACCCTTTGTGTGCGGTTCTGGCTCGTACTTGGCCGGTTTTTTTGTTCATTGGACATTTTTTCCTCTGAGATATACTTGACATCACTCGAGATATTTTTGATTGGTTATCGGGTGACTGAAAAAGTAAAGCCATTGAAGTGTCTAAACACAAAATGTGTCTAGTCTAAATTTCAACAACAAATGGCTGCGATAATTATGTTATATTTATAGGTCATCATGAGACGTGCAAACGATATTAAAATTTAAAAAAAACGGCTAAGTACGAGTCCGACTGTCACAAAGTAGGTTTCCGTAGTCCTTTAAAAAATTAATGTATATTTAAAAAAACAAAATTACATTTTCAGTTAGTAATAGAACATTTTGTATGTAAAATCTATAAACTTTTTTCAAATAAACTGCATAACTTAAGTTGGTCGATTATTACTTCTAAACTAAGAAAGCCTACTTTTCCTTTTAAACTGACTATGTACCATTTTTTTCGGATGTACTGAAATAGCTGTTTAGCTGGTGAGGGAGGGGGACACTTGACTCTAACAAAAAATAGTATTTTAAAGCGATTCCCAACTCGAAAAATGGTTTTAGCAGACCCTCAGTAGTTTTTAAATACCCATTCAACGATACCCCACACGATAGGGTAAGTAACGGAAAAAAATTTACATCCTCTTTATATTATACAATACACAAGTATGTACACCATTTTTTAAAAATTTTATTATACCATTTTGTCGGCGTAAATTAATATGTATTATTATATCAGCTCATATACATCCCCACCGAGGGGCTCGAGCCTACCCTGAATCAGGGCGATTAGGCCTTAGTCGACCACGCGGGCCCAGTGCGGGTTGGTCGACTTCACACACAACCTTCGAGTTTCGTAAGTTTTTGAAAAACTCTTTGGTACATTGGCCGTCCAGATTTGAACCCGGTACCTCTGGTTAGATGGACCGAGTCGTTACCGTTTGAACCACTATGTATACCCAAGCCAAATTACAGCTTTCTAGTAATAACAGTTTCTGAGCTAAGCCGCGAGACGAACGGACAGACACGGCGAAACTAAGGGTTCCTTGTTTACTTAGGGGACCCTAAAATGATTAAAAGATGATGTGGTTAGATTTTTACCAGAGAATAAAGGCCCCGGCACCGCAGCCAGTTTTGTGCTGAATGGAACATTAATATTATTAATGGCGGTATAAGCTTTAAGGCAGTAATATTACAGATTTTCGTTACTTTTGACGTCAGTTACTCCTAAACGATAGAAAACCCAAGGTTGAAGAAAAACCTTTATTGTTGATGATGTTCCTTAAAGTCAAAGCTATTATAGAAAAAAAATCCCAAAGATAGGTCTATACCGTTACTTTCAACTCTAGTTATGACTAATATTTTGAGGTATAAATTAAAAAAAATATACAACAATATTTTTTTATAATAATACAAAGTGAGTGATGTTATTATTTTTTATACTTTCATTGTAGTTTTTGATTGAAACGAAAAAAACATTGAAAAAGTGTGGTTATTTTCTTTAACCTTTACACATAAAGAAAAAGACAGAGACAACTGTTCCAATCAATACCTCGTCTCAAACGACGCCAGTTACCCGATGCAGCTCCAATCGAAAATATCTGAAGTGTTGTCAAGTATTTAGCCAGAAGAAAACGTATGCGCACTTTTAACCAATATATCGACAAAACTAATCGAAGGTATCATCGAACTATTAATATAAATAACAACTTTAAGTAGTAGAATATTAAATATAATGTTGAATTTTAAGCAGTTTTCTTTAGTATAATAGTGGATGCCCGCAGCTTCGCCCGCGCAGATCCCGATTTTTGCGGTTCCCGTGGGAATTTCCCGAAATCCTTTCTTAGCGGATGCCTACGTCATAACATCTACCTGCATGCCAAATTTCAGACCGATCCGTCCAGTGGTTTGGGCTGTGCGTTGATATATCACTATGTCAGTCAGTCAGTCACCTTTGAGTTACGAGTATTATATAGGGTGACTTTTAATTAGTTCTTGATAGCAAAGGATATGAATGTACTCGTGATTACAAACAACTTTCCCAAAGAAACCGTATGTCAAATCAGAAAAAAAATTTTGGTCCTCGATACATAACAAGTTATTAAATCGGCAAAAATGTATGAAGGACCAATTTTTTTTTCATATTTGACATACAGTTTCTTTGGGAAAGTTGTTTGTAATCACGAATACATTCATATCCTTTGTTATCAAGAACTAATTAAAAGTCACCCTGTATATTTATAGATTTTATTAGATGTCATTCCAACAATGTACCACCACCACCTGCGACCATTTCATACAATTACGAGGGTGGCATACTTAAATGCCCTCAGTGCGCGAGGAGTTTCGCTGCGAAGATTGGCTACATAAACCATCTTCGAGCGCACGCGCGGCAAACCGACTAGGAGACGAAGTGGTCGGCATGACCGAAATCGTTCGGATAAATCATCATCATCATCAATTAATGACTGTTAACTATACGCATAAGAAAACTGTAACGGGGCCGTGTCTGTACATGAAATATTTTTGGAAAATAATATCTGTGGTGGACAAAAGTAACGATACAGAGGCCAAAACAACAACTTTTGGAATTTTGGTCTGTCTGTATGTTCGCGCATCACGCAAAAACTACCAGGCCGATTTTAATAAAATTTTGTATGGTGGTTCCTTATAGCCCGGGCTAACATTTCGGATAATTTTTATCCCGGAAAATTCAAGAGTTCCACGCGGACGAAGTCGCGGGCACAGCTAGTAAAAATTATAAACAATTTTATAAGTGTTAACCGCCTCCGTGGCGTAATGTTTATTTATTTATTTATTTACACTTATAGTACACCAAAACAATTTCATAAAGCTAATACATATAGGTATTATAATGAAGTGTACAGTAGGCGGTCTTATTGCTAAAAGCAATCTCTTCCAGACAACCTTTAGTTAAAGGAGAGCACGAAATACTTAATTTTACAAAAGGGCAGAGAAATGAGCAACTTAATTAACTAATTAAAAAACAATACATGCTAATTTTATTATTCAATACATATTGTAACAATTATATGACTATATATATTTATATATATACACATATATGTACATGTATTCTATACATACAAATAAATATATACTAATACATATTTAAATTTCATAGATAAATTACGAAAAAATAACTATACCAAATTAGAACAATTACAAAATGGCGAAGCGACAAAAAGAACACGGAAGGGAGGAACAGAATTACAGAGACAGAAAGTAGAGTTTCACTTGAGTTTTAAAGATAGGAAGTGACGGAGAGCGTTGTATAGGATCTGGAAGGGAATTCCATATTCAGTAATGGTTATTCTATTCGCTTCACACCAGGAGGTTTGATTCCCGGCGGGGTCAACTTTGTAAAACTCGGTTTGGTTGGTGATAGGACATTTTCATAGCCCGCCTGGCTAGCTACCACCATCTTATCTAAGTCTTGCCGCGAAACATCAGTGTTAACAGTATTGATGTGTTCCGGCTTGAAGACAAGATAGCCAGATCCCAATTGCGTAGGGGAATCTTGGTAAACCCGCTTCCATCTTCGGCATTATCGTCACTTACCATCAGTTGAGATGATGCCAAGGGCCTTTCAATTGTGGATTAAAAACAAACCGATGCCGTATAATCAAAAGAAAGTCTACGAATATTAATAAGTGGTAATTAATCAAAATAACATCTAGGTTTTTTTAGAGCTGATACTATCTTGTACTGGTTCTTGATTAGCATTTTAATCTTGAATTGTTTTTTAGGGTTCCGTAGTACAACAAGGAACCCTTATAGTACAGTATAATAAAGAGTACTACCGTACTTATAGTTTCGTAGCGACTAGACTATAAGTAGTTAAGAGCTGAAATTTGGCAAAAATATATATAATAATAACGCGGAGAGAACTTTAAAAAAAAAATTAAAAAAAAAATTCAAGGATATCTTCCCTACAAATAAAGTGGGGATGATTTTTTTTTTCGTCAAACCCAGTCAAATGGGGTATCGTTGGTTAGCGCTTTAATAATTGTGAGTCTTTCAAGACCATTTTATAATTTAGGGTTCCGTTTTCGAAAGAAATAGGCTTGAAAGTGCTAAATTTTGTTGCAGTCGAGTGTCCCCCCACCCTCTAACAACTAAACGGCTTTATTTGGAATTTGAAAATTAGATATCATGGACTACGGAACCCAACATTGCGCGTGGCCCGACACGCACTTGGCCGGTTTTTTTGGTCTCAAGTTGTCAGAGTAATAATCACTGATAACCTACATCATCATCATCCCATCAGCCGAAAATCGTCCACTGCTAGACAAAGGCCTCCCCCAAGGATTTCCACGACGACCGGTCCTGCGCTGCCCGCATCCATCAGCCTCCCGCGATCTTCACCATACATTCCTTTGTAATTTTACAATGATGACAGACGTGAATATTTGTAGAAAAGAAAAAAAACTTAGTTTTCAACATTTGACAGAAGCGCATTGTTGCCTTCGACAGACCAACCAACCGAAAGCGTTTAAAAAGCATTTGTCTCTGCTCTCATAGTCTCAGGTGAGAGGTGAATAAATAATGTTTCTTTTCAACATACATTTTCTTTTCGGCACTTTATAACCATCAGGTGAGGTGCAGCCAAACGCACTCAAATCTTTAACCAAAAAAAAACAGGCTTCAAAAAAGTAGGTTCTGTGTGTGTGTTACACGATATCATTGCAAATTATGAACCGATTTTCATGATTCTTTTTTCATTCGATAGGGTATGCTTCCGAGTAGGTCCCATAAAAATTTCATCAACATCGGTCGAGTAGTTTGTTAGAAAATTAACAAAAACCAAAAATAACAATGCGAAATTGTACTAAGTTGTTGCGATGAAAGTCTTTTTTTTTAACGTGTTTAACGTTTTTGTACTTACAATAGTCGGCTTTAGCGTGACGATGGTGGTTAAGCCGATGAACAGAGCGTGGTGTCTTCAAAATAAACGTGAAGTCGGAATTATAGTGGAACCATGGCTCGGCGAGAAAGTGACACTTTCTACCTGCAATCAAGGGAAAATTAAGCCTTTATATCACTAATAATTGTCACCATGCAATAAAGATGAATCAATTTGTTACGAAAATTGCTTTTGTTTGCTCTCTCCTACGCAATATTGGTTTTAGGCTCTGAGTTTCTCGATATTATGTGGTTGTGTAAGAGTCTTTGTGACGGTAGAAAAAAACATGTATGTTTTTTTTAAAGCCTTAATTCAACTCGCAATGTTAGTATGTATACAGGATGACTTTTAATGAATTCTTGATAAAAAAAGGTATGCATGTACTTGTTATTATAAACAACTTTACCAAAGAATCTATATGTCAAATCAGAAAAAAAATGTTGGATACATAATAATAAGTTAAAGGCAAAAATGTAAAAGGGACACATTTTTTTTTTATAATTGACATACAGTTTCTTTGGGAAAGTTGTTTGTAATCACGAGTGCATTCATATCCTTTGCTATCAAGAACTAATTAAAAGTCACCCTATATTTATATTAGTTTAGTTCAAATCTTGCGATCGTTTTTAGAGCGAGTTCTAGGGGTCCGATTGAGCTGAAATTTGGAATAAAGCCCTATTCCCGGTGACAATAGATCCTTTTGTTATTTTGAAGTTAATCTGACGATAAGATTTGGAGATGGAACATAGTTTCTATGACTCTCTCCGAGGGTGAGCAGTGCGCGAGCCGCAAGCGGTTAATCCTGGTCCTAATCCATCTACCTACCAAATTTCATCCAGATATATTTAGTAGTTTTTGCGTGAAAGAGTAACAAACATCCATACATCCGTACAAATACATTTTAGCGTTTATAATATTAGTAAGGATATTATCGTTGTTCTTGAACGGAACTTATTTTCGATTAGCTCACTAGCACCTCCAATAGAAAATAAATAACTTACTCTTTCTATGGACTTTTGTTCAAATTTCAAAGCAAACAGTAACTTGCTGCTAATATTTACAGTTATAAAATAACAATTGTTTTGTTGTGAATTTTTCTTGGCCATGGAAACTAGTCCTTCAGCCGGATTCGTAAATAATTTTCACTTTCTTCATTTGTTTTTGGATTTTTAATGCTAGTGCCGGTGCAATACAAATCTTCTCTGAAGTTCTTGACAGCATTTGCAGCAGCTGCATTCTGAGGTGGAACACCCAGTTGCTGTTGGGCGTCTATAAAACTGCACCCAGAGCAAGTTGGGTTCTCACGTCCTCCTTCGTTTTATTTTCTTGTTCTCCACATTGCTCACGTGCACTAGACGATTTTCTCCAAAATGCACCACTTCTTGAACAAAATCCCAGCAGAAAACAATGAAAAAACAACAAAATCAAACTACGAATGCGTCCACTACAAATCCCGCCAAAAAACTCTAAAATAACAATCAAACAATAGTGTTGCCCCCTATATGCGCAAAATACTCAATGATTTTGATTAAAGTCCACAAGAATGAGTATGGTATTTATTTCTATTGGAGGCGCTAGTGAGCTTAACGAACCGCCTTAAAAATGTATAAATAAGTACCTACAGTGAAACGATAATTGAGCACATTAACCAGTGGAAGTTAACCGGATAAAACCAGTTATGTTTATGAGACACAAGACGAAATCTTGATAAAAAATCGGTGAACACAGGTATCAAACATCACTTTCTTTTTTTGGAAGCCTTCAATTAAGTAAATACACACACCAAGTCTTTATTTCTTCTTTTTCTTTAATTTAAGAGGCTAGGCTCTTGTGGGTACAGCATCCCTCCATCTTTCTCTATTCAAAACCGTTTCCTTTACCTCCCTATACCATTTTTTCATCAAACCTGTATCTACCATGGCCATGCCCCTATGTTTTTTTTTCCCATGATGATGATGATAGGAAGTAGGAGCCTTCAAAAACTGAGGAAATTTCAAAGTTGAAACGTAATTTTCAGACACCCACCAAAAAATATAACGCATAACAACAATAAAATTAAAACAGAGGCATAGGTAAAGCGTTTATTTAATTATTTATGAAAAAAATTATATTATTACTCAAGTTTTGGAGGAGGAAATAGAGGACTATTAAATGTTGTTTTGGTCAATTTTAGTGGCAATTATCGGTCTACGTTGCAGTTCTCCCTTTCTTGCTGACTACGGAGAGGTTTGGGGGAGGGAGACAGCAACGTTTTATTTATTTTAAGTTCAAATCAATGCAGGCTTCAACGCGGCTGTTACGTTGAAACCGAACGCCCAATTCTCGATTTATATATGTTTTTGTTACTTTTCATAACTTTCAAATAAATTTTTAAAAAATGTGTTCAATTAAAAGGAAAGGTCTTAAAGTCACCGACTTTTGTGTGTCGGTTTCATAATTTAACATTAACTATTTGTTTCGAGAAATTTTGCAATCAATACCAAAAACAGGGTCTATACACTCTACAGTATATTTTTATACATAAAAAGTGGCAATATTTTTAAAATTTTATTCACTTAAATCGATTTTTTATTACTCTAAGTATATTATATATTTTTTCCATGGTGATAGCTTTACACAGTCTTTCAACAATTTGAACTGAATATTGTCATTTGACCCATCTTAAGGCCTTAATTTGTGATAAATACCTTATCCTTGGCCTTCCTCTACCCCGCTTTCCTCATGATGTTGTTAATGAGTCTGTCATGTCTTATCAGGTGACCTATCTATCATCTTTTCTCTGCGGTTTTCTATTCAGCACACTTTTATTATACACTAGCTGATTCCCGCGGCTTCACCCGCGTGGACCACGTTTCTATGACTTTTCGAGGGTGCGCAGTGCGCGAGCCGCAAGCGGCTCGCGAGCGTGGTAAAATGTAGCCTATGTCTTAATCCAGGTCCTAATCTGTCTACGTACCAAATTTCAGCCAAATCCATTCAGTAGTTTTTGCGGGAAAGCGTAACAGACAGACAGAGTTACTTTCGCATTTATAATATTAGTAGGGATCATTCATTTTTATATACATCCCTACTGAGGGACTCGAGCCTACCCTGAATTAGAGCGATCGGGCCTTAGACGACCACGCGCCCTGGGCCTCAGTGCAGGTTGGTCAACTTCACACACAACCTTCGAGTTTCTTCCCAGATGTGTGCAGGTTTCCTCACGATGTTTCCTTCACCGTAAGAGCGTCGGATAAACGTACATATAAGATCGAAATTCGAAAACATATTGTTACGTGGCAGGACTGGAACCACGACATCCCGGATAGAAGGAAGCGGCCCTTGCCGTTGCGCAACCGACGCTTTCTATTAAACCACGGTTTACTATTAAATCCATCTCTTCTCCTCATTCTTTGCAAATCCTTCTTGTTTGTCACCATCTTTGTCCAACTTATTCTTTCCATACGACACCAGCACCACATTTCAAATGCTTCCAAATAACATCTCTCTTTCTGATCTACAGCACCAACCCATGATGTACAAAAAGATTTTACGGAATACAAAAAACAAACTTTATAATATTATTGAAGCTTCGGAGGCGTAATGGCAAGGGCCGCTACCTCCTGTCCGGGAGGTCGTGGCTCGAATCCTGCCACGTAACAAAGTGATTTTCGATATTCGATTTCATAATAATGTACGTTTATCCAACGCTCTTACTGTGAAGGAAAAACATCGTGAGGAAACCTGCACACGCCTGCGAAGAAACTCGAAGGTTGTGTATGAAGTCGACCAACCCGCACTGGACCCGAGTGGTCGACTAAGGCCCGATCGCCCTAATTCAGGGTAGGATCAAGCCGCTCGGTATGTATATGAGTTGATATATATAATATTATTAATATCTGAGCTCGAAAATATATTTTTAAGGAATGAAACAAACCAAAATCAATTTTATGTGAATTGCTTTACGAATGGATTGGATTACGAATGACTGCTTGACCTACATTATGTTGATATTTGAATGACTTATATTTATATGACGTACAACTTATACAGGATGTAACAAAATTGGTGTAGGTCCCGTTAACTGGGGCTTCTACTCATCATACTGAACAACTTTTGTTCTACGACTTTGCTGAAATCGCAAAAAAAACTCTTTACTCTTCATATACAAATTGATCAGCTGAACGAACAATTTTGTGCATTTTAGTATGGAGGATTCAAATTTTATTTTTGCGAATTGACTATGGGTTCCACGGGGAAAGTTTTTCAGTGATGTGTAGAACACCCAGTTAAAGAAATGGTCCTAATTTTGTCACCCCTGTATAGACTGCATTTATTTCAAAATCTCGTTGCTGGTTTTTTTTTTTTAGGAGAACACAAACGGTAATGTACTGTGATACAGAGATAAGAGATTAAATATAAATTGAAAGGTAAGTCTATACATTCCAACAACGTGTTCTAAAAACATTAATTTATAGCTATAAGCCAGTAGGTCTACCGCTATAAACCGTCAAAAAGCTGTCACGTTAATAAAAAAAAAAAGTCAAATTAATTTAGAAAACAACAGTATAATTATGAAATTTACTATTTTGTATTGTTTACTGTTTACTACTGTAAACAGAATAGATAACTATTGCAGAAGAAAATATACAGTAAAACTAAGAATTAAAAAAAAAACCGGCCAAGTGCGAGCCGGACTCGCCCACGAAGGGTTCCGTACCATTATCTATCTTACCATCAGGTGAGGTGCAGCCAAACGTACTCAAACTTTTAATTAAAAAAAAATCTATTAAAATCACGTTTGTTGTATGGGAGCCCTTCCTTAAATATTAGTGAATATATAACTAAATATTCTGTGAATATTTCAAGCGTCTACCTATTGCCGTTATCAATATCGAGCAAAATCGAGCAAAAAAATCACGTTTGTTGTATAGGAGTCCCCTTAAAAATTCATTTTATTCTGTTTTTTAGTATTTGCTGTTATAGCGGCAACAGAAACACATCGTCTGTGAAAATTTCAACTGTCTAGCTATCACGGTTCATGAAATACAGCCTGGTGACAGACGGACAGTGAATTCTCAGTAATAGGGTCCCGTTTTTACTCTTTGGGTACGGAACCCTAACCCTATTTATCACACAAAAAACAATAAAAGAAAATAAAAGTGTTATTCTCTGCGCTGTTAAGTTTATCTGTTTATTGGGACGATCACATAACCTTATTTTACTCCTTCGTCGCACGAAGGTAATAAGATTATAATGCACACAAAAACATCTCTTTACATTTTACGGACATTAGCCACTTGATCGGCCATTTACTAGACCGTTGGCAAATAGCCCCAGTGAAGCGCGCTTTCCGGTTGCGCTAGCGCCGATGCTTACCACGTACTGTCAGCAAAAAAAAAAAAACTTTTATACAATTTTTTTAAACAAATTTATGCAAAATTTCATGGACTTTTCAATATAGACTTTTCATGGGCATATCAATTGTGGATAATCTAAATATATATAACTCAAAGGTGACTGACTGACATAGTGATCTATCAACGCACAGCCCAAACCACTGGACGGATCGGGCTGAAATTTGGCATGCAGGTAGATGTTATGACGTAGGCAACCGCTAAGAAAGGATTTCGGGAAATTCCCACGGGAACACCAAAAAAACGGGAACTGCGCGGGCGAAGCCGCGAGCACCCACTAGTAAAATATATATTGGAAAAGTACATTTGCGCTAAATACAAGAGCTTATTGATTTTGATAGATAGATAGATAGATAGATAACACGTTTATTTGTCACTGCAATCACACACATATTATATTACACTCATATGAAACAAAACATAACAAATTAAAAAGAGCAAAAACAAGAATAAAAAAACATATGTGTGTTGGTTGCAGTAAAATAATAAAAATAAATAAATATTCTGGGACAAATCACACATGGTCATCTGGCGAAAAGTAGGATTCCCTGTGTTATGGGAACCAGAGACTGATATACATACTTATATACGTTTAAATACATACATATATAGATATTTAACACCCAGACACAGGGCAAACAAATCTGCTCATCACACAAATGTTTACCCTGGGTGGGGATCGAACTCGCAACCCCTTGGATCAGTAGTCATGAGCACAAACCACTGAGCCACCGAGTCAGTCGTACAAAAGGGCCGTGACTCAGTGTGTTGATTTGCTCTTGCGAGCAATACACTGATAATTCTGCCAAAGCCCGAGGACTGTGTCTGTGATTTTGATAACCGTACTGTTTAATTATTTAATCGTAAAGAAGCAAATAGACCGATAGAGGCGCGTCACAGCCAGTCAGGCAGACCAACCACGATTGCCGCAACGACGACCACAGTGCCTAATTATGGACCTATAATACCATGTCATTGCTCAAGTTGCCGAAATCAAATAGTTTTCAAAGTTTTGTAAGTATTTCTTGGTTAGATACAGATCAAACAAATTGCGTATATGTCGCCGGGATATAATTGTCAAAACCGCGATATTATACAATCACTAAATTCAGTTAGATTATAATATGACGGTAAATTGTAAATCGGCTTACAATTTCACGGCCCACTCTTGTATCTCCGAATAAAACCGATGATTTCTTCTTTTGCGAAGCCTATGTAGAGGGCGAGGGGGGGGGGGGGGGTGTCGCTTCGTGTTTTTGTTAAATCAATAAAACCTGACCGAACTTAACATCGCTCGCTTCGCTCGCTCATTTATGTTATGTTATTCACTTCGCTTAGTGTTATTGTAATATCACTAGTGGGATTACAATGAAACTTGTAGTGAAATTGTAAGCAGTATGTTACGGTTCACATTCTTTCGACAGTATACAATCTCGCGAGATTAATCTAACGGTTTTTAAAATTTTATAAAACTGTAACGGGGCCGTGTCTGTACATGAAATATATTTGGAACATAATAACTGAGGTGTACATCACTAACGATATAGAGGCCAAAAAACAACTTTTGGAATTTTAGTCTGTCTGTCTATCTGTGTGTGTCTGTCTGTCTATATGTTCGCTCATCACGCAAAAACTACCAGACCGATTTTGATGAAATATGTATGGTGGTTCCTTAAAGCCCGGGTTACGGTATAGGATACTTCTTATCCCGGAAAATTCAAGAGTTCCCGTGGGAAAATTTAAAACCTTTACGCGGACGAAGTCGTAGACACAGCTATAGATTCTATTTCTAGGAACTAAGTAAGGATTTTGAGCCAAAAGAAAATTTTTAAAAAAAGCTTTTTGCAATATATTTTTACTATAACGTTCGTTTGTCAAAAATTTGCACTGAATACAAATACATATTATATTTCATGAACTCGTTGTTTCTGTTCTAAATCTAACTAGGAGTCGCCGCGGCTCCGTCCGCATTTTAAATAAATTCCGGTATGTTTTGAATTCATCTTCTCCGAAACGGCTTGACCGATTTTTTTTTTACTTATGGGGTCACCTGGGTAGTTCTTAGCTATAATTAGACACGGTAGGTGGCGCTGTTAAAAAATAGGAAATTGATACCAGTGCCACCTACCAGGTCCCTAATAACCATCTAGGACCTAGATCCTAGCTGAATTCATAAATTCCAAAAAAACATTAATCCGTTTATGAGAAGGTTTGCGTGTCTTTGTAATTCTTCTCCCCCTTAACGGCTGGACCGATTTTGATGATTTTTTGTACTTATGGGAACATCTGGATGGTTAATTATAAGTTATAGTTAATTATAAGTTAAATTATAGTATCGACAACAGCGCCACCTTCCGAGTCCAATAACAACCATCCAAGTGACCCATAAAAGTACAAAAAAAATCATTAAAATCGGTCAAGCCGTTTAGAAGGATAACAATTATTGAAAACACGCGCACACCGGAATTTCATATAACAAGATAAGCAAACTGACTCATGACAAATTATGAACTCATGTTTTTTTTTTACTCACAATTGATTAGCCCTAGGCATCATCTCACCCGATGTTGTAACGATAACGTAACGATAATGTAACGATGATGCCGAAGATGTTTTACTAACCTTGAAATATGAAATGCGCATGTTCACTTATTGATGTTTCGGACTACCATTTCTGCGGCTTCCATATCCGCCGTGCAAAGGTCACGTGTTTCAAGACTTCCATGGATCAATGGCAATGTCAGGAACGAGGCCGGATTATCCGCAGGCAACGGCCGCGGCAACGTGATCCAATATACGTGTCCTAAACTCCTAATCACATTAATTCTTACTATAATATTATAAATGTGAAAATGTGTTTGTTTGTTACCTTTTCACGCTTCAACGCCTTGACCAATCTTATCGAAATTTGGCATGCAGGTAGCCTGTGTCACGAGGAAGGACATAGGCTACTTTTTATTCCGTGAAAATAGTATAGCCCGATGCAGTTCCTGAGGGAACTGAAAATATATTCTTTTTTGGTTAATTTCTTTAACATCGCAACGGAACCATGGATTGTGTGATTTTTTGCACAAGGATGGTTGAGGAGGTGGAAAATGACATGATTTACTAATAAGCATATCCTGACATACTTCCCGAGGGACCTGGAGAAAATTCATGTCCACCGCGCACCCTCTTAGGCAGTCATAAAAAGGATGTCCACGCGGGCGAAGCCGCGGGCAAAAGCTAGTAATGTAAATAGTATTTTATTGTACACTAGCTGTGCCTGCGACTTAATCCGCGTGGAGGTTTTGAATTTTCCCACGGGAGCTCTTGAATTTTCTGTAATTTTTTAACCTAGCTTTGGTTCTGACTGACAACCGATTAAAAATTTGTCAAAATCGGTTAACTTTCAAGAGGAGAGTGTGCTCAAGAACTTCACGACCTCATTCCCCCAACTCCATTCCAACTTCAGTCAACAAGACGCAGGCGGAGTTTCCACCCCTTTGTTGTTGATATTCAGCCTATACGCACGAAGCGTTACGCTTCCTCATTTATTATGCGGACAGCGATGGAGTGGAACTCTTTGCCTGCGTCTGTGTTTCCCGACTCCTACAATTTGGGGATCTTCAAGGCGAGAGTGAATAGGCATTATTTGAGTTTGCGTGTACCATCCTCGACTACATCGTCACTTACCATTAGGTGAGATATAGTCAAACGCACTCAAATTTATAATTAAAAAAAAATCAAAATCGTTGAGGCCGTTTGTACGACAAGCCTTAGCTTAACAATCCTCTTAAAAGGCGGAACTAATTTAACTAATGACTGAGACGGCTATTCAAATTGAAGTTGATCTTAATTAGGCGTTCGAAACTGTATCTATGAATAAAATTAATTTTATTCTGTAACTGTAACATTTTAACTAGGACTGACATTATTAGCAATGGCGTTATTTATTAATAACGAAGAATTAGCAATGGAGCGTGCTGTGCTCTGAATTTTTCTACTTAAGCCGAGGTATTAATTGGAACAATTGTCTCTGTCTTTTTCTTGACGTGTAAAATAACCACACTTTTTCACTTTTTCAATGGTTTTTCGTTTCAATCAAAAACTACAATGAAAGTATAAAAAATAATAACATTACTCTCTTTGTATTATCATAATTAATATTGTTCTATAGTTTTTTTTTAAATTTATACTTCAAAATATTAGTCATAACTAGAGTTGAAAGTAACGGATCTTAGGATTTTTTTTTCTATCGAGCCAAAACTGCTCAATCGTGTTTCTAATAGCTTTTGACTTTAAGGAACATCATCAATAATAAGGGTATTTTTTCAACCTTGGGTTTTCTATCGTTTATGAGTAATGAAATTAAATTTAAAATATTTTATAGCACCATAAAGAGACTTACTTATAGCTAAAGCACAGTAAGTATCCCTGGGTCCCACACTAGTATTCCCTGTGTTGTGGGTAACCAGTCTCTTCCCTAATTTAAGAATAAAAAGTAAATTTTAATCAATGACTTCTATATTAGTGGTTTTAATGCTTTAATCTTGTCTATATAAAATAAATGAAAATGTGGGTAGATATACAACTAGTGTGCAGTCTTTTGTTAACTTGCATACCTACGTGATATGGTTCAGACGCATAGTGGCAGAAACGCAAATTACCTTATACGCGGATGACTAGATGTGCATTTCGTAAATTACCAGATACGCAGATGACCAGATTCTGTTTCGAAAATTTCCAGGGGTCATCTTCCGATGATTTCTTCTGCTGCGAAGTATTTTGGTACCCAGGGTGGGGAGCCTCGCTTCATTGAGGCACGACATAATATAATAACAAAAGGTTTCAAACAATTGATGTCAAAAATAACGAAAATCTGTAATATTACCGCCTTAAGTACGAGAGCAAATCAGAAATGAGGAGATCCACCGTAGGAAAACCAAATTAACCGACATACCTCTTAGAATCTCTAAATTTAAGTGGCAGTGGCCGCGGCACTAGCTCGTAGAACAGATGGCCGTTGGGGCAGTAAGGTTTTCAAGGGCAACCGCGCACTGGAAGACGTAGCGTCGGAAGGCCTCCTAGTTGGTGGACTGAGGATCTGTTAAAGGCTTAGAGTATACATAAGCTAAAGCTACTTATGTATACTCTAAGGTTAAAGGTCTCGGGAAGCCGCTGGATGCGAACTGCACGGGACTGGTCGTTGAGGAAATCCTGGGGAGGCCTTTCTCTAGCAGTGGACGTCTATCTGATGATGTAATTATGATGATGAACGAAGAAGTAACACGATTTTTAAGGCGACGCATTGGAGACTTTGGTCGCAGGGATCTCGATTTTTCTCAGCAATTACAAAAAATGTGAAAGTGATATTATGCAACCTGATTCTTCTTTTCAATGACTTCATTTTCAAGCGAATTCCAGAAAGGAGGAGGTTCTCAATTCGACTGTATGTTTTTTTTAATAATAATAAAATAATTATCCAGGCAACCACGGGCCCACAAACAGAAAATTCAGCTCACAATAAAATAAAATAAATTAAACTCAATAAATTCAAATAAGTCATCAAAAAAAAAATATTAAAATAAAACGTAGTCACACAGATTACAATTAAAATAAACAAATTGTCAATATTTAACATTGTCAATGTTTATGTGTGTGTGTTACCTCAGAACTTTTGACTGGGTGAACCGAATTTGATGATTCTTTTTTTATTTGAAAGCTGGTGCTTCCTTGTGGTCCCATATAAATTTTATCAAAATCGGTATAGTACTTTATTAGAAAATTAACAAAAACCAAAAATAAATTTGTAATTTATTTTTAAACGTGTTTAGCGCTTTCAATTATGTCAGTTGCAGAAAGACGATTCGTTAACTTTTATAACAGAAAAAAGTAAATCAAAGAATTCTATTTTAAAACATAATTTTGCATTCTGCAGGCAAAACAGACCGATTAATTTTTCTTAGTCTATTAGTCCTCAATAAGGTGGGCCGACACAACAAACTGCAACTGGTCTGGGTCCCTGGACACGTAGGAGTAGAAGGCAATAAAGAAGCAGACAAACTGGCTAGAATGGGATCACAAACAACAATGTGTGGTGCAGAACCGAGGATAGGGCTACCAAGGAGCAATATTATAAGGGCATTAAAGGAACAGGCCGAGGGAAGACACAGATTGACATGGCTATCCAGAGATGGACATAAACACTCTAAGCTCTTCATCGGTGAGGTCACCACAGGGGCAACCAAGTACATTTGGAATAACAGCAGGACGCGAGTCAGGGCGATAACAGGAGCGTTGACGGGCCACTTTGCCACAAATTCACACCTGCAAAAAATCAGCCTGACGCACGACCCGACCTGCAGGGCCTGTGGTGAAGATATAGAATCAATGGAACACTTACTGTGTCACTGCGATGTCCTGGCTAACAAGCGTATGCACCTCCTAGGTGATGGTTACCCAACACCGGAGGACTAGAAGCAACTTCCAATCAGCGGAATTGCTGCATTAATGCAGCACATCTTCGAGTAGGTTGGGGTGCAAAGGTTATAGGGGTGGACACAAAAGATCCCATTGGGTCGAAGTGTCGCTGCAACTGCAGCCCCCACTTACAAAGATAAGATAAGATAGTCTATTAGTCTAAATACACACTTTAATATGCCAGTTGATTTTTTAAAAATCAGTTATAGTTTTTTATTGAATCGAAAAAACATTCACCCACCCGCTATCATTCTACTTTCTCATCTCCTCCATTCACCAAAAGTTGGCTGGAAGAAATCGCTTAAAGCGATAATTCCGCCTTTGCATATCATTATGTATTTTGTTAGTTCATAAGTTTTTTTTTTAGTTTTGTATATTTAGTGTGCAATAAAGGATATTAATCTTATCTTGAAAAAGTGCAGTGTGGTTTTTTTTTTACTCTTTACACGTAAAGAAAAAGACAGAGATAACTGTTACAATCAATGCCTAGTCTTAAGACAATGGCGCGTTTTGGCGTACCTAGTGTGTTGGACGGATGGGTGCCAAGAGGCGCCAATGACAATCCGCGCACGATTGTTGTCTATGCATTGTTCTGTGTCTATGGTCGGAGTATTTAGTGCATACATGCCACTCAACCGTGCCGCTCTTGCAAAACCCATACATACATACGTGCTAATAACATTGTTTGCAATTCTCACCTGCATTTACAATAGGAAATAGATTTTGTAAATTAAAATTCTGTCTTTATGTTATTCATTCATTCATTCATACCAGCTCATATACGTCCCCACCGAGGGGCTAAAGCCTACCCTGAGTTAGGGCGATCGGGCCCAGTGCGGGTTGGTCGACTTCACACACAACCTGCGAGTTTCTTCGCAGGCGTGTGCAGATTTCCTCACGATGTTTTCTTTTACCGTAAAAGCGTCGGATAAACGTACTCATATGATATATAAATTCAAAATCACATTGGTGCGTGGCAGGTTCGAACCACGACCTCCCGGACAGGAGGCGGCGGCCCTAGCCATTA
Source organism: Coleophora flavipennella (assembly GCA_947284805.1). NCBI lineage: Eukaryota > Metazoa > Arthropoda > Insecta > Lepidoptera > Coleophoridae > Coleophora > Coleophora flavipennella. Next base: position 5,243,583 of record OX369292.1, read on the forward strand.
CGCCACCGACGCTTTTTATGTTATAAAAAAACGAAGAGTTCTTTAATAAAGAATTCGTTTGTTTGTTTACTGCTAGGATACAGGTCGAATACTAGTTGTTTACCAGGGCTCCGCCCACGTGGATATTATTATTTTTTTTTATTATTAATCATTTATTTCAGACATAGGTAGTCCATATTTAGGTTAGTATATTACAAAAATCTTAAAATTAATATTAGTGTACAAATTGATAATGAATTAAAATTACGGATTTAATAAACATTATAAATATTAAAATTTAATAAAACTTATCTATTTAAATTAAAAATAACTACTCTAGAACCCGTATGGGTACAGTCCCAGTGTTTAAGAAAGGGACTGTCCAACTTGTCTCCCATGATTTTCAGAAAACTGTTGGCGCTGCCACTCACGCGACTCATCAACGATGCCACTCTCTTTCTAATTATACTTTGAAAGGAATCAGTGCGAGCCTCCGCGAACATCGCAGATGCACTGCAGTAAAGTGGCAGCCCCAGCAGTAACCTGAACCCGTTGTTGTATATTGAGGGTGCGCGTTGCGCAAGCCGCAAGTGGCTTCTGGGGCTCTTTTCTTACAAACATTGAGTAGCGTGCACACAACAATTCACCAAAGTTTCATTGTTATCGCTTGAGCCGTTTTAGCAAGACCAACGAATAATACTTAGATGTAACTTTTAACTGTACCTTATCTTTCTCTACAGGAGTATCGGATGTAGGTTTATATTCACACATAAAATATACAATTTTCATAGTCACACATACACACTAACGATTATTTACGAGTATGTACAGAGGCCAGCACATCGAGCTAGACACTGGTAGTGCGATTTTGATTCATACGTATACAGCCGAACGGTACAAAGTCCAGTGCCTAGCATAATGTGCTGGCCTCTGTACGTGTTAATTGCCGACAGTCGGGAGACAAAGCTGCATAATCGTAACTCTAGAAAGGAAAGCAGTGGAAATTCGACGGATACGATTTCCTTGTAGTAAGGTAGATATATTACACAAGTGTCAAAGCAAAGTATATATATTAGTACTAACATACAATATGGACACTCCCTGACGCTCTCTAGATTGCGACCTCACACACTCGTCACCAAGATTGATACAGATTGGTTACAGTTTCGTTGTCGAACGTGTAGGATTTCGCCGCCATTTTGTTTGTTCCGTCATTCCTTTTTTGAAATGTCATTTCTGGCCCGTTGTATAAAGTGTCCAAGGAGTGCTTGTAGATAAGTAGGTATTACACAAGTGTCAAAAATAGCTTCTTTACGTTTGTAAAACTCATGAAGTAAACTTATTGTCATCATCATCATTACAGCTCATATACGTCCCCACCGAGGGGCTCGAGCCTACCGACGCTTCAAGTAGTATTACATATCCTTGAAAAATCGGTAACCCTATCCGATACACACTGTACTGTACCTATATAAATAGACATATCAATAAAACTATAAAAATATAATAATAGTATAAACTATAAATAATATAACTGACAAGGAAGGGTACCCAACTGTCCGACTCCGATTTGATTTATTTTGATACATGTTATTGAGTAGTTTTTAGCTGCCCAAACTCAACCCGTTGGAGAAAATGGCCTTCAAAAATATTTTTTATAAAAAATGAGTTTGTGGTGATATGACTATACACAACCCCATTCTTTATTCATGTTCTCCAACATATAACGAAACCAGTAATTGATTATCAATTTTTTTGAATAAATCTCTTCTCAGGAATTAGACGGTTTGGTCAATTTTCAATACTTTGAAGGCCATGTTCTCCTAACAGTTTGAGTTTGGGAGCTAAAAAAATACGTGTCCGTAATTTTAGAATACTCTATGACAAATATCTAAATAAATCAAATCGGAGTCGGACAGTTGGGTACCCTTCCTTGTGAGTGCTAGGTTACAAGAATAGGTAGTACAAAATAAATTATAATAATATTTTAAAAAGTTGGGAACACATAAACAAAGAGACAAAACACCTTTCATTTCGGATGTCAAAGTACAATTTTAATGTCAAATCGATTAGGTGATATAATTTTCAAGACTAGACTAGACTAATTAAGGTGACTGCCGTTTTATGATCTCATTAGCCATTCTTAAAAAATAACTAGGCAATAAAAGACGAACTTTTTACGATTTTTTTATAGTTTTGTTTCACTATCTACTTTTAATACAGTTCACTGCTGTTACGAAATCGTAGTGACAGGTCACATGTGACTGGCTTTTGTGTAACTGCTCCATTTTACTTTCATGTGAATTTGTACGGTTACTGCTCTGAATTCTTCGACCAAATATAATGGACCGGCCCTCATCATATCACGTCATGTATACGTTCCCACCGAGGGGCTCGAGCCTACCCTGAACTAGGGCGATCAGGCCTTAGTCGACCACGCGGGCCCAGTGCGGGTTGGTCGACTTCACACACAACCTTCGAGTTTCTTCGCAGGTATGTGCAGGTTTCCTCACGATGTTTTCCTTCGCCGTAAGAGCGTCGGATAAACGTACATATGAAATCGAAATTCGAAAACACATTGGTACGTGGCAGAATTCGAACCACGACCTCCCGGACAGGAGGTATGAGATAGTGTCCCTTGCCATTACGCCACCGACTTTCCATACATTAATCTCATAGAAATTGCGTCAAATACAACTTTTTTTATCCACAATTGAAAGCCCCTTTAGCATCATCTTACCTAATGGTAAGTGACGATGATGTCGAAGACGGAAGCGGTTTTCTCAAGATTCCCCAACGCAATGGAGAACAAGCTATCTTATCTTCAAGCCGGAACACATCAATGTTGTTAACACTGATGTTTGGTGGCAAGACTTAGATAAGATGATGGTAGCTAGCCAGGCGGGCCATGAAAATGATCTACCACCAATCAAACCGAGTCTTACAAACTTGACCCCGCCGGGAATCAATCAAGTGGCGTAATGGTTAGTCTATTCGCCTCCTGGTGTGAAGCGAATAGACTAACCATTACGCCACTAATTTTAAACTCCAACCACTTTCGGGAATACTTATCGACTTAGGCGCATGCGCTCATTCTGTAGGCATCAAAACCGCTGTTCGCGTTGGCCGGTCCATAGCTGTTATATTGGTCGAAGTCTGAATCGATGCCAACAAAAGGTCAGTCCGTTCGACCATTGCTATGTGAAAGGCCCATCTGTTACTTTTCGACGGATATCAGACAATTGCTATGACATAGGTCATATTAAATAAATTATCAACGGTGAAATGAGCGAATTCTGTAGGCATCAAAACCGCTGTCCGCGTAGGCCGGTCCATAGCTGTTATATTGGTCGAAGTCTGAATCTATGCCATCAAAAGGTCACTCCGTTCGACCATTGCTATGTAAAAGGCCCATCTGTTACTTTTCGGCGGATATCAGACAATTGCTATGACATAGGTCATATAAATAAATTATCAACGGCGAACTGAGCGAAATCTGTAGGCATCAAAACCGCTGTTCGCGTAGGCCGGTCCATAGCTGTTATATTGGTCGAAGTCTGAATCGATGCCGACAAAAGGTCAGTCCGTTCGACCATTGCTATGTGAAAGGCCCATCTATTACTTTTCGACGGATATCGGACAATTGCTATTAGCCCAGTCAAATTAGGCTTGAAAAGGGGGTCGTGCTTGCAAAAGGTCCGGTAGTTCTGTTTTTTTTATATGTTGTTAGGACCTAAACGACTACTAAAAATCCAGATTTGCAATTTCCAGAATGCTGTGCGGGGGGAGGGGCACCCTAAAAACCACGAAATTTTCCGACTTTTTTCAGATTTTGCTCAATTTTTTATTGAAGGAATGGTCTGACGGGTATAGTCACGATAAACTCTTTAAAATTATACTAAATTTCCAACAATTTGAGACCAAAATGAGTTCTATACATTTAATAATTTCCAAGATACAGATCTTTGAACATTTGGTTTTAAGTGCAAAAAGTACATTTTTTTCGATAGGTTCACTTATTTTGTAAAATATCTTCTAAAATATGCCTTGTTTGTCAATTATTCCGGAAAGAAAGTTGTAGTGAATTTAATTACCTTTCATTTAAGACCAAATTGGTGCCTATATGATACAAGTGGAAGTCTTCCTTCGGCCAGATTCCACCGCACAAGCCGTGAGAGAAGCAGGCATCAAGTGCTTTGTGGCTCTTTACGGTGGTGACATCGCAAGGGATACGTTAGACTTCCTGAGATAAAAGACGTTTGTTACTTCGAAGAACGTAAACCTTGCCCGTTTGCCACCAACGGAAGATGCCGCAGGCCACCATGCAGCAAGTGCTACCTCCAAGTGCAGAAGTGGCGAGGAGTCAACTTGAATCCCACTGATTGGGGGTGGAAGCTTTCTTCTCAGGGACTCACTCCCATCCCCACCACCATGGATCCCGCACCTCCTGCCCTTCTGCGCAAAATTTCATGCAAGTGTAAGAAAGGATGCTCTGGTAGCTGCTCGTGCAGAAAGGCTGGGCTCAACTGCTCAGTCCTATGCCAATTATGCGGGGGTAAATCGTGCACTAACGTACCAGAGATGGAGCTCAGATGTTCAGATGATGATGAAGACTCGACAGACTTGGAGTCGCTCTCAGCGTCCATCACGGCCAATGAATCAATCGAGCCCAGGCCCGGGCCATCAAAGATGCAACGAAAGTCATAGCCTGGATATACCCACTACTGGACATAGGCCTATCTGCATAATATATTATCTAGAGCTTTATGTGACTTTATATGATTGTTATTTTGTATTTTATTTGTAAATAATGTGGCTTTCATCCTTCATACTGCTTTTCCTAGCATTCAACCTGCCGCCGGCTCCAGGAGGTGGAATATACATGATTTCGTCTGATTTTTTCATAATCTTACAATTATATGTCGGCTCAGTACACCATGAAGATGGAGTACTCAGGAATTTGGTGCAGCTGGTGATGAGAGTACAAAATGTGGCTTTCACCTTGCATACAGCATTACCTGGCATTAAGCCTGATGCCGGCTTCAGGAGGTGAAATATGTATGATTTCGTTCGGTTTTTTCATTATATTTTTGGCTTAGTACACCATGCCATGCTTTTGGTTATTTACTGTTTTTAAGAGAACCTTTTAGCATATGGGTACAAATTTGGTATTAAATGAAAGCTAATTAAATTTTCTACAACTTTGACTTCGTCATTATTTGCATACGATTCGTATTTTAGAAGATATTTCACAAAATACGCAATTTTTTAAAAAAAATTGGACTTTTTTCAATACAAACCAAATATTTGAAGATCTGTATCTTGGAAACTATTACATGTATAGAACTTTTTTTTGTCTCAAATTGTTGGTAATTTAGTATACTTTCAAAGAGTTTATAGTGACTATACCCGTCAGACCGTTCCTTCAATAAGAAATTGAGCAAAAATTGAAAAAAGTCAGAAAATTTCGCGGTTTTTGGGGTGCCCCTCCCCCCGCACAGCATTCCGGAAATTGCAAATCTGGATTTTTTGTAGTCGTTTAGGTCCTAACAACATATAAAAAAATCAGAACTACCGGACCTTTTGTAAGCACGAACCCCTAATTTGATTGGGGTATATGGCTATGACACAGGTCACGCGCCGCTAGATCCAATCGCATTGATCTAAATTGTATCTCAATGGAGTAATTGTTGGTAATTTTGTGGAATTATTCAACAATTAACTTAAAACATTCTTTTATTCCCATCGTTGTTGTTTCGGTACATTAATAATTGAAAACGCTAAACACGTTAAAAAACCGACTTCCATCGCAACAACTTAGTACATTTTTGCATTACTATTTTTGGTTTTTGTTAATTTTCGAATAAAGTACTACACCGATTTTGATAAAATGTATATGGAACCACACGGGAAGCATTATCTTTCAAATAAAAAAAGAATCATAAAAATCGGTTCACCCAGTCCAAAGTTATGAGGTAACAAACATAAAAAAAACATACAGACGAATTGAGAACCTCCTCCTTTTTGGAAGTCGCTTGAAAAATCGGCCAAGTGCGAGTCTTACTCCTGCACCGTGTGGTCCGAACCACCACATCTCTCCACACAAAAATTTCAATTTTTATTTTTCATTTTTTTATGTTTTTGTCGTGATAATGTCTTATAAATCGATGAACGCCGGCTGCAATCACGAAAAAGTGTCACGTTTTTGTCACGTCCCGTCGGAGCCGAGAGGGCAAGCGAGAGCGCGGAACAAGCGATAAAGAGGCACGATCGGCCTAAGCGTTCGGCTTTTGACACGTTATCACGTAAAATCATCGTCCGTAAACCGACTTTACAGACAACCAGTTTTTTTTACTAAATCTCTAATAATAACACATATTCTGTGAAAATTTCTGTCAGCTACCTATTACGGTTCCAAAGATACAGTCTTTAAAAAGTCGGACAGACATACAGACGGACAGCGTAGGCTTACTAATAAGGTCCCGTTACCTAGCACGGAACGCAAAAAAGTACCTACAATGAATTTTTTCTGCTAAAAATTTTTTTTTCAAGTTTTATACGTATGTCATACTTAAAATTATTATCAACTAGCTGTTTCCCGCGGCTTCACCCGCGTGGACATCGTTTCTTTGACTTTTCGAGGGTGTGTAGTGCGCGAGACGCAAGAGGCTCGCGAGCGTTACGAAAAGTAGCCTATTTTTTATTTTTTTTTATTCACCATTGGTAAGAAGCCCTTGGCATCATCTCACCTGATGGTAAGTGACGATGATGCCGAAGATGGAAGCGGGCTTACCAAGATTCCCCAATGCAATGGAGAACTGGCTATCTTATCGTCAAGCCGGAACACATCAATGTTGTTAACACTGATGTTTGGCGGCAAGACTTAGATAACTATGTGTTAATCCAGGTCCTAATCTGTCTACCTACCAAATTTCAGCCAGATCCGTTCAGTAGTTTTTGCGTGAAGAAGTAACAAACATACACACTCACAAACTTTTGCCTTTATTAATAATTAATGTGATTTTATTATCATTAGAATCCATAACATTGTTTTGGAAGGAGGTCAGAAACTTTGTATAGTGACATGGAAACAGAAAGAAAGTTTTCCCATAAGGTAATCAAACACGCACACACGCGTTAAAAAAGCCATGCGTGTGAGTGAACTTACATTAACATTAGCCTTAATTTCGTAAAAATATGACCGAGCCGCTAACTAAGGCTTGATGATCTGTGTGAAAATTTCTATTACAGCCTCGATAGTGAAACAAAGGAGATTTTTTTTTCAAGTGTTCTAAGACTTCAATCTTTTTATGCCATCTATGCCTCTGTAGAAGCTATAACATATTATAAACTAGCTGTTTCCCGCGGCTTCACCCGCACGGACAACGTTTCTATGACCGTACGAGGTTAGCGGCTCGCGAGCGTGGAAAAAGTAGCCTTGTGTTAATCCAGGTCCTAATCTGTCTACCTACCAAATTTCAGCCAGATCCGTTCAGTAGTTTTTGCGTGAAAGAGTAACAAACATACATCCATACATTCTTACAAACTTTCGCGTTTATAATATCAATCAATCAATCAAATCAATCATAATATCAATCAATCAATCAATATGCTTTATTGTACAATAACATAAATATACATATATAGAGAATAGTACAGAATAGACAGAAAACTTTTAAATTGTACAATGAAGGCGGCCTTATTGCTTAAAACAATTTCTTCCAGGCAACCCAGAGAATGGATACAATTAAACAAGAGTAAGGGCTGTGAAATGCAAACATATGCAATATTAAGTAGGATGAGAGTATTTTATTTTAAATTCTCCCTCACGGAGTATAATGGATGGCCTCAATAATTTCAAAATATGTTACGTATGCTGATATTATCTATGTTTATTTAGGAACTCTTCAACTACCTATACTTGTTCTAAGAACTACGAACGGCAAGTAAAATATCTCTAAAAAGAAATCGAAAAGAAATAATATACAAAGCGAAAACAATTAGCCATTCCAATCCAATTCTTCTTATTCAAAATCTCGATTAGATGCAGTTTTCGCGATCCGGAGAGAAATCAATGTCGATAACGGGGTCGAAACCGCGGCATTGACTCTGCGCAAGCGCGGCCATCCGCTCTGATTGACGGCTGTTGCCGTGACGTATCTGCGTGTGTCGATTGATCATAGTCTGATATGGTCACAAGAAAAATCATATATTATTACTGTATGCTGGCATAATAATTACTATTTAATCTAAACTTAACCACACCCTGGACACTTCATTCAACGGACCAAAAATGGCGGCGAAATCCTATAAGTTCGACAACCCAACTGTAACCAATCTGAATCAATCTGGGAGACAAGGGGGTGAGGTCGCAATCTAGAGAGCGGCAGGGAGTGTCCATACTGTATGTTAGTACTAATATATCGACTCCGCTGTTAACTGTCGCCATTTTTACCCAGCGAAAGTGTTTGTGAAACAATTGTTTTACGTTCGCGCGTCGCCTAAAGTGCCCATGAAACACTTGTTTCAAGATCGACCAAGCCGTGTTTTGTTTTCTATTACCGATTTTGGCCTAGTAAGGAAGGCCGCAATGAAAACAGACCTAAAGTATGAAAAATTACCAGCAAGATGGCAGCACTTTTTAATACTTCTCTGTGGATATAGGGACAAAGAGTCAGTTACAAACTGTGAAGTTATTGCGAGGACAGGCCGTTGACCCATAAAACGATTCCGGCTTTGTTATTCTTTTAGTTTTATTGATAAAACTAAGTGCATCTAGTGATTATATATGAAAATAATCGTAGTTTTACGCAGTTTAGAGTGAATGTGACACTGTACTCGTGAAAAGTGCAGTAAATAAGAACCGACCGGCACAGTACACTACAAAGAGGCCATTTTGGGTGAATCATTAAATAAAAATAATAAAAAAACAACGTGAAACACGAGTTTCACAAACAATGTAGTCGATATATACTTTGACTTAACTAAGATGTGGTGTCATCGGAATAATAAATTATTGAGAGAATAATTTTTCCAATAATAGTTTTTTCTTTGGTTATACGCTTTCAATATTTTATAAATGTTTGTTACAATGTGACTTGTAATAAAATTTACCAATAAATATACAGGGTGACTTTTAATTAGTTTTATATAGCAAAGGATATGAATGTACTCGTGATTGATTACAAACAACTTTCCCAAAGAAACTATAGGTCAAATATGAAAAAAAATTTGTGTTTTATATATTTTTGCCGATTTGATAACTTGTTATGTATTAAGTACCAATTTTTGTTCTGATTTCACATAAACATAGTTTCTTTGGGAAAATAGTTTGTAATCACGAGTACATGCATATCTTTTGCTATCAAGTACTAATTAAAAATCGTCCTTTAAGGACTTACCATAAATAATTTATCATTAGTCATTAGTATAGACTATTGACATTTTATTTTATATTATTAGTACATAACATTTTGCATGCAATACCACTCTATTATATTATGTAAATTCACTGACTTGGTTGGCGCTTTGGTATATACTGTAAGCTGGCCATGTATTTTTGATAAATAAATAAATTACTAAAAACTGTGTGTGACAGTGATTACGTCTGAAGTCATATGAATACTATGACAAATAAACACTTTGACCAAAGCATACTTCTTGTACATAGGCAGACAGACGGACGGATCACTCACCGCAACCGTGGTACGAATTAATAACTGCAATGCGAGAAAGATGGAACAAATTGGTCGTACTCCATTATCCCACTAAACTGGTCACGTTCGTGGCCAATAAATCGAAAAATACCAGAGTAACAGCAATCAGAAGTTAGCGATTGATTATAAGTATTTTATTGGCTCTTGGTGGAGCTATGCTCGGAATTTCCCTACGCGATCGAATCGGAAATGCAGGCGAACCAAAGTAACCGATATAGCTCACAGAATCGCTAAACTGAATTGGCAGTGGGCAGTAAAACGTAGCGTAGGCAGGCCTCCCACTCTGTGGACCGATGACCTGGTGAAGGTCGCGGGAAGCCGCTGGATGCGGGTAGCGCAGAACCGGTCTTCGTGGAAATCCTTGGGGGAGGCCGAAGTCTAGCAGTGGACGTCCTTTGGCTGATATGATGATGATTGTAAATAGTAGTAGGTATCAGTCACTGACAACCCCTAATCGCTTTGTGGTTTTTAGGGTTCCGCACCCAAAGGGTAAAAACTGGACCCCATTACTAAGACTTCGGTATCCGTCCGTCTGTCCGTCTGTCACCAGGCTGTATTTCATGAATCGTGATAGCTAGACAGTTGAAATTTTCACAGATGATGTATTTCTGTTGCCGCTATAACAACAAATACTAAAAATTAGAAAAAGTGTTTTTGTTTAAACGCGAAGTAGCAAGCACCATCTAGTATGATAGTACGGAACTGAAGAAACTAGCGCCATATAGTATTATGGTACTGAACCCTATGTGTGCGGTTCTAAATCGCACTTGGCTGGTGTTTTTATAACCAGGGTAACTGGAAGTAGGTAAATCGAGACGTAATATTACTAACAGAAACCTTTCTTTAAATTTAAAACTGCCGCAGTTTTCTTAGATTAATCTTTTGTTTCTAAGTATGAAACAATGACTCTATTGTGCCTCCTAAGCGTGAATTATTACATAAACGGCGATCGCTATCAATCAAAACATTAGCGTCAGGCGTTAACAGAATGCTATTTATCTAGAATTCCTTTGTGCAATGAAAATCTGGTATCGTCGTCACAAGCGCAAGCGCAGACTGCAGTTGATGCACTCCGACGCACCGCGCGCGATAAGTACTGTTATATTTTAGGGATGGACTTCCGGGTCCGAAACATTCGAATCTACGAGTTTCTTTAAGTTTAAAACTGACGCAGTTTTCATAATTTAATCTTTTGTTTCTGAGAATGAAACAATGACTCTATTGTGCCTCCTAAGCGAGAATTATTACATAAACGGCGATCGCTATCAATCAACACATTAGCGTCAGGCGTTAAAAGAATGCTGTTTATCTAGAATTCCTTTGTGCTATGAAAATCTGGTATCGTCGTCACAAGCGCAAGCGCAGACTGCAGTCGATGCACTCGGACGCACCGCGCGCGATAGGTACTGTTATATTTTAGGGATGGACTTCCGGGTTCGAAACATTCGAATCTACGAGTAGGTAGGTACATTATCCATAACCGAAAAATATTTTTGATATCATTTTGGATGTAGTGTTTTGCATAAAGCACTTCGGATATGTGATGACGATGAATTAAATTTAGATTTTTAAATACTGTACAATTTATAAAAGCTGCTACTTTAGTCAACATCATCATAGCAGCTGAAAAACGTCCACTGCTGGACAAAGGCCTCCCCATGGATTTCTACGACGATCGGTCCTGCGCTGCCCGCATCCAGCGGCTTCCCGCGATCTTCACCAGGTCGTCGGTCCACCGCGTGAAGGGCCGGTGCGCGGTCGCCACTCGAGAACTTTATTGCCCCAACGACCATATGCTTTACGAACTATGTGCCCTGCCCACTGCTAGCGATTCTGTGAGCTATGTCGGTTACTTTACTTCTCCTGCGGATCTCATTTCTAATTCGATCGCGCAGGGAAATTCCGAACATAGCTCGCTCACTCCATTGCCCTTTGGGTGACCTTGAGGCTTCCTATGAGGCCCATAGTAAGCAACCATGTCTCAGTTCCGTAAGTCATCACTGGCAAAATACACTTTCTGATTTTGCCAAAATACACTTTCTGGCAAAATACACTTTTTGAAATAAGAGTATTTAAAACGTGTGTTTCCATTACCAGATCCGAAAAAAAAAAAACCTTAAACTAACAGTCTTAGCAAACAATATACAGCCTCTACAGTATCTAATCATCTCAAGGCGTGTGTGCCGGGCCGTGGTCAGGCTCGAGATATATGCACTTTAAAATTTTATTTATCACTAGCTGTTTCCCGCGGCTTCACCCGCGTAGACAACGTTTCTATGACTTTTCGAGGGTGCGCAGTGCGAGAGCCGCAAGCGGCTCGCGAGCGTGAAAAAAGTAGCCCATGTGTTAATCCAGGTCCTAATCTGTCTACCTACCATATTTCAGCCAGATCCGTTCAGTAGTTTTTGCGTGAAGAAGTAACAAACATACACACTCACGAACTTTCGCCTTTATAATATTAAGTGTGATTATTAATCAATAGGGGATCGGACTGCATCAAAAATAAATTCTGAAATATGATTTCCTAAAATGCTCTCGTCTTGAAGTTTCAAATAACCTTAGTTGTTTTGTTTTTCCATCACGTCTTCAATTTTTATTGGATCTAATTCACAAAATAAATTCGTCAATAACGCTTAAAATCTATGTCACTTGTGGGTATTTCAAACATTTTTAGAACAAAATTTCGTTTTTGAAAGATTATAAAAAGTAACTCAAATGACTAGCAGTCCGATCCCCTATTGTATAACCATCATGCCCAGATGTGGAATCAAGGTGATATGGTGACTGTGCAAAAGGTAATTCAATGACGAGTGCTAAATGAAAAAACTGCTAAATGATTAGAAGCAAGGCATATAAATTTTTACGAGGTTACCAAAGTTTTTTTATTAGTGTTTCGATGGTGGCAGAAAGGCTGATAGCCCACCTAAAGGGAAGTGGCTACTTCTTCTATAGGCTTATGAGGGTAATCCCCGCACAGTGGCGCTTTCATCAGTGTAAATTGCCACTTCTTTTTAACAGACTTAAAAAAAAGGAGGAGGTTTCTCAATTCGACCGTATACGAATATATAAATATTTTTTTTTATGTGTGTTCGCGGATAACTTCGTCGTTTATCAACCGATTTTGATGATACTTTTTTTTCTTTTTGGACGGTACTATGATAAGGAAACCAGGATCTGATGATGGTATCCCAGAGAAATCGAGGGGAACCTTAGTTTCCTGTTTGAAGTCGGGTTTTTTTTTTCAAAATTATAATAAAAAAAATATCAAAAAGTAAGCCGGTGTCTCTGCAATAATTAAGAAAACACATTTGATAATATATTTATAATAGTACTAAGGTAAGGGTTTACGGCAATAATGGAAACGGCTAAAAGTGGCCGTTTTCACTCTTGTAATGACACTGTTTTGTTTTGTTATGTTTTAAAACATGTTTTCTTATGTACTGCAGTGACACCGCCTTAGTTTTTTCTTTTTTTTCTTTTTAGGGTTCCGTAGTACAACAAGAAACCCTTATAGTTTTGTCATGTCTGTCTGTCCGTCTGTCTGTCCGCGGCCTAGCTCCTAGACTATTAGTAGTTAAGAGCTGAAATTTGGCAAAGATATATATTATTATAATAACGCGGAGATAACTGTAAAAAAAATTTGGAAGTAAAGTGGGGATGATTTTTTTTTGTCGTCAAACCCAGTCGAGTGGGGTATCGTTGTTCAGAGCTTAAAAATAGTTATTAGTCTCCTAAGATCATTTTATAATTTAGGGTTCCGTTTTCAAAAAAATAGGCTTGACACCCCCTAACAACTAAACCGCTGTATTTGGAAATTTGAAAATTAGATATATGGACGCGATAATGGCAACTACGGAACCCTACATTCCGCGTGGCCCGACACGCACTTAGCCGGTTTTTTTCTTTTTTTTTGCCATATTTCAATAAGCCAAAGTCGCGTAACGTAAGGTGACGATGCTTGTACCTACACTAGGGAAAGTTGTGTTGTAGGCAACTATGATTCCTTTTTGGGACAATGTGTCATAAATAGTTAAGGTTATTATACAAGATGTAAAAAAATTGGCGTAGGACCCGGTAATACCTGGGGATTCTACTCATCTTCTTTTTTATATTAACAATTGGTAAGCCCTTGGCATCATCTCACCTGATGGTAAGTGACGATGATGCCGAAGATGAAAGCGGGCTTATCAAGATTCCCCAATGTAATGGAGAACTAGCTATCATATCTTCAAGCCGGAACACATCAACGTTGTTAACACTGATGTTTGGCGGCAAGACTTACATAAGATGGTGGCAGCTAGCCAGGCGGGCTTAAAAAATGCCCTACCACCAACCAAACAGAGTCTTACAAGTTGAACACGCCGGAATCGAACCCGCTACCTCCTAGTGTGAAGCGAATGGACTTACTATTACGCCACGGAGGCGGTTAAAATACAAACTAATCATACTAAACAACTTTAATCGTTTCTATAAATTTACTTGTATTGTATTTTTTCCTGGCAAATAAATAAATAAATAAATAAATAAAAATAAAAACTTTCCCCAAGGAACCCATAGTCAATTATCAAAAAAAAATTGGACCCTCCATACAAAGATGCACAAAATTGGTCGACCAGCTGATCGATTTTTTTTTGTATAAAGAGTTAATATTTTTTGTGAGATATCAGCAAAGTCGTGGAACAAAAGTTGTTAAGTGTGACGAGAAGAACCTTCAGTTAACGGGACCTACACCAATTTTGTTACATCCTGTACAAGCTGCTGGTTTTTCAAAGATTAAAAAATATAATAAATAAAATAATTACAATGAAGTACTTATCTACATAAACTTTTGTGTGACAAAAGCTGTATAATAATGGTCTATACTGTGATTTCGGCTGCCCAATTTCAAAACACAACAATTCTCAGATTTTTTAAAACTTTCCTTAAAAAATGATTGTAAAATTTTGGAAAAAAAAACTTTTTATGGGCACAAGTAAAGTAGGGATGATTTTTTTTCTTGTTAAACTTAGTCGTTAGAGGTTAATAAATAGTTGTGAGTCTTCTAAGAGCATTTTATAATTTAAGGTTCCGTTTTCGAAAAAATAGGCTTGAAAGTTCTAAATTTCGTTGGAGTCAAGTGTCCCCACCCACTAACAGCTAAACCGCTGTATTTGGAAATTTGAAAATTAGATAATATGGACCCGATAATGGCAAATAGGGAACCCAACATAGCGCGTGGCCCGACATGCACTTGGCCGTTTTTTTTTAAGTGTAAACAACGTCTTCAGGGGTATTTTTTGAGATGGAAAAAACCATTGAATTCGCGACACTGTTACGTTTCCGTAACGGACACTGTTACCGTAACCGACACGTTTAATGTCTCTGGGCACAAGAAATAATTGTTAAATTTTTCACTTTTGTCGGTACTCCCGGAACACTTTTAACTTAAACGTAGAAACTTGGTGTGATTATCCTGAAGTGAGTCAAAACTTACGTATTAACGTTACCTCTTTATAATATTAGTATAGATTATCTTATCATATCAGATCATATCATATAATATAAAAAACACATTTAAGCAGTTCTATGGTATAAACATTTTTTTAACAGTTCTCTCCGCGTTATTATTGTATATCAGCCGAAGGACGTCCACTGCTGGACATAGGCCTATTATTATATATATATCTTTGCCAAATTTCAGCTCTTAACTACCAATAGTCTAGGAGCTGGGCCGCGGACATACAGACGGACAGACGTACAGACAGACATGACGAAAATATGAGGGTTCCTTGTTGTACTAAGGAACCCTAAAAACAATAGGGTACCGTAACGTAGTATGGAACCCTAAAAATCGTTACTTGCTAATTATCTTTTCTTACTTTTTTCTAATTTAACCGCCTCCGTAGCCCAGAGGCAAAGTTCACTGGCTTTACACAGGAGGTCGCGGGTTCGATTCCCGGCGGGGTCAATTGTAAGATTCGGTTTGGTTGGTGGTAGGACATTTTATAAGCCCGCTTGGCCAGCTACCACCATCTTATCTAAGTTTTGCCGCCAAATATCAATGTTGGTATCATTGGTGTGTTCCAGTATGAAGATAAGATAGCCAGTTCCCCAATGCGTTGGGGAATCTTGGTAAGCCCGCTTTCATCTTCGGCAACATCGTCACTTACCACCAGGTGAGATGTTGTCAAGGGTTTACCAATTATGAACAAAAAAAATGTAATAGATGCAGCTGAAGGTTTAAATCAGCCTGTATACAGGCTGTAACAAAATTGGTGTAGGTCCCGTTAAGTGGGGTTTCTACTTATCATACTGAACAACTTTCTTCAAGGAATCCATAGTCAACTCTCAAAAAAAATTGGACCCTTCATACTAAAATGCACAAAATCGGTCGATCAGCTGATCAATTTGTATGAAGAGTAAAAATATATATTTTACGTTTTCAGCAAAGTGGTAGAACAAAAGTTGTTCAGTATGATGAGTAGAAGCCCCAGTTAACGGGTCCTACACCATTTTTTACACCCTGTATATGACTAATTGTATTATTTTGATTAAAATTAACATTCCAGTCGAAGTAAACAAATCAGAATCATAATATTATTCTCCCAATTAGACAACATAATTTTAAACTTTTAACTCGAGCCGCACGCGACATTTCACTGTTAAAACACGCATTACTTAATGAACGTTTAAATATTGTTTTAAACTGTTAAAGTAAGTATTATTAACATGTAAAAAACTAGGTGAAATTAATAGTTAACTGTTAAACTCTTACCTGTAAATATAACTAGTTTTTCAGCCTAATTAGTCGCCGCTGTGGTTTGCAATCCTGATGGTCAGAAAACTGCTGGAAAACAACACAATCACTTAAAATGTTTTTGAAACTTAATGTTTATTTATGTAGCCGGCATTTTCGCAGCAACACAGTCGAGACGAGCACGCGGCAGCGCCTGCGGGCACGTGTGAGCCCAACTGAGCCACTAACGGGACCCCCCCACTTTCCTCCGGACCTGCGCACCGCACCTCAGGCTCAGATAACCGCAGATAAGATAACGCACCATGTTTAAACTCACAACCACAAACAGTCGCTGGTATTACACAAATCATACAAAATGATATGGCACAGCCATGCACAGCGGTCGGCGTTATCGTGAGAAAAGAAGAAAATGTTTTAAGGATGATTGCGCGTGATTATATTGCGTAAATCAGGGGTGTCCAACATAAGGCCTCTTGGAAGTAAAGTGTATTCACTTTAAAAATAAATCATCATCATCATCATATCAGCCACAAATCGTCCACTGCTGGACAAAGGCCTCCCCCAAGGATTTCCACGACGACCGGTCCTGCGCTGCCCGCATCCATCGGCTTCCCGCGACCTTCACCAGGTCATCGGTCCACCGCGTGGGAGGCCTGCCTACGCTACGTTTTACTGCCCACTGCCAATTCAGTTTAGCGATTCTGTGAGCTATATCGGTTACTTTGGTTCGCCTGCGGATTTCCTCATTTCCGATTCGATCGCGTAGGGAAATTCCGAGCATAGCTCCACCAAGAGCCAATAAAATACTTATAATCAATCGCTAACTTCTGATTGCTGTTACTCTGGTATTTTTCGATTGATTGGCCACGAACGTGACCAGTTTAGTGGGATAATGGAGTACGACCAATTTGTTCCATCTTTCTCGCATTGCAGTTATTAATTCGTACCACGGTTGCGGTGAGTGATCCGTCCGTCTGTCTGCCTATGCATAAGAAGTATACTTTGGTCATAGTGTTTATTTGTCATAGTATTCATATGACTTCAGACGTAATTACTGTCAAACACAGTTTTTAGTAATTTATTTATTTATCAAAAATACATGGCCAGCTTACAGTATATACCAAAGCGCCAACCATGTCAGTGAATTTATTTACATAATATAATAGAGTGGTATTGCATGCAAAATTTCCGGTGCGCGGTCGCCACTCGAGAACTTTACTGCCCCAACGGCCATCTGTGCTACGAGCTATGTGCCCTGCCCACTGCCACTTCAGTCTAGCGATTCTGTGAGCTATGTCGGTTACTTTAGTTCTCCTGCGGATCTCCTCGTTTCTGATTCGATCACGCAGAGAAACTCCGAGCATAGCACGCTCCATTGCCCTTTGGGTGACCTTGAGCCTTCTTATGAGGCCCATAGTAAGCGACCATGTCTCAGTTCCGTAAGTCATCACTGGCAACACACACTGGTCAAAGACCTTAGTCTAGAAAAATAAATAATGAAATTAAAATAAAATAAATATTTAAGGGGGGCTTCCATACAAGAAACGTGATTTTTATAGATAGTGGTACGGAATATTTCGTGCGCGCACTTGGCCGGTTTTTTTAACAACGCCCTCAGAGCAGTTTTGCGTCTATCCATCGCGAGAAGAGCGTATGAATCCAACGGTGTAACTCCCTTACTGACTGGACTCATAGGCCTACGTGTGAACGACATAGCATTTTTCAATTGTCCTGTCCCATTGTCTCGGCTATTGTCTCCGTGTAAAAGAGCTATTAGTACTAGCCTGTAACCGCGGATTTTGGCAGGCTGTGCCCCGCCACCCGCAGCCCCGCAAGTACCCTTCCGTAGCTCTGCGTAAGTGCATTCGTTGCACTACTGTAAACCGCTATATTGTACCACCCAGGCTCTTTGACAGTCTTATCATCAAACCTATAACGACCCTAATATCGCTCTCTTTGCTCGCTCAACTAAGATCCGCCCGGGCATTTCATGATCTGGCCAGTTTAGCTGTTCAGCCTGTTCAAATCGTCAAACGCTGATTCATTTCTTGACTCTCCTAGTCAAGTTCTTAAACACTTACTGTACTTTCTTTGCTTCAGTATACAGGGTGTACTAAAGTTAGTACAGGCCACGTTAAATGTGGCTTTTACTCATCAGTCATCCATCATCATATCAGCCGAAAAACGTCCACTGCTGGGCAAAGGCCTCCCCAAAGATTTCCACGACGACCAGTCCTGCACTGCCCGCATACACCGGCTTCCCGCGATCTTCACCAGGTCGTCGGTCCACCGTGTAGGAGGAATGCCTACGCTACGTTTTCCGGTGCAAGGTCGCTGCTCAAGAACTTTACTGCCCCAACGGCAATCTGTGCTACGAGCTATGTGCCCGGCCCACTGCCACTTAGCGATTCTGTGAGCTATGTCGGTCACTTGTCATCACTCATACATAACAATTTACAATTTTCCTATTTCATAAAATTGGTGGCTTAAGGTAGGTAAGTGCTTCCGTTGTTATCTTATACATACCTATATTTAAATCCAATTTCGATGTTCTATGTCGTTGTAAAGTTTTAACCGCCTCCGTGGCGTAATGGTTAGTCCATTCGCTTCACACCAGGAGGTCGCGGGTTCGATCCCAGTGGGGTCAACGTGTAAGACTCGGTTTGGTTGGTGGTATGGCATTTTCTAAGCCCGCGTGGCTAGCTACCACTATCTTATTTAAGTTTTGCAGCCAAACATTAGTGTTAACAACATTGATGTGTTCCGGCTTGAAGCCAGTTGGGGAATCTTGGTAAGCCCGCTTCCATCTTCGGCATCGTCGTCACTTACCATCAGGTGAGATGATGCCAAGGGCTTACCAATTATGAATAAAAAAAAGGTAATGTTATATAAATTATTTTGTCATAGCTTGCTTCTAACTTTTATCAGTTCTGTGTCAAATTTAAAGAAACACGAGTGGGACACTTCAGAGGGGGAAAAGAGGAACTGCAGGGGGTGCCATTTTGGCAACACATGGCATCGCGGAATCATCAAGTGCAAGGTGGTATTAGAGGGTAGTCCCCGCACAGTGGCGCCCTCATCAGTTTTATGGTTATTTATTTTAATTTTAAAAGAAAATGCTGTAATTAAGACGGTGGTGGTTATAAAACGTGTTATCTTATGTACTGCTGGCTTTTTGGTATTTTAATCCTATCTAATATTATAAATGTGAAAATGTGTTTGTTTTTATTTGTTTGTTTGTTTGTTACCTTTTCACGCTCCAACACCTTGACCAATCTTGATGAAATTTGGCATACGGGTAGCCTGTTTCACTAGGAAGGACATAGGCTACTTTTTATCCCGTGAAAATGTCATGGTCCGGTGCAGTTTCTGAGGGAACTGAAAAAATACTCTTTTCGGTTCTTTACGCAACGGAGCAACGGATTGTTGGGAGTTTTGGCACAGAGATACTTAAGGGGATTGGAATAATATAGACTTGTAATAAGCTTATACAGAGACAGTTCCAGAGGAATTTAGGGAAAACTCATTTCCAGGCTCGTGCACGTCGGCGTCACAACGGAGCAACAGATTGACGTGATTTTTTGCATATAAATAGTGGAGGGGGGAAGTGAATTTTTTTTTTTTAAATTCCCAATTGGTAAACCCTTTACAACATCTTACCTGGTGGTAAGTGACGATGTTGCCGAAGATGAAAGCGGGCTTACCAAGATTACAAAGACTGCTAATAAGAATAGTCTAATATAGTTCCCGAGGTATCCGGTGGAAACTTCTGTCCACGCTCGCGAGTTGCTTGCAGCTCGCGCACCACTCACCCTCAAAGACAGACATAAAAACGATGTCCACGCGAGCGAAGCCGCGGGCAAAAACTAGTTTTAAATAAAAACTGTTGAAGGGCGCCACTGTGCGGGTACTAACTACCCTCTTAACGTCCAGACTGTTAAAATAGATATTAAAGCAAAATAAATTCTCAGTGAAATTTTTAGATTTGAAAAGTTGTAAACATAAATTATGCGACGCAAATCAATTCGGTTTACCACAACGTTGTTGCTCCAAGGACTAACATAATGAGTACGATGGATTATTACGAACCGAATTATTATAATAATTGCTCATACGCTTATATATTATTAATCATTTATATCAGACATAGGTAGTCCATATTTAGGTTAGTATATTACAAAAATCTTAAAATTAATATTAGTATACAAATTAATAATGAATTAAAATTACGGACATTACAAGACAAAATTAAATTAAATAAACGTATCTATTTAAATTAAAAATTACTACTCTAGAACCCGTATGGGTAGAGTCTCAGTGCTAAGGAAAGGGACTGTCCAACTTGTCTCCCATGATTTTCAGAAAACTGTTGGCGCTGCCACTCACGCGACTCATCAACGATGCCACTCTCTTTCTAATTATGCTCTGAAAGGAATCAGTGCGAGCCTCCGCGAACATCGCCGATGCACTGCAGTAAAGTGGCAGCCCCAGCAGCAACCTGAACCCGTTGTTGTATTGGATCCGCAGAGCGTTGAAGGCTTTCTGCGAGTACCTGACCCACAGACTGCACGTACAAAATGACTGACAGTACGCTTTAAAAAGTGTAACCTTGACTTCGCGCGTGCTACGTGCAAATCTGCGGGCAAGCATGTTACATCTAACCGCCAACGCCCTGCGTTCCCTCTCCATGTCCATGCCATCATTTTATTCTTCAGTGACCCAATGTCCCAAATACTTAAAATGCTCAACTATTGCAAGAAGCGAGCCACATAGATAGACAGGTGGTATTGTGTTCGGCTTCTTAGTGCCTGTTTTAAAAACAAGTAATTTGCTCTTCTTGGCATTGTATTTGAGACCGTTGGGCCACCGCATAACTCTCACATGTCTTGAGCAGTTTCCTCAGAGCACTCATCGATGGGCTCAGCAAAACCATATCATCAGCATAACTGATATTGTTGACACATTTTCCGTCAATAGAGCATCCAATACCGGCCTTGCTGTGCTCAACGATCAAGTTGTTCATATATAGGTTGAAAAGTCTGGGAGAGCTTAAGTCACCCTGCCTAAACCCACATTCCAACCCATATTCCCTTGACAATGACCCTGCCCACCTAACCATATTAGTCTGATGACCGTACCAATACTTGAGCAGGCAAATCAGCTCTTTTGCAGTACGAGTATCCTTAAATAGCTTGTCCCATAGCACATCATAAGATACAAGGTCGAATGCCTTCGACAAATCCAAGAAACATGCATATACAGGGGTTTTTCTCTCAGTGTAGTACCGGACAGTCTGCTTGAGACAAAGGAACGTAGTTTCTGTGGATAGACCAGGCCTGAAACCAAACTGTCCGTCCGCTAAGGGCACATATTTGCAAAGCTCTTGATCAAGCAGACCATCCAGCACCTTAGCTATAACGGTAGCCAAAGAGATGGGTCTATAATTGGATCTGTCGGAGGCTACGCCCGTGCGATTTTTTATGATAGGCACCACAATTGTCTCCATGAGACTGTGCGGTAAATAGCAGTGGCTAATGCAAAGATTGTACAGCATCGTAAGTACACGGGGCAAGTGAACGCCTGCTCTCTGTAATTGCTCTCTGTAAATTAAGAATATCCATTTTAAGTTGCAACTGTCTGTCTTGGCACCATTTAAGCCGCGACTTAAAGTATTTTCTGAACTCGCACATCCTATCATACACATGTCCGACACTCGGCTTCCCATATAATAAACACAACTGAAAACTTAGCCTAGCTTCGTTGTGCGCTTGTCTAACATATTTGTTCCAACCTACGTGCCTAATTTTTCCACATTTTCTTTCGTCATAACTCTTCTGCTGCCTTTTGTAATATACTGACTGTTTCATTATAAATTTTATTTAAAATCTGTCTATGATCTTTATCGTTACAAAAACTGTCTGCACACGAACTTTATTCCTGCGGGAAATCAATATCTCTCAACTTATTCCGCGTTATCTCAAAATATTTATTTATTTGCCTACCATCTCTTTCCCCCCAAAATAATTTATTAAATGTATTGTCAAATTTTATTTTATGTTTCAGTTTTTCTATATTACACGTAATTTGCAATGGAAAATGATCTGACCATAGAGTATCATAAAGTACACTTACATTAGTAACAAAATGCCCAGCTGACCCTGTGACCAGACAATGATCCAGCCAACGTCTAGTACCGTGAGCTTCACTTATATACGTGTATGTCCCTGACGAATTTCCCAAGCGATCAACATCCACACAGAGCCAACTTTGCTCTGTACAAAATTTTGTCATTTCCTGGTAGAACAGTTCCCCAGGATGCGCATTAAAGTCTCCTATATGTAAATTGCATCCACACCACTGTTTTCTATGACAGCACTTATCTCACTCATGCAGTCCGTAAACTCGCACAAATTATTCACACAATCTACCGGCATGTAAACGGAAAACACTATAAAACTACGTTTCTGCACTTCAATTTGTATTGCCGCAATGGGCGCGCTTACGCACTGAATCACTGTGACCGCACTAAAGACACCTTTTCTCCACACGATGGCCATTATTATGGCCAGAATTATTAAGAGGATGTATAAATTTTTTTGCTCTCGGCAGATTCGTTTTTATTAGGCAACAAGACAAGTAAGAGGTATGATTTGTATGGAGAAAATAATCTTCAAGATGTTATCTAGTGAAATTAAAACCAGAAACACGATTACTTAAACTTTTGTCGATAGATTTAATTTTTGAAAACACCATGTTTAAAACACGAAAATAGCTTTTTTTGGGAACCTTAATATGTACATGACTAATTTTTGGTTATCTGCTAGATTATTGCGATGTTAAGGTAAATTAAAAATATTTGTTTAAAATAATAAATAGTTTTTGTTTAATTGAGATTTTTTCTAATTGTCGCTTACGTCATTATATTCTAAGACTGTTCGATACGGTGCGCACTCTCTCAACACGTGGAGAAATAATAGCGCTGTCACCTTTTAGCATTTCTCTTCAGTCGACCGTGAATCTTATTACCGTGTTTATTATGTTTATTATATTATATACCGTGAATATTCGAATATTACGTGAGTGGAATTTGTGGTTTGGGACCTAATAAATATATTTTATAAATGTTTTTTAAATTAATTTGAACTATGGCTAGTAAAAAGCGCTACAAAAAAATAAAAAAAGGACTCGAAACGTATAAAAAGTGAATAAGCAAGGATAATGCAAGAAAAACGGTAAGTAAACAAACTGTGCAGTTTAAATGAATCTATAAACTATTATGCACATAAAATATCCTCGTCATATGAAATTACCTGTAAGTATGCTTTATATATTTTTTTATTTTATCTATGGGAAAAAATTATCAAAACAAAATATATTGGGCTTGTAAAATTTTCCCACTGAAGATGGCGCGGAACAGAGTGCAGTGGAGACGACATTGACTCCGTTGGAGAATGTTTATAATGGGTATAATTTATTTAAATTGTTATTTTTTCTATCATTTGCTTCAAAAACTAAACCTACTGATTATGTTAAGAAAAATTAAGTGTACTTTAATTATATATTATACGATCTTACGGTGAAGGAAAACATCGTGAGGAAACCTGCACTAATATTGTAACTAATAAAATCTTATGGAACGATTTCAGTGGACAATTCTACATTCAAGGCCAACTACATATCTGCAGAAAACCAAAATGCATACTACCAGTTTGGTATGGCAATAATCAAATCAAAATGGAATCAATTGTAAAAGACGATGAGTTCTGGCGGAAAAAAATGGAGCCCAATTTGAAAAACTTTTATTTTGATTGCCTTTTGCCTGAACTGGTTGATCCGCGATTTACACGTGGCAGACCAGTTCGAGAACCAGTTCATTTATAACGGATAAAAGAAAACAAAGATAATATGGATATGATAGGGAACAGTTAATCAAAACATAAAAAAATAAAAGCCAATGAGTCTGATTTACCGGAAGTGCAACAGAGTGAAGATGAATGTTTGAATGTGCAAAATATTAGTTTTAAGCATTTTTTTTTATTGACAGTTATTTTTCCACGGTAGACGGTGCTTATGTAAATATTTCTTTTTAAATATTTATTTTGTCTTATAAAAGTCTATTATAATACACCTACAACTTTTTATTATTTATGTCAACTCCCTCTTTTATTTTCTGTATAAGTGAACCTTTTTACAGCGCCGTACTCGAATAAAGTTATTACATTAAAAATAAATACACAAAAATAAAAGATAGCATTAAAAATATATCTAAGTCGACAAAAACATTATTTTTCTTGCTTATTGTTCTCGTTCCTTTGCACGAGAAGCTAACTATCAAAATGCGACTCCATGCTGCTCTGTTCCTGCGCACGCACTCGCAATGAGCGGCCGCGTAATCTAGTGAGGGGGTGCGCCCCCCTGATCAAGCTTGACTCCGCAGTCCGCCCACTTAGCAATTGAATATTTTTCTTGTATCGTCTTAAATGGCGGCTGAATGCCTGTTTCTGCCTTAACTGCCTGAATCATAATTCATAATACATTAAATTTAATGACTTGGTTGGCTGATGCTTAGGCCATTCATAAAACGAGCGAAGTGTATTCGCTTAAGAAGAAGCTCCGAAAGGGCTCCGTCAACTAAGAAATGGAACAATGAAAATTAGAGCGAGAGCGAGCGAATCGAGCTCGGAATTTCGGAGAACCCCCGACTCATTTGGTTAGGATCGGAGACTTTAGGGAGGATGCGAGCTTGCTCTCTCCTCCTCACAGTCGTAGTGTTTGTTTGAACATGAAGATATAGAGGTGTGAATTTAAACTAACTGGCTAGAGGAATTTGAACGTTAGCGATTCAAGTTATTTGCCTACACGTTTAATTGAATGGCTGAATAATCATTAAGGCAGTTATTAGAACGGCGGTATTTAGTTATAAGGCTAGGCAGTTAATTGAATGGCTAATTATGCTAGATGGCTGCGACATATACATTTAAAACTCGATGGGTCTAGCTAGATAGTTTCCCCACAAAGCTTACTAGACCTACGTGCAATGGATACTAGTGTTGCCAACTGTCTCGTATTTCACGGGGCGTCCCGTATTTCTTGCATAAATTTCTATGTTTTGCCGGGACAACTCATGTCCCATATTTTACGAAAATCTACGGACCATGAATGCTATCGCAAAATGAAAGATTTTTTTTTATTTTTTTTTTATTCACAATTGGTAAAACCTTGACAACATCTTACCTGATGGTAAGTGACGATGCTGCCGAAGATGGAAGCGGGCTTACCATACAACAGTTTTCGAAAACAAGGGTCTACCAATTGTGAATAAATAAAAATAATAAAAAAACCGAGATAAGCAACGTTTACACGATAATTTCTTTTATTTTCAGTATTCCTAGCTCAAATTGTTTTGTCGAAAGAGTATTTTCACAAACGATCCTAAAATGGGCTGACGTCTGTACCAAATGCACGCCGAATTTAATTAAAGGCAAACCAATAACCGTGTATAACTACGATTTTGACTGTGTATGTTTTTATAATCAATCATACATAAAACGAATTTTGACTAAATTTTGATTTTTATTTGTACCGCGGGTGCAAAAGAGAAATCCCGTATTTCTCAAGATTTATTATCGTTTGTCCCTAGGCCGAAAAAAAAAATTGGCAACCCTAGTGGATACCTATCCTCTACTATCCAACTGTGCCCATGTACCTACTTACATGTACTTATACTGGTTATACAGAATCAAAAATAATAAAATTAAAGAAAATATTCATTAAGATCTAGCTATCTCAAGAAACGGTCAAGTGCGAGTTGGACTCGCGCAAAGTACAATTTCATAGTCTTTTAAAAAACTAAGTGTTTATTTTAAAAACAAAATTATATTTGCAGTTGGTAAAAGAATATTTTGTATGGAAAATCTATGAACTTTTTACAAATCCAACTGCACACTCTATACTACTTAGGTTTGATAGTTTTTCTTTTAAATTGATGACATATCCCACTATTCACATGTTTTTTCATATGTCTCGAAATAGCGGTTTAGATTGTATGAGGGTGAAAAAAATTAGCACTTTAAAGCTTAAAATTTCGGAATCCGATCCCTAAATCCAAAAATGGTTTTGGCAAACCCTCAGTTGTTTTAAAAAGCCTATTCAACCATACCCCACACGATAAGGTATGTCAACGGAAAAAATCACTCCTCTTTACATGTAATGGAGCTTATCCTAAAAAAACTTTTTTTTTATAGTTGTAAGTATTATACTACTTTGTCGACGTAATTAAGAGTGCGCCCAATGCAAAAAATTAGATAAACGGTCTACTTTTAAACACATAGGTTAATGGGAAAGAAACGAATAATTCAGATTTAAAAAATACTAAAGGCTGGCAAAAAACATGTAGAAGCCGAGTATCCGAATAAAATTTTGGAAAACAATCTGGTATTCTTTCAAAAAAATACAAACTTCGCACCAAAAAAAATAACAGTTTTAAATCAAATTCTCTAAATTATCAGCGACGACACCACATTATTTTGTACGAATTACATAGCTAGACTAATGTTCTAGTAAAGTAACCGACTACATTTCTTATTTTATGCCTATATTTTGAACAAATAAATAAAATTACAACTAAAATTATAACCCGGAGCTCAAAGCCAACTCATCATTGACTGTATCATACGATTTTCGACTATAAACAAAGCGGGGTAGAAACTGAATATACTGTGCGTCAGTTGTCGGGCAGAGCTCGACGTGTTCAGTTGTCTCCGGACGCTCTGTATGACAATCCATTCTGGCGGAAAGCGTAATTTATTTTATTATTTATAAAATTCTAGTGTAAATAAATATTGTAAATTAGACTGTTTTACGTTTATATAGGTACTTACCTAATCCTAATGGTTTAGTGGTTATTAGTGGTAATATTATAAATATTTAGCTGTTTCCCGCGGCTTCAACCCGCGTGGACAACGTTTCTATGACTTTTCGAGGGTGCAAACGTCCCGCCGCCCGCACAGTATATGTAAAATCATTGTTAGTTAGACGACAAACATTTGTAACCACTTTTTGATGAAAATAAATCAATAAATGTCAGCTATCAGGTTTCTATAGTAGGTAAAAGCTAGGAGGCGCTGTGTGAAATGAGTTGATATTTTATTATTTTGTATACTCGCATATTACTTACATTTACCTGTACAAACATAACTTCAGGTGTTGCAGTTATAGTATTTTTAGGGTTCCGTAGCTGTATCCGAATTGTGAATATAACACAATTTCAAAAACTGCGATTGTTACTTTTGAATTCATGTCATCACCACCTACCAAACCGATTCTTACAAAGTTGACCCCGCCAGGAATTGAACCCGCGACCCCGATGTCTGGCGGCAAGACTTAGATTAGATGGTGGTAGTTAGCCAGGCGGGCTATAAAAATGACCCACCACCAACCAAACCGAGTCTTACAAAGTTGACCTCGCCGGGAATCGAACCCGCGGCCTCGATGTTTGGCGGCATGACTTAGATAAGATGGTGGTAGCTAGCCAGGCGGGCTATAAAAAGTCACAACTTTGTAAGACTCGTAGGTGGTGGGGACTTTTTATAGCCCGCCTGGCTAGCTACCACCATCTTATCTAAGTCTTGCCGCCAAACATCGAGGTCGCGGGTTCGATTCCCGGCGGAGTCAACTTTGTAAGACTCGGTTTGGTTGGTGGTGGAGAATTTTTAAAGCCCGCCTGGCTAGTTACCACCATCTTATCTAAGTCTTGCCGCCAAACATCGAGGTCGCGGGTTCGATTCCCGGCGGAGTCAACTTTGTAAGAATCGGTTTGGTAGGTGGTGGGGAATTTTTATAGCCCGCCTGGCTAGCTACCACCATCTTATCTAAGTCATGCCGCCAAACATCGAGGCCGTGGGTTCGATTCCCGGCGGGGTCAACTTTGTAAGAATCGGTTTGGTAGGTGGTGGGGAATTTTTATAGCCCGCCTGGCTAGCTACCACCATCTTATCTAAGTCATGCCGCCAAACATCGAGGCCGCGGGTTCGATTCCCGGCGGGGTCAACTTTGTAAGAATCGGTTTGGTAGGTGGTGGGGACTTTTTATAGTCCGCCTGGCTAGCTACTACCATCTTATCCAAGTACCACCAACCAAACCGAGACTTACAAAGTTGACCCCGCCGGGAATCGAACCCTCGGCCTCGATGTTTGGCGGCAAGACTTAGATAAGATGGTGATAGCTAGCCAGGCGGGCTATAAAAATTCCCCACCACCAACTAAACCGAGTCTTACAAAGTTGACTCCGCCGGGAATCGAACCCGCGACCTCGATGTTTGGCGGCAAGACTTAGATAAGATAGTGGTAGCTAGCCAGGCGAGCTATAAAAATGCCCCACCACCAACCAAACTGAGTCTTACAAAGTTGACCCCACCGGGAATCGAACCCGCTATCTCGATGTTTGGCGGCAAGACTTAGATAAGATGGTGGTAGCTAGCCAGGCGGGCTATAAAAATTCCCCACCACCTACTAAACCGAGTCTTACAAAGTTGACTCCGCCGGGAATCGAACCCGCGACCTCGATGTTTGGCGGCAAGACTTAGATAAGATGGTTGTAGCTAGCCAGGCGGGCTATAAAAAGTCCCCACCACCTACCAAACCGATTCTTACAAAGTTGACCCCGCCAGGAATCGAACCCGCGACCCCGATGTCTGGCGGCAAGACTTAGATTAGATGGTGGTAGCTAGCCAGGCGGGCTATAAAAATTCCCCACCACCAACCAAACTGAGTCTTACAAAGTTGACTCCGCCGGGAATCGAACCCGCGACCTCGATGTTTGGCGGCAAGACTTAGATAAGATGGTTGTAGCTAGCCAGGCGGGCTATAAAAAGTCCCCACCACCTACCAAACCTATTCTTACAAAGTTGACCCCGCCAGGAATCGAACCCGCGACCCCGATGTCTGGCGGCAAGACTTAGATTAGATGGTGGTGGCTAGCCAGGCGGGCTATAAAAATTCCCCACCACCAACAAACTGAGTCTTACAAAGTTGACTCCGCCGGGAATCGAACCCGTGACCTCGATGTTTGGCGGCAAGACTTAGATAAGATGGTGGTAGCTAGCCAGGCGGGCTATAAAAATGCCCCACCACCAACCAAACCTAGTCTTACAAAGTTGACCCCGCCGGGAATCGAACCCGCGACCCCGATGTCTGGCGGCAAGACTTAGATTAGATGGTGGTAGCTAGCCGCGTTGGGGAATCTTGGTATGCCTACTTCTATCTTCGGCATCATCATCACTAACCATCAGGTGAGATGATCCTAAGTAAGGGCTTATCAATTTTGGATTACAAAAATACTATCGGGTCGATTTATAAAAATAAATATTTGATTAAAAATACATATTCGATTTTTCTGACTGTATTGCATATACTGTGCTCTAGCTCCACTCACGACTCACGTTCTCGATGGCGGCTGCCGGCTGGCCGCTGGCGATCGTAGCTATTCGCAGCGCCGCCGCGTGTTTGGTTTTAGAACTAGAGCGGGGGGCGATGCAAGACGCGCGGGTGAAATCTGATTTTTTCACGGCATTAGGCGCGTTCTTAATATGTATACCCATGTTAAATTACAGCTTTCTAGTACTATTAGTCTCTGAGCTAAGCTGCGGAGAGACGGACAAACAGACAGACATGGCGAAACTATAAGGGTTCCTTGTTGACTATGGAACCCTAAAAAGATAGAATATTTAATACAGTTTCAGGATTTGGGCGGTCTTATCGCTAAGAGTGATTTCTACCAGCTAACCCGATGTTCATAATAGAAAACAAGAAAAATAGGTAGTGCACTAGTACCTATCATCATTACAGCTCATATACGTCCCCACCGAGGGGCTCGAGCCTACCCTGAATCAGGGCGATTAGGCCTTAGTCGACCACGCGGGCCCAGTGCGGGTTGGTCGTTGTTACCTATCTACCAAAATCTAACTTAGGAAATAATAAAAAAACCGGCCAAGTGCGAGTGGGACTAGCACTCCGAGGGTTCCTTACCACTACAACTATCCACACAACTACATAGTATAATGACAATGATACCTATTCACATTAAAAGCAAAAGACATCAACGCGAGCGACAAAAATATGTTTTTTTTTTATTCCTTAGGGCGAGTACGACTCACTTGGCCGATTTTTATTATTTTTTGTTTTACATAAGTATTAGTACTATAGTCAAACCAAGTTTCACGCTTTTATGTAATACCGTTTTTGATGATGATGATGAATCTATCCGAACGATTTCGGTCATGGCAACCACTTCGACTTCTAGTCGGTTTGCCGCGCGTGCGCTCGAAGATGGTTTAATGTAGCCAATCTTCGCAGGGAAACTCCTCGCGCACTGAGGGCATTTAAGTATGCCACCCTCGTAATTGTATGAAATGGTCGCAGGTGGTCGGGCCTTTAACTGGTCGCGTTTGATATCAAGGTCAGCTTTACGCTGATCCTCGAACTCGCGCACTTGCCTATTCACAATTCTGCGCCATTCAGGCCGTTCTGCTGCCAAACTCTCCCATTGAGAGGGTTCTATATTGCATCCTTTCATATGTCGCTTCATAACATCTTTGTACCGGAGGAGTTGTCCGCCATGTTTCCGCTTCACCCCCACCTCACCCTCCTCCAGTTCAGAATAGAAGATGCGCTTCGAAACTCTCTCCTCCTTCATACGTGACACGTGACCGCACCACCGAAGCTTCCGACGCATTAAATAGGCTTAATACCGTTTTTACGATAGAGCTAAATCAAAAATACTTCTAAAGACCTATAAAAAAACACGTTTTTTGTATGGAGACCACCCCTTACTATTTTCACTTTTACAAAATGTTTGTTGTTATAGAGGCAACAGAAATACACATTAAGTGAAAATTTCAACTGTCTACCTATTATGGTTCATGATATACAGCCCGCTGGCAGACGGACGGACGGACGACCAGAAAGCACGGAACCCTAAAAATTATGCTAAGTAGTACAATTACATACTTAAATCATGATCATCATATCAGCCGAAGGACTTCCACTGCTGGTCATAGGCCTTCCCCAAGGATTTCCATGACGACCAGTTCTGCACTGCCCGCATCCATTGGCTTCCCGCGATCTTCACCAGGTCGTCGGTCCACCGCGTAGGAGGCTTTCCTACGCTACGTTTTCCGGTGCGCGGTCGCCACTCGAGAACTTTACTGACTAAGGTCTTTGACCTGTGTGTGTTGCCAGTGAAGGTCGCTTACTATGGGCCTCATAAGAAGGCTCAAGGTCACCCTAAGGGCAATGGAGCATGCTATTCTCGGAGTTTCCCCGCATGATCGAATCAGAAACGAGGAGATCCGCAGGAGAGCCAAAGTAACCAACATAGCCCACAGAATCGCTAAACCGAAGTGGCAGTGGGCAGGGCACATAGCTCGTAGAACAGATGGCAGGTGGGGCAGTCATAAATAAAACATACAAATCTTCAGCTCCAAATCTTTTCTAGACTATACACATGTATGTGACACATTCAAATTCAAAGAGAAAGGAAAATAGTGGATGACATTTCTAAAAGAACTGCCTTGATATCTTAGCTTGATACTTAAGGCGACGATATAATTAGAGCATAAACAATGTCCTGAATTACGTTTGAGAATACGATCACGAAATATGAGTACCGTATGACGATGCTGTAGGAAGTGTAACGTGTTACTGTGATTGTGATACTTACGTTATTCTAAAATGCAATACATTAGTACCATAGCGTCGGTGGCGTGATGGCTAGTGCCGCCGCCTCATGTCCGGGAGGTCGTGGTTCGAACCTGCCACGTACCAATGTGATTTCCAATTTAGATTTCATATGTATGTTTATCCGAGGCTCTTACGATGAAGGAAAATATTGTGAGGAAACCTGCACACGCCTGTGGAGAAACTCGCAGGTTGTGTGTAAAGTCGACCAACCCGCACCGGACCAGCGTGGTCGACTAATTCAGGGCAGGCTCGAGCCCCTTGGTGGGGGCGTATATGAGCTGATATGATGACCGTTCTTATGCCGTATGCGCTATGGATCAGAATCGCACTACGAGTGTCTAGCTTGATGTGCTGGCCGCTGTACTATGCTGGCCGCTGTACTGTCAATTTTTTTTTTATCTGTGGCACTATCTTATAGTAAAACAAAAGAAATAATGAAAACTGACCAAGTTTGAGTCGTCCTCGCGCTAAGGACTCCAAACTGAAAAAAAAATCGCCCAAGTGCGAGTCAGATTAGAGCACTGAAGGTTCCGTATCAAAACACATTTGGGCAAGGTACCATACAGGGTCCGGCCGTTAGGCACCCATTCCGCCACGCTCCCGGCCGGGACGCTCCCTCAGTGGGAAATTTGTTATTCCGCTACGCTCCCGGCCGAGACACCCCCGTTGTAAAACACCAGTTTTTTTGACAAGACACTTGAGCAAATACCGTCGAAAACAGATGTGTTTTAAAATGTCCCACGCCAAACAAAAGTCTCAGCCGGGAGCATGGCTCAATAACAAATTTCCCACGGTGGGAGCGTCCCGGCCGGGAGTCTGGTGGAATTGGTGCCTAACGGCCGGACCCACCCTACAATCATTAACGAGTACCACAATCAGATTGAAGGACAAACTTAACTGTGTACTGGAAAAACTGTTGTACCGTACATCAATATAAGCGTTACAGTTAATTCTCTACCTGAAAATATACGTTTTTAATTGCAAAAAAAATAATTCATGTAATGTAACTAAATAATAAACAATTGACTACAGTATTACTCTTTGACCTAAGTAAAGCCTTTGACTTTGTAGAACACGATCTACTTATAAAAAAACTTAATTCTTATGGAATAAGAGGATTACCTCTTGATTGGATACGGTCTTACCTTTTAGAAAGAAGACAAAAAGTTTCATTAACTAAAATCAACAATAATAAAAATGAGGCTATCGTATATTCGTCTGATTACAGATACAATAGATGCGGAGTTCCTCAAGGAAGCGTAATTGGTCCCCTTCTCTTCGTACTTTATATAAATGACATCCCTCATGTAACTCAGCACAAATGCGTTCTCTTCGCTGATGACATTTCTATAGTAGTGACAACAAAAGGGAAAATTACTGACAATAATACAATTAACAATCACGAATCTGACATAAATAATACTATTGATGTTATAATAAAATGGCTGAACATGAATAACTTACAGATTAATATTTCAAAGACAAACTACATTAATTTTAACAACAATAGGTTTCGTAAATTAGAAATAAAACATGGAAGCATAAAAATTGATGAGATGTATAACACGAAATTATTAGGCCTCAAAATTGACAACCAACTAAACTGGAAACCACAACATGAGAATGTAAGTGAGAGACTCAACAGATTTGTGTACGTCCTAAAGCGCCTAAAAAGTCTAACAAACATGCCCACTGTTTTGTCTGCCTATCATGCGTGTGTAGCTTCGGTGCTCCGTTACGGTCTTATTATATGGGGAAATGGGACCCACTGGAAAAGAGCCTTTATAGCACAAAAAAAATGTGTAAGAGCTATAGCTGGCAAGTCATCACGAGACTCCTGCAAGCCACTATTTAAGGAGCTTGGTCTGTTGCCACTACCCGCGCTATATATATTTGAGCTCTGTCTGTTTGTAAAGCAACATCTGCAATTATTTAAAAAAGCCAGTGACAAAACCACAAGAACCCTTAGAGATCCATACAGGCTAGTTTTTAACGAAATCCCATTGACTGAAATGTATAGCCGAAATTGTGTGTGTATGAGCGTTAGAATATATAATAACCTACCAATTGAACTGCGAAAGCTTGAATCGAAAACCTTTAAGACAAAATTGTTGAAATGGCTTATTGACAAAAATTATTATAGCGTTAATGAATACCTCTGTGACAAAAATAAACTTATTGACATTTGAATTTTTATAGTTTACGTGACAAAATAATTATAATATATGTTAAACATTTGCATGCCTTGCACAGGCGAAACATGATTGCGCTAAAAATTATATTAAACATCCTACTACCATGTTTGATGCAAATAAATTATCATTTCATTTCATTTCATTTCATTTCACTTCATCATTTCATTTCATTTCAAAAATTTACAATTTTCTTTTTTCTTTTGGACGGAGCGAGCGCGAAGCGCGATCCAAGCGTCACCATTTCAGCTTGGACAAAAATGCTATCGTACTATCCGGTTACTAAAAGAATGGACCTGGCGTCGCTGACGTCACTGCGACATATGGGTAGGTACGGTGTGCAATAAACCATCATCCCTACTTAATATTATAAATGCGAAAGTAACTGTTACGCTTTCACGCAAAAACTATTAGCTATTTTTTAATATAAATGTGTAATATCGTAAAATTTATGTGCTGCCTAACCTAACTGTCTGTTTTTTGTGCACAGTGTTTGGCTTATCTAGGGTAATCTGTTATTTGCCTTGCTGTTTCTCTTCTTAATAAGCTTAATGTTAAATAAGTTTGCTGTTGATTGCCTTAAGTAAATAAATAAATAAATAAACTACTGAACGGATTTGGCTAAAATTTGGTAGGTAGACAGATTAGGACCCGGATTAAGACATAGGCTACTTTTTATCACGCTCGCGAGCCGCTTGCGGCTCGTGCACTGCGCACCCTCGAAAAGTCATAGAAACGTGGTCCACGCGGGTGAAGCCGCGGGAAACAGCTATTAAGAATATTTATGAAACTTAAACAAATGTTTGTGAAAACTCTAGGTACCTATGTTTTTTAGACTTCATAATTGGAATAATAATAATAAGACCGGACACAACGGTATTCAGTCGGTTTGAGGCCGACAATTTAACAAAAAAAGTTAATTTAAAAAACTGAACGTTATGTCGGAGATGAAAGTAGACGCGTATCGGTGACAAAGATGCGAAGCGTACCGTGCGAAGCGGGAGAGGGGTCACATTCCAGCGAGGTCCATTCTTTTAGTAACCGTGTAGTATGTCCGGATAACCGACTGTTATCCTCTACAGGTTGCATTTCTCAACTGATTCTCATGAAATTTTGTGAGCACGTTCGATAATTATGTAAATATTTTTGTCGATTCAATTTTTGGAAATTATTCAAAATGGCGGAGTCATTGTGGTTGAAAACGTAAAAATATCATATTTCAGCCATTTCGAAAAATTCGCTAGATCTACTGCTCACAGAGCCAGTAGTCTTTGTTAGCGCTGTAAGACCTTCCTTCTTGCCATATTTCATTATTGTAGGTCAACAGAAAATACCATATAGGTTTTGATTTACTTGCGAATATCAAAATATGTGACGAAAACGGCCGTAAAATGGCCAGCTTTAAGGGACTATAGACCTTAATATTTGATATTAAATTTAACTTGATCTCTTTACGCGTCCCTGAAAAAAGGTTACCTTTACGATCGATACCAGCAAGTAAATACTACGTAAAGTAAATACTATGTTCTAACACGTGCCCACTTACCGCCGGCGTCCCCCAGGGTGGCGTTCTCTCCCCTGTTCTTTTCTCCATTTTCATAAATAACATAACTTCTTCCCTTTCCTCTTCCTACCATCTGTACGCAGATGATCTCCAATTTTATACCGCCGCACCCCTTGCAAATTTCGATCGGGCAATAGAAGTTGCTAATGCTGACCTGGTTGCAATTGCTGAGTGGTCAAGCCTTCACGGACTTCTTGTCAATGCTTCAAAGTCCCAGGCAATTGTAATAGGCAGCCCTCACTTCATTTCCAAGTTTCAGGATTTAGGCGTGCCCAACTTGTTATTTAATAACACAGTTATACCTTTCTCCTCTACTGTAAAAAAATTTGATATCACCTTGGACCAAACACTTTCCTGGTCTCCACAAATTAATGAAGTGAGTCGCAAAGTCTTTGCCTCTCTACACTCATTAAAACGGCTTCAAAATTTTCTTCCTTTCGACACTAAACTTCTCTTGGTGCGTTCTCTTCTTCTTCCACTGCTGGACTACGGCGATGTTGTCTACCTCGACCCCTCTTCTGAACTGCTGGATAAATTAGAGCGACTTCAGAACCAGTGCATTCGTTATGTATTTGGCCTTCGGAAGTACGACCACATATCGGAGAGTCGCAGTAAGCTGGGTTGGCCACTCATCCGCCAGCGGAGAAATCACCATATCCTGTTCTTCCTGTACAACGTACTATTTAACTCTGCTGCTCCGCAATACCTCCGTGAAAGGTTTCACTTCTGTACGGCTATGGAGAACCGTTTGCGCTCTAGCAAGAACCTCACTCTCGCGATTACCACCCACAGTACCGACACTTATACTAAGTCGTTCACGGTGCACGCAGCCCGCCTTTGGAACAGTCTGCCAGCTGACATTAGGATGTCTCCTACCCTTACCGCCTTCAAGGCCTGTCTAAAGGACAATATATGAGATCTTCCCATTTGTCTTGAGCTTATATATATATATATGTCGGAGTGTCATTGAAAACGCGACCAATACCAGCTCGAGATAAGTTTACATAGTTACACTTTGTTTGGATCAAACGTCAGGTATTAGTACCTGGGTGAAACCGGTGGTGGCGTGACGATCGCTTGTACTCGTGAGATGATCGTTTGTGGTAGCAAAGATGATGTATTAACGGAAGGCTGTTTGTGCTGCCACACTGAGTTGAGAATTTATTAGATCTGTGGAGAAGCCACATTAGCTGGACGTCAGTCTCGGAGCAGACACTTTTTGACGGAGCGTCGAGCAGAACACAAGTAGTGGTGATCTGTGAGCAAAATGGACGTGTCACGCCATCGCTGTGATCACCGCGTTTGCATCCATTGTTATCCAAGGCATCCTGTACAATTTCGATTACCAAATGATCAAGACTATTGAAGAAGGACCTCTGTGATATAGCTGCATTGTTATTTCGACGCCCAATACCGAAATAGTTAAGGACGTGAACCACGAGGCCTACCATAACCTAACCACTCACTTCCTTCTAGATCAGAAGTTGGATTGTTCCCAGCGCTCGCAACAAGTGGACAACGACGGGAAAATGTGAAAAATGATAATGGAGCAGCGAAATAAAAACCAACTGGCAACAATTCTTTGTGCTACAGAAACAGAACATGTTGCGATTGATTGAGGTTATGCAAGCACCATCGACTACATTTGCTGCAATCACACTGCCAGAATTCAATCAGAATATACCTGAAGCTAATCCACGTTCACGGTGCTCGTTTGTCGACATCTCCCTTACGGAACGACAGTTGCAATGAGGTGCAATGCTTATTTCACTTAGCAAACCGTTGAAAGGCATATGCTCCTGTGCTTCCGGAATGACTCGGAGCCAGTTTAGAAACCTGTTCCTGATGCGCTGTTTGGAAATGGGCGACAGTATGGGCTGCGCTGGCAGCAGCGGAGATCCACGCAAGCGGCGCGTGCAGCTTCAGCGAAGTGCGTGATGTACGCGGAGCTATGAAAATCCGGTGAGTCGTACCCCTTTTGTTTTGATAGTTGTGGTACGAGTACTATTACCTAATCTGTGGTGGTACCGAGTGTTCTCTCGTTAAAGAAAGTTTCGTGTATAGACTTTCGGGAGTGTGTTCAATACTAACGCACTATTGACTTTTGTAGGCAACTCTTAAGTTTACTGTACAGAACAAATATCGAGTGAGGGTAATATTGACGGGCATCGTTCAGAATGGTCATATCTTGTTATGCCAGACGAGTACGAACGATATTATGATCGACTCAGATATTTTAAATCTAGGATTGACGGTATTCTTAAACGAGTCTGTCAATAACAAAACAGCTTGACTGTCGGTAAGGATGCGAATAGAGTAGTTAGTCCCTTACCCTTCTAGTAGTGATTGCATTAGCAGTTAAAATGATGCCTTGTGGAAAGTACTCTTTCACATGCTTTCGGATTTTTACTTGTGACACAACGTCGTGATTGAACGGAAGATTTAAAAAGAGGACTCATTGTAAATATGATGATTCATTTAGTTAACTAGTTTCGGTTATACAAACCTAAACCAAGATTGAAAGTATTGAAACCCCTTTAAGCTTTTATAATATTGAGACTGACATTTTTACATGGAGTAAAAAAAAAACCTTTATTAGCTTTCGTAGTATTGGGACTGATATTCTCATTGATCATAGGCCAAAGTTGTTGCCTATTTTTAATAGCTTTCGTGATGAATTTGTCGAGGGCATCCTTAATGCCCCGCTATCGTATAGACCCTATGTAGGTAGATGAGTTTCGGGGACCCCAATAAAATATTTTGTTTACCAATTGTAAAAAAAAAAGAATAATAATAGGGTAGTATGCGGAGTGCCGTGATGGACGTCTTACGGCTGATGTGATGATGATACAGGATTCATGGGCTGGAGGCTGCGAATGTCATAAGCCCCGAAGCTTTCCCTTTTTGACGGCCTTATCATGCTGGTAAAGAAAAAGGATAGCATAGAACGCAAGTGTTGATAACCGTGAAAAAAAAAATGATAACAACATGCCTGAACGGAAATTGCTTCCTCTGATAGCTTGGAACATCGATTGACTTCATAGGTGGTCACTATTTAACCACGTCAGGCATAGCTAGTGGTTACATCAGGTGCATTCTTTACCTATTAAATCGAAATGACTGATTTTGTAACCTCTGTTCAAATACGTCCACGTGTCATTCGATCTACGTAATGCCCCCTTGTATTTGAACTTACGTTCATAAACGCTTTAGGCGCGTGGCAACGGTCAGGTGAATCTTAGCACGTTTAAACGTTGGTACTCTTAGTTAAGTGTCCTTTAAAATATGCTCACTTCCTTCGAGTATAGTAATGAGATTTCAATGTTACAAGTCCTTCCATGATGATCATTTGGCAGCAACCAAACTGTTGGGTTAACCGAGTTACGAAGTACAGCCTCCTGGAGTTGCTTCTAGGTACGAGTAAAGTAGCCTAACCTCTAAATGTCATGTTTGTCGATTACACACACAGGCTGTAATTTTATCTAAGTGAAGCACGACAACATACTAGTGATAATACGGAGAGTAACGCATCCTATTACAGGAGTTGTTAATCAGCTTGCTGCTGATGTGATAATAGACATGGGCCTCCCCCATGTTGGAGCGGTTTTACCAATTGTAAAAAAAAAAAAAAACGCTACACTTGGCGGGTCGTTTAGCGGTACAGTATGAGCGTGAAGGACGCTGCTGCTGATCCTTACATTTTTGGTCCCTTAGTCACTTCTTGTGGAACCCTCGGGAAGAGATGTTTTGGTATACTGCTCTGAGGCAGCGTCACTGGCTGATTTCTAAACTAAAGCTTAGTTTAACAAGTTACCTAACTTTGTGTTGTTACAAATGGAGAAGTGTAACCGACCACTTTAGAAATCAAATACCGTCAGAGTTATTGAGATGCTGAAAGGAGACCGTTATGTCCTTAAAGCGTTAAGTTCTAACAGGACCTACAAACACGCTTACGACAGACAACGTTGAATGCCGATAGTGACAGTATTATTGACTTGGACAGAATTGATGGAGAGACTGAACCTTGACCATCTACTAGTGCAGATAAAGGACTTTTGTACGTGACCGTGATTTTAACGTTCACTTGTTTGTGTTTTGAACCTTAGACGTAAACAATTTTTCGCAACTGGATGCCAATAGCCTCAGCCATTCGTAGACGTAGGCGTAAAACACCGAGTTGATTTTCTCGTTGCTGTGCGGCCACAACTGTGTGTGGCGTGCGTTTGGCTCGCAGGCGTATCACCGGGGAGGTGATGTTGGCAATGACCAGAAAGAGGTGATGTTTGAGATCGCCGCATGGAAGCGATAGTGTGGTTGGACACCGGAGGGAGGTGGTCCAAGAGTCGCCAGGTAGGGTGACTGTGTTTTTGGGCGGACACCTGAGAGGTTGTCTGAGAGTCGCCAGGTCGAGTGACTGTGTGTTTGGGCGGGCACCGGATGGAGGTGTCTGAGAGTCGCCAGGTTGGGTGACTGTTGTTTGTTTGGGCACCGGATGGAGGTGGCCCAGAGTTGCCAAGATGGGTGACTGTTGTGGTGATACAAAATAAGGAGCGTAACCAAACCAAGTTAGATCCCAAATACCGAGGGCCGTTCAGGGTCGTAGAGGTCTTAGAAGGTGACAGATACAAATTACAAGCTTTGAATTTGAGACGAAGTTACAAGTATGCCCATGACCGTTTACGTAGTATGTCCGAAGGTTATTTGCCTCCGGATGTTGACGATGAATCTGGTGCAGAGGCGTCTACCTTTCAATGTTAATTGTATTGACAGATCGTAACTCAATCAATTGTGTACAGTTGTAATTTTTTTCTTTATCGTTTATTTTTGTGTGTAGTACTGAAGTATTCCAACATGTTTCAGCGGTAAATGAAGAGTGCTGAATGGCGCTATATGTTTGCATGAATTGGCTGCTGCTTGTTTTGTCAGACTCGTTCTGTCATGATGTGTAGCAGGTACATTCGTGTTTTTGTAAAAAAGAAGTATCCCGTTTACCGGCTAAAACTGTTGATGGTATTCCGTCGCCTGTACTGGCGATGATGGTATTCCGTCGCCTGTATTGGCGATGATGGTGTTCCATTGCCTAGATTGGTGATGATGGTATTCCGTCGCCTGTATTGGTGATGATGGTGTTCCATTGCCTAGATTGGTGATGATGGTATTCCGTCGCCTGTATTGGTGATGATGGTGTTCCATTGCCTAGATTGGTGATGATGGTGTTCCATTGCCTAGATTGGTGATGATGGTGTTCCATTGCCTAGATTGGTGATGATGGTGTTCCACTGCCTAGATTGGTGGTGATGGTGTTCCGTCACCTGGACTGGTGATGATGACTGATTGGTATTCCGTCGCTTGGCGTTAGTGATGATGATTCTTTGTGGTGTCCCGCCACCCGGATGTGGTGATGTTTAGTTCTGGTGTTCCGTCGCTTGTGATTTGCGATGATGATTATGTTCCGTTCTATGTGCCCCTAAAAGTTGTAAATGGTTGTAAGGTTTCAAGCCTTGCAGCTGTGATTTACCTTGGAGACCTAAACTGATTTGAGATTGTTTGAGTTACGATGCTAATGCTGAGGTTTATTTAGTTTACGAGAGTGAAATTATTTTGGTTTTTTGAGGCTGTTAAAATGTGTTGTCACCATGATTGTAGTCTTGAATTAAAGCTTCACATTATTAGCGTTGCTTTTATTCCTTGAGCTGTGGACCTTCCTAATGAAGGTCAGGATTGGCCGAACGAAATGGAATCTACTGGCTACCCTTTTCTTTTTCAGGTTAGTCACCCGAGGACGTGTGACTCGCAGGATGGCCGTGTCGGAGTGTCATTGAAAACGCGACCAATACCAGCTCGAGATAAGTTTACATAGTTACACTTTGTTTGGATCAAACGTCAGGTATTAGTACCTGGGTGAAACCGGTGGTGGCGTGACGATCGCTTGTACTCGTGAGACGATCGTTTGTGGTAGCAAAGATGATGTATTAACGGAAGGCTGTTTGTGCTACCACACTGAGTTGAGAATTTATTAGATCTGTGGAGAAGCCACATTAGCTGGACGTCAGTCTCGGAGCAGACACTTTTTGACGGAGCGTCGAGCAGAACACAAGTAGTGGTGATCTGTGAGCAAAATGGACGTGTCACGCCATCGCTGTGATCACCGCGTTTGCATCCATTGTTATCCAAGGCATCCTGTACAATTTCGGTTACCAAATGATCAAGACTATTGAAGAAGGACCTCTGTGATATAGCTGCATTGTTATTTCGACGCCCAATACCGAAATAGTTAAGGACGTGAACCACGAGGCCTACCATAACCTAACCACTCACTTCCTCCTATATATATATATATATATATATATATATATATATATATAAAATATTATAATATATATTGTATTATGTATCATATTTATTTATGTTACATTTATTAAATTGAGTTTGTATTTATTAAAATTAGGCTACGTAGGTTTAAATGTAATATTAGTTGTATTGATGTTTTTTTAACTAGCTTGTACGTAATTACGTGTTTCTTTGTCCTACTAA
Source organism: Coleophora flavipennella (assembly GCA_947284805.1). Classification (NCBI taxonomy): domain Eukaryota; kingdom Metazoa; phylum Arthropoda; class Insecta; order Lepidoptera; family Coleophoridae; genus Coleophora; species Coleophora flavipennella. The sequence continues at coordinate 5,286,041 of OX369292.1, forward strand.
GTCCTCTGTTTAATATTGCAAAGGTTGACTGGAAGAGATCCCTCTAAGGGATAAGTCCGCCTTTGTACTTAAGGTTGTTTTTTTATACATTATTTTAAGTGTATATTTTGTACAATAAAGAGTTTACAAACAAACAAACAAACAAACAAAGGTTCTTGAAAGACAGACAGACAAACAAAAGTGTTCATATCTGGTTCCTTTTTCTTTTTGCGTTACGGAACCCTAAAAATATTTTTTCTGTTGCACGCGTTGATATCATTTTTTTTAATTCACATTTGGTACCATTGGCACCATCTCACCTGATGGTAAGTGACGATGATGCCGAAGATGGAAGCAGGCTTACCAAGATGAAAAAGTATCCATCATCGTTGTACTTGTGTAGAGAGGTGTGGTGGTACGCAACACGCAGTGCGTGACTCCGACTTGCTGTTTTTTTTAGTGGTAATTAAGTATAATGTGGGCCCTGACAACTTGACCAGTGTCTGTTGCCAGTGATAACATACGGAACTGAGACATGGTCGCTTACTATGGGCCTCATAAGAAGGCTCAAGGTCACCCAAAGGGCAATGGAGCGAGCTAAGCTCGGAATCGAGATGAGGAGATCCTTACGAGAACCAACGTAACAGACATAGCTCACAGAATCGCTAAACTGAAGTGTCAGTGTACAGGGAACATATCTCGTACAAGAGATAGCCGTTGGGGCAGTATAGTTCTCGAGTGGCGACCGCTCACCGAAAAACATAGCGTAGGCAGTCCTCCCACGCGGTGGACCGACGACCTGGTGAAGATCGCGGGAAGCCGCTAGATGCGGGCAGTGCAGGACCGGTCGTCGTGGAAATCCTTGGGGGAGGCCTTTGTCCATTAGTGGACGTTTTCTGCCTGATATGATGATGATGAAGTAGCATGTAAAGGTTGGATGCAATATAAAAAAGCTAAAACAACTAGGAAAAAAGTTCTCAGACCTATTAAACTTTAAAATTAAATGTACCTATTTAAAATTTTGATAGCGTGATGATGATGAACCACGGTCAATGAGCATTCACTTGTATTGCACGATGCTATCTGCGTATGCGCACTGCGCAGCCACCTTGATCTTTAGTCGAAACTGAATTACGCGCCTTGGAGCCGCTTGCATGACCTTACGAGTGCCCCAGACCTAGCCTTATAAGATAGGACACCAATTCAACGCGAATGAATAAGTTGTTTTTAGTTCTATTTTCATCTTTAGTTAATTAACCAACCGTGAATTAGACTCATGTGAATTGGTAAAAATCGTTATTGTCCAAAGTCTATTAAGGCCTTAAGATGGGTCAAAAGACAATATTAAATTCAAATTATTGAAAGACTGTGTAAAGCTATCAATATGGAAAAAATATATTATATACTTAAAATAATAAAAAATCGATTTAATTGAATATAATATTAAAAGTATTACTACTTTTGATTTAAAAAAATATACAGTGTTTTTGGTATTAATTGCAAAATTTCTCGAAATCCAATAGTTAATGTTGAATGAAACCAACACACAAAAATCGGTGACTTCAACACCTTTCGTTTTAATTGAAAACATTTTCCTAAAACTTTTTTGAAATTGAAGAAAAGTAATAAAAACATGTAAAAATCAAGAATTGGGCGTTTGGTTGCAACGTAACAGCCGCGTTGAAGACCGCATTGATTTGAACTTAAATGAATAGACTTACGTTCGATATTATTTTAACAAGTTTCCTTCTGCTCGGATTGAGTCATCCATCTTAAAGCCTAAGGCGCAATTAAAACTTTACAATTAAATTATTATATAGGATGACTTTTAATTAGTTCTTGATAGCAAAGGATATGAATGTACTCGTGATTACAAACAACTTTCCCTAAGAAACTATATGTCAAATATGAAAAAAAAAATTTGGTCCTTCATACATTTTTGTCGATTTGATAACTTGTTATGTACCGAGGACCTAAATTTTTTTTCTGATTCGACATATAGTTTCTTAGGGAAAGTTGTTTGTAATCACGAGTACAATAGTACATTCATATCCTTTGCTATCAAGAACTAATTTAAGGTCACCCTATATATGTCACGCTAAAATTGTAAAAACCATTAGATTATAATTTAACGGGATCTATCTCGCGAGATTGTGAACTGTCGAATGATTGTGAACCGTAACATACTGCTTACAATTTCACTAGTGTCATTGTAATCCCACTAGTGACATTACAATGACACTTAGCTAAGTGAATAACATTAAATAAATAAGCGAGCGAAGCAAGCGATGTTAGGTTCGGTCTGGTTTGATTGATTAAACAGTCAAAGACCCCTGGGTAGCAGAATGCTTCGCAGAAGAAGAATTTATCGGTTTTATTCGGATGGGCCGTGAAATTTTAAGCCGATTGCCAATTTACAGTCATATTATAATCTGTCTAAATTTAATGTAGTGAGATTGTAATATCGCGGTTTTGACAATACCCCGGCGTAATATACAAAAAATATAATTATACTAGCTTTTGCCAGCGTCTTCGCTCATGTGAACATAGTTTCAATGACTGTCTCCGAGGGGGCGCAGTGCGCGAACCTCAGCGTGGATTAAAGTAGCCTATACGTTAATTCAGGTTCTAATCTGTCTACCTACCAAATATCCAGATACGTTTAGCAGTTTTTGCGTGAAAGAGTAACAAACATCCATACATACAAACTTCCGCGTTTGTAATATTAGTAGGATGTGTGTTTCACGAGGTTGTACACTAATTGTGTGCCAAACTGAATTCAAATCAGTTTTTTTTTTCCAAAGGTCAAGCTTGTTGTTGGCCGTGGGCCGTGGGCCTTTACAACTTCACCGGGCAGGGGAGGCGAGTACGGAAGGCACTCAACCTAGTGCAAAGCAAAAAGATGCAACTGCCTAAGGGCGCCCAGGTGGGCACGGACCTCGGCTTAGGTCGTTGCTTGGACGGGGGAGGATCGGAGAGACTTCATGTCAGTTTAGTCGTTTCGGCGTTGTTGATCAAAAATCGAACATACTAACTAACTAACCCCATTTTACGGTCCATTCACCACTTAACGTCCGCCTTTTATTACTATTCCTACTAATTTCTGTAAGTCATCATAAGTTACAATAATAAGCAGAATACAGTCTTTGTCTACCATCTCTCCTCTCGGTCAAAGTACTAGCATAAGCAAATTATTAGTACTAACACACAGTATGGACACTCCCTGTCACTCTCTAGATTGCGACCTCACCCCCTCGTCACCCAGATTGATACAGATTGGTTACAGTTTGGTTGTCAAACGTATAGTATTTTGCCGCCATTTTGTTTGTTACGTCATTCCTTTTTTGAAATGTCTTTTCTTGCCCGTTGTAACTTCATACAAGGCGTCCAGGGCGTGCCTTGGTTTCTTGTGTGCATAGGAACAATAATTTGAACATAAGAACCCGGTTTTGTCTGTAAATTCGGTTTACGGACGATAATTTTACGTGATAAAGTGTCACAAGCCGAACGCTTTAGATCACACGACTGAAGGAAAACTTCTTCAGCTCCATCTTTAAGGTGATGTAAAATACCGCCCGTAGTCCGGTGAGTTAAATCCTTGGCTCTTATGTGCTCCTGGTACTTTTTACAACTACAAAATATCTCACAGTTGGAACACCTCTTGTAAGATCCTGGAAGCCTAGCATACTTTAAATCCATTGACACACTGATGATAGGTATAAGAAATGGCTCTTTTTAGTATGACGGTTTTCCTCATTGAGAATCGACCGCATTAGAACACCTCTTGTAAGCTCTTGGAAGCCTAGTACTTTTAATCCATTGACACACTTTTTTGACGGCTCGTCCGTCCGTCCGTCCGTCCAAGTACTTGTACAAGTACAGGTACAACTCTCGCTTGCACGCTCGGTTCAGGCGTAACGTGACATTGACGTCACACTGGCATAACGTGATAATGACGTCACTTTTTTTGTGAATGCAGCCCGTGTCATCAATTTATAAGTCGTTATCACGTCAAAAATATCTTATTACTTTAGGTGAGCAATTCTTATTGAATTATTTATTCTTGTCTTGTGAAGATGATAGTTATCAATCACCAAAGGTAAACAAGCACAGATTATTATCTGACCCTATGTTTATGGCGGAACATTTTCTCTAAAGGGAGAAATGGTCACAACTAGTTGAAAGTATAATAATTTTATAGAAATCGATCGCCCTGAAGTGAAAACCGGATACCTTGTTATTGTGAAATTATTGCTCGATAGTTTTACGGAAATTGCTCGACATATAGGATTTCTCAATCTGACAACTTTAAAGTTCAGAAATCGAGAACAGGCTCTTGCCCAAAACTAAAATAATTAATGGTCAGGAAAATTCTGCGTTCTGTTGTCTGTTCTTGTTTTCCCCGAAGTTCCCCAACGCAACGGAGTACTGTCTATCTTATCTTCAATCCGGAAAACATGAATGCTGTTAACACTGATGTTTGGTGGCAAGACTTAGATATAATGCTGCTAGCTAGCCAGGCGGGCTTAGAAAATGCCCTACCACCATCCAAACCTAATCCTACAAGTTGGCCCAACCGTGAATCGAACCCTGCGACCTTCTGGTTTAAAGCGAACGGACATAACCATTACGCCACGGAGGCGAAGGCTTGGTTCTCCTATAGGGATTTTTTTGTTATTGGATATACAGGGTGTAAAAAAATTGGTGTAGGTCCGGTTAACTGAGAAAACTACTCATCTACTGAACGACTTTTTATCTACGACTTTGCTAAAATCGTAAAAAAAAATGTTTTACTCTTCATACAAATCGATCAGCTGATCGAACGATTTTGTGCATTTTAGTATGAAGGGTCCAATTTTTTTTTTGAGAATTTACTATGCGTTCCTTGGAGAAAGTTATTCAGTATGACGAGTAGAACCTCGGTTAACGGGACCTACACCAATTTTGTTACACCGTGTATAACCCTTCAATTTCACTTTATTCATTTTTTTTATTTGTTGTTCAAGCGGCAACAGAAAAACACACTGTAAAATTTAAACTATGTACTTATTACGGTTGATGAAATACGGCCTGCTGACAGAAAGACGGACAGCGGCGACTAAGTAGTAGGGTCTCGTTGGTCACCCTTTTTGGCACGGAACCCCAAAAAATACCAAAAGATGTGATAACGATGTAGTTATAGTTTTAAATACATTTGTACAGAATTCGATGTTTTCGACTACTGAAAATTACTATAAACTAGCTGTCCCGGCAAACTTCGTACCACCTTACACTACCCTACTCTACCTTACCCTACCCTATCCTACCCTACGCTACCCTACCCTACCCTACCCAACACTACACTACACTACCCTACATAAGAACCTTTTTCTGACAATAACGAACTCAATAAAAAAAGAATTAGCGAAATCGGTCCAGCCGTTCACGTGTGATGCGATGACCAAGGAAAATAGAGATTCATTTTTTTATATATAAGTAGATTAAAATAAGTGGCAAAGTAAAAATCACGTGTGCGGTAAAATCAATTTTGCGCACAGTAAACTGTCATGTAAAATACCAGTTTTTAAAGAAACTTGTTGAAAATTAAATTTATCTACTTTAAAAAGTAACACTCTGATAACAAATAGCTGTGCCCGCAACTTAGTACACGTGAAGGTTTTAAATTTTACCACGGGAAATCTTGAATTTTCCGGGATAAAAAGTATCTAATGTGTTAACCCGGGCTATAAGGAACCACCATACAAAATTTCATCAAAATCGGCTAAGTAGTTTTTGCGTAATGCGCGAACATACAGACAGACAGACGGAGACGAAAAATTCCAAAAGTTGTTTTTTTGGCCTCTAAATCGTTAGTAATGTCCACCACAGTAATTATTTTCCAAAAATATTACATGTAGGCTCCGTTACAGTTTTATTATATGTTATATTATACTAGCTTTTGCCCGCGGCTTCGCCCGCGTGGACATAGCTTTTATGACTCTTTTTGAGGGTGAGTGGTGCGCCAGCCGCAATCAGCTCGCAAGCGTGGACATGAGTTTTCTCCAGGTACCTCAGTAACTGTATCGGGCTATTTGGATTAGCAGTCTTTGTTACTTCCCACCCCCTCAACAAATTCTATACAAAAAATCACTTTAATCCGTTGCTTTGTTGTGACGCCACCGACGTGCGCGAGCGTAGAAAACAGTGGTCCCCAGATCCCTTTGAGAACTATGTCACGGTATACTTAATAGTAAATAATATCATTTTCCACCTCATCTCTGTGCTTAAAATCATTTTTTCGGTACGATTTTAAATAACTTAACGAACAAAGAGTATTGTTTTAGTTTCCTCAGAAACTGCATCGGACTATGATAATTTCCACAGATAAAAAGTATACTATTTCATTACCAGTGATACAGGCTACCTGCATGCCAAATTTCATCAAGATGTTGAAGTGTGAATATGTAACAAACAAACAAACACATTTTCACATTTATAATATGAAGTAAGGATTTCTAAATCTTTAATAACATATAGAGCGTCGGTGGCAGAACGGTTAGGGCCACCACCGCTTGTCCGGAAGGCCGTTGTTCGAATCCTGCCACTTACCAATATCTATACGAATATCGATTTCATACTGGTATGTACGTTTATCCGACGCTCTTACAGTGAGAAAAACATCGTGAGCTTATTTGTGAAGTCATTCAACCCGCAATGGGCCCGCGAGATCGTCTAAGACCTGATCGCCCTAACTCAGGGTAGGTCGAGCCCCTTGGTGGGAACGTATATAAACTGATATGATGAAATAACACATATACCTATATTATTAAAAACCTTATTCAAATCATTATATTATCAATCTAGTAATAAAATTTCCTAAAAATATTAATATGGGTCAAATCCTCGAGTCGTATCACCTCCAAAGGAGCCCATGACGCACTTCTCGTTGCTGCGCTGGATGGCAATAGACAACCTTAGCAGCAGGTAGGACCCGAAGCGGGCGTCATATCTCCTCTCTCGAAGGCGACGGCCAATCTCCTTTGTGAAGGAAAAGGCCTCTGAGGGTTCAGCAGCCGGTTGTCTCACAGACCAGCGGCACAAAGCAGTAATTTGCCTTCAAGACCGAGTACTTATTATGCTTCTTTCTCGCCGCAAATTGAGCAGCAGTACCGTACGGTGGTGCAGAAGTAAGTCAGAAAAAGTAGAGTCCCAAAGCAGGCACGTTCCTCTCTGCCATAGCACTTTAAACCTTCCGGCCTTTTGCCATCACATCGACTAAAGCCCAAGCTAAAGCCAAGAAGCTAAACTCGATTTATGTGTTTTTAATTTTTTTACACGATTGCAATCTATAAAAAAATCCCTATCTGTTCGTCTTTCAAACACATCGCTACGTGCCATAGTTCCAGAGAGTTGTGTAAAAAGTGTATGCTGAAAAATACATAAAAGAAATCCACTCAAAAGGATGAAATAATATTTTAATGTTTTAACACAACTTAATCGCGTTTTATTATACCTGCAGTGCCATCTATTGACAGTTTGCTGCTATGATTATAATGTGTGGTATGTGTAGCTTATATGTTGAAAAAGTACTCTATATTTATTACTGTAAGTATCGATAGATAATTTCCCACGGGACCTCTTTAGTTTTCCTGGATAATGAATACCCAAAAAAAAGAATGATAAAGAATACAATGATGTTCAAAACACCCCATCCCAATGTAATGGTTTCATATTGTTACGTTGAGCCATTCTAAAGATACAATTTTTTGAATTCCTGCAGGAACCCTTATTTTTTTTGGGGTTCACAATGTCCGAGTTTAGTTCGCGATAAGGGTATCAACGTGAAAAATTTGATTGTAATAGGTCAAGCCACATTTGCGAGGTGAGCCATTCTATAAATGAATACTTTTGATTTTCCCACGGGATCTCTTGAATTTTCCGGGATAAAAAGTATCCTATATGTTAACCCGGGCTATAAGGAACCACCATACAAAATTTCATCAAAATCGGCCTGGTAGTTTTTGTGTGATGCGCGAACATACAGACAGACAGACAGACAGACAGACAAAAATTCCAAAAGTTGTTGTTTTGGCCTCTGTATCGTTAGTAATGTCCACCACAGTTATTATTTTCCAAAAATATTTCATGTACAGACACGGCCCCGTTACAGTTTTATTATATTAATATTTCATGTACAGACACGGCCCCGTTACAGTTTTATTATATTATAGATTAGGTTATAGGTACCTAGGTGTTCGTTGCTATTAAAATGTGTGAATCTGATGTAGCTAAACTACGATGCCATTATAACTATTACACGTAATTAACATTTTAATAACTAGACGGTAGCGTGCGTCATGTAAGGAAAATTCTTGTTCGTTTAACGGTACAAAAACGCGCAGCTGCAATAGACTGCACTCATAAAGAAACGAAAAAGCCCACTACCAATACCAGTATCTAACTGAATTTCATACTTGTATAAACGTTAAAATTTTATTTAGATCTTTGTACAGCTCGCGCCAAACATTATTACTGATCTGAACTGTAACGCGAGTGCTTACTGCGCCGGTATAACCTACTAACACCCAAAGTTCACTACTGCGACACGTCTTGCGACCAACTTCAGAGCTGTAATCAATTACTTCCGCATTATGTAATCCCGCTTCTATCTTCGGCATCATCGTCACTTACTATCATCTGATGATGCCAATGGCTAACCAATTATGAATTGAAAAAAAGAGCACAATTGGTAAACCCTTGGCATTTGGAGGTCTTGGTCCTGCCACGTACCAATTTGTTTTCGAGTTTCGATCTCATACGTACGTTTATCCGACACTCTTACACCGAAGGAAAACATCGTGAGGAAACCTGCACACATCTGCGAAGAAACTCGAAGGTTGTGTGCCAAGTTGACCAACCCGCACTGGGTCCGCGTGATCGACTAAGGCCCGATCACCATAATTCAGGGTAGGCTCAAGCCCCTCGGTGGGGACGTATATATGAGCTGATGTGATGATGATGATGGCATTATCTCACCTGATGATAAGTGACAATGATGCCGAAGGGGGAAGCGGGCTTACCAAGATTTCCCAACGCAATGGGAAACTGGCTATCTTAACTTCAAGCCGGAACATATCAATGCTGTTAACATTGATGGTTGGTAGCAAGAATTAGATGATAGGGTGGGTAGCTAGCCAGGCGGCCGTAGAAAATTTCTTTCACCAAGCAAACCGAGTCTTACAAAGTAAGACTCCACCAGGCATCGAACCCGCGACCTCCTGATGAGAAGCTAATGGACTAACCATTACGCCACAGAGGCGTTTAATTTTTTTAATAATACTTCTTTTATTTACGTATATAGATAACATCTTTGCGTTCATAATGGCTATATTAGTTTCTGAATATGGGATAAACCTACTCTTTCTTAGACAAACCCTCCAGGAATCTCTGCATTTGATCGAAGACAGTTTAAGGTGGCGTAAAAAGTATCATCCGATTTCTTTTTGTTGTAATTTCGAAAATAATCAAAAATATGATAATTTTTTTACGGCATACGTTTATTTGATGCAATAAATTTCATTTTATCATGTTTCGAAAATGATATGTGATAGATGTTGATGCAAATTTTGGCTCTTTTTATTACACGTTCGTCAAGATTTCAGGAGTTAGATAGTCGATTTCTTGACGAATGTTGGACTTGAGGGCCTGGAGATTCTTCTGCTTGTTAACGTAGACCAGCCCCTGTAAGTGACTCAAAAGAAATAAGTCTAGAACCGTCAGATCGGGTGATCTCGCTGTTTAACGCAAATCCCCAAATCGAAAAATGAAACGGCCTGGAAAAGTATTCCTCAAAATCTCCATGGTATCGCGCGTTGTGTTGTGTGTGCAGTGGCACCATCTTTTTTTTTATTACTAAAATTTTGAGTGCGTTTGACTATATCTCTTGCTGGAATCACATGTCCTCAAACTCCAATTCATCCAGTTTCGGTATGAAAAATTCGTCCAATGTCGATAGCTCTATACTATCCCTCACAGTTTGGATGTTTTCAGATGTTTGGCTTGTTCGAGGCCGTCCAGGTGATTGCCGATCTCGGGTTGACCAAGTCTCCTAAAGTCGAGGCGCCAGGCGTCGAAATGTTTGAGCAGTGGGCGCCACACGGTTCGGTTACTCGTATTTTTGTTCGGAAATATGCGTTGACTTAAAATCACTGACGAATTATTCCGCAAAAACATTGAAACAATTATACCGCGTTCTGGTAGCGTATTACCTCTCAAATGCGTGTTGAACTAAAACCTTGTTGAGCGAAATGCGTGTTGGACTAATACCTTGTTGGACGAAATGCGTGTTGGACTAAAACCATGTTAGGCGAAATGCGTACTAAACGAAATAAGACTTGATGACTCTTTGGACGAACTGCGTATTAGATCAACGGCTAACAAATCCTCTCCAGTAATATAGAAGTATTGAACACAATAAATTTCGTGAATCTCGTGTGTCAAATGTAAATAAAAATAATAATATTAACCGCCTAACGAAATAGTTTAAGCGTCTTGTTAGGTATAGATAGGTATGAATAGGTTGATACTTTTTGCGCCACCTTTATTTAAGGGTTAAATTTTTACAAAAATCAGTTGGATTATTTCACTTAAATTTTCATTCAAAACACTTTATTGCACAACTTGAGGGAAAAACAGATACAATGATTGGGGAAGTTGTACATGTAGGCAGTCATAGCGCTAATAAGCGATCTCTTCCAGACAACCTTTTGGTGCAGGAAACATGAAAAATCATTAGTAGTGGGCAAAAAATATATTTATTCAAAATAGATGCAAATTACACTCTTTCTGATAGTTATAAAATAATAATAACAATGTCATTTGTGATTAATCAAGAAATAAACAATAATTAGTTAATAACGTCAAAATTCTATTCTTGATTAACCATATTTTGTCATTAGAACATGAAAACAATATGATACGAAAAGTTATACATAAAAATTAATTTGAATAATTGCCTTTAACAAGAGTAGGCCAGTTCACAGGGACAGCACCCGGTCACGAGTATAACGCGAGAGTCAGCCTTCGCTCCCAACCATATTAGAGGGAAAGGAACGACCCGGCTCCCGATGCGCCATCATCCGCAATATGCATTCTTATACTACGTCGTCCACATAAATGTATCCTGCCTATGAAGAATTTTCTAATGATTTCCTTATTTGGACCCGCCGATGTCGTGTTATTGATTTAATCATTACTTTTATGCCTAGATACTTTAGCTTTGTTAGTGTAGTGTAGTTACATGAACAGTAACAAGCAAGTGATTCCGGTAATGTACTGTAAACTAACAGTGGCGTCGTATATGTCTGTGATACGGCTGTCACTTGTTGTAATAAAAGAAAGGAGCGAATACAGAAATTTTCACTATTATGAATTATGGTAGGTATAATAAAAAACCGGCCAAGTGCGAGTCGGACTAGCACTCCAAGGGTTTCTTTAACCTGTCAAGCCCGCTGGAACGTATACGTTCCAGTAGAGAACGCACGACTTTGTACTCAATTCGTGAATAAATACGATAAATAATTGTGTGTCTCTTTGTTGTAGTCCGGTACTAGACTGGTTAAAAACACACCTCTCCACACAACTACAAAGTATAATGACAATGATACCTATTCAAATCACAAACAAAAGACATGAACGCAAGCTGCTTTTTTTGTCATTCAGTTCGGACTCCTTAGCGCGAGTATGACTCACACTTTAACGGTTTTTATTATTTGTTGTTTTACTTCAGTGTCAGTACTATAATCACACCAAGTTTCACGTTTGTATGTATTACCGTTTTTACGATAGAGCTATATAAAAAATATTTTAAAGACTTATATAAAAAAAACGTTTTTAGTATGGAGACCCTTCTTATTTTTTAACTTATTTACAGAAATACACATTCTGTGAAAATTTAAACTGTCTACCTATCACGGTTCATGAAATACAGCCCGCTGTCGGACGGACAGACGGATAGACAGCGGAGGCTTAGTAATAGGGTCCCGTTGGTCCCCTCGTTGGTTGTACGGAACCCTAAAAATGTAAAGTTTCGATTATAAATTATCTTAATGTATTTCCTAGTAAAAAATATATATTCATATAGTTTATTGTACACAGGATACATAAAATACAGATTTTAAATAGTAAGGTGACACAATGGTACACATGTACGAGTATATAAGGGATAGTGCACAAAAAGGATAAGAAAGCATCTGTAACTGAGCTTGGCTTATTCAAACCTGTATATCACTATACAGTGCACTTCCAGGAGAACATGAGAAATAAATAACAGCCGCGGCACTACTGTTTTGAAAACAAAATACATTTATCCAATAAATAAAATCCAGGTGAATCGTTATCATCATCATCATCATATCAGCTCATATTGTCCCCACCGAAAGGCTCGAGCCTACCCTGAATCAGGGCGATCAGGCCTTAGTCGACCACGCGGGCCCAGTGCGGGTTGGTCGACTTCACACACAACCTTCGAGTTTCTTCGCAGGCGTGTGCAGGTTTCCTAACGATGTTTTCCTTCACCGTTAAAGCAATAGGTAAGTATATATATGTCGAAGGGTTAGTTAGGTTATGGATGGCCTCGTGGTTCACGTCCTTAACCATTTCGGTCATAGGCGTCGAAATAACAACGCAGCTATATCACAGAGGTCCTTCTTCATTAATCTTGATCATTCGGTAAACTAAATTGTACAGGATGCCTTGGATAACAATGGATGCAAACGCGGTGATCACAGCGATGGCGTGACACGTTTGTTTTGCTCACAGATCACCACTACTTGTGTTCTGCTCGACGCTCCGTCAAAAAGTGTCTGCTCCGAGACTGACGTCCAGCTAATGTGGCTTCTCCACAGATCTAATAAATTCTCAACTCAGTGTGGTAGCACAAACAGCCTTCCGTTAATACATCATCTTTGCTACCACAAACGATCGTCTCACGAGTACAAGCGATCGTCACGCCACCACCGGTTTCACCCAGGTACTAATACCTGACGTTTGATCCAAACAAAGTGTAACTATGTAAACTTATCTCGAGCTGGTATTGGTCGCGTTTTCAATGACACTCCGACACGGCCATCCTGCGAGTCACACGTCCTCGGGTGACTAACCTGAAAAAGAAAAGGGTAGCCAGTAGATTCCATTTCGTTCGGCCAATCCTGACCTTCATTAGGAAGGTCCACAGCTCAAGGAATAAAAGCAACGCTAATAATGTGAAGCTTTAATTCAAGACTACAATCATGGTGACAACACATTTTAACAGCCTCAAAAAACCAAAATAATTTCACTCTCGTAAACTAAATAAACCTCAGCATTAGCATCGTAACTCAAACAATCTCAAATCAGTTTAGGTCTCCAAGGTAAATCACAGCTGCAAGGCTTGAAACCTTACAACCATTTACAACTTTTAGGGGCACATAGAACGGAACATAATCATCATCGCAAATCACAAGCGACGGAACACCAGAACTGAACATCACCACATCCAGGTGGCGGGACACCACAAAGAATCATCATCACTAACGCCAAGCGACGGAATACCTATCAGTCATCATCACCAGTCCAGGTGACGGAACACCATCACCACCAATCTAGGCAGTGGAACACCATCATCACCAATCTAGGCAATGGAACACCATCATCACCAATCTAGGCAATGGAACACCATCATCACCAATCTAGGCAATGGAACACCATCGTCACCAATACAGGCGACGGAATACCATCATCACCAATCTAGGCAATGGAACACCATCATCACCAATACAGGCGACGGAATACCATCATCACCAATCTAGGCAATGGAACACCATCATCACCAATACAGGCGACGGAATACCATCATCGCCAGTACAGGCGACGGAATACCATCAACAGTTTTAGCCGGTAAACGGGATACTTCTTTTTTACAAAAACACGAATGTACCTGCTACACATCATGACAGAACGAGTCTGACAAAACAAGCAGCAGCCAATTCATGCAAACATATAGCGCCATTCAGCACTCTTCATTTACCGCTGAAACATGTTGGAATACTTCAGTACTACACACAAAAATAAACGATAAAGAAAAAATTACAACTGTACACAATTGATTGAGTTACGATCTGTCAATACAATTAACATTGAAAGGTAGACGCCTCTGCACCAGATTCATCGTCAACATCCGGAGGCAAATAACCTTCGGACATACTACGTAAACGGTCATGGGCATACTTGTAACTTCGTCTCAAATTCAAAGCTTGTAATTTGTATCTGTCACCTTCTAAGACCTCTACGACCCTGAACGGCCCTCGGTATTTGGGATCTAACTTGGTTTGGTTACGCTCCTTATTTTGTATCACCACAACAGTCACCCATCTTGGCAACTCTGGGCCACCTCCATCCGGTGCCCAAACAAACAACAGTCACCCAACCTGGCGACTCTCAGACACCTCCATCCGGTGCCCGCCCAAACACACAGTCACTCGACCTGGCGACTCTCAGACAACCTCTCAGGTGTCCGCCCAAAAACACAGTCACCCTACCTGGCGACTCTTGGACCACCTCCCTCCGGTGTCCAACCACACTATCGCTTCCATGCGGCGATCTCAAACATCACCTCTTTCTGGTCATTGCCAACATCACCTCCCCGGTGATACGCCTGCGAGCCAAACGCACGCCACACACAGTTGTGGCCACACAGCAACGAGAAAATCAACTCGGTGTTTTACGCCTACGTCTACGAATGGCTGAGGCTATTGGCATCCAGTTGCGAAAAATTGTTTACGTCTAAGGTTCAAAATACAAACTAGTGAACGTTAAAATCACGGTCAAGTACAAAAGTCCTTAATCTGCACTAGTAGATGGTCGAGGTTCAGTCTCTCCATCATCAATTCTGTCCAAGTCAATAATACTGTCACTATCGGGCATTTAACGTAGTCTGTCCTCAATAACTGACGGTATTTGATATCTAAAGTGGTAGGTAACGCTTCTCCATTTGTAACAACACAAAGTTAGGTAACTTGTGAAACTAAGCTTTTGTCTAGAAATCAGCCAGTGGCGCTGCCTCAGAGCAATACACCACCCCATCTCTTCCCAAGGGTTTCACAAGAAGTGACTAAGGGACTAAAAATTTGAGGACAAGCAACATCATCCTTCACGCTCATACTGTACCGCCAAACAGCCCGCCAAGCGTAGCGTTTTTTTTTGTTTTTTTTTTTTTTACAATTGGTGAAACCGCTCCAACATGGGGGAGGCCCATGTCTATTATCACATCAGCAGCAAGCTGATTAACAACTCCTGTAATAGGATGCGTTACTCTCCGTATTATCACTAGTATGTTGTCGTGCTTCACTTAGATAAAATTACAGCCTGTGTGTGTAATCGACAAACATGACATTTAAAGGTTAGGCTACTTTACTCGTACCTAGAAGCAACTCCAGGAGGCTGTACTTCGTAACTCGGTTAACCCAACAGTTTGGTTGCTGCCAAATGATCATCATGGAAGGACTTGTAACATTGAAATCTCATTACTATACTCGAAGGAAGTGAGCATATTTTAAAGGACACTTAACTAAGAGTACCAACGTTTAAACGTGCTAAGATTCACCTGACCGTTGCCACGCGCCTAAAGCGTTTATGAACGTAAGTTCAAATACAAGGGGGCATTACGTAGATAGAATGACACGTGGACGTATTTGAACAGAGGTTACAAAATCAGTCATTTCGATTTAATAGGTAAAGAATGCACCTGATGTAACCACTAGCTATGCCTGACGTGGTTAAATAGTGACCACCTATGAAGTCAATCGATGTTCCAAGCTATCAGAGGAAGCAATTTCCGTTCAGGCATGTTGTTATCATTTTTTTTTCACGGTTATCAACACTTGCGTTCTATGCTATCCTTTTTCTTTACCAGCATGATAAGGCCGTCAAAAAGGGAAAGCTTCGGGGCTTATGACATTCGCAGCCTCCAGCCCATGAATCCTGTATCATCATCACATCAGCCGTAAGACGTCCATCACTGCACTCCGCATACTACCCTGTTATTATTCTTTTTTTTTTACAATTGGTAAACAAAATATTTTATTGGGGTCCCCGAAACTCATCTACCTACATAGGGTCTATACGATAGCGGGGCATTAAGGATGCCCTCGACAAATTCATCACGAAAGCTATTAAAAATAGGCAACAACTTTGGCCTATGATCAATGAGAATATCAGTCCCAATACTACGAAAGCTAATAAAGGTTTTTTTTTACTCCATGTAAAAATGTCAGTCTCAATATTATAAAAGCTTAAAGGGGTTTCAATACTTTCAATCTTGGTTTAGGTTTGTATAACCGAAACTAGTTAACTAAATGAATCATCATATTTACAATGAGTCCTCTTTTTAAATCTTCCGTTCAATCACGACGTTGTGTCACAAGTAAAAATCCGAAAGCATGTGAAAGAGTACTTTCCATAAGGCATCATTTTAGCTGCTAATGCAATCACTACTAGAAGGGTAAGGGACTAACTACTCTATTCGCATCCTTACCGACAGTCAAGCTGTTTTGTTATTGACAGACTCGTTTAAGAATACCGTCAATCCTAGATTTAAAATATCTGAATCGATCATAATATCGTTCGTACTCGTCTGGCATAACAAGATATGACCATTCTGAACAATGCCCGTCAATATTACCCTCACTCGATATTTGTTCTGTACAGTAAACTTAAGAGTTGCCTACAAAAGTCAATAGTGCGTTAGTATTGAACACACTCCCGAAAGTCTATACACGAAACTTTCTTAAACGAGAGAACAGTAGGCACCACTACAGATTAGGTAATAGTACTACGCACGTACTACTACCACCATCAAAACAAAAGGGGTACGACTCACCGGATTTTCGTAACACCGCGTACATCACGCACTTCGCAGAAGCCGCACGCGCCGCTCGCGTGCATCTCCGCTGCTGCCAGCACAGCCCACGCTGTCACCTCATTCCAATGGTCGTTCCGTAAGGGAGATATCGACAGTTGAGCGCCGTGCACGTGGATTAGCTTCCGGTATATTCCGGTTGAATGCTGGCAATATGATTGCAGCAGATGTAGTCGATGGTGCTTGCATAACCTCAATCAATCGCAGCATGTTCTGGTTCTGTAGCACGAAGAATTGTTGCCAGTGGTTTTTATTTCGCTGCTCCATCATCAATTTTCACATTTTCCCGTCGTTGTCCACTTGTTGCGAGCGCAGGGAACTATCCAACTTTTGATGTCGAAGGGTTAGTTAGGTTATGGATGGCCTCGTGGTTCACGTCCTTAACCATTTCGGTCATAGGCGTCGAAATAACAACGCAGCTATATCACAGAGGTCCTTCTTCATTAATCTTGATCATTCGGTAAACTAAATTGTACAGGATGCCTTGGATAACAATGGATGCAAACGCGGTGATCACAGCGATGGCGTGACACGTTCGTTTTGCTCACAGATCACCACTACTTGTGTTCTGCTCGACGCTCCGTCAAAAAGTGTCTGCTCCGAGACTGACGTCCAGCTAATGTGGCTTCTCCACAGATCTAATAAATTCTCAACTCAGTGTGGCAGCACAAACAGCCTTCCGTTAATACATCATCTTTGCTACCACAAACGATCGTCTCACGAGTACAAGCGATCGTCACGCCACCACCGGTTTCACCCAGGTACTAATACCTGACGTTTGATCCAAACAAAGTGTAACTATGTAAACTTATCTCGAGCTGGTATTGGTCGCGTTTTCAATGACACTCCGACATATATATACGTAAGTTTTGAAAAACTCATTGGTACATTGGCCGTCCAGATTTGAACCCCGGTATCTCTGATTAGAAGGACCGAGTCGTTACCGGTTGAGCCACCGGTGCTTTTTATCGTAATACTAGCTGTCCCGGCGAACTACGTTCCGCCTTACACTGCCCTACTCTACCCTATACTTCCCTACACTACACTACCTTACCCCTACACTACACTACCCTACCCTACGCTTCACTACACTACACTACCCTACACTACACTAAACTACCCTTCCCTACCCTACCCTACCGCCTTACACTGCCCTACCCTACCCTATACTTCCCTACACTACACTACCTTACCCCTACACTACACTACCCTACCCTACGCTTCACTACACTACACTACCCTACACTACACTAAACTACCCTACCCTACCCTTCCCTACCCTACCCTACCCTACACTACACTACCCTACCCTACACTATACTACACTACACCACACTAAACTACCCTACCCTACCCTACCCTACATATGAACCTTCTCCTGACAATAACGAACTCGACAAAAAAAGAATTAACGAAATCGATCCAGCAGTTCTTGAGTTATAAAATTACAACGAAAAGTGTCATTGATTTTTACATATTTAGATTTAACTTTTATCGTAATTTCACTACATCTTTCTTGTCACGAGGAACAAAATACTTGGAAAGATTTTAAACTACTTAGGCAGACCACAAGCATATCAGCACTGTCACAATGGTCAATCGTGACATCAAGATGGATAGGTACAGTAATTCACATCACACACCCATCAGTCAAACCACATACTTTCCCTGTCATCGTTTCACGTCACCGCAAAGCAATAAATAACACTAGAAAATTCAAATATGCAAAATTTATTAACACAAGGTCTTTAAACAAAACAGGCTCTTAAATGATACCTACTACACAAAATAATTTTCGAAAAACCTAAAAACTTCTAGGTACAAGTTTTTAATAATGCATTGTCACGCGATATACACATGCTTGATAAATTTCAGCTCAATCGGAAACCGGGAAGTGGGTCAAAATTAACTTTTTTTTTATTTTTATTCACCATTGGTAAACCCTTGACAACATCTCACCTGGTGGTAAGTGACGATGTTGCCGAAGATGGAAGCGGGCTTACCAAGATTCCCCAACGCAATGGGGAACTTGCAAGATTTCACCTGAACAAACATACATACATTGCAAGTTAAATAAAAGCTTTTAATAAACAAATGTACTTACCGATTGCTTTAACGGTGAAGGAAAAACATCGTGAAGAAACCTGCACACGCCTGCGAAGAAACTCGAAGGTTGTGTGTGAAGTCGACCAACCCGCACTGGGCCCGCGTGGTCGACTAAGGCCTAATCGCCCTGATTCAGGGTAGGCTCGAGCCCCTCGGTGGGGACGTATATAAGCTGTAATGATGAAACAAATGTTCAGGTTGACTGGCCCCAAATAAGGATTTCCTGTAATATGGGAATCTAGTCCAGTAGACGATTGGCCCTAAGGGCGGTTGCATAGTGCTTACACAGAGGGTGTGAATCCTTACTAATATTATAAATCTGAAAATGTGTTTGTTTGTTACTTTTTCAAGCTTCACCAAATTGACCAATCTTGATAAAATTTGGCATGAAGGTAGCCTGTGTTACTGGGAAGGACATAGACTACTTTTTATCCCGTAAAAATGGCATACCCCGATGCAGTTCCTGAGGGAATTGAAAAAATACTCTTTTTTTTGGTTAATTTCTTTAACATCGCAACGGAACAATGGATTGTTGTGATTTTGTGCACAGAGATGGAACTCACCTTCAGACAGTTATAAAAACGATGTCCACGCGGGTGAAGCCGCGGGCAAAAGCTAGTATACTATAAGTCCTGACGTCTATGAAGTAAGCTGGAACAGGAAGAACACAAAGAAGATCCCATTTTCTGTTTTTTTTCGGTAACATCTCGAAACCGGTGCGTCTTCGTGAGGAAAAAAAATATCTATAAACCAACGAAAGCCTATAAAGTTTTACAGGGTGACTGGTAAGTAGTGCAAATCCTTTTAAGGGGATAAACTGCATCTAATTTGCTACAGAAAAGGTCATACAAACTGGGGGTCGGAAATCAATGGTTGTCGAGTTAAAGCCCATTTCATTTTTAAATTTTGTATGAAAAACGCATTTGTTCAAATATTTTGTGATTTTACAAAATAAAAGTTATAATACGGTTAAAACTTTCTCATTTTATTAGCATTCCAAAATTGTGAAAGAGTTAAAAAATACAAATTGATTGCAACAAAAAAGAATGATTGTTGTCAAAAGCGATTCGGTCACTTACGGCCACTTCCTCTAATGGCCACTATCCAAATTCCTAGTTCGCCCACATCCTTGAACGACCACTTCTTTTTTTGTACATTTCCTTGAACGACCACTTCTTTTATTGTATTTTTATTATAACATTATATTTTTTTTAAGATAAAATTTAGTAAAAAAAACTGTAAATGAGCGAGCGAAGCGAGCGATATTAGGTTCGGTCAGGTTTGATTGATTATACAGTCAAAGAGCCTCGCGAAGCGAGACTCCTCCCCCCATGGGTAGCAGAAAAGGCGAGTTAAAAAGGATCCGGTCACTTTAAAAGGTGACGAGTTAGGAAAGTGACAATTTAGAAAAAAGACAAGTTTAAGAAAATGCCGAAGTCGAACTGAAAGCACGTGGCCTTTCTAGTGTTATGGTCGTTCGAGCGACATGGACGTTCAGGGATGTGGGCATGCCAGGTATGTGGCCGTTCGAGGAAAGTGGCCCTAAGTGACCGGATCCGTCAAAAGGGTGCATTAAATCCCATACAAATTTTCAATAAACATTATTTTCATGCTTTTTTAAATTTCATAATTTATCATGTTTTTCGCATAAACAAACATCTATGACCCTCTAGCATCATGACTAACTTTTATTCACAAGTTCATCCAACAAATTCTAACTTCTTCTTCTTTTCGAATCGATGGTTTGATTGAATATTGACACTTGTTATTTTATATCTTATTGGCCCGAACTTTTTGGATAATTAGTATGGGATTTTAGGCCCCCTTTTGACAACAATCATTGTTTTTTGTTACAATTAATTTTGTACATTTTTTTAATTTGTTCGAAAGCGTAATGAGGTAGGTTTCACCGTATTTTGCATGCCAACTGTATTATAACTTTTTGTTAAAAAATCACAAAACATTTGAACAAAATATTTTTTCATACAAAATTAAAAAGTTAAATAGGCTTTAACTCGAAAACCGTTGATTTCCGACCCCCAGTTAGTATGACTTTTTCTGTTGCAAATTAGATGTATTTTATCCCCTTAAAAGAATTTGCACTACTTACCAGTCACCCTGTATACATCATATCAGCTCAGCCGAGAGGCTCGAGCCTACCCTGAATTAGGGCGATCGGGCCTTAGTCGACCACGAGGGCCCAGTGCGGGTGTTGGTCGACTTCACACACAACCTTCGAGTTTCTTCGCAGGCGTGTGCAGGTTTCCTCACGATGTTTTTTTTCACCGTCAGAGCGTCGGGCAAACGTACATATGAAATCTAAATTCGAAAAGATTTTGGTACGTAGCAAGATTCGTACCACGACCTCCCAGACAGGAGGTAGCGTCCCTTGCTGACGCTCTATCTATACAACTTTCATTCAACAATTACCAAGATAATTGATTGTTTATTATCTTCGTGTCTTAAATAAATAAATAATAAATAAATAAGCTTTATTTCGGAAAAATAATATCCATAGTATATTAGGGTATTAGTAACAATGTTGACATATTATCTATGTTAGTTCACACAGGCTACCTGCATACCAAATTTAATTAACATTGGTCAATGTGTTAAAGCGTGAAAAGGTATTTTTGATGTGTAACATCTTTGCTCTCGCTTTCCTGCAATTTGTGGGAGTGATTTCGTGAAATGGGACGGAAATGTGTAACAGGAAATGCGAACGTTTTTGAATTCTCGAAAACTAAGGTTGTCATAGCCATGCCGCCTAGTGTGATGGCAAAGGCAAAGATGACATACTACTATTCGAAGGGTCGGCCCGTGAATGTACGACCCGATAATTAATTAATTTCATAAGTATTTTGTCACATGTTACATTGTACTGTAGGTCTCGTTTTTTTTTTCGAATGGACTAGCTTGTTGTTTGCCGTGGGGGCGTTTAGAACTTCACCGGACAGGGGGACGAATGCAGAGGGCACTCAACCTGTGTATAAGGCAAAAAGATACAACTGCCTAAGGGCGGAAAGGTAACAAAAACAAACAAACACATATTCACATTTCTTATATTAAGGGCCGCCAGGAGGCTCGAGTTTCCATACAAACGTAGTTCTGCTTTAATACAAACACTACATGCCAGATTGAACTCAAACTTTGCAAATATATTGAGGAGACACATATCGATGTTTGTAATTAGTTTTCGAAGTACTAATATAAAACGGAAAAAAAGGAGCAGTTTCAAACTTTCAGTAAAAAACTAAATTAAGCCTTCGTTTAGTTACATTAAAATTTACTACGATGAAAACTAATTACAAACATCGATATGTGTCTACTCAATATATTTACAAAGTTTGGATACAATCCAGCATGTAGTTTTTGTATTAAAGCGGAACTACGTTTGTATGAAAACTCGAGCCTCCTGGAGACTCCATAGCTCATTCTTAACCGCCTCCGTAGCTGAGGCAAAGTTCACTGACTTTACACAGGAGGTCGCGGGTTCGATCCCCGGCGGGGTCAATTGTAAGACTCGGTTTGGTTGGTGGTAGGGCATTTTCTAAGCCCGACTGGCTAGCTACCACCATCTTATCTAAGTCTTGCCGCCAAATATCAATGTTGATATCATTGGTGTGTTCCGGCATGAAGATAAGATAGCCAGTTCCCCATTGCGTTGGGGAATCTTGGTAAGCCCGCTTCCATCTTCGGCAACATCGTCACTTACCACCAGGTGAGATGTTGTCAAGGGTTTACCAATTGTGAATAAAAAAATAATAAAAAAAAAAGACTTTAAGTAAGGATTTGATATACACAGGGTTGCTATTTAATTTTATCAATTTACTTACTTTAGAGTATGTTTACCTCACGAGGGCGCGAGATTCACTTGCAAGGGTTCTGGCAGAATAACAGCGTCGTAGGTTGCCTAGATAACACTAGGTCTCGCCCGCGGCAGTATGCTGAGCCGGTACCCAATCCAGCACAGGTTTTTTTTGACGTGATAACGTCTTATAAATTGATGACACGGGCTGCATGCACGAAAAAGTGTGACGTCATTATCCCGTTACGTGACGGCATTGTCCCGTAACGCCAGTACGCTGAGCCAAACGTGCAAGCGAGAGTTGTACTTGCTTAGGGCTTGGGGCTTGGGGCTTGGGGCCTATTAATGTCAAGGTCAAGGTCAAGTTAAGATAAAAGGATTAAAAGTACTAGGCTTCCAGGATCTTACAAGAGGTGTTCCAATTCGATCCATTCTTTGTGAGGAAATGCCAAAGAGTTAACTCACCCGATTATGAGCGGTATCTTACATGAAGAAATTTTACTTCAGTCGTGTGAACTAAGCACACACGCGTTCGGCTTGTGACACGTTATCACGTAAAATTATCGCCCGTAAACCGACTTTACAAACAACATCGTATTTTTTTAAAGTGAAACTTTTATTACATCGTCTCAAATTTTTTCGCCTGTCTGTCGCGTGACGATCGGTATGATCGTTTCGTCCTCGGTACCGTAGCTCCAAGACGAGAGCTCAGCCATGATCGTTTCGTGCTCTGTAAATGTCTATAATGTGAAAAAAAGTTTCACTTTTACCGTGGTTTCATAAAACCACACACTACTTTTTTTCATCTTCGTTACATTGATATATTTAGTTTAATTTAATATTTTTGGAAAATAACAACTTAATATTCTGTATGTGTCTGGAATAAATCTTTTTCTTTTTTTCTTCTTTCTAATAATTATCTAGTGTCGTCAATATACCGCGTCAAATGAGCCCGTAGCGGTGACGAAGACATTAAATTTTAATGATGCATGAGAGAAAAGAAAGTTTTCATTGGGGACCACTCACCTGTCAGCTGGAGTGACCGCGTTGGACCGCAACCGCTTAACTAATTAGCCATGCAATACAAATCATTACTAATATTATAAATGCGAAAATGTGTTTGTTTGTTACCTTTTCACGCTTCAACAACTTGACCAATCTTGATGAAATTTAGTATGCAGGTAGGCTGTGTCACGGGGAAGGACTGTTACCTGAGACTGTAATCTGAATCATGACATCACATGTAATAGACAATAAGATTTTTTTTACTATTTAAAAGTGTGTTAAAATAATTTATTTTGATTTGAAGGACATAAGTTACTTTTTATCACGTGAAAGTAGCATTAATCCGATGCAGTTCCTTTTTTAAATAGTCTTTTTTGGTTCATTACTTTGACATCGCAACGTAACAATGGATTGTTGTTGTTTTTTGCACAGAGATGGTTAAGGGAGTTGGATATGAGATAGACTGTTATAATCAGAATAGCCCGATCGCGCCCCATTCACCCTCGAAGACGGTCATAAAAACGATGCCAACGCGGGCGAAGCTGCGGGCAAAATCTAGTCTTAAATATTACATAAATCATGCAAGAATTGCGACTCCAGTTGTGAGTATGCAATAACAATCATGAGAATAAAAATAGAAGGGGACGGCAACGTAGCGGTTTTTTTTAACTCTGAAATGTTTTTCTAATAGTATGGGGAAATAATTTTCGAAAAACCTAAAAACTTAAAGGTACCTACACGCTTTTAATATTGCATTGTCACGCGATATAACTATGCAAGCAAAATTTCAGCTCAATCGGAAACCGGAAAGTGTAATTAAGAGCTTGGAAAAACCGGCCAAGTGCCAGTCGGACTCGTGCAAAGTAGGGTATCGTAGAGTTTTCAAAAATTATGTATATTTTAAAAAAAACAAAATTATATTTCCAGTTGGTAACAGAACTTTTCGTATGGAAAATCTATTAACTTTTTAGAAATCCAACTGCAGATCTTAAGTTAGTCGACTATTGCTCCAAAACTAGGAAAGCCTTCTTAGCCGTGACAGCAGTTTTCCTTTTAAATTGATTACCATGTCATCATCATCATATCATCCGAAGGACGTCCACTGCTGGATTTGACCTCCCCAAGGATTTCCACGACGACCGGTTCTGCGCTACCCGCATCCAGCGGCTTCCCGAGATCTTCACCAGGTCGTCGGTGATTACCATGTCCTATTTTTTTTTAAATAGTGATTTTTGAAATAGCGATTTAGCTGGCAGAAGGAAGGGGAGGGGACACTTGACTGTAAAAAATATTAACACTTTAAACTTTTATCCCTACTAATATAATATTATAAATGTGAAAGTAACTCTGTCTGTCTGTTACGCTTTCCCGCAAAAACTACTGAACGGATTTGGCTGAAATTTGGTAGGTAGACAGATTAGGACCTGGATTCAGACATAGGCTACTTTTTACCACGCTTGCGAGCCGCTTGCGGCTCGCGCACTGCGCACCCTCGAAAAGTCATAGAAACGTTGTCCACGCGGGTGAAACCGCGGGAAACAGCTAGTAGCTTAATATTTCGCAAACAAATTCCTGAATCGATAAATGGCTGTTACACACCCGCAATATTTTTGAAAGACCTATTAAACGACACCTCACACCATGGGCAAAGTATATATAGGGTGACCTTAAATTAGTTCTTGATAGCAAAGGATATGAATGTACTCGTGATTACAAACAACTTTCCCAAAGAAACTATATGTCGAATCAGAAAAAAATTTTAGGTCCTCGGTACATAACAAATTATCAAATCGACAAAAATGTATGAAGGACCAAATTTTTTTTTCATATTTGACATATAGTTTCTTTGGGAAAGTTGTTTATAATCACGAGTATATTCATATCCTTTGCTATCAAGAACTAATTAAAAGTCACCCTATATATTAGTACTAACATACAGTATGGACACTCCCTGCCACTCTCTAGATTAGGACCTCACCCCCTCATCATCTATATTGATACAGATTGGTTATAGTTTGGTTCTTGAACTTCACTTTTAGGGTAGGTGCCCTCAAAAATTTATTTCAAGATTTTATTTACCACTGACGGTGTATACCTATGCCAAATTCTATTTTTCTAGTACTAAGAATCTCTGAGTTAAACCCGCGGACTGACGGACAGACAGACGGACATGGCGAAACTATAAGGGTTCCTCGTTGACTACAGAACCCTACAGGGGTTTATTTAAGTTTATTTACGAGTCGGTGGCGTAATGGCTAGGGCCGCCGCCTCCTGTCCGAGAGGTCGTGGCTCGAACCTGCCACGTACCAATATGATTTCGAATTTAGATTTCATATGTACGTTTATCCGACGCTCTTACGGTGAAGGAAAACATCGTAAGGAAAACCTGCACATGCCTGCGAAAAAACTCGCAGGTTGTGTGTGAAGTCAACCAACCCGCACTGGGCCAGCGTGGGCGACTAAGGCCCGATCGCCCTAATTCAGGGTAGGCTCTAGCCCCTCGGTGGGGACGTATTTGAATGAATGACGAGTATGACCTTCCCTTCCCCTATTTACTATGGCGATTATGTTTTCCGTGTGATTTCTAGACAATTTCAAGATGTTTTTTTTTATATAAGAGTAAAGATTCCTTGAACAACATAAGTAATAAGAATTAACTAAAATAATAGTGGGTACCTACCTAACAACGATAGGGCTCCGCCCCTTAGATTAAAGGACCATTCATACTAGCGCAGAGTCGAAGTGAAAAAAGCGTCAAATTCCTCAAAATCAAAGCGAAGTCGCACGAACGCACGCGTATTAGCGTAAATTCGCGCGCATTCCCACGCTTTTACATTGATGGACATCAGTTGCCAGTTAAATCTCGTAACACAAGACAGTTTCCGATTCCGACGGACGCGGGACGACGCGTTGGCTCGCCTAATAGCCGCTTCAGAGTTGCTCGCGCTCAGACGCGCGAATTCGCTCAAATGCGCGTGAATTCGCGCCTTTTTTTATCTTATAAAGAAATATGTGCATTACGTTGTGGATATAAGGTGAATTTGCAATATTAAGTTTCGGATTGACACTAGTATTAATTGACCTTAATATAGGCTTACCAGACGTCAGGATTTGTCCTGACATGTCAGGATTTTTAGACACCTGTCAGGATTCCGGCCGGATTTTAAAAATGACACGATTTTTTAAATTATTTAGGTGTTTTAGGTCTTCATCAAGCAGCCCAATGGTGGATTTTCACTGTGTGGAGAGTAAGAGTAGTCTCAATGGCTTATTGTAAGTCGGCGAGTGACCGATTGGCACTCAAAAGGAATATCATAAGTGGTGTTTTATTATTATGACTGTGTTTCAGTAAAATGCCACGACCTTTTAATAAAAATGGGGTTTTTTGTCAGGACTTTTCAATTTAACATCTGGTAACCTTACCCTGATGGCCGTATGGTTCCCGGCCAAGAATAGGACCATCCCATCTCTTCCAATGGGGGTCGTAGGAGTCGACTAAGGGACTAAAAACAAGAAGATGGGCAGCAAAGCGTCCTTTCCGTGCATTGCAACACACCTGCAACCACACTGCGATCGCCAACCCGCCTGCCAAGCGTGGCGATTACGAAAAAACCCCCCTATGAAATCCACACCCAGAAAACGGCCCCTAGTCCCCGGTGGCCCCGCTATTCCTGGCTCCGGTAGCCGTCATGGTAACGGCGGGGTGGGGGGTGCGAAGAATCCCCGGCAGATGCCAGGCTACCAAACCCAACGACCTTCGGTCCTGGCATCTTACAACACGCGTACACTGCGGACTGACGAGAAACATACAGAACTCGAAGAAGTATTGAGCAGGTTACGGTGGAATATCGTAGGTTTATGTGAAATCCGAAGAGAGGGAGAGGACACCATGATCCTTAAACCCGGCAACCTGCTCTATTTCCAGGAAGGCGACCAACAGTCCCAGGGTGGTGTCGGATTTCTCGTCCACAAGTCCCTTATAAACAATGTGGTCCAAATCGTGAGCGTTTCGACAAGGGTAGCATACCTTATACTCAGAATCACCAAACGTTATTCGATGAAGGTCATACAGGTATACGCGCCGACTACGGAACACTCCAACGACGAGGTAGACTATGTATAAGGACATCTCTACAGCCTTACATAGCACCAGGACCCGTTATACCGTTGTTATGGGGTACTTTAACTCGAAACTGGGCAAACGAAGCGATGGTGAGCTGAGAGTGGGGCATTTGGATATGAAGTAAGAAATGCACGTGGCCAGATGCTGGCCGACTTTATGGAGAAGGAGAGCCTCTTTATGATGAACTCCTTCTTCAAAAAGTCAAAACAGCGGAAGTGGACATGGTTGCATCCCAATGGCGTACCGAAGAACGAGATAGACTTCATCAAGACGTCGACAAGGAGGCAAATATTCAATGATATCTCAGTGATCAATTCAGTCAAAACAGGAAGCGATCACTGGATGGTAAGAGGCACATTGGATCTATAGACCAAGCAAGAAAGACGTCGACTGATGAAGTCTACGCTCCGACCAGCGCCCATCCAGCTCCAAAACCGCGAGAGCTTTCAGCTCGAGTTGTACAATTGTGTCGAATGCCTAGGAGACTGCGAAGTGTGGACGATTATAATGACAGGTTCGTGGAAATTGTCCAAACGGTTGGGTCTAAGATTTTTAAAACTCGCCGTTCAAACAGAACCAAAAAAATCTCCGACTTCACCAGCAACCTCATGGAAGAAAGACGCAGATTGGTTTTGCAGTCCTCTGAAGACGCTACTCAGTATCAGCAACTAAACAGGCAGATCTCTTAGTCCCTGACTCGCGATTTACGCCAATATAATACAAATTGTATTAAAGAGGCGATTGAGCACAACAAAGGCTCAAAAGTGTTCGCGAGAGATCTGTCTGTTGGACAAAGCCAACTGACCAAGCTGAAGACTGAGGATGGCAGGACCATATCGTCTAAGACTGAGTTGCTGGAAGAAGTTGAGAAGTTCTATGGACAATTGTACAAGACCACACGTTTGCCTGTCAGTGATCTGGCTGAAGACCCAAGAGCCAGAATAACGCGACACTTTACCGAAGATATCCCGGACGTCAGCCTGTACGAGGTTAGAATGGCTCTCAAACAGCTCAAGAACAACAAGGCATCGGGTGATGATGGAATTACGGCTGAACTTCTGAAAGCATGTGGATCACCGGGACTAAAAGCTCTTCAGAAGTTATTTAATTTCGTTATACTTGAGGGTCAAACGCATGGCACAGAAGTGTGGTCGAGCTTTTCTTCAAAAAGGGTGACACCCTGCTGAAGAACTACAGACCCAACTCACTTCTGAACCATGTATGTCTACAAGCTGTTTTCGAGAGTCATTGCGAATCGTCTCGCATGCAGGTTTGACGATTTCCAGCCTCCCGAACAAGCCGGTTTCCGAAAAGGCTTTAGTACCATAGACCACATACATACACTGCGGCAGATTATACAGAAGACCGAAGAGTACAATCAGCCACTATGCTTGGCGTTTGTGGACTATGAGAAAGCCTTTGATTCAGTCGAAACCTGGGCTGTGCTGCAGTCTCTCCAGCGGTGATAAATTGACCATCAATCGATACATCGAGGTGTAGAAGTGTCTGTTTGAAAACGCCACCATATCGGTTCGCCTCCAGGATCAGAACTCGAAACCTATCCAGTTGCAGCAAGGGGTGAGACAGGGAGACGTTTTATCTCCGAAACTGTTCACCGCCGCCCTGAAACATGTTTTAAAGCTTCTCGACTGGGGTGGGCTCGGCATCAATATCAACAGTGACAAACAGTCCAGCTAGGTAGGTCCAACTTTAAGAAAGAGATCAATCGACGAATCCAACTTGGCTGGGCAGCGTTCGGGAAGCTTCGCAATATCTTCACGTCCCATATACCGCAGTGTCTCAAGACTAAGGTCTTTGACCAGTGTCTGTTGCCAGTGATGACTTACGGAACTGAGACATGGTCGCTTACTATGGGCCTCATAAGAAGGCTCAAGGTCATCCAAAGGGCAATGGAGCGTGATTGAATCAGAAACGAGGAGATCCGCAGGAGAACTAAAGTAACCGACATAGCTCACAGAATCGCTAATCTGAAGTGGCAGTGGCAAAGATCTCGAGTGGTTACCGCGCACCGGAAAACGTAGCGTAGGAAGGCCTCCCACGCGGTGGACCGACGACCTGGTGAAGATCGCGGGAAACCGATGGATGCTGGCAGCGCAGGACCGGTCGTCGTGGAAGTCCATGGTGGAGGCCTTTTTCTAGCAGTGGACGATTTTCGGCTGTTATGATGGTGATGATGGCGCTAGTATGAATTGACCATAAGAAGAAAAAATATAATA
The DNA here is from genome assembly GCA_947284805.1 of Coleophora flavipennella. Taxonomy (NCBI): domain Eukaryota; kingdom Metazoa; phylum Arthropoda; class Insecta; order Lepidoptera; family Coleophoridae; genus Coleophora; species Coleophora flavipennella. Next base: position 5,316,232 of record OX369292.1, read on the forward strand.
CCTAAGTAATTTAAGTACCTAACTAATAAAAATACAAGACTATTATATTTTGTTTTTATTAAGAGTTGTTTGTTTGAAATAGTATCTAGTTATAAATATCGCTTACATTTTTCGTGTTTCACTCACAATTTTTGGGCGTAGGCTAAAAGAGTTGGGGCCACAGAGTAATGTATTATAAACGTATTAGGGCTTCCTGCCGGTGACGGCGCTGGGCTGCCGGCAGGGCCGCAAGCACATGTGGATGTCGTAGAACGTCATGTGATGGAAGCTGAAGTACTCGGCGTTCCTGTAGTGCCCACACTTGTCAGCGCCAGGGCCCAACTTCTGAATAAACAAAAAGTTTATTTTCACCAAAGGCATATCCTGGAAACTTTATACAACGGGCCAGAAATGACATTTCAAAAAAGGATAGACGGAAAAAAACAAAATGGCGGCGAAATCCTATACGTTCGACAACGAAACTGTAACCAATCTGTATCAATCTGGGTGACGAGGGGGTGAGGTCGCAATCTAGAGAGCGGCAGGGAGTGTCCATACTGTATGTTAGTACCACTAATAATATATATATATATATATATATAAGGTCTAACAAAATTAGCTGAAACTATTTTAACTGGTGCTTCTACCCACGAAACTGAACAACTTTCCCTATGAAACCCATAGTCAAATCTCAAAAAAAATTTGAACTTCCCATACTAAGTTGGCTAATCAGCTGATCGAGTTAGTATGGGAGAGGCAATTTTTTTTTCCGATTTGACTATGGGTTCCATGGGGAAAGTTGTTCAGTTTCATGAGTAGAAGCACAAGTTAAAATAGTTTCAGCTAATTTTGTTACACCTTATATATATATATATATATATATATATATATATATATATATATATATATATATACTTTGCCAAAGGTATTACATATTGCAAGTGCCTGTGTTAGGGGGTCTCGCTCCTCCATTACTTATGCGAGGTATTGATTGCAATCGTTGTCTCTGTCTTTTTCTTTACGTGTAAAGAGTATAGAAAATAACCACACTTTATCTTTTTCAATGGTTTTTAGTTTCAATCAAAAACTACAATGAAAGTATAAAAAATAATAACATTACTCACTTTGTATTATCATATCATAACAAATATTGTTGTTAAAATTTATACTTAATAATATTAGTCATATCTAGAGTTGAAAGTAACGGTGTAGACCTATCTTCGGGATTTTTTCTATCGAGCCAAAACTGCTCAATCGTGTTTCAAATAGCTTTTGACTCTAAGAGCCCGCTGGAGTTCATAAATCCCATACAAACGAAGTATTTGATTGATTTGTTAACCAAAGAACCGACTTTGAAATAATTTTATATCGATAATCAGATGACGTATATCTGTGTCTGTACCGCATTACTTTTTTGAAAAATGAAACAGGAATCCATTTAATACCAATAACCTTGTTTTCAGTCTTTTACCTTAAAAACAAGTTTATTGATTAATAACGGATTCCTGTTTCATTTTTCAAAAAAGTAATTCGGTACAGACACAGATATACGTCATCTGATTATCGATATAACATTATTTCAAAATCGGTTCTTTGGTTAATTTTTTTTTATTATATCAGCTCATATAAGTCCCTACCGAGGGGCTCGAGCCTACCCTGAATCAGGGCGATTAGACCTTAGTCGACCACGCGGGCCCAGTGCGGGTTGGTCGACTTCACACACAACCTTCGAGTTTCTACGCAGGCGTGTGCAGGTTTCCTCACGATGTTTTCCTTCACCGTTAAAGCAATCGGTAAGTATGTACGTAAGTTTTTGAAAAACTCATTGGTACATTGGCCGTCCAGATTTGAACCCGGTACCTCTGGTTAGATGGACCGAGTCGTTACCGGTTGAGCCACCGACGCTTCTTTGGTTAATAAATGAATCAAATACTACGTTTGTATGGGATTTATGTACTCCAGCAGGCTCTTATGGAACATCATCTATCAACAATAAGGGTATTTTGTTTCAACCTTGGGTTTTCTATCGTAATTGACCTCAAAAAAAAAAGAAAATCTGTAATATTACCGCCTTAAGCTATGGTATATTAAAGGTAAAAACTAAAAATTAAGATTCACAATTACTAACATTAAAAATTAAAGGAGTTTAATTAAATTACAGAGGAAAAACCTATTTTATTAAAGTTAAGACCAGCATGACTATCTTCTGTAGTGATTGTTTGCATGCGTGTGTGTGTTTGTGTGTATGTGTATCTTTATAATGGGAATTATATTTTTCGTCCCCAGTTAAATAGATTCATCTCTATTCAATATTTTCGTTCTCAAATTGATAGATCTGTCACCAAATTGATAGATCTGTCATCAAATTATATTTTTCGTCCCCAGTTAAATAGATTCATCTCTATTCAATATTTTCGTTCTCAAATTGATAGATCTGTCATCAAATTGATAGATCTGTCATTAAAAATACGTGTGGCACTCGGGGACTGCCGCGGTAAAGCTATTGCATGGTAACAAATCGAAAACTAGGGGGTAATCGGTCAAAAACAATAAATAAATGAGCGAGCGAAGCGAGCGATGTTAGGTTCGGTCAGGTTTGATTGATTTAACAGTCAAAGAGCCTCGCGAAGCGAGGCTCCCCACCCTGGGTACAAAATTACTTCGCAGCAGAAGAAATCATCGGAAGATGACCCCTAACGGGGGCGTAGCCCCCGCCGCCCGTTTCGAACATCAACAAACTTTCGGGATCCGAAGAGGATGTGGGAGTATCTGTAGGTCACCTTTGTTAGTAATTTTAGGCATTTATTTGGTGACAGATCTACTATTTTGAGTACAAATTATATTATTTATGAAATTTCAATTTTTTTATTTAGTGATCGAAGCTATTTAATTGACAATCGTTAAAAGACTTTTCTGGTGATCAATCTTTTCCTTTTGAGTATTGTTTTGGTGTTGTTTGATGACTTTACTTTGGTGACAGATCTACTATTTTGAGTACAAACTATACTATTTAGGGAATTTCATTTTTTTTATTTAGTGATCGAATCTATTTAATTGACAATCGATAAAATCATACCCCTTTATAATTAGTTTTAAGATACCACCTCAAGAAGTATAGGTCCAGCCGCTCAACATCCTCATTGGCTAGATACGTGGTACGTCAAATAGTCGAGGCACAAGAGAGGAAGCAAGAAGTAGCTATTCTATGCTGCGACCTATCCAAAGCATTTGATGTCGCCGATCATGACCTCCTAGGTGCCAAACTTTGGCACTACGGTATTGAAGGAAAGGCACACTCACTTTTGACCGGCTTGCTGCACGACAGGTCGCAGGCCGTCGTTGGGGGAGATGCGGTATCAGACGTCAACTTTTGGGGTCGCGCAAGGTTCATCGGTCTCTAATACGAGTATTCTGTTCAGTCTTCTCATGAATGAGTTACCAGAGGCAATATCATCCGGCGACACGTACATGTACGCGGATGACGTGGCCATGGTCGTACGAACTTTATCACATGCTGCTCTTGAGGCACAGATTACTAAAATATAGTTACTTCGTCTTGAGGTCCTACTCAACCAAACCGCATCCAGCTTATCGGAGTGGTTTCGCATTAATGGTTTAATACTAAACCAAATAAAGACCCACGTAATGAGCTTCGGGTTCTCAGTTCAGTCACCACAACCATTCGAAGTTTTTGTTAACTCTGTGATGATTGAGCAGGTGCAGGACACGAGAGTCGTGGGTTTTTATTAGGACAAGGGAATCATACTAGTAGTGGCTTAGTGGTGGAATCTAATGGGGTCGGCCGGTGAAAGCTAGACTTAGATGGCGCTACTATTGCTCTGCCTCTTGTCCGTTGATTTTATGGTCTTAGCTAAACTTAGATGACACTACTATTGCTCTGCCTCTTGTCAGTTGATTTCATGGTCTTAGCTAAACTTAGATGGCACTACTATTGATCTGTCTCTTGACAGTTGATTTCATGGTCTTAGCTAAACTTAGATGGCACTACTATTGCTCTGTCTCTTGACAGTTGATTTCATGGTCTTAGCTAAACTTAGATGGCACTATTATTGATCTGTCTCTTGACAGTTGATTTCATGGTCTTAGCTAAACTTAGATGGCACTACTATTGCTCTGTCTCTTGTCAGTTGATTTTATGGTCTTAGCTAAACTTAGATGGCGTTACTAAGGCCTGATCGCCCTAATTCAGGGTAGGCTCGAGCTCCTCGGAGGGGACGTATATGAGCTGATAAGATAAAGATGACATCAGGGTTTTAGTAACGACCACAACAGTAGCAGTACCTAGTTAACGAACCTCTCCATCGGTGCATCGGAACACGCCCGTCGGCATGCCGTGAAGAATTTCAAAAGGCGAGCACACGTTGTCGCTCGGCAAATGGTGCCCATATTTCCGGCTCTGCAACAAATTATAGTCCGTGCCACTGAAGATGAACCTTGAAACACCAAGTAAAGCATTAAAAAGACAAAGTAGGAAGATGATTTCAAAATAAGCAAAGGATTATGGATAACTTATATATTATAGATAACTAAACGGTGGCCCGTAGGAATTTTTCTTTTTGTTAGCTTCTTAACTTTTGAACGCGTGATGGGTTAGGCCTTTTAGGAGAATAATTTAATAACATTTATCATATCGCTTCGCCTCTTAATAGTATAACGTCCCGCACTCATGGCCTAGGTTGGGTTGACTACTGTAATAATAGATGGTTAAAATAAAATCAGTATAATTCGTGCCACCAAAGAAGAGACTTGAAACACCACGTAAAACATTAAAAAAAAACAAAGCAGGAAGTGTACGAAATACAGGCTGGCCCGCAGGAAATTTTCTTTTTGTTTGATTCGTAACTTTTGAACGCGTGGAGGGGGAAGCGCGCTGTTGGCATCAATCGGTAGCTTGGTTCTCGAAGAACATGAAGAGGAAGAAGAACACAAGGGCGGTTGTTTTTCTACTTCCTCAAAATGAAAACCATCCTGATGAAAGTCGAAAAGTCATAGAAACCGCGGGAAACAGCTATTAGATAAATATTGCTTCTACATTCGCTACAACCATAACAAAAGAACACCTTCTTTTCAACGGTTTGTATAATAAGCTCTATCCCGCCATTTATCTTTGCGTCACTATCCATTGCATACAGAGATATGCTATATATAAGGGGAGGTAGATAGGTTACGTGCATCCTAAAAGTGAAGCAAAAAAAAGATGCCAATTGGCATCATAGTAGCATTCGGTATGTACCTATTATAATGTGTGTGTACAGATGTTTTATCTCACGAGCGCGGGTTAGCCATACTTGTGTGTGTAATGCGTATAGACACGCGCTATTGTGTGCTCTATTGTTAGTTGTGTCTATTGTGTGCGCAATTGTAAGCTCCCGAGCTTAAGCACGCAAAGACAATTTGCATGTACATTAACACACACAAGTATGACTAACCCGCGCTCGTGAGATAAAACATCTGTAAATGGATTCGATTTTCAAATGTGGTTTGTTAGTGCATAACCCATACATATAATAAAACTGAAACGGGGCTGTGTCTGTACATGAAATATTTTTGGAATATACTAAATGTGGTGGACATTACCAACGATATAGTGCCAAAAAAAAACTTTCGGAATTTTTGTCTGTCTATCTGTATGTTTGCACATCACGCAAAAACAACCAGGCCGATTTTGATGACATTTTCTATGGTGCTTCCTTATAGCCCGGGTTAACATAAACGATACTTTTTATCCCGGTTTGAGAGTTCCCTTGGGAAAATACAAAACCTCCACGCGGACGAAATCGCCGGCACAGCTAGTTATTAATACGTACGTCGGTGGTGGACGCAAAGCGGCGACTCTAATTTTTACCCGACTGCTTGCTCAAGGAGAGTAATGTTATTCAGGTTTATGTATGTCAGAATCAGAATCAGAGTTTTTATTGTTGATTATGGTACAAAGATCTTAAAGTAACATAAAGTTTCACATAATCTGCCTAAAGAGGCATACAATACATTTCAGCTTACACAAAAAAAATACATAAAAAATAGAAAAAAAATATTAAAAATTGCATAATACCTTTAAATTTTAAATTATTAATGTCAAATGTTGTGCCTCAAGAACATAAATTTAATGTATAATGTCGAACTTAAATAAATCAAATAATTTCACAATATGTCATCATTTAAATATTCGTACATGTCATAGTATGTCTTTTCTAGTAACAGTTCACGTAACTTGTTTTTAAAACTCGTAATGTCGTCAAACTCACGGATTTCCAGAGGTACTTTATTATATATTTTAGGACCTAATGTAAATACACTTTTGTGGAGCAGGGCTGTGTTACATGGAACTGTGCAAAGAGTGTTACCATGCCTTTGAGATTTTAAAGTCTTAAATAGATGCAAATTAGATTTCACAAATACAGCTACTTCGTAGATAAACATACAAGGAAAAGTTAACAGTTTTAGTCTTTTGAAATGAGGTCTGCAGCTGTCAGTTCGATAAATGTTACAAATAGATCTTATACATCTTTTTTGAGCCTTAAATATTAATTCCCTACCAGTTGCGTTTCCCCAAAATATTATCCCATATCTCAGAGTGGATGCGACATAACCATGGTATGCAGTCAGCAAGGCTTCATGGTTTACCACTTTACTCAGCATATAAAGAGCGTATGAGTATCTATTAAGTTTATTGCAAACTTTCTCAATTTGTGTACTCCAGCTCATATTGCTGTCTATGTAAAGCCCTAAAAATTTTGTTACAGAAGCTGTTGCTATTGTTGTATCCTGATACATAATTTTGAAATTAGTTTTATTGGCTGGTCTTTGTTCAAATGCCTGTTTATAAGATTCCGTACCCAAATACCGCAGTGTCTTAAGACTAAGATCTTTGACCAGTGGGTGTTGCCAATGATGACTTTCGGAACTGAGACATGGTCGCTTACTATGGGCCTTATAAGAAGGCTCAAGGTCACCCAAAGGGCAATGGAGCGTGCTATACTCGGAGTTTCTATGCGTGATCGACTCAGAAACGAGGAGATCCGCAGGACCACCAAAGTAACCGACATAGCTCACAGAATCACTAAACTGAAGTGGCGGTGGGCAGGGCACATAGTCCGTAGAACGGATGGCCGATGGGGCAATAAAGTTCTCGAGTGGCGACTGCGCACCAGAAAACGTAACGTAGGCAGGCCTCCAACGCGGTGGACCGGTCGTCGTGGAAATCCTTGGGGAAGGCTTTTGTCCAGCAGTGGACGATTTTCGGCTGATATGATGATGATGATGATGATGACCCAAAGAGTAAAAACGGGATCCTATTACTAAGACTCCGCTGTCCGTCCGTCTGTATGTCTGTCTGTCCGTCTGTCACCAGGCTGTATCTCATGAACCGTGATAGCTAGACTGAAAAGACGTGAAAGAGTAACAAGCTCTACCTCCCACGCGGTGGACCGACGACCTGGTGAAAATCGCGGGAAGCCACTGGATGCGGGCAGCGCAGGACCGGTCGTCGTGGAAATCCTTGGAAGAGGCCTTTGTCCAACAGTGGACAGTGAGTGGAGATGATGATGATGATAGCTAAACAGTTGAAATTTTCACAGATGATGTATTTCTGTTGCCGCTATAACAAATACTAAAAGTTAGAAAAAGTGAGTCTCCATACAAAAAACGTGTTTTTTTATAAACGTGAAGAAACTAGCGCCATCTAGTATGATGGTACGGAACCCTTTGTGCGCGGTTCTGACTCACACTTTACCGGTTTTTTTTATTGAGCCTGCACTGCAGCCACAACTTCTAGGTGGATTTTGCAGTGCGAGGTGTCGTTGCATTCGTATTTTATTTAGTTTCACATATGAAATCTTGCATCTTCTTGGTTTCCGATTGAGCTGAAATTTTGCATGCATATGTATATCGCGTGACAATACAAATTGACATTCGCTATTGCGACATTGTTATGATTGATTATATTTAGATATATTTTTGTGAACTAAATTTCGCAACCTGACCCAACACGAAAGTTGTCAATAAAATTATTGTATTGTATTGTATTAAAAGCTTGTACCAAAAAGTATTGAGGATTTTCAAAAAAAAATGATATAATACACGTTATTTTTACGCGTCTGCCCTGCCCAGAAAACGAGGGGAAACTTTTTTGTGCAGTCGGTTTTTGTGTGATTAAATTGGTTATAACTAACCAATGTGAAGACGGGTAAAAATAACGTGTCTTAGATCACACATTTTTTTTTAAATCCTCAAAATTTTTAGGTACAAGCCTTACAGTTATTGCTTTGTCACGCGATATAGGTACTTACATATGCATCTATGACTTCTATATTACTGGTAGCATGCAAAATTTCAGCTCAATCGGAAAACGGGAACCTATAATAACTTGGGTAGAATTTTCTGAAACTTACATCGTATGGTGGTAGATCCTTGGAGTAGCACCTGAGATTGTGCAGCCCGGCCCGCAGCGTCCGTGATGCGGCAACGTTTCGAATCATATTCATATCGAAGTTTTTGCTCTATTTTGTGTGCAGGAGTTTAATGAGAGGTTGGATGTTCATGTTACATGTTTTTAGTTTTAGTTCTACAGATTTTTAGCTATAATTTTCCTAGGTTTTAGTTTTGTTGGTAGACATTTTGTTTTAATCAATATTCTTCAAGGAGTACTCATTTAATGTACATACAAACTTCTTACTGGTTAAAAAAATAATTATTTAACATTTAACAGCACCTTCTTTCTAATCTTATCCAAACTCTTTGCATGTAGCTGATGACATTACAAAGCCTTGATTCATATTTTGCTATAAAAATATAAGAAACATAATTATAGGTAGTGAACCAAAATACAATTTCTTAGGGCAGAGGCTCAATCAATAAAATAAAATAAATTTTATCTTTTTAGAGTTCCGTACCTTAAAAGGAAAAAAACGGAACCCTATTACTAAGACTTCGCTGTCCGTCCATATGTCTGTCCGTATGTCACCAGCCTGTTCATGAACCGTGATAGCTAGACAATTGAAATTTTCACAAATGATGTATTTCTGTTGCCGCTATATCAACAAATACACACACCTGCAAAGAAATTTGAAGGTTGTGTGTGTAACGACTAACCCGCACTGGGCCCGCGTGGTCGACTAAAGCCCGATCGCCCTTATTCGGGGTAGGCTCTAGCCCCTCGATGGGGACGTATATGAGCTGTCATGATGATCAGTATTTGTCATGCAACAGTGTTTTATAATAATTTAGTGTTTTTTTTTTTAGATCACTTCAGTACAGTCCCCGATTTCCAGCAAAAGTGAAATTCGCTCTAGTGCGGTAAGTTTTTGGGCTAAATAAGAGATAAGGGTGTCACAAGATTTGACTGACTCGGTGGCTCAGTGGTTAGTGCCCTTGACTATTGATCCGAGGGTTGTGGGTTCGATCTCCACCCAGGGCAAGCATTTGTGTGATGAGCAGATTTGTTTGCTCTGTGTCTGGGTGTTAAATATATCTATATATGTATGTATTTAAACGTATATAAGTATGTATATCAGTCTCTGGTAACCCATAACACAGGGAATCCTACTTTGGGGCCAGATGACCATGTGTGATTTGTCCCAGAATATTTATTTTATTTTAAAAGATGGGTATTAACAAGCGCTTCATGAAAGTAAAAAAAAAACTGGTCAAGTGCGAGTCGGAATCGCGCACCGAGGGTTCCGTAGTACTACACCTCTCCACACAACTACGTATGACAATGATAACCGATTCACATTACAAGCAAAAGACATCAACGCGAGCGACAGAAATATACTTTTTTTATTATTCAGTTCGGACCACTTAGTGCAAGTACGACTCACGCTTAGCCGGATTTTATTATTTTATTGTTTTATTTCAGGATTAGCACTATACTTACCGATTGCTTTAACGGTGAAGGAAAACATCGTGAGGAAACCTGCACACGCCTGCGAAGAAACTCAAAGGTTGTGTGTGAAGTTGACCAACCCGCACTGGGCCCGCGTGGTCGACTAAGGCCTAATCGCCCTGATTCAGGGTAGGCTCGAGCCCCTCGGTGGGGACGTATATGAGCTGATATAATAATAGCACTATAATAAAGTTTATATGCATCGATATATATAAACTTATGGTCTATAATATTACCGTTTTTATGATAGAACTTTAGTTTTTCACTTACATAAATTTTTAGGGTTCCGCACCCAAAGGGTAAAAACGGGACCCTATTACTAAGACTTCGCTGTCTGTCCGTCTGTCACCCGGTTGTATTTCATGAACCGTGATAGCTAGACAGTTGAAATTTTCACAGATGATGTATTTCTGTTGCCGCTATAACAAAAAATACTAAAAACTAGAAAAATTGAAAATCTCCATACAAAAAACATGTTTTTTTTTATATTTGAAGAAACTAGTGCCGTCTAGTATGATGGTACGGAACCCTATGTGTGCGGTTCTGACTCGCACTTGGCCGTATTTTATTATTTGTCTTTTTAGCGGCAACAGAATTAAAAATTCTGTGAAAATTTCAAATGTCTACTTATATAACGGTTCATGAAATACAGCCCGCTGACAGACGGACAGACAGACAGCGGGGGCTTAGTAATAACCTGTTGGTCACCCGTTGGGTGTACAGAACCCTTATAAAAAACCATCCTACTTTAATGAACGGGAACATAAAATTAAAAAAAAACAACAGCCTGCCTGGCTGTACACACGGCGCCACATCAAGCTATACAAAACCAGTATACGCGGGCCTCACGTATGTTGAAATGCGAAGGCGTCGCGCGACTCACGCGGCCAGCTTATACTGGTTTTGTATAGCTTGTTGTGTCGCTGTCTGTACACCAATTCTTGTTGCTAATTTAGTGTTGATTGTAGGTAAATCTTGTCACCCAAAGGGCAATGGAGCGTGCTGTGCTTGGAGTTTCTCTGCGTGATCGAATCAGAAACGAGGAGATCCGCAGGAGGACCAAAGTAACCGACATAGCTCTCAGAACTACTAAAGTTAAGTGGCAGTGGGCGGGGCACATAGTTCGTGGAACAGATGGCCGTTGGGGCAGTAAAGTACTCGAGTGGCGAACGCGCACCGGGAAGTGTAGCTTATGTAGGCCTCCCACTCGGTAGACCGATGCCTGGTGAAGGTCGCGGGAAGCCGTTGGATGCGGGCAGCGCAGAACCGGTCGTCATGGAAATCCTTGGCGGAGGCCTATGTCCAGTAGTGGACGTCCGTCGGCTGATATGATGATGATGATGAAATCTCTGAGATATTATCTAAAAGTGTATGCAGAATAGGTACATTTTTTGTTTTTGTAAATTATATTATGTATCCATACTTAGAGTGACCAAGCTTGACGCCGTAAATATCCTTGAAAAAATTTTTTTTTTCATTCGGTTCAGACTTTTTAACGCAATTACGACTCACGCTTAGCCAGTTTTTATTATTAGCTGTTTTACTTCACTATTAGTACTGTATAATCACATCAAGTTTTACGCTTGTATTTTTTTACGATAGAGCTAAATCAAAAATACCTCTAAAATACCTATGAAAAACATGTCTATTTAATTACCCCCCCTTATATTTTTACTTTTTCTAATTTTTAGGTATTTTTTGTTATAGCGGCAATAGAAATACACATTCTGTAAAAAAAATATTTTTTTACCTATTACAGTCCATGAAATACAGCCCGCTGACAGACGGACAGACAGACAGGAAGTTACGACTGGTACCGGCGGTAGTGTCACAGGAGAAAAAACCGGCCAAGTGCGAGTCGGACTAGCACTCCGAAGTTTCCGTACCCCCACACCTCTCCACACAGCTACACAGTATAATGACAATGATACCCATTCATATTAAAATCAAAAGACATCAGCGCGAGCGACAAAAGTATGCTTTTTATCATTCAGTTCGGACTCCTTAGCGCGAGTACGACTCACACTTGGCCAATTTTTATTATTTGTTGTTTTACTTCAGTAATAGTACTATAATCTCACCAAGTTTTACGCTCGTATGTATTACTGTTTTTACGATAGAGCTAAATCAAATAAATAGAATTAAAAAACACGTTTTTTTAAGCTATTTTATAGCTTTTATCGCGAGCTTTGAGGGGACCGAATCAAGAAATTTCGTAACGAAAAAAATATATTGAGTTCTAAAAAACTTACAGTGCCATCTATCTATCCATCATTATGATGATTGATGATGATGATTGATTTATGATGATTGATTGATTGATAGATTTATTGACGCATAAGTTGATAAAAAATGCTATGCAATAGCTTTACCGCGGCAGTCCCCGAGTGCCACACGTCTTTTTTTCTTTTTTTCTAATTTAGCAGCCTGTAAACGTTCAAACATGTTTGTCAAACTTTACGTTTTGTTTGTACGTTTTCATCAAATATCAGCGCACACACAACAACAAGTTTGTCAAACAAACAGGACAGTTTCAAAGCAGTTTCCGCCGTGAAATCACGCTCCGACGACGAACCTTAGACGAACGTACAACCTGTCTCAGCGGCGGTCGCACGAAAATGGCGAGTTTGTTTGACAAACATGACCGTACACCTTCAAACATGTTTGACAAGCATGCCGTCAATCAAATCTTTCAAATAAACAGCCAAACACGTAGTTTGCTTGACAAACACGTCAAACATATCCGCAGACTGTCAAATAATTTGCCAAACACGTAAAATTTGACAAATTATTTGAACGTCTACAGGCTGCGTACACTAAAATCCATTGTGATTGATATATCTTTTTGCACTTTTATGTCCTCTTTGCTCCATGATTCATGATTTTTGCCAAAATGGATTTAGTTGTTGTTATAGCGGCAACAGAAATACACATTCTGTGAAAATTTCAACTGTCTACCGATTACGGTTTATGAAACACAGCCCACTGACAGACGGAAGTAACTATTTAGTAATCTGTGCAGACGGACAGACGGACAGACAGCGGAGGCTTAGTAGTAGGGTCCCGTTGGTCACCCTTTGATGTACGGAACCCTAAAATATACCTTTGGCACGATAGTGCCACAGGAAATATACAAGTTTTTTCAAGGCTAAACCTCCCTAGTTTTGGGTTCGCATGAGCACCTCAGTTGAGAGGTATTTAAGTTGACACTATAGTTTAAAATTAAAATATTACTATACCTCAGTGGGTAGTCGACTTGAGGTCCCAGGTTCGATGCCCGGTTAGGTCAACTGGCAGGGCGAGTAAGCCAGTATCCACTGGGGCAAGTCCGTATATTTTTTAGGAATTTAACTTTCAGGCCCTTTGTTTTATTTAATTTTAATAATTTTTTATTTTAGATTCCATATAGCAGATTTAACTTTATGCGAATTTAACATTCTAGGGGGCCAACCCGGGAATTCAACTTTCTGGACCTGAAGGCTTTTATTTTTTGCACTCTAGCAGGTAGCCGTATGTGGCACAACAGGACGAGCGCTCTTTCCACTAGGATCTCCTAAATCACTCAGCGCTCCTTCCACTAGGATCCCCTAAATCACCCCCATGCAGGGAATCCTGCAGCACTTGCTATTCCATTACGAAACCCCAGGGTATCCTAGTGCACTTACCAATCCATCTAAGACCATGATAACTTGTGGTCCCACCTGTGGACCATATTAGTGGAACTGAACTAGTGGGAATAAATGGAGAAAACAGCAAATAGAAAAAAAATATCCGCTGTTTACGCGCCATTTCTTTATAGCCAAACCAGTTTGGCAAGCCAATTTGGCCACGAAGAACACGGGAAAAAAGCTGAAATTAATTCTTCACAGCCAAACCAGATTGGCAAGTCCAATTTGATCACGAGTAACAGTTCTAACCTATCTACCAACTTATCCCCCCATATCTTGGGGTAAGCTTTCATCATTTCAAATTCCCCAAAATCTATCCTGTCTACCTAAAAAGAACAATCTACGTTTGTCTGCGAACCAGTTAAACAATTGAGTAAAACAAACAAATTTATTAACAGATGTTACATGATCTTTACACTTTTTCTTAGCCTCCGATAACCACCAGTGAGCAGCAGAGCTATTCAGCAGAGCTTCATCACGAGCACGGGCAGCCCCGCAGCGGGCGCGCCGCCAGCTGCTCCACCAGAGCCCGGCGCTGAGCAACCTGGGGAACACGCGGGCGTCAGCACTTTCATCCGCTCTCGTGGCTGCGCCTTGCGCTCCTCCGATCCACCACCACCCAGCGACCCTAAGTTCATAGCCCCTGAACTCTCGAAAACACAGCGACCACCGCCGTGTCTCAGGGGGTTGCTACCCGGCTGAATACCCGGGTGAATACCCGGGTGTGCTTCGAAACAGTCCGCCTTGCAAGGAAGATCCCACACGCATGGCGGCGGCGGCTGCCAGTGCAAACAACCCGGCCGGGTACATTCTTCCTTCGTGTCCCTGGCAGCGGGCTTTTTATTACGACCACTGAAGCCCGTCCACGTATTCTTCTGAGCCGATATTTCTTTACTTTCAAAACGATCTTTAATGGTCTGCAAAGTTTGTTCATCGAAAACAAACAGTGCTTGATTGTTTACCGTTGCAGAAGAACAGGGGCAACTGGATGTGGTGGCTTTCGGAGGAGTGGAAACGCAACAAATACCAGTGGTCTGGCCGACAGGGCTATCAGGCGAGACAGAATGAACAGCGTGTGTTAAAGAATTCGTCGGTATGGCGGTAGACTTACAGCATTTACCACTATGGTCTGTTCCGACGTCAGGAAGGATTCCCTTCAATTCGCAAACGATAAATCTCTTGCCACCTCCAGAACTGGAGTCAGCAGGACCGCCCGAGCTTCCGCCGCCCTGCGCGCGGTAGTGCGCCGCAAAAGGCGCCACATCGGCCAGGCCGCGCGCGCGTGCCAGCTGGCTGGGCGCGCACACCGGGTCCGGCAGCGTCAGGCACGCCGGCTCGCCGCCGCAGCCAGTGCGCCGGCAGTCGTGCTGCAGCCCGTTCCGCTTGATGCAGTGACAGCTATAGTACATGATGCCGCCTCGCAACTCACGGCTTTTGGTTCTCTTTAGCTGGTTTTCTTTTTCATCCTTTTTTTCAGCGCCACTCTCCGTCGCCCCTTGGTTCTCATTGGAAGACTTTCCTTTCTGGAATGGAAGCGCATTATTAGAAAGTAAAGAAAAAAATCTACCCGTCCCGTCCGCCGTGTAAAAATTAGAACGATGTTTACCGAGAGCCAGAGCGACAAGGACAAGCGCTACAACGCGCTACCACTGAGACAAGAGGTCGAAATCACTGAAGCGGGTGACGTAGGTCTTGCCGGGGGGCGGGCGGCGCACGCACGGCGGACAGCAGGGCGGGCACGGCCGGCTGCAGCAGGGGCCCGAGCGACACAGGTACCGGATCGAGCCCTGCTGGAAGTACTGGCAGTCCTGCAGACCATTGCGCTTGAACGCTGACCGCGGCAAACACTGCAGCTGAAGATCATACCACACTATTAGTTAACGATTTTATACACCGGACATAGGCTGTTTTTACACGGCTGCCGAGGAAGCAAAACCCCTACATGTCCAAATATTTTCATACATTTTTGCTTCCCCGGCAGCCGGGCTGATGCCGGTGCCAGGGTCGTGCACATTCTGCAGAACTTACCGGGGGACCGCAATCCTCGTATTTGTAGCATACCATGGGACCACATGGTGAACACCTGAGCAAGGAAGGTTACACATTATTATTACGGTAGTGTAACTAACAGATTCCAAATTCATAATATTAATTACTTACATTGTGAAATAATTATTGCGTATGCAACGGGAGAGGGTTTTTTTAAATTTTATATTTCAGTTTAATAATATACTAGAAAATTTGGAGTTTTATAAAAATATTGCAATTTTTTTATTAAATTAAAAATTACATCCAAAAGGATCAGAGGTATAAAATATTATGTCAATTTCACATTCTACTTTTGATATGCCAAATATTTGGATTCTATGTTTGAAATTTAAATTTTTGTGCCAGCACTGAAGAATTTTCACGTTACAAAAAATAGAGTTTATCAATACGACGAGAAATAACAGCAAAGAGAATGTCATCGCTATTATTAATGGTAGGTGTCTATGGAACTTCGCGAGCCCCGCCGCTTACTCCAAAAGGGATGGTCATGGGATTGTTTTGGTATTTGTTTCTTCCGCGGCGTCCCCCTACTAAGGGCCCAAAGTGATTTGGTAAGGGCCCATTGTAATTTGGTGTTGTTCGGAGTTTTTCTTCCGCGGTTCCTTCCTACAAAAGGACCCAATTTGGTATTAGTTCGGAAATTCCCATCTCTGGTGTTTCTTCCAAATCTCCCCGTATTACCCTCCTACGAAAGGGCCCAAAGTGATTTGGTATTTATTTATTCGGGAATTCCCGTCCCCGATGTATCCCTCCTACGAAAAGGCCCATTGTGATTTGGAGTTGTTCGGTATTTTTCTTCCGCGGTTCCTTCCTATAAAAGGACCCAATTTGGTATTTGTTCGGAAATTCCCATCTCTGGTGTTTCTTCCAAATCTCCCTTCCGCAGTACCCTCCTACTAAAGGGCCCATAGTAATTTTAGCATTGTAGGTTGCAGATAGCTGTGAGCGGTTCGGCGTGCGGGTTGGTACGGTGGCGCACGCAGGCCAGGCGAGAGGGTACGCAGCACGGCGCCGGCAGCATCTCGCACCCCGGCGCGCGCTGGCACCCGCTGCGGCGGCAGTCGTACTGCAGCCCGTTGCGCCGCAAGCAGTGGCAGTCCGTATACAGGACTCCACCCCTCAGCTCGCGACTCCTGCACGCTCTAACTGGTACACATGGCTCGCAACAATGCATTTTGAAAATCCGGTTTATTCTGTCGAGAAATAGGTACGAGGTAAAATCACACTATCATCATCATATCAGGGTAGGTTCGAGCCCCTCGGTGGGGACGTATATATGTGCTGATTTAATAGTTTTTTGAACTTTTCTAAAATATTGTAAGACAATCATCATATCATATCAGCCGAAGGACGTCCACTGCAGGACATAGGCCTCCTCCAAGGATTTCCACGACGACCGGTTCTGCGCTGCCCGCATTCAGCGGCTTCCCACGACCTTCACCAGGTAATCGGTCCACCAAGTGGGAGACCTGCTTACACTACGTTTTGCGGTGCGTTGCCACTCGAGAACTTTACTACCCCAACGGCTATCTGTTCTACAAGCAATGTGCCCCGCCCACTGCCACTTAAGTTTAGCATTTCTGAGAGCTATGTCGGTTACTTTGGTTCTCCTACGGATCTCCTCGTTTCTGATTCGATCACGCAGAGAAACTCCGAGCATAATAATAAAATAATAATATAATATCAGCTCATATACGTCCCCACCAAGGGGCTCGAGCCTACCCTGAATCAGGGCGATTAGGCCTTATTCGACCACGCGGGCCCAGTGCGGGTTGGTCGACTTCACACACAACCTTCGAGTTTCTTCGCAGGCGTGTGCAGGTTTCCTCACGATGGTTTCCTTCACCGTTAAAGCAATCGGTAAGTATATGTACGTAAGTTTTTTGGAAAAACTCATTGGTACATTGGCCGTCCAGATTTGAACCCTGTACCTCTGGTTAGATGGACCGAGTCGTTACCGGTTGAGCCACCGACGCTTTTTTCCAATTCCAATCACACTATCATCAAGAAAAACTTTAATTCAGTGTCGAAACACACTAATATACTCACTGTTTGTTATCTGTACACTTGCAATTTAAAAATACGTTTTTTATTTACGAATTTTAAGTAAATTTGTCTGTAAGTAGTTATTTACTCATAATTTTGACCTAATCCTTCATTACAGGTACGTTGAAAGACTGATGTAGAATATAGGTATTTTTGTCCAGACGGCTATGGTTCCTTTTACAAAATGCAAAACCATCATGCCGATAGACTAGAAGGCCATGGTCTTTTGACTGGTATAATGCGTGCCACTAAAGATGAGACTTGACACACCACTTAAAAAAAATTACAAAGTAGAAAGTGCAAGTACGAAATAGTTCCACAATATATAATTATTCATAATCCTTTGCTTCCCTATTCAAGAGTAAATGTCCACAAGCATAATTCTTTCTGTATGGCAATATGTGTTTACAACAACCTCCCTATCCACATTAAAACTTGTTCAAATTTTTGTTTTGAATCTACATTGACCGAATGACTACAAAACAAATGTTACTATTCAGTAAAAGAATTTCTCAGCGACAAAAATTGATGATAGTTTGTAAAACCTAGGTTATATTATAATATGAATATTTGCATGCCATTGATGGTGGGACATAAGATACCTTAAATTTAAGAACACCATGTATTCAACTATGTTCTGGCAAATAAATGCTTTGACTTTGGCTTTGACTTTGACTTTTGTCATAGAGGTGCACACGTCGTAAACCATCTTCCTTCTTTGCCTTTTTGATGTTTTACGTGGTGTGACAAGCCTCATCTTTCGTGGCACGCACTATAGATAAGGCCAAAATGTAATGATGATGATGAAAAGCATTACGTTCTTGATTGGATTTCTGAGGAGTATACTGAGCGTCGGTGGCGTAACGGCTAGGGCCGCCGCCTCCTGTCTGGGATATTTATTCTTTTATATGTGAGCTAAGAGTAAATACGAAAAAAATGTCTTTGAGTTGTCTAAAAGAGGGCTCTCTTTTTCTTATTATCAAATTCAGCTAAATTTAAAAATAACGTTGGGATCAAACTTAGCTTAAAACAAAAACAAAACAGTATTAACATCCATGTCAAAATTGTTTATTTATTTGTGAAAATTTTGATGTTGTTCGCTTCAAATAGCTGCGTATTTTGAATTTTTAACCCTCGTTTGTCTTTTTTGGTGGGCTAATCATCATAGTGCCTTCGCAGGCGTGTGCAGGTTTCCTCACGATGTTTTCCTTCACCTGAGCGTCGGATAAACGTACATAATAGGGATGACGACAGCATCAGAAATAAATTATGAACTCTTGATCACTAAATTGCCCTCCTACTTAAACTTCGGAAAACCTTACTCGTTTTGTTTTCCATCAAGTCTCCGATTTTTTATTCACCAAAATTACAAAATGAGTACATATTCTAACATTTTTAGAACAAAATTTCGTTTTTGAAAGATGATAAAAAGTAACTCAGATGATTAGCAATCGTCATCCCTATTATGAAATCGAAATTTGAAAACACAATATTGGTACGTGTTTTCGAAAAAACAAAAAAAAATATTTTATTGGTAGTGGGCGAACACCTTAACAAAAATTAATTCAAACCATAAACAAACTCGACTGCAAAAACAAATCATAGAAATTTATAGATCCTTTATTGAAAACATTATGACAGACTTAAACCTCAAAGCAGGATTAAAAAAAATATTTTCCATTTCTTCCATATTCAAACTGCAGCAGAAGTAACTTGTAAAAGGCCTTCGCAGATGTAGGTCAGTACAACAAATTCACTTGCACGGTTTACATAAAAGTTCCAAAATTAAATAAAAATAACAAAATTATTTAAAAACCTACTCAACTCAAAACACTACGTTCTTCGGTCCACATTATTTTAGATTGCTCGGTTCTCGCTCAAAAGAAATAGCCAAGATGTAAGTATGGGTGGGAGGTGTAACCTAGCAGAGCAGACCCTTGGATGGACACTTGATTTTAGGAATTCAACTTTCTGTTCCTAATGGCTATTCTTTCAGGTGCGGGCCTTGCGGAGGTTGCGGAGGTTGCGGAGGCTGCTGCGGAGGTTGCTGCGGAGGCTGCTGCGGTGGCTGCAGTTGCGGTTCTCCCTGCATCACTATCTACACTTGCTGCACGAAGATTTGCTGATCCATGGGCGCCCAGCGTCTGTTCCGCAGACGTGCCATGGCGTCTGTGGACACCGCGGACGCGCTTCGCTTCTTTGTAGTGTCCTCTTACCCAGTGCCGTGCATGTGAATTAATAAATAAGCGTATCATAACGTGTCGTTTCTTTGCTTACCTACCTAGGCTTCCAGATAGGTGCAGTGAGGTGGGATAGGTGCAGTGGGGGCTCTCCCCTCGATGCTAGATAGGTGAAGCGGGGGCTCTACCCCTCGATGCTAGATATTGATGCTAGATAGGTGCAGCGGGGGCTCTAACCCTTTGATGCTAGATAGGTGCAGCGGGGGCTCTAACCCTTTGATGCTAGATAGGTGCAGCGGGGGCTCTAACCCTTTGATGCTAGATAGGTGCAGCGGGGGCTCTAACCCTTTGATGCTAGATAGGTGCAGCGGGGGCTCTAACCCTTTGATGCTAGATAGGTGCAGCGGGGGCTCTAACCCTTTGATGCTAGATAGGTGCAGCGGGGGCTCTAACCCTTTGATGCTAGATAGGTGCAGCGGGGGCTCTAACCCTTTGATGCTATATAGGTGCAGCGGGGGCTCTAACCCTTTGATGCTATATAGGTGCAGCAGGGGCTCTAACCCTTTGATGCTATATAGGTGCAGCGGGGGCTCTAACCCTTTGATGCTATATAGGTGCAGCGGGGGCTCTAACCCTTTGATGCTATATAGGTGCAGTGGGGGCTCTAACCCTTTGATGCTAGATAGGTGCAGCGGGGGCTCTAACCCTTTGATGCTATATAGGTGCAGCGGGGGCTCTAACCCTTTGATGCTAGATAGGTGCAGCGGGGGCTCTAACCCTTTGATGCTAGATAGGTGCAGCGGGGGCTCTCCCCTCGATGCCTAGATAGGTGCAGCGGGGGCTCTAACCCTTTGATGCTATATAGGTGCAGCGGGGGCTCTAACCCTTTGATGCTATATAGGTGCAGCGGAGGCTCTAACCCTTTGATGCTATATAGGTGCAGCGGGGGCTCTAACCCTTTGATGCTAGATAAGTGCAGCGGGGGCTCTAACCCTTTGATGCTAGATAGGTGCAGCGGGGGCTCTAACCCTTTGATGCTAGATAGGTGCAGCGGGGGCTCTAACCCTTTGATGCTAGATAGGTGCAGCGGGGGCTCTCTAACCCTTTGATGCTAGATAGGTGCAGCGGGGGCTCTAACCCTTTGATGCTAGATAGGTGCAGCGGGGGCTCTCTAACCCTTTGATGCTAGATAGGTGCAGCGGGGGCTCTAACCCTTTGATGCTATATAGGTGCAGCGGGGGCTCTAACCCTTTGATGCTATATAGGTGCAGCGGGGGCTCTAACCCTTTGATGCTATATAGGTGCAGCGGGGGCTCTAACCCTTTGATGCTATATAGGTGCAGCGGGGGCTCTAACCCTTTGATGCTATATAGGTGCAGCGGGGGCTCTAACCCTTTGATGCTATATAGGTGCAGCGGGGGCTCTAACCCTTTGATGCTAGATAGGTGCAGCGGGGGCTCTAACCCTTTGATGCTAGATAGGTGCAGCGGGGGCTCTAACCCTTTGATGCTAGATAGGTGCAGCGGGGGCTCTGTTCCTATATAGGTGCCTAAGCAGCTGGGGCTCTGACCCTCGAAGCTAGAGAGGTGCAGCGGGGGCTCTGCCCCTGTAAGCTAGAGAGGTGCAGCGGGGGCTCTGCCCCTGTAAGCTAGAGAGGTGCAGCGGGGGCTCTGCCCCTGAAGCTAGAGAGGTGCAGCGGGGGCTCTGCCCCTGTAAGCCAGATAGAAGCTAGAGAGGCCCCCGCTGCTCTGCCCATGTAAGCTAGAGAGGTGCAGCGGGGGCTCTGCCCCTGTAAGCTAGAGGTGCAGCGGGGGCTCTGCCCCTGTAAGCTAGAGGTGCACCGGGGGCTCTGCCCCTGTAAGCTAGAGGTGCACCGGGGGCTCTGCCCCTGTAAGCTAGAGGTGCAGCGGGGGCTCTGCCCCTGTAAGCTGAGAGGTGCACCGGGGGCTCTGCCCCTGTAAGCTAGAGGTGCACCGGGGGCTCTGCCCCTGTATGCTAGACGTGCAGCGGGGGCTCTGCCCCTGTAAGCTAAAGGTGCAGCGGGGGCTCTGCCCCTGTAAGCTAGAGGTGCACCGGGGGCTCTGCCCCTGTAAGCTAGAGGTGCACCGGGGGCTCTGCCCCTGTAAGCTAGAGGTGCAGCGGGGGCTCTGCCCCTGTAAGCTAGAGGTGCAGCGGGGGCTCTGCCCCTGTAAGCTAGAGGTGCAGCGGGGGCTCTGCCCCTGTAAGCTAAGCTAGATAGGTGAGACGGGGGCTCTGACCTGCCCCTCGGTGCTAGATAGGTGCGGCGGGGGCTCTGACCTGCCCCTCGGTGCTAGATAGGTGCGGCGGGGGCTCTGCCTGCCCCTCGATTGTAAGCTAAGCTAGATAGGTGAGACGGGGGCTCTGACCTGCCCCTCGGTGCTAGATAGGTGCGGCGGGGGTTCTGCCTGCCCCTCGATGCTGGCTAGGTGCAGTATTTCGACTTTGTAACCCTCATTTGTTCTAGCTAGTGGTATAATATGCTAGCTAGGTGCAGTATTTCGATGTTTCATATACGTATGAATACTAGGGCGATCGGGCCTTAGTCGACCACGCGTGCCCAGTGTGGGTTGGTCGTCTTCACACACAACCTGCGAGATTCTTCGCAAGCGTGTGCAGGTTCCCTCACGATGTTTTCCTTCACCGTAAGAGCGTCGGATTACATAATTATGAAATCTCAATAATGTCCCTATGTCCCTATGTCCACTTAGGGACTTTATGCACTAGCAACACTGCTAGGTTGTGCACGTCATTGTCTATGGTTTTCTGTATGTAAGTCATTTATAAGATGTTCCTAAGTGTGTTTTTTGTATTCTTTGTTTATGCCCAAGTCCAGTGACTTGAGTTCAAAAAATCCTTATGTCCAAAGAAAACCCTAAGTCCAAGTTTTTTTTCTTTAATATGCCTAAGTCCATTCTTTTATTAAAAAAATCCTTATGTCAGATTGCCAGAGTTATCGAGGTGAAAGATCATAAACTGTTGTACGACAGTCTCATTAAAGCAAGCGTACCAGGTATATCAAGCTGTCGTCAAGTAAATTTTAGGAAAAATGGAAAGCCAAGAATGTCACAATCAATGACGTCAGAAAATTATAACCAGTTCTCTCTCTATAAAACAGGAGTTAGAAGATTACAAACAATATTGCCTGTAAACGCTTACACAGGCCAAATAAAATTAAAAGAGGCCAAAATAAAAGACATAAAAAGGCTCTTAGAATATGTTCCGAATCATTTAAAAGATTTTTATTCAGACATTATTGAGATGCAGGAATATGGAGATTATGCAGCAGAAGATGAAGCAGAAGAATTAGAATAGTATAACTAAGAGAAGGTTTAGATTATGCAGCAGAAGAATTAAAATAGTAATTAAGAGAAGATTTATATTATGCAGCAGAAGATGAAGCAGAAGAATTAGAATAGTTACTAAGAGAAGGTTTATATTATGCAGCAGAAGATGAAGCAGAAGAATTAGAATAGTAACTAATAGAAGGTTTAGATTTAAGTGTAATTTTTTTCTAATAGTCGTTTAATTTTTACTGTTGCAATGATTAAACATACTTTGCTTACTTACATGATTGTTTTGTCCTTTCTCCATACCCAAAAACAGAAGTTATAAGGAAACCTGTGTTGTTAGGATGTGAATGGCCCAGTTCAAGAAGTCCTTAAGTCCATTTTTAATGTATTGCGTATCCACAAAATTTAATACTTTTTTTTATATTAAAACGAATAATAAACCAGTTTGTACTATTGATAGTGCTCATAAGGCAAATTATAGGGGGTTCTTATAAGTAAATATCTGATTTTGAAATTCTAATAAAGTTCATAGAAGAAAAGTATTGAAAATTTGATTGGACTTAAACGAAAATCTTTTGGACTTAGGGATTTCTTTATGGGACTTAGGGTCTTTTGGTTGGACTTAGGGATTTTACTCCAAAAGTTTTAGGACTTAGAGAAATACATCCTAACATGACTTTAAAAAACACAGGTTTCCTTATAACTTCTGTTTTTGGGTATGGAGAAAGGACAAAACAATCATGTAAGTAAGCAAAGTATGTTTAATCATTGCAACAGTAAAAATTAAACGACTATTAGAAAAAAATTACACTTAAATCTAAACCTTCTATTAGTTACTATTCTAATTCTTCTGCTTCATCTTCTGCTGCATAATATAAACCTTCTCTTAGTTACTATTCTAATTCTTCTGCTTCATCTTCTGCTGCATAATATAAACCTTCTCTTAATTACTATTTTAATTCTTCTGCTGCATAATCTAAACCTTCTCTTAGTTACTATTCTAATTCTTCTGCTTCATCTTCTGCTGCATAATCTCCATATTCCTGCATCTCAATAATGTCTGAATAAAAATCTTTTAAATGATTCGGAACATATTAAGAATGGACTTAGGCATATTAAAGAAAAAAAACTTGGACTTAGGGTTTTCTTTGGACATAAGGATTTTTTGAACTCAAGTCACTGGACTTGGGCATAAACAAAGAATACAAAAAACACACTTAGGAACATCTTATAAATGACTTACATACAGAAAACCATAGACAATGACGTGCACAACCTAGCAGTGTTGCTAGTGCATAAAGTCCCTAAGTGGACATAGGGACTTCTTGAACTGGGCCATTCATGTATTTCTCTAAGTCTTAAAACTTTTGGAGTAAAATCCCTAAGTCCAACCAAAAGACCCTAAGTCCCATAAAGAAATCCCTAAGTCCAAAAGATTTTCGTTTAAGTCCAATCAAATTTTCAATACTTTTCTTCTATGAACTTTATTAGAATTTCAAAATCAGATATTTACTTATAAGAACCCCCTATAATTTGCCTTATGAGCACTATCAATAGTTCAAACTGGTTTATTATTCGTTTTAATATCAAAAAAAGTATTAAATTTTGTGGATACGCAATACATTAAAAATGGACTTAAGGACTTCTTGAACTGGGCCATTCATTACAAAACCCAATATTGGTACGTGATGTTGTCGAAAACATATTAATGAATTACAAGAGCGAATATCTTTACAAAAATCAATTCTAACCATAAACAAACTCGACTGCAAAATCTTCATATATCGTAGAAATATAAAATATATTCTTTATTGAATACAGTTAATACAGACTTAAACCTCAAAGCAGGATTTTTATAAAATATTTTTCATTTCTTCCATATTCAAACTGTAGCAGAGGTGATTTGTAAGGGCTTTCGCAAATGTAGGTCAGTACAAAAAATTCACTTGCGCGGTTCATACAAAATTCTCAAAAGTAAATAAAAATAATAAAATTCCTTAAATTTAATTCTACTAAATCAACTAAAACCACGTCTTACTTTCCCCATTGATTCAGATTGTTCAGTACTCGCTCAAAATAAATAGCCAAGATGTAAGTATGGGTGGGAGGTGTCACCTGGTGGAGCAGACGCTGGATGGACACTGATTTTTGCTATTCTTTCAGGTGCGGACCTTGCGGAGGTTGCGGAGGAGGTTGCTGCGGAGGCTGCTGCGGCGGCTGCAGTTGCGGTTGTCCCTGCATTACTATCTACACTTGCTGCACGAAGATTTGCTGATCCATGGGCGCCCAGCGTCTGTTCCGCCGACGTGCCATGGCGTCTGTGGACACCGCGGACGTGGACGCGCTTCGCATCTTTGTAGTGTCCTCTTATCCAGTGCCGTGCATGTGAATTAATAAATGATAAGCGTATCATAACGTGTCGTTTCTTTGCTTACCTAGGCTTCCAGATAGGTGCAGTGAGGTGGGGGCTCTGCCCCTCCATGCTAGATAGGTGCAGTAAGGTGGGGGCTCTGCCCCTCCATGCTAGATAGGTGCAGTGAGGTGGGGGCTCTGCCCCTCCATGCTAGATAGGTGCAGTGAGGTGGGGGCTCTGCCCCTCCATGCTAGATAGGTACAGTGAGGTGGGGGCTCTGCCCCTCCATGCTAGATAGGTGCAGTGAGGTGGGGGCTCTGCCCCTCCATTCTAGATAGGTGCAGTGAGGTAGGGGCTCTGCTCCTCCATGCTAGATAGGTGCAGTGAGGTGGGGGCTCTGCCCCTCCATGCTAGATAGGTGCAATGGAGGCTCTGCCCCTCCATACTAGATAGGTGCAATGGAGGCTCTGCCCCTTCCTAGATGGTGCAGTGGAGGCTCTGCCCCTTCATGCTAGATGGTGTAGTGGAGGCTCGGCCCCTCCATGCTAGATGGTGCAGTGGAGGCTCCTTCATAGATGCAGTGGAGGCTCTGCCCCTCCATGCTAGACAGGTACAGCGAAGGCTCTGCCACCTCATGCCAAATAGGTTCTCCGGAGGATCTGCCCTGACATGCCAGGTTTAGGAGTCGGGAAAGTGGACTAGTTACCAGGATCTGTTACTGCTAGTGGAAGCTCTGCCTCTCTATGCTGAAGTGGACTAGCTATGGCTCAATGTACGTCAATCAGTAGGTCTATGAGAATAAGGTACCCTTTGCTCCGAATCCCTCCGGAACCATCGGTCTACTTTCCCGATCGGTCCACTTGTACAAACCGTCTACTTTCGCGATCGGTCCATTTGCTTTTCCTCATTCGTCTACTTCCAGATTGGTCCATTTTCCCGATCTGTCTACTTGTACAAACTGTCTAATTTCCTGATCTATCTACTTGCTTCTCCTCATCCATCTACTTTTGGCCTCGACGACACCACACCACGCTACACTTTATTACACTAATTTTTGTAGATAATTAATGCAGACATTTTTTGGTAATTTTTTACACCTTGGGTTACATTATTGGTGTTTTAGTAAAGACGTAGGTGTTAGGTGTAGTGTACTGTAGTATAATGTGGTGTGGTTTGGTTTGGTGTGTGGTACGAAAAAAAAAAAATCTCGAATCAGCTCGAAAAATCTAGTAAAAGTTTTTTCGATTTTATTGGGCAATAGTCCGTAAATAATCGGAACTACGTTGGTACATGTTCATTCGATTTCAGGTCCACGTGTAGCGTAAAAAGTTGAAAGGACGGTTTAGGCACACACATAAAAGTACCATCACTAAACCAAGTTAAGGGAGTACCTGTTTTTATTAATTTTTTCGCCTTAGTTTTGGCAAATATCAGTATTTTATCTTTTGTACCATCCGCAGTAACAAGAAAACTTTTAGAAATTCCTTCAGGGACCTCCACATCTCCCAGTTTTTCATAGACCAATTTGTTGATAGAGAGGTATTTTCTTCGCGTTCTGTATAGTACATTTTTGATCGAAGAAAATGTAGGAGTTTCGCTTAAATATCGCCCACCTTTCTCTTTTAAACCTGCGAATATTTTTTCCTATATGGGTTGGATCAGGCCAAAATCTTTACACGCTTCTTTCTTGCACTTGTCTAATGTTTTCAACATTTCAGTTTTTACAATATCTACCAAACACGTGTGCACTCTCTTTTTCAAAATTTTCGTTTTAGTTATGTCTATTGTCACGGTAGCCGAACATTCTTTTCGGTTGCTGCACCACCGTAAAGTAGACCCATTTTTATTAAACTTACCGCAATTAAACTTATATCCGTCCACTAATAGCATTTCAGACCCATTTGACTGTTTTAAGAAAATCATTTTAGAATAAAATCAATTGGGGGCACCAGTCTTCCAAGATGCAGTCCCAGCATCGCTGCAAAACAAACGGGAGATGCTTTTTCAGGCTCGTCAACATCTGCGGGAGCTGCCCGCCCACGTTGCCCTTACACTCTTTCGAAGCTGCCTCTCGGTACCAAAGCTGATGTACATATTGAGGACCTCTCCAACGTGGCTTTTTCCACAAGAGATATGTCAGCTTGACAAAGATATCAAAGACACGTTGGAGCTCATCCTCAACGTTCACCTTGACGAGGCACAGTGGGTGCAGGCGTCGCTGCCTGTTCGCCACGGGGGATTGGGTGTTAGGCGCTTGCGGGACACCAACGTTTCGGCCTTCTTGGCCTCCTCCAACGGGGTGGTCGGACTAGTCACTAAAATACTCCATTCGTATGGTGACAGTCTCGACATCCCTTATACGGGGGAGGCCTTGACTGCCTGGACCGCGGCGTGCTCCACGGCGAGTCTTCCTGAAAACCCGGGAGTGCAGCGCCAGTGGGACGAGCAGCTTTGCAGATCGCGGGTGATTGATTTGTTGGAGGCGGCATCTGGAGCCAATATTGCGCGTCTTAAAGCGGCTTCGTGCCCAGAATCGGGAGCCTGGCTTCATGCCCTCCCCTCGCCTCACTTGGGTACCGCACTCGATGATGGGTCTTTGAGAGTTGCGGTGGCCCTCAGACTTGGCTGCAACTTGTGCGAGAAGCATGAGTGCAGATGTGGGGCACAGGTGGATGTTACTGGCTACCATGGTTTGAGCTGCAGAAAGTCAGCTGGGCGTTTCCCACGACACCATATGATCAATGAGGTCATCCGCCGCGCCTTGGTGGCCGCGGGCGTACCGAGCACCCTTGAGCCACCCGGATTGAGCCGTACGGACGGCAAGCGACCCGACGGGTTAACTTTAACTCCATGGGAGAAAGGCCGCTGCCTGGTGTGGGATGCGACATGCGTCAGCACTTTCGCTGCTTCCCACCTGGCCCGTACGACCCGGGCGGCTGGTTCGGCTGCCGAGTGGGCTGCCATCCAAAAACGGGACAAATACTCGTCCCTCGAGGGACCATATTTGTTCGTCCCGTTTGCGGTGGAGGTAAGTGGTACGTGGTGCGTGGAAGCCAAGAGCTTCGTGCGTGAACTTGGACGGCGCCTGAAGAATAATGGCGCAGATCCCGGCGCCGAGTCGTATCTGGTGCAACGCATATCATTAGCCATACAGCGGGGAAACGTAGCCAGCGTAATGGGCACATTTGCATCAGGCACGACTCGGGGCGGGCTTTTTGACTAAGGCTTAGGCCTTTTAATTTTTATTATATATTTATTCGTTATATTTTAATTTTTGACATTTTGTATTTTGACATTATTATTAATAAATAGTAATTCCAATCATTAAAATTATCAATTCAATGTTTTTAATTGATAAATGTAGATATTGACAGTGACACTGAAATGGAAAACAATTTCAAACTAATCTAATGTTTTTCTAAGTGGCCAGTCACATTTTACATTAAAAAGATAGTAAGGAGTTACAATATGGGCAGAATAGTAGACGTATCTAACGGAAAAGTAGACCGATCGGGAAAGTAGACCGTTTAAAAAGTAGACGTAACGGAAAAGTAGACCGATCGGGAAAGTAGAACAAGTAGACGTAACGGAAAAGTAGACCGATCGGGAAAGTAGACCATTCGGGAAAACAGACCGATGGTTCCGGAGGGCTCCGAATCTACTTGACCAAATCAGGTGGGGAAATATGTTAGAATGGCTTAATCCTATGACCCAAGCACAGAAGTGCAAAGTATTTTTTTTTTAGTATTCCTTCTCCGAAGTTAAGGTGTTTAATATCAGCTCTTATGTCCCCAACGAAGGGCTTGAGGCTTCCCTAAGGGTGAGCCGGCTTTAGGATAAGTCGACCACGCGGGCCCAGCGTGCGGTTCGTTTCGACTTCACACACAACAGTTTCTTCGCAGGCGTCCTTCAGGTCCAGAAAGTTGAATTCCATAAATTATTGAATTCCCCAGAAGTTGCGTTTGCTATAAGTTAAATCCCAAAAGAGCGTCGGTGGCGTAATAGCCATTGCCACTACCTTCTGTACGGGAGGTCGTGGTTCGAATCAAGTTCGAATCCTGCCACGTAAGGCCACGTACCAATGTGTTTTCGAATTTCGAAAAGCATCGTGAGGAAACCTGCACACGCCTGCGAAGAAATTCGAAGGTTGTGTGTGAAGTCAACCAACCAGCACTGGGCCCGCGTGGTCGACTGAGGACCGATCGCCCTAATTCAGGGTAGGCTCGAGCCCCTCGGTGGGGACGTATATGGGCTGAAATGATGAAATCCCAAAATGTTGACTTCGCCTGCAGATTTCAGGATGTATTTATTCACCGTAAGAGCGTTAAGCCCTAGTCGTTACGCCGCCGTCGACGTTCTTGGCTCTTAGGTATTTACGGTTTAGAAACGGGTCGATCCACAGAGTTGTCAGGATGGCGGGTGTTTTTCTTGGAATCATTTTCACAATGGATTTTAGTGAACCTAGGGGGGCATATGGATACTTTCCGTCGCTACTACAATTCGCTACCTATACCTGAACTATACCGCAGGAGAGGAACGGACGTATTATAACTTACAGAATCGCTAAACTGAAGTGGCAGTGGGCAGGGCACACAGCTCGTAGAACAGATGGCCTCTGGGGTAGTAAAGTTCTCGAGTGGCGATCGCGCACCAGAAAACGTAGAGTAGGCAGGCCTCCCACGCGGTGGACCGACGACCTGGTGAAGATCGCGGGAAGCAGATGGATGCGGGCAGCGCGAAATTCTTGGGAGAGGCCTTTGTCCAGCAGTGGACGTTTTTCGACTGATATGATGATGGTGACCTGGGATAGAGAAGTCCTTAACCCTCGGTTGGTCGCGTGGGGTCTTTAAAAGCCCGACGTTTACAAAAACTGCTATATTTTGTTCCATATTAAAGATTCAAATTTGTACCTCAGGGTAGCTTCCTTAAACATACTTAACTATCAATTAGTGCAAAAATAATATATAATAGTAATACATATTATTATTTGTCAAAAATTATTTCCTATCATTAAAATTATTTAAAACCACACTATGGGTTTTATTTAAAATTTTATTATGCTACAAAAAATATAAAAATAAATAAATAATAATAAGTAATAAAAAAACAAAATATTTAAAATCTCCGGGCGTTTAAAGACCCCACGTCACCGACGGTGTCACAAAAAAAGCGCGACCACCCGAGGGTTAACATCAGGTGGTCGCGGGTTCGGTTCCCGGCGGAGTCTTAACTTTGTTACTCTTTTTGGTTGGTTGAAAGGGCAGGCACTTTCCGAGCCCGCCTGGCTAGCTACCACCATCTTATCTATGTCTTGCCGCCTAACATCAATGTTATCATTGATGTGTTCCGGCTTGAAGTTCCCATGTTACGTTGGGGAATCTTGGTAAGTCCGCTTCCATCTTCGGCATAATCGTCACTTACCATCAGGTTGAGATGATGCCAAAGGCTTACCAATTGTGAATAAAAAAAAGCAACGAGTAATTTGGATGACCTACATATTTTTCCTAATTGCTTTCAAAATCAAACAAAAAAATTAATTTCAATCCACTTTATTTCAAACAATACTTGAACGGCACATCGCGCTACACAAATCATGTTTCAGCACAGCAATCGACATACTAGCACGCAAACGCACTTATTGCCTTTTTTGGCTGTACTCAGCAAATCTTCGTGCAGCACGAGTAGATCGTGATGCGAGGGTTGCAGCAATTGGGTTGAGGACAGCACGGCTCGCAGCAGGGCTCACAGCACGGCTCGCAGCACGGCTGGCAGCATGGCTGGGGCGGCGGGCAGCACGGCACGCAACACGGCCGCGGTGGGGGTGGTGGGCAGCACGGCACACAGCACGGCCGCGGTGGGGGCGGTGGGCAGCACGGCACGCAGCACGGCTGCGGTGGGGGTGGCGGGCAGCACGGCACGCAGCACGGTACACAGCACGGCTGCGGCGGGGGCGGTGGGCAGCACGGCACACAGCACGGCGTGCAGCAAGGAGCGCTACAGCAAGCCCTGTTAAAAAAAAGATCTTTGTAAGACCTATGCATGACAAAAGATATAAAACTATAAACTTGAAATACGTACATTTTTCCTATCACAAAATTGATTGTCTGAAAACCAAATAATATTTGTCACCAAAAAAGTGATATTTTCTTGGTTTTCTGAGTAAAATGTATTTAATCTTATAATACTCCTAAAATAAGGTACAATATTTCTATAAGATGAGTTTCCAAATTTTTATGATTTTTTTTTGTATATTTTATCTTTACTACATGAAAGATTTATAAAAAGTGGCACGAGATGACATTTTTCGTTGACTCGCAGATTTTGAAGGAATTCTAAAATCAAGTTCTCAAAAAGAAAAAAGTAGATGAATAGTCGAAAAAGATTGACCTTCATACAAAAAATACGCTCTCTAAAAAACCGCGTCTTGTTTCCATAGACAACTTTCCAGTATCGGGCAAGAAGATAAGATAGCCAGTTCCCCGTTGCGTTAAGGAATCTTGGTAAGCCCGCTTCCATGGTCACTTACCATCAGGTGGGATGATGTCAAGGGCTTGCCAAATTTTATTTTTGTGAATAAAAAAAGTAAAAAATAACGACATTCGACGCTACTTGTTACAAAATAGCTTCCTGCGGCGTGCGTGCAGATGCAGTATACGAAAAATTCTTAAATATCGATAATATCGAAAACATAAATTTTAAGACTTTATAATGAAAAAATATGTTTCAAATATTTTAACTTGAACCACTTAAGTATACTATAGTTATTATTAAGATACGTAGTTTGCGCTTCACATTTGTAATTAAGGCCCTAAGACAATGACAATCATCATCATCATCATCATATCAGCCACAAATCGTCTTCATTACATGAAGTGCCTGCCGTTTTAACAACAACAAACAAATTTTCTAGAGCGCACATAGAGCGCAGAAAATCAAGCGTTCTGAGCGCGCGCTTCGAGCGCCTATTACTACTCTATTCGAAAAAAAAAAAAAAAACAGAGAAGACGACTGGTCAAACTGACAAGACAGTGTCTAAATTATAGTTTAATTTTAATACTGAAAATTTGCAAAATTTTAGTAAAAATAGAGCTAAATTGTTTAACCAAATTTTTTTAAAACTCCTCAAAAATGTGCAGCCCAGTGCTAAATTTACCGTGTTACAAAGAACGACCAGAATGCAATCCATGCTGTTTAGTTTCGGTAAGTGTTAAGATACAATATAAATGCATACTCGTCTGGAATAATTATGATGGTAGGTACCTATTCGCCGAAACCGCCTCCATGGCGTAGTGGTTAAGTACATTGGCTTCACATCACGAGGTCGCGGCTTCGATTCCCGACGCAATCAAACCTTGTAAGATTCGGTTTGGTTGGTGGAAGGATATTTTCTAAGCCCACCTGGCCAGCTACCACAATCTTATTTAAGTATTGCCGCCAAACATTAATGTTAACAGCATTGATGTGTTGCGGCTTAAAAGATAGCCAGCTCCCCATTGCGTCGGGGAATCTTGGTATGCCCGCTTTCATAATATCACTTACCATCAGGTGCGATGATGCCAAGGGCTTACCAACATTCCTTTTGACTCTTTTTTTTATTCACAATTGGTAAGCCCATGGCATCATCTCACCTGATGGTAAGTGACGATGATGCCTAAGGTGGACGCGGGCTTACCAAGATTTCCCAACGCAATGGAGAACTGGCTATCTTATCTTCAAGCCGGAACACATCAATGTTGTTAAAACTGATGTTTGGCGGCAAGACTTAGATAAGATGGTGGTAGCTAGCCAGGCGGGCTTAGAAAATGCCCTACCACTAACCAAACCGAGTCTTACAATTTAACCCCACCGGGAATAGAGCCCGCGACCTCCTGGTAGACTAACCATTACGCCACGGAGGCGGTTAAAACAAACAGGACGTACCCAAATTTTGCGTTCTTTTTCTCTCTCTGTTTGGTTTCGTCTTTAAATAGAGAGTCAAAAAGAAAAAGTTCTTCGTCTGAGCTATGCAGTCATGTACGAAGTAACTAGTATCTCATCAGTGCTCATGTCTTCAACGTCTGAATATCACGTCGCAATATCACAGATGATAATAGTAGTACAAGTACAGATGAATTACTCGCAATGACGCCCTAAATAAATAGCAACTCTCGCTACGCGGTAATAAAGAATAGAATGAACCGAATCATTGTGCGTGAGAGATTATTTTGCGCTGGCTGGTCAGTGTTGTCGCATCTGATCAACCGGCAGGGTTGTGAGACCGCGCGACGTACATTTTTCAACTTGCGCACTCGCTTGCTTGATAATCGCTCCGCTTCTGCACGAGTTGACAACCGACTAACGAGCGCGGCCTGTAGGCCGCGCCGTTGTGTAGGTACTTATCTCGCGCTCTCGGCCGAGTGACGGGGGCCTGGCAATATGCCAGTTAAATCACCATTGATTCACCTATCCATATAGGTACACATTTTTTTATTACTATGACCCTTAGGGCCCCAAATGTCTGCCCTGTGGGATGGATCCGGTGACGTTGCGTCGCCCTCTTATTGTCCACGACAGCACCTTTGACTACCGGCCCACCAGCTGGCCGGGGATGATCCTCAACAACCAGGACAAGAAGGTCCGCTACCAGCTCATCAATTACGAACGCCCGGTGGGTACATTTTTTATTAAACTATAGAAGTTTCCCGTGGCTTAACCCGCGTGGACAACGGTTCTATGAATTTTCGAGGGTGCGGGTGCGCAGCTCGGAAAAAAGTAGCCTATGTAAATTTCAGCCAGATCCTTTCAGTAGTTTTTGCGTGAAAGAGTAACAAACATACATTCTCACAAACTTTCGCGTTTATAATATTAGTAGGATTTTGTAGGTTTCATTTGGTGGTACACAAGATGATTTCCAAATTTTAATAGAAACAATCAGAGCCAAGCAACCTTCGACCAATTTAACAGCTATAGCAAACCCTGGACACTTCATACAACGGGCCAGAAAAGACATTTCAAAAAAGGAATGACGGAACAAACAATAAATATTGCGGCGAATTCCTATTCGTTCGACAACCAAACGAGGGGGTGAGGTCGCAATCTAGAGAGTGGCAGGAAGTGTCCATACTGTTTGTGATTACTATTACATACATATATGCTTTGGCTACGCGAACAGCGATTTTGATGCCTACAGAATAAGCGAATTCGCTCATTTTGTCTCATTTGATCAGTATTCCCCATATGATTGAAGGTCAAAGCATAACTATTTAGTAATCTGTGGTCAAAGTGAGTGAAATTTGTTATCTCATTCGTGCTACTCTCTATCTCTCTCATTGTATATTTTGAACGAGATTCAGTAGACGATAGCGGTGTGTATTTGTGTGTTTGCCAAGTGAATGAAATTTGTTATCTCATTCGTGCTACATTCCTAATACGTCTCTCTATCTCTGTCATTGTTTATATTTGAACGAGATTCGGTTGACTATAGCGGTGTGAGTGTATTCATAGCATTTCCCGATTAGAAATACGAAAAAATTGATCACTTTATATTAGTTGCTTAAACTTCTAAGTAGGCTTCTTACATCAAGTTCAGAAAAAATGCTATAAAACCTCGTTGGTTCGAAGTTTCAAAAGTGCAGCCTCAATAACTGGAAACGCTAAAAACATAAAAAATACTTCAATCGCTACAACTAAAAACAATTTAGCTACATTTTTAGTTTTTGTAAAACTTCTAAAAAGTAATAACCGGCCAACTGCGAGTCAGAACCGCACACAAAGGGTTCCGTACCATCATACTAGATGGCGCCAGTTTCTTCACGTTTAAAAAGAAACGTTTTTTGTATTTATTTTTTCACTTTTTATATTTTTTTGTATTTTTTGTTATAGCGACAACCGAAATACATCATCTGTGAAAATTTGAACTGTCTAGCTATCACGGGGATCATGAAATACAGCCTGGTGACAGACGGACAGACAGACGGACGGACAGCTAAGTCTTAGTAATAGGGTCCCGTTTTATCCTTTGGGTATGTAACCCTAATAATAAACTGATTTTGTATTTTTTTTTAATAATTTTATAATAATTAATATTAATAAAAGAATCGCATTAAAAATTTTAATGAAAATCAGTTTACAATCTGCGAATATGTCGCGTAACAAACAGAAAAAAAAACATGCAGTCGAATTGAGAACCTCCTCCTTTTTAATTTCGGTTAAAAAAATGTACTTCTCATACAGCAAAAACTGCTTGCGATATTATTTTTTTTATTATAAATTTGTGTGCCGATAATATAAGTTATAACACAGGTTGTACACAGGGCCCTGGATAATTTACACAGAAGTAGAGCAATGTTTTTCTTTCACATTTACAATAAATTGCGACGATGATGATTTTTACAAGCTTTAACTGCAAGCTTTAATTACAAGCTTTAATTTAGATAAGATAAGATAAATACTCTTTATTGTACCCAAAAATATAAAAAATAAATAAAAAAAACACAATGTAAAACTTAGAAACTATAACATAAAAATCTTAATTTATCTTGCAATGTTCATATGTATGTATGTAAGTATATACAATCCGCTTCAAAATCTTGCGATCGATCTTAGAGCGACTTCCAGGGTTTCGATTGAGCTGAAATTGGTATGAAGCCGTGGGTCCGATTGAGCTGAAAGTGGTACGTAGCCGTATTCTCGGTGACAACAGATCCTTTTGGTATTTTGAAGTTGATCTTCAAGTTCCCAGAGTCGTCTTTTATTTTTTAATAGAATCGTAGGAGGAATAAAGGTCATGATCTTCTAATGTTTTAGTAGATCTTTATATATATATATATATATATATATATATATATATATATATATTAGATTTATATATTTAGATATATATATTAGATTTAGATTTATATATATATAAATCTTCTGTCTGTGTGTTAGTCATTGAACTCCTCCTAAACGTTTTTTGTGTGTATTCCAGGGGGTTTGAGGATGTTTTAGATTCACAAATCAGCTCGGTAGATGGCGCTGTTAGTGTAGGGTGGAACG
This sequence comes from Coleophora flavipennella, assembly GCA_947284805.1. Taxonomy (NCBI): domain Eukaryota; kingdom Metazoa; phylum Arthropoda; class Insecta; order Lepidoptera; family Coleophoridae; genus Coleophora; species Coleophora flavipennella. The sequence continues at coordinate 5,352,738 of OX369292.1, forward strand.
AAGTTCGCCGGGACAGCTAGAAACTATTGCAATATTTAACCGCCAAGTTAATGTTAAAGTTCACTGGCTTTACACAAGAGGTGGCGGGTTCGATTCCCGGCGGGGTCAATTGTAATTGTAGATTTCTATATAAAATGTTTTTTTAGATTTACTACGCTCACCTTTACAGTTAGTTCCGTACACCCAACGGGTGACCAATGGGACCCTATTACTAAAGTATATATATTAGTACTAACATACAGTATGGACACTCCTTGCCGCTCTCTAGATTGGGACCTCACCCCCTCGTCACCCAGATTGATACAGATTGGTTACAGTTTGGTTGTCGAACGTAAGTATAGGATTTCGCCGCCATTTTGTTTGTTCCGTCGTTCCTTTTTTGAAATGTCATTTCTGGTTCTGGCCCGTTGTATGAAGTGTCCAGGGTGTGCTATTACTAAGCCTCCGCTGTCTGTCCGTCCGTCACGTCAGTGGGCTGTATTTAATGAACCGAATTAGGAAGACAGTTGAAATTTTCACAGAATGTGTATTTCTGTTGCTTTTAAACCAACAAGTACTAAACATTTGAAAATTGAAAAAATAAGGTGGTCTCCATACAAAAAACGAGGTCTTCAGAAGTATTTTTGATTTAGCTATATCGTAAAAACGGTAATATACATACAAGCGTGAAACTTTATGTCATTATAGTTCTAATACTGAAGTAAACCCGCACTGGGCCCGCGTGGTCGACTTAGGCCTAATCGCCCTGATTCAGGGTAGGCTCGAGCCCCTCGGTGGGGACGTATATGAGCTGTAATGATGACTGAAGTAAAACAGCAAATAATAAAAATCGGCACAACGTGAATCGTACTCGCGCTAAGTAGTCCGAACTGAATGATTAAAAAAGCATTTATTTGTCGCTCGCGTTGATGTCTTTTAATTGTAATGTGAATAGGTATCATTGTCGTTTTAAACTATGTAGTTGTGTGGAGAGGTGTGGTGGCACGGAACCCTTGGCTTGTTTTTATAATTTGGAAACATGCATTGTAAAGAACCAATAATGCGCTAGTCGATAATGCATGACCTATGAATGTACTGAGGCCAGCACATTAAGCTAGACACTCATAGCAAAGTATATATATTAGTTGCTCATAGTGCGATTTGGATCGATTCGCATTCGGCATAAGAACGGTACAAAGTCCAAAGTGTCTAGATTGATGTGCTGGCCTCTGTACCACCCGATAACTCGTGTCATGGACTTGAACATATATGATGTGGCACCAATAATGCGCGACCAGATAATGCACGATCTATTAATGTAGTGCGATTTTGATCCATACGCATTCGGCATAAGAACGGTACAAAGTCCAAAGTGTCTAGATTGATGTGCTGGCCTCTGTACCACCCGATAACTCGTGTCATGGACTTGAACATATATGATGTGGCACCAATAATGCGCGACCAGATAATGCACGATCTATTAATGTAGTGCGATTTGGACCCATACGCATACGGCATAAGAACGGTACAAAGTCCAAAGTGTCTAGATTGATGTGCTGGCCTCTGTACCACCCGATAACTCGTGTCATGGACTTGAACATACACGACGATGGGGCACCAATAATGCGCGACCAGATAATGCACGATCTATGAATGTAGTGCGATTTTGATCCATACGCATTCGGCATAAGAACGGTACAAAGTCCAAAGTGTCTAGCTTGATGTGCTGGCCTCTGTACCACCCGATAACTCTTGTCATGGACTTGAACATATATGATGTGGCACCAATAATGCGCGACCAGATAATGCACGATCTATTAATGTAGTGCGATTTTGATCCATACGCATTCGGCATAAGAACGGTACAAAGTCCAAAGTGTCTAGCTTGATGTGCTGGCCTCTGTACCACCCGATAACTCGTGTCATGGACTTGAACATACACGACGATGGGGCACCAATAATGCGCGACCAGATAATGCACGATCTATTAATGTAGTGCGATTTTGATCCATACGCATTCGGCATAAGAACGGTACAAAGTCCAAAGTGTCTAGCTTGATGTGCTGGCCTCTGTACCACCCGATAACTCGTGTCATGGACTTGAACATACACGACGATGGGGCACCAATAATGCGCGACCCGATAATGCACAATCTATGAATGTACAGCTCGAAAACTCATATAATGGACTTGAACTGAAATAAGGAAAAAATCTTGTATCTAAAAGATTTAAGGTTTTTCGAAAAATTATTAGGGTTCCGTAGCCAAAGGGTGCCAACGGGACCCTATTACTAATCCTATGCTGTTTTTCACGAACCGTAACAGTCAGACATTTCAAATTTTCTCAGAGTGTGTATCTCTATTGCCACTATAACAACAATATAGGCGCATCAGGAGCCGTTCCTTTCCCTCTAATATGGTTGATGAGAGCGATATACATACTTCAAATATATATTCAGATATATATACTTCAAACAGGAAACTAAGGTTCCCCTCTATTTTTCTGGGGTTTCATCATCAGATCCTGGTTTCCTTATCATGGTAACAGCCTTGGGAGTGTGTTCTAGGTTAAATCCTAAATCAACTCGTTACCTATCTATCTAAGTTATATTGAAAAAAATAACCTAGTATTTACTATTTCACAGATTAAATCACATTATCCTTCGTGCGCACCTTCGTACAATTAATCAGAACGAGAGAAAACATTAAACTAATAAGAATCATTGAAAAAAGAAAAGGATGGAAAACATTGTGTGGATTCAAGTAAGTTAAAACAAAACTTTATCAGCAAATTGCAATAAGTAAGCATTTAAATGAGTCTGTTCTTGATTTAAGGCGGTAATATTACATATCTTCGTTATTTTTGACGTCAATAGAGATGACGACAGCATCAGAAATAAATTATGAACTCTTGATCACTAAATTGCTTAAACTTCGGAAAACCTTACTCGTTTTGTTTTCCATCAAGTCTTCGATTTTTAATTCACCAAAATCACAAAATGAGTACATATCATATGACACTGCTAAACTATGACGTCACGCCTATGTATTTCTAACATTTTTAGAACAAAATGTCGTTTTTGACAGATGATAAAAAGTAACTTAGATGACTAGCATTCGTCATCCCTATTACTCCTAAACGATAGAAAACTCAAGGTTGAAAAAAAACCCTTATGTTTGATGATGTGCCTTAAAGTCAAAAGCTATTAGAAACACAATTGAGCAATTTTGGCTTGAAAGAAAAAAATCCTAAAGATACACCGTATAAATTAAAAAAATATACAACAATATTTGATTTTGGAGTTTAAGTTTAAAAAAATATACAAAAATATTTGTTATGATAATACAAAGTAATTCATCAATCATATCAGCCGAAAATCGTCCACTGCTGGACAAAGGCCTCCCCCAAGGATTTCTACGACGACCGGTCCTGCGCTGCCCGCATCAATTGGCTTCCCGCAATCTTCACCAGGTCGTCGGTCCACCGCGTGGGAGGCCTGCCTTCGCTACGTTTTCCGGTACGTGGTTGCCACTCGAGAACTTTACTGCTCCATCGGCCATCTGTTCTACAAGCTATGTGCCCTGCCCACTGCCACTTCAGTTTAGCGATTCTGTGAGCTATGTCGGTTACTTTGGTTCTACTGCGGATCTCCTCGTTTCTGATTCGATAACGCAGAGAAACTCCGAGCAAAGCACGCTTCATTGCCCTTTGGGTGACCTTGAGCCTTCTTATGAGGCCCATAGTAAGCGACCATGTCTCAGTTCCGTAAGTCATCACTGGCAACACACACTGGTCAAAGACCCTTAGTCTTGAAACACTGCGGTATTTGGGACGTGAAGATATTGCGAAGCTTCCCGAACGCTGCCCAGCCGAGTTGGATTTGTCGAATGATCTCTTTCTTGAAGTTGGACCTACCTACCTGGACTGTTTGTCCCAGGTATACATATTCGTTAAGAACTTCCAGTGTAGAGTCTCCAACCTTTAGAGGCGTGGGTGCGACACGGACATTTAATTCTATTTTCGTCTTGTCCATGTTTATTTTAAGACCCACTTGTTTTTACTGAGGCCATCGAGCATTGCGTCTTCCATAGTCTCAGCCATGACCACGATATTGTCAGCGAATCGGAGGTGGGTTATGTACTCGCCGTTGATATTAATGCCGAGTCCACCCCAGTCCAGAAGCTTTAAAACATCTTCCAGGGCGGCTGTGAACAGTTTTGGAGATATAACGTCTCCCTGTCTCACCCCTCGCTGCAACTGGATAGGTTTCGAGTTCTGATCCTGGAGGCGAACCGACATGGTGGCGTTTTCATACAGATACTTCAAAACCTCGATGTATCGACGGTCAATTTGACACCGCTGGAGAGACTGTAGCACAGCCCAGGTTTCAACTGAATCAAAGGCTTTCTCATAGTCCACAAAAATCAAGCGTGGCTGATTATACTTTTCGGTCTTCTGTATAATCTGCCGCAGCATATGGTCTATGGTACTAAAGCCTTTTCGGAAACCGGCTTGTTCGGGATGCTGGAAGTCGTTAAACCTGCGTGCGAGACGATTCATAACGACTCTCGAAAACAGCTTGTAATAATTGAGATGGTCTCGATGGAGCCGTTCGCTACAGAGGCAACGCCGGTATGTACTTGACTGCGTGCAGCCGTATCCAGCGCTTCATCATCGGAGAGCCCCATCGGTCTACTAGAGTGCACAGGAAGCTGTTGGTGCTAGCGCGCGTTCGGCTCATCAAGGAGGCGGACCGCTTTCGCATAATAGCCTCGAAGCTGTCAGTCTTGCCTCTGCAAACATGCCAGAGGCACTGCAGAAGCGCGCCAGGCCCATCAACACTCTGAACGCGTTGTTGTATTGGCCTTGCAAGTCGCTGTATGCTCTCCGCGTGTAGTTAACCCACAGACTGTATGTGTAGATGGACTGGCAATATGCTTTAAAAAGCGTTACTTAACCTGTTTAGAACAACATGCAAATCTGCGGGCATTGCATCGAACTGCCAGCGGCCTGTGCTCCCTCTCGAATTGTCACTCAGGTCCTCGGAGACCCAGTGACACAAATATTTAAAGCGAGCGAATCTGTTAAGGGCAGTCCCACACAAACTCAAAGCAGGCATTGTTGAATAGTATTTGTTGCCCGACTTGAACACCTTAGGTCGCTTTTCTATACCAGTCACTAAGCAGCGCAGCGAGGGTGCTGCGTTTCAGCGCATGAGGCACGTAATGCATCAATTTAAAAAAAGTTAAAATAAAGTAGTATTAGTATTATTAGTAGTAGTTCCCAAGGGATCTGGGGAAATCTCATTTCCAGGCTCGCGCACGTCGGCGTCGCGTCGCTCGCAACGGAGCAATGGATTGACGTGATTTTTTGCATAGAAATAGTTGAGGGGTGGGAAGTGACATAGACTGCTAAACATATTATTCCCGAGGGATCTGAAATTAACCCTTGTATTCGCTCACGAGCCGCTTGCGGCTCGCGCACCACTCACCCTCAAAGATAGTCATAAAAAGATAACCGCGTGAGTGAATTCATGGGCAAAAGCTAGTTTATAATATTACAATACAATAGTTTATAATATTCTTTATTGCATCACAACATAAAAAAAACCGGTCAAGTGCGAGTCGGACACGTAGGAGTCGGAAAGTAGGGTTCCGTAGTCTCTACAAAAAATAAATGTTTATTTTAAAAACAAAATTATATTTTCAGCTGGTAATAGACCATATTGTATGAAAAAACTATTAACTTTTTGCAAATCGAACTGCATATCTTAAGTTGGTCGACTATTTCTCCTAAACTAAGAAAGCCTACTTAGCCGTGATAGTTTTCCTTATAAATTCATTATATAGACTACTTTCATGATTTTTTTTAAATTTCTAAATACAGCGGTTTAATTGTTAGGGGGTGGAGACACTAGAATCCAACAAAATTTGGCACTTTCAATTATGGCCTATTTTTTTTGAAAACGGAACCCTAAATTATAAAATGGTCTTAAAAGACTCACAGCTATTTTTTAAGCTCTAACCAACGATTCCTTGTTGTACTACGGAACCCTAAAAAAGAAGAAATGAACAATATAGAAGAAAGCCTTAATATTATTAAGAAAATATTAGAAAGAATTAATTTATTTGAGGACAGTGGGGAGAAAAAAATCAGGTAGATAGGATAATAATAACATCAACGACTGAAGCAAATACAATGTTTACAAAGAACATGGTCCGAACTGGTCCGAACTGTTCCGAATAGGTCCGAAGAAGAAAAATATGGTGATGGGAACTTTTTGCGATAACGAGATGTCAGGCTCTGTTGAAGCATGCGAAACAAAAGAGTTGGCTGACAATGACATATCGCCGATATTATGACATGACATTACCGTGGCAAAAAATCAAGTCGGCAGATTGTATTTTTTTATTTATCTTTACAAAATTATAAGTTTAATTCTACAAAATTCTTTCAAAATTAAATATATAACGTTGTGTATATCTTCATTTCAGAAACAAAGCAAAATGTGCGACCGTGTGAACGTTATTAACAGATTACAATCACTTATGTCCGCAATCAGGTAAGTAATACAATTTCTCTGTGTGATTCAGAGATATGCTATATATAAGGGGAGGTAGATAGGTTACATGCATCCTAAAAGTGGAGCAAAAAAAAAGATGCCAATTGGCATCTCTTTTCATAGTAGCATTCGGTAGGTACCTATTATAATGTGTGTGTAAATGGGTTCGATTTTTAAATGTGGTTTGTTAGTGCATAACCCATCTATGGTAACAAATCTCTGGTGTGATTATTATATTTTGTACAAGCTGTTGCTCGCTTTTTTTTCACAATTGGTAAGCCCTGACGATGATGCCGAAGATGGAAGCGGGCTTACCAAGATTCTCCAACGCAATGGAGAACTGGCTATCATATCTTCAAGCCGGAACACATCAATGTTGTTAACACTGATGTTTGGCGGCAAGACTTGATAAAATGGTGGTATCTAGCCAGGCGGGCTTAAAAAATAAATACCCTATACCACCAACCAAACCGAGTCTTACAAATTGACCGCAACCGGGAATCGAGCCCGCGACCTCATGGTGTGAAGCGAATGGGCTAACCATAACCGCTGTTGTTGTTATACGCTAAGAGCGTCGGTGGCGTAATGGCAAGGGCCGCTACCTCCTGTCCGGGAGGTCGTGGTTAGATCCCTGCCACGTCACGAACCAATGTTTTGGCATTTAGATTTCATATGTACGTTTATCCGACGCTCTTACGGTGAAGGACAACATCGTGAGGAAACCTGCACACGCCTGCGAAGAAACTCGAAGGTTGTGTGTGAAGTCGGCCAACCCGTACGTGGCCTGCGTGGTCGACTAAGGCCCGATCGCCCTAATTCAGGGTTAGCTCGAGCCCCTCGGTGGGGACGTATATGACCTGATATGATGTTGTTGCCAGCTACTTCGCGTGGATGACGAACATAACAAATTATGAAAATTGTGAAAAATCCACATAAAAAATGAATAATTTGAGATCCTAAATGTGATGAAAAAAAACATTTGATTGTTATTGCAAAAGACACGCTCACGCTTTTGAACTGAAATGCGAAGTTTAACTAACTGCTAAGCAAAACAATGAATCTGGTTTTTTAATCACAATGGACAAGCCCTTGGCACCATCTTACTTGATAGACGATAATGTCAAAGATGGAAGCTGGCTTATCAAGATTCTACAACGCAATGGAGTTTCTCTGCGTGATCGAATCAGCAACGAGGAGATCCGTAGGAGAACCAAAGTAACCGACATAGCTCTCAGAATTGCTAAACTTAAGTGGCAGTGGGCGGGGCACATAGCTCGTAGAACGGATGGCCGTTAGGGTAGTAAAGTTCTCGAGTGGCGACCGCGCACCGGAAAACGTAGCGTAGCCAGGCCTCCCACTCGGCGGACCGATGACCTGGTGAAGGTCGCGGGAAGCCGCTGGATGCGAGTAGCGCAGAACCGGTCGTCGTGGAAATCCTTGTAGCCTATGTCCAGCAGTGGACGTCCTTCGGCTGATATAATGATAATGACAACGCAATAGGAACTGGCTATCTTATCTTCATGTCGGAACACATTAGTTCTGTTAACATTGATGTTTTGACAAAGTATATATTATATTAGTACTAACATACAGTATAGGATACTCCCTGCCGCTCTCTAGATTGCGACCTCATCCTCTCGTCACCCAGATTGATACAGATTGGTTACAGTTTGGTTGTCGAACGTATAGGTTTTCGCCGCCATTTTGTTTGTTCCGTCAGTTCTTTTTTGAAATGTCATTTCTGGCCCGTTGTATGAAGTGTCCAGGGTGTGGTTTTGGATTAGTAAATGCCCTGTCACCAATCATGTGTCGCAGTAAAGTGGTCGAGTCGAGTCTTACAAAGTTAGAATCCACCTGGAATCGAAACCACGACCTCCTGGTGTAAATCGAATGGATTGACCATAACTAACTCAACTTGTAAATGAATCATCCTTTATAGTCCAGTCATTATAGTAAGTTCACTTCGGAATTCGAGATACCCAGCTGTAAATCTGTAAATACTTGTATATTGACACCCTAAAAGTTGTCTCAAAACCTACATATGGTAGGGTGTAAGCAACTATTAAATTTCAAGGTCTAAGGTCACAAAAATCGGTTTTTTGCGCTTTTTTTGGAAATATCTCATTTTCTATGGGTTTTTTGCTATTTGTATTTATTATCAACAAATTATTAACAACAATTCTCTACAAATTTTGTTTAAAAAAAATTTTTATACGGTGAACCGTTTTCGAGATAGAGGGCGGAGAGCACGCGGTCACAGCATCACTTCAGGTCAACCGGTGCCTCCGGTCGAAAACGCGCCATATATAGTTGATGAACTATCGATAAATCAATGATTATAAATATTTGTCAATTTTTATTAACTATTATATTATATTTTATCATTTTTTTCCTAACTGATCCACTTTTTATTCAGTATTAATTTATTTAACAACACTTACCTGCCCATGTAATTGCAGAATTGTTAATGAAAATATAGGAATTATATTTGAATTTTAACCTAATTAATATTTATAACTTCTTACATGATGAAAAAAAAACAAATAAATTATGAATTAATCTTTTTATTAAAAATATCATTGAATACATTTATTTTTATTGAAAGTAAAGAAATGGAATAAAGGGTACAAAAACTACAATTTATAATTTTAATCATCTTCTTCCTCTTCATCGTCGTCTTCTGGCTGCTGGTAAATTTCAAACTGGTCTTCATTATCGTCTTGAACGACATTTGTCTCAAGTTCTTCCATGATTTCGGGGTCAAAGGTTCCATCTTCGTTAATGTCGCTCTGATATGGTAGAGCATTGAGACAAGCTTGCCCATTACATTGGCCACAAGCTAAAGAGCATTGCAAGCCTGCTTTCCTGCATCCACCAACAAGTGCAGCTGCTCATCAACATTTTAACCGTGTATATTATCAAGTTCAAACTTGGTTAGGACATGATTTGGAACCCCAGGTATGGGGTTGGTCTTTGGTTTTTTTTTTCATCATGTAAGAAGTTATAAATATTAATTAGGTTAAAATTCAAATATAATTCCTATATTTTCATTAACAATTCTGCAATTACATGGGCAGGTAAGTGTTGTTAAATAAATTAATACTGAATAAAAAGTGGATAAGTTAGGAAAAATATGATAAAATATAATATAAAATTGACAAATATTTATAATCATTGATTTATCGATAGTTCATCAACTATATATGGCGCGTTTTCGACCGGAGGCACCGGTTGACCTGAAGTGATGCTGTGACCGCGTGCTCTCCGCCCTCTATCTCGAAAACGGTTCACCGTATAAAAAAAAAATTTATACAAAATTTGTAGAGAATTTTGTATTCTACAATATTGATAATAAATACAAATAGCAAAAAACCCATAGGAAATGAGATATTTCCAAAAAAAGTGCAAAAAACCGATTTTTGTGACCTTTGACCTTGAAATTTAATAGTTGCTTACACCCTACCATATGTAGGTTTTGAGACAACTTTTAGGGTGTCAATATACAAGTATTTACAGACTTACAGCTGGGTATCTCGAATTCCGTAATTCTTACCTAATTTAAGCTTAAATGACTGGACTATTATCAATAAATGACTAGTAAGACCAGAGATTTGTTACCGTAGATGGGTTATGTGCTAGCAAACAACATTTGAAAATCGAACCCTTTTATTTACACACATAACTTTATAGATAGTTCGCTTCCGTTGCACCGAATGCCACTAAGAAAAAAGATGCCAATTGGCATCTTTATCAACCGACTTCCAAAAAGGAGGCGGTTCTCACTTCGTCTGTATGTTTTTTTTTATGTTTGTTACCTCAGAACTTTTGACTGGGTGAACTTTGATGATTCTTTTTTTATTTGAAAGCTAGTGCTTTCCGTGTGGTCCCATGTAAATTTTATCAAAATCGGTATAGTAGTTTAAATCACAAAATCATAATCACATAAACCAAAAATAACAATGCAAAATTGTACTAAGTTGTTGCAATGGAAGTCGTTTTTTAATTATATTTGCTTCACTTTTAGGCCGCATGTAACCTATCTACCTCCTCTTTAGTCTTTTGTATAACATATCTCTGAATAAGACTATTATTATGAACGTAAACGTTACTTTGTTTTTTTCCGAATACAATTAAAGTTCTTTTTTATTATTTACATAACTATTTGGAGCGCTTAGCAGAAAAACCTTTAGAAATAGGCCCTTAAGGCGCTTTGCACACGACGGGGCGGGGCGGGCCGATCAATTTCGCCGATGATAATAGCACAAAGGGAATCCTATACTACCAACGCACATGGAGGCGGCGCGGTCGGACGCGATCTTTTTGTCCTCCATGTGCGTTAGAAGTATAGGATTCCCTTTGTGCTATCGTTGGCGGCGAAATTGACCGGCCCACCCTGCCCCGTCGTGTGCAAAGCGCCTAAGTGTGTGGTTTGTCATCAGGGGTGACGGATGCCCGGCGCCATGCTGCCGTCGGCCGTGCTGCAGCCATGCCCCGTGCTGCGGTGGCGGCGGTGGCTCCCTCGTCACAGTATACAGTCAAGTAGCACATATCCAGTGACGGCCATCCGCCGCTGCGCCCACAAGTCATTAGCGTTTACATACATATAATATACTACTCAAAACAAAATAAGGCCCACCTAAGTTTTCTTAATACATGGTTATTTATTTATTTGTTAAGCTCGCTTCCATCTTCGGCGACATCGTCACTTACCACCAGGTGAGATGTTGTCAAGGGTTTACCAATTGTGAATAAAAAATAAAAATAATAAATTTATCCACTCCGCTGGCGCGCCATTTTGGCAGATTATGCGGATCTGTGTTTGTCCAATAGCGGGCGCGGCGGGAATTTGACGCTTATGTGAAACGCCTAAATCTGGTCAGATCCCTTTACGCGGGAAGCGACTCACTTCATACCTGAGTATGGAGCGAAAACTATCGCTGCGTTGTTCTATCGTTTGCTAAAGCTCCTTGATAAGACAAGGATAGAGTTAGGAATGAGTGCAAAGCCAACGGTGAATGATTTTCGATAGAAATCTCCTTCGAATCAGTCAGTGCTTTCAGCTGCGCCCGGGCGGTGCGCGTACCTGTTTTTAAAGTGATTGTTTAGTGATTGTTTTGTTGTTTTGCATAGAAAAACTCGGTGTTGTTGAAATTCCCAATAAACTGGGTAAGCAATACAATGTTATTATATTATCTATTGTTATTGTAGCATTCACAGTTCACGTTTTTTTACGTTCAAGTGCAATACCTACTAATACCTACTTACCCTATCTTTGGCCGAGACTGTTGAATTATATTTCACAAAGTTTAATACACAAATATTTTAGTCAGATAGTCAGTTTATGACGATTTCACCGTTATAAGTTTTATATATAGTGTCCATACAAAGATATTGAGAAATAATTGTTTTTGTAACCCTTGACAATAATGGCGACCACCCACAAAAAGCCCCCACAGTTGAAGCAAAATGGCGCCGCTGGCAGCGCCAGCTGATTCGTCCTCGCCGCGGACCAGATTTAGGCATTTGCCAGGGGAGTCGGGCATGGTTGAAATTCGGCACAAATATTAACACAACATGCGGGGCGTGACTAAACTTGCGATATTTTGACAATATGCACGCGTAATTCACTTTAAAATGATATATTTCTACTGATCGTCGCCAATGGAGTGTCAATGAAACCACGGCTTAGGAACTGACGCGGAGTTACCATGGAACTGACTAATTTATAGTAAAGTACCGACATATAAGTCGCTGTCTATATTATTTATGTAAATACCCTTCAATTTTTATACAGAGAAGTTGTAAAACTGTCACATTTATTTTTTTTTATCAAGAAAAGTAAGGAAACTACGAAGTACAATCATAAGGTTAGATCCCTGACTATAAATGTTTCGAAAAACTCAACATCTTGCCGACCCTCGGGAACTCTGCAGACTATTCAAAACAAAGAACATGCTTTTTTCGAAAAATTGGCAATTTATTAGATATCCCTGGCTATAAATGTGTCGAAAAACACAACATCCTGCCGACCCTCGGGAACTCGGCAGACTGTCCAAAACAAAAAAGATGTTTTTTTTTCGAAAAATTGGCAATTTATTAGATATCCCTGGCTATAAATGTTTAAAAAAACACAACATCCTGCCGACCTTCGGGAACTCAGCAGACTGTTCAAAACAAAAAAGAAGATTTTTTTCGAAAAATTGGCAATTTATTAGATATCCCTGGCTATAAATGTGTCGAAAAACACAACATCCTGTCGATCCTCGGGAACTCGGCAGACTGTTCAAAACAAAGAACATGGTTTTTTCGAAAATTGGTAATTTATTAGATATCCCTGGCTATAAATGTGTCGAAAAACACAACATCCTGCCGATCCTCTGGAACTCTGCAGACAGTTCAAAACAAAAAAACATGATTTTTTCGAAAAATTGGCAATTTATTAGATATTCCTGGCTATAATTGTGTCGAAAAACACAACATCCTGCCGATCCTCGAGGACTCTGCAGACAGTTCAAAACAAAGAACATGATTTTTACGATAAATTGGCAATTAATTGGATATCCCTGGCTATGAATATGGCGAAAAACACAGCAACCTGCCGATCTTCGGGAACTCGGCAGACTGTTCGAAACAAAGAACATGATTTTTTCGAAAAAAATAGCAATTTATCGTGTGCTGTCTTCTCAGCAATCTACGGAATTCACGAGGGTCTGCAGAATATTGTGCTCTTCGACACATTTGTAGCCAGGGATCTAACCTAATGACAGTACTTCGTAGTTTCCTTACTTTTCTTGATTAAAAACAAATTGTGGCTGTTTGGGACATCTCTGTATGAAAATGTATAGGCACTGAGAAAACTTAGATGGCCTTCATTTTATTTTGAGTAGTATAGCTTATACTATTTGCTTGTTTATGTTTAAGTAGATTTTCGGTGTTTCTGAAAAACGATGCTCACTTTTCCTTTTTAGTAGATATTAGATTTATTCTGGGGAAACAGTCCTTTCCGGTATTTTTAGGGTTCCGTACCCAAAGGGTAAAAACGGGACCCTATTACTAAGACTCCGCTGTCCGTCCGTCTGTCTGTCTGCCTGTCCGTCATCAGGCTGTATTTCATGAACTGTGATAGCTAGACAGTTGAAATTTTCACAGATGATGTATTTCTGTTGCTGCTTTAACGACAAATACTAAAAATTAGAAAAAGGCAGTCTCCACTCAAAAAACGTGTTTTTTTTAACGTTAAGAAACTAGCGCCATCTAGTATGGAACCCTTTGTGCGCGGTTCTGACTCACTTACCGGTTTTTTATCCTCAGCTGCAGTGCCCGTCACTAATTTTTTTAATAATAACCTACCTAATTTAGTTCAAGCAAAATGATTTTCATGTTTTTTTTTAATTCAAGTATTTTCATGTTTTTTTCGCATTTCAGCTATCTGTGACACTCTTGCATCATTGACTTACTTTAATTCAATGGCTCATTAAAAAAGTTTGAACTTGATTGTTTTCCATGAAAAATTGTTGAAAAATTTGTATGGAATTTGAGGCACCCTTTTGCCAACAATCATCGGTTTTTGTTGGAACTAATTTGTATTTATTTAACTATTTTACTTTTTTGAAAAGCTGATAATATAATGAAGTTTTTACCCTATTGGGTCACTCCAACTGTATTATAACTTTTATCTGGAAAATCACATCAAAATGGTTATACGAGTATCTGGAAAATAGTGAGACTTTTACGTAATTTAAATTTTAGCATGTAAGGCAACGACTAAGCGGGGCGGACCGGTTAATTTCGCCGCCAACGATAGGACAAATGGAATCCTATACTAACAAAGCACATGAAGGCGGCGCGGTTGGCGCGGTCTTTTTGTGCGAAACTGACCGGCGCGCCCCGCCCCGTCGTGTGCAAAGCTCCTAATAGGCTATGGTATTACTTATCCCCAATTACAGGATTATTCTTCATTTTTTGGACACCCTGTATATATAAAAACAAATTCGTGTTAGTTACACCATTTATAATTTATAATTCAAGAACGGCTGGACCGATTTCGCTAATTCTGTTTTGTTCAGTTCGTTATTGCCAGGAGAAGGTTTTAGGGTTGGGTAGGGTAGGGTAGGGTAGGGTAGTGTAGTGTAGTGTAGGTAGGGTAGGGTAGTGTAGTGTAGTGTAAAGTGGAACGAAGTTCGCCGGGACAGCTAGTTATTTATAAATTTTTCATCAATTAAGTGTGAATGTTTATAATTGTTGATTTGTGTATGCCCGACTACGACAGACAGTGAAGGCTTCGCGAGAAAGTACGCACAGCGTGGCTGTACAATTTACTTTTAGTGACTTATTAAGAGGAAACGCGGTCTAAAGAATAGGTATTTGAATAAAATGTTGCTGCCTCCTTCCCCCAAACCTCTTCGTAAACAGGAAGAAAGAGAGAACTGCAGCGCACGCCGATAATAGGCACTAAAATTGACCAAAACAGCATTTCGTAGTCCCCTATTTCCTCCTCCAAAACTTGAGCAATGATATTTTTTTCAAAAATATTTATAAAAACCTTTACCTTTGCCTCTGTTTTCATTTTATTGTTAATATGCGTGTTATATTTTTGGTGAGTGTCTGAAAAATTTTCTCAGTTTTTGAAGGCTCCTACCTACTATTATAATTAGAATATGGCAAATAAAAAACATGATAGATGTAGGTTTGATGGAAAAAAACATTTTTGCTCTATTTGTCATTATCCAGGGAGAAAACAGGGGACTACTTTCCTCTTAACATTATCATTTGTCATGCAGACGCTGTCCTAGCTGTCGGCCAGCCCCCCCGACCAGTGGCTGCGTTCGACAAGGCCACCATAGCCGTCGGGTGCCATGGACCCCACCGCTGCTCTCGGTGACAACGGCCAATCCTTGGAGAAGTTTTGTGCTTCGTCAGTATTTATTTTGGTGAAAGTAATGTACCCTATGTCATGTAAATATATCGGCCTGTAACGTGAAAATATAGTAAAAAATGTTAATTTTATGACAAGCGCTGTTTAATTTGAGAGGGTGGGTATTGTTGTGACAAAAATGTAACTATAGATTTAGAGGGGTATTGATTATAAAATGTGTGTATGCGTGTGCGTGTACGTGCGTATGCGTGTACGTGCGTGTGCGTGTACGTGCGTGTACGTGCGTGTGCGTGAACGTGCGTGCGCGTGTGTGTGCGTGTGCGGTATGTGTGTCTGATGTTGATAGATTAAGACTAAAGGGAAGAAAACTATCGGGACTATCTAAATCTATCGGGAAGGAAATTCCCATAAGTTTAACTGGTAGTTCACAGCTAAGCTACTCTCACTCACCTCGCAGAGTTATAAAACATCGCTCCTCTTAATAGAGTACAGCACAAGGTACAGTCTCCATCAGATATATTGTAACGGGCGAGGTGTTGAAATATTTCTGAGCAGTGTTGAATATCAATAAATTTTTGTAAACTAGGAAAATAATCATGGAAATCCTTGGGGAGGCCTTTGTCCAGCAGTAAACGTTTTTCGGCTGATATGATGTCCACTTGAAGTTGCTATTAATATCATTTGTCATAAATATCTGAGCAGCAGATTTTGCAATATGTTCTTCATACGCAATGACGTAAGGTACTTTTTTCCTTAAATGCTATAATATACTCGTATATATTGAAAAATCTGCTGCTCACATGTTTCTGATAAATTAGATCAAATTTGAAATATGAATTGAAATTCAATATTGAAATTCAACAATGCACAGATTTATTTTAACACCTTGCTCGTTACGATATATCTGATGGCGACACACATCCTCTTATATGTACGTCCCCACCGAGGGGCACGAGCCTACCCTGAATTAGGGCGATCGGGCCTTAGTCGACCACGCGGCCCCAGTGCGGGTTGGTCAACTTCACACACAACCTTCGAGTTTTTTCGCAGACGTGTGCAGATTTCCTTACGATGTTTTCCTTCACCTTAAGAGCTTCGGATAAAGGTACATATGAGATCGAAATTCGAAAACACATTGGTACGTGGCAGGACTCCTCCCGGATAGGAGGTAACGGCCCTTGCCGTTGCGCCACCGACGCTCTTATGGCGACTGTACATAACAATTTTAGATGAGAATGTTTTTTTGTTTTATACTTTTGGAGCGTTCTTTTTCAGTGGCTTTAGTTTTTAAACATGCTTTTTATTCAAATTATTTTGGGGTTATGAGTGTTTGCAGAGCCGCTTTACATTTTTTTTTCGGATGTTATCTAAATTGATGTTGGGCTTACATCTGAGGCTTGATTTTAGAAATTGTTCCCGATTATCGAGTACATGCAGACAAAGCCGCGAGCAACAGCTTACTATATTTACCGTCGTGGTCAACTAATTAGGTACAGTCGAGTTCATTAATATATTGGCATGGCCAACGGTTCAAAACATTATAAGCGTGGAAATGATTATAAAGTTCTATACATACTTAGATATCAGTATAATGCTATCATATAAACGGTTCATTAATATGTTACGGTAGTGAAGACAAAAATATCTGACTACTAAATAAAATACTGATATCTGACTTCTTTATACGTGTATATTATATCTTTATGTGTGTATAAGGTGTAGTCACATATTTGTAATACTACAGATTGTTTACATTTTATTGTAAGGCAAAGCTGTTTAATGAAACTTATCATTGCATATACAGGGTGTAAAAAAATTGGTGTAGTACCCGATAACTCGGGGCTTCTACTTATCATACTGTACAACCCGATAACTCGGGGCTTCTACTTATCATACTGTACAACCCGATAACTCGGGGCTTCTACTTATCATACTGTACAACCCGATAACTCGGGGCTTCGACTTATCATACTGTACAACTTTCCCCAAGGAACCCATAGTCAATTAGCAAAAAAAAAATGTCGACGGTCCATACAAAAATGCACAAAATTGGTCAGTCAGCTGATCATTTTGTATGAAGACTTCAATTTTTTTGCGATTTAAGCAAACCTGTATAACAAGTTGTTCCGTTTGATGAGTAGAAGCCCCAGCTAGCGGGACCTACACCAATTTTGAACTCGACTGTACAATGTCCCTAAAAAGCAGGGTCCTACCACAAGCGCGAGAAATTTATTTATTCACAGGGCTTTTAAGCTTTCATCAGTTTCATAAAATTCATTAGCTGGTCAATGTTCTCACTCGTCAGTTTAAGCAACATATTTTCATGAGCGAGCGATGTTAGGTTCGGTCAGTTTTGATTAAAAGAAAAGAAGAAGTAGAAAGAAATAGAAAAAAACAACTCAAATAAGTCCCCCCTCCTCTGGGCAGTTTAAAGTGGAAGTTAAACGACAGCTCCATTTGATAGATATGTGTTATAATTGTATCAAGTCAATACTAAAACTCTGTAAATATTTAATGATAATTGTACTAAAAACGATCTACCTTATATACTAGAAATTATACATAGCTTATCTCCTACATGAGTAATCATAGAGAATCTGATTTATCTTACTTTTCAAGCGACTTCCAAAAAGGAGGAGGTTCTCAATTCGTCTGTATGGTTTTTTTTATTTATGTCACCTCATAACTTTGGATTGGGTGAACCGATTTTTATGATTTTTTTTTATTTGAAAGCTATAATGCATCCCGTGTGGCGAACGAATTACATGAAACTGACGAGCAGTACTGGAAGTACTTAACAGATTTTGATAAAATTTATATGGGATCAACCTGGCAGTATCAAATAAAAAGATAATAATGGTATGAATAGCGCAGGACCGGTCGTCGTGGAAATCCTTGGGGGAGGCTTTTGTCCGGCAGTGGACGTTTTTCAGCTAATATGATGATGATGATGAAAATCAGTTAACAATGAGCGAAGATGTCGCGTAAAAAACATACAGTCGAATTGAGGAGCTCCTCCTTTTTTAACATTTTCCTCGAAAACTACTGAGCCGATTTCGTTGCGGTTTTTTGCATTTAAAAGGTATAATTTCAGAGCAGGGTTCTTCGATAGCTTGTATGGCGGTAGATCACTAGTTTAGGGTACCTCCCCTACATATAAAAGGGGGTGAAAATGTTTTCGGTGATGTACCCTAAACTGAAGTGGCAGTGGGCAGGGCACATAGCTCGTAGAACAGATGGCCGATGGGGCAGTAAATTTCTCGAGTGGCGACCGCGCACCGGAAAACGTAGCGTAGGCAGGCCTCCCACGCGGTGGGATGACCTGGTGAAGGTCGCGGGAAGCCGATGGTTGCGGGCAGCGCAGGACCGGTCGTCGTGGAAATCCTTGGGGGAGGCCTTTGTCCAGCAGTGGACGATTTGTGGCTGATATGATGATGTACCCTATCGTTTGGGGTTTCGTTAAATAGGCCTTGAAAACTACTACGGGTTTGCTAGAACTATTTTACGACTCAGGGGTCCGTTTGCGAAATATTAAGCTTTAAAGTGCCAATTTTTGTTAGTCAAGTGTCTTCGCCCCCCCCCCCCCTACCAGCTAAACCGTTATTTCAGGTCATCTGAAAAAGAAATTAAAAAGTAGGACAGACAATCTTATCACGGCTAAGTAGGCTTTCTTAGTTTAAGAGTAATAGTCGATCGAATAACTTAAGATATATGCAGTTGGATTTGAAAAAAGTTAAAGGTATATGGTGTTCATGATAGCACAGTTAAGTCTATTGTGATGATAGTGCCCATCTTTTTCAAATAGATAAATCATTAAGCTTTTACTATATTTTCATTTTAGTTTTTCGTATAGGTGGATACATATTTCATTTTTTTAATACTGATATATTGTCATATTTATTTCATTTCTCTTTTATGTGCTTTATTTTTGATAACATAGGGTAGATAATTCAGCTTAAGTGTATTTGGTCAGCAACGATAGTAACTAGTACACGGATAAACCTGTAAAGGTTTTTGATGTATTAGTATTATAATTTTTTGTAACATTCTTTTTATCAATTAAATAAAAAAATTAAAAAAATCGATTTTCCATACAAATTGTTCTATTACCAACTGCAAGCATTACTATGTTTTTTTTAAAAATATACATTTATTTTTTGAAAAGACTACGGAACCCTATACTTTGCGCGAGTCCTACTCGCACTTGGCCGGTTTTTTTTGTGATTTTAGCAGTCTTAGAACAAAATTTGTTCAGTAAATGGGTAGAAACCCCAATTAACGGGACCTTTTGTTACATATTTACTGTGTAGGTGTCATTTCAGAGCAGGTTTCTCATCAGAGATCACAGCAGCTCTTCATCATCATCATCATCATCATCATCATATCAGCCGAAAATCATCCACTGCTGGACAAAGGCCTCCCCCAATACGACCGGTCCTACGCTGCCCGCATCCAGCGGCTTCCCTCGATCTTCACCAGGTCGTCAGTCCACCGCGTGGAAGGCCTGCCTAACGCTACGTTTTCTGGTGCGCGGTCGCCACTCGAGAACTTTACTACCCCAAGCGGCCATCTGTTCTACGAGCTATGTGCCCTGCCCACTGCCACTTCAGTTGAGCGATTCTGTAAGCTATGTCGGTTAAGTACTTTGGTTCTCCTGCGGATCTTCTCGTTTCAGATTCGATCAAGCAGAGAAACTCCGAGCATGTACGCTCCATTGCCTTTTGGGTGACCTTGATCCAGTTGAATACAGTTTGTATTGGAATGAGGCGTGTTTGCTGCAAAAGTCTTTTTAGAAAATAGATTTACTCGAGACTGAAGCGTATTTGCGCCTTAAATTTTTTGCTGACATGTAGCCAAGACACAAAGAAAAACTTGACATTCACAGATTAAAAACCACCAAATATGAACTGAGGTCACTTTGTGTTTCACACCCCTCATATGCTTGATGCCAAGGGCTTACCAATTGTGAATAAAAAAAAAATAAAAAAAAATAATAAAAAAAAATTTATTGAGCTACAGCCCCCTGATGGTCTACGGCTGTAAAACATGTCTAATACACTTACTCTGAATAAACTAACCAATTTATAAAATTAAAAACTCGATTTCACACAAACATAACCGCTCTTTTTGTGTAGTCGGGTTAAAACTCACGAAATCAAACTTATGACACATCGCACTCCAAATTCCATTAAACCGTTTAGGCTACAGGCTCAGCCAAACAAACGGACATAAGTACATACACCTGAAAAACTTTACGCTCCTTTTGAATAGTTTTTTTTTTATTCACAATTGGTAAACCCTTGACAACATCTCACCTGGTGGTAAGTGACGATGTTTCCGAAGATGGAAGCGGGCTTACCAAGATTCCCCAACGCAATGGGGAACTGGCTATCTTATCTTCATGCCGGAACACACCAATGATATCAACATTGATATTTTGCGGCAAGACTTAGATAAGATGGTGGTAGCTAGCCAGGCGGGTTTAGAAAATGCCCTACCACCAACCAAACCGAGTCTTACAAATGACCCCGCCGGGAATCGAACCCGCGACCTCCTATGTAAACCCAGTGAACAAGCAAAAACCGCAGCGAAATCGGGTTAATAGTTCCTGAGAAGCTTCAAGCGCCAACCATCCTGGCTGCTGCAGTGCCCCCTGGAGGTCTAAAGTTGTAAAACATATCTTAAAACCTGCTCTAAAATGACACCTATATAATTGACACCGTCGTGGCGTAATGGTTAGTCCATTCGTTACACACCAGGAGGTCGCGGGTTCGATTCCCGGTGGGGTCAACTTGTAAGACTCGGTTTGGTTGGTGGTAGGGCATTTTCTAAGCCCACCTGGCTAGCTAACACTATATTATCTAAGTCTTGCCGCCAAACATGAGTTAACAATATTGATGTGTTCCGGCCTGAAGATAAGATAGCCAGTTCTCCATTGCGTTGGGGAATCATGGTAAGACCGCTTCCATCTTCAGGTGAGAGTATAGTGCCAAGGGCTTACCAATTGTGAATAAAAAATAAATTTTAAAAAATGCAAAAAAAAAGTAAAATAGTAATTAGCTGAATAGTTTTTAAGAAGCCCTCAAGCACCAACTATCCTGGCTGCTGCAGCGCTTCCTGATGGTCCACGGCCATAAATCTGCTCATAAATGATACCTTTCAAATGCAAAAAAACTGGTAGGAAATCGGTCCAGTGGTTTTCTAGATAAATGGCAACATTCGTTTCCACACACAAACAACCTCTAACCCTAAACGCATATACATTCTCTGTTCCGTCGTGGGTAAAAATTAAAATTAGATTGAACCTCCTACGTGGCGTAATGGTCAGTCCTTTCGTTTCACACCAAGAGGTCGCGGGTTCGATTCCCGGCGGGTTCAACTTTGTAAGACTCGGTTTGGTTGGTGGTAGGGCATTTTCATAGCCCGCCTGGCTAGCTACCACCATCTTATCTCAGTCTTGCCCCCAAACACCAGTATTAAAAGCATTGATGTGTTCCGGCTTGAAGATAAGATATTCAGATCCCCACTGCGTTGGGGAATCTTGGTAAGGTGAGATGAGGCCAAGGGATTAGCAATTGTGGATAAAATAATGTTAAACAAAAAAAAACGACTTCAAACAGGAAACTAAGATACCCCTCGATTTCTCTGGCATCTTCAGATCCTGGTTTACTTATCATGGTACCACCCTTGGGATATTTCCTTCTAACAAAATAAGAATCATCAAAATCGGTTTACAAACGACGAAGTTATCCGCGAACACACATAAAAAAAAATTAAAAATATACGGTCGAATTGAGTACCCTCCTCCTTTTTTTGTCGTCGTTTAAAAAATAAAAATATTCCGCCGGAAATCGAACCCACGACCTCCTTCCTGATTTGAAACCAATTGAAGTCATTACGCCATAGAGGCGGTATTCCGTTAACAAACTCCTAACCTGACCGACTAGATTGCTTTTTTAAATCTCGTGGCTAACCGTTGGTTATAAATACACCTAAACTCGCTTGCCTCCCCTCACTCCATTACAACAACACATCAGAAGCAGACCGGTGTTGGTCTTTAAAAATTTCAAGTGAAATCGACAAAGTGAGGTGACGATGAGCTGCTTCTCTCCCTGCCCGCCCTGCAAGCCTCCCCCTTGCAGTCCCTGCGGCCCGCCGTGCTCGCCGTGCCCACCCCCGCCATGCGGTTCTGCGGCCCAGTGCTGTCAGGGCCCCATGAGCTGCTCCAACTACATCCCCTGCCGACCACCGTTGCCAGGTACCCCGTGCATCAACATCTACAGCTGCAACACCCAGATACTCTAATCCAGTGATACGGAAAAGTTTCAATTCAAAAACTGTGTAATACAAGACTCAAATGTTTTAATGATGTACATAATATATACAAGTAAATAAAGTAACTGACCCATATTGTTAATTAATATTTGATTTCATTTATAAAACATCATATCAATTCATTGGGTCCCCATCGAGGGGCTCGAACCTACCCTGAATTAGCGCGATCGGGCCTTTATCGACTACGAGGACCCAGTGCGTGATATAAATCAATACCTAGTTCTAAGTAGGACACCAAAATACCTGCTTATCTAACTCTATCATCTTAATATCAGCCGAAAAACGTCCACTACTGGACAAAAGCCGACCGAGGAATTGCGAGACGACCAGTCCTGCGCTGCCCGCATCCGGCAGCTTCCCACGACCTTCGTCAGTACACCACGTTAGAGGCTTGCCTGCGCTACGTCTTGCGCGGTTGCCACTTGAGCACTTTACTGCCCCAACAGCCATATTCTGTTTTAAGAGCTATGTGCCTAGACAAATGCCAAAGTGATTCTGTGTTAGCACATAGCTGTCGCTAACATTTCATTTCATTTATTGCAATGTCACAACTAATTAATTATTTACATACAAACATAATAATAATAGGTCTTTACCTATGAAATTGCCGATTCAGTTTTTGAAGTTCAATGCCAATTTTTATTGAAAATAAAAAGTTATCGTTCTTTATTATTGACCTTATGATGACACCACTTATGGCCTTTTATTAGTGTCATGTCTTTCATGTTCCAATCCCTTGAGCTATGTACCATTGAATAGAACAAAGCCGTTTTCTTAGTGGTCAGGTGGGGCAATTTTTTTGACTAGTTAATTTTATTGATTTTTTCTGAAAGTGACCATAATAAATATGACATTAAAAACGATGAAAGTGCTGCGGTAACTCTAAAACTTTAAAATTTAAAAATGTGTATTTTTTGCCTCAATAAAGGTGATTTTTTCAGGTGAAAAAACCCGACTTCATGGGGTTAAAGCCAGCGTGCTCTCAAAATATCTAAATTCTAATAGTCTAATGCTATTTTGAAAATATATTTTGTTTTAATAACTTTTGTTCTTAATATTAATTTTCATCTTAAACTTTTTTATACAATCGGCAATTTCATAGGTAAAGACCTAATATAAGTATTTTTCAATAAATTCTGACGCCCGTGAGGGCTTAGCAATATGTGAGGGCTTAAGTGTAAATAAACGAAATACATTAACTATTAACATGAACAATTTGGTTTTTTAAAGGATCACCTTCGAGGCCCATAACAAGTTCATATATTAGTACTAACATACAGTATGGACACTCCCTGCCACTCTCTAGATTCCAACCTCATTCCCTCGTCACCCATATTGATACAGATTGGTTACAGTTTGGTTCTCGAACGTATGGGATTTTGCCGTGATTTTGTTTGCTCCGTCATTTGTTTTTAGAAATGACATTTCACTACCATTTGTATGCAGTGTCCGGGGTGTGGCCATACTAAGAGACCATGTGTTAGTCCCTTTGATCCACCACTGGCAACACACACTGGTCAAAGGCATTTGAAAGGTCTTCACTGCTGTATTTTAGGGTTGCCATCCCCAAATTCGGAATACTAGGACATTTCTGTTTAAAAACAGGACGCAATATAAGAACAATAGTAAATAGCAATAACGCAATGAATATAGGATCAATGAAACTCAACTAATAGCGAAAATTAAGCTGCAGCCCCTTCAAAAGCTAGGTAGGTATTGTTTTCTCATCCATCGACAATTTATTAGAGAAAGTGTCTAAGGCTTTGTTCCTGAGACTGTAATCTTGTGTGTGGCCTTTTTGATGCTCTTCAATGTCTATCGCACCTGTAATGGGTATAAATATACTAGATTCTCGAATCAGACAATTCACCCAAAACCCAGGACACTACTTAAAAACTATCCAATACACCCCAAAAGCAGGACACGTCCTGGGAAAACAGGACGCTTGGCAACCCTACTGTATTTGAGACGTATATTGCGAAGCTTCACGAACGCTGCCCAGCCGAGTTGGAATCGACGATTGCTCTCTTTCTCGAAGTTGGATCTAACTAACTGGACTGTTTGTCGCTCATCAATAAAAAAGTTTATTTGTAAAATACGTGTAACGTGTTCAAAGATCTTAAAAATTCTAGATAGTCTTAACATATTTAGCCAGTAGTAGACATACAAATACTTATTACATTCATATCAGCTCATATACGTTCCCACCGAGGGGCTCGAGCCTACCCTGAATTAGGGCGATCGGGCCTTAGTCGACCACTCAGGTCCGTGCAGGTTGTTCGACTTCACACACAACCTTCGAGTTTCTTCCGCATGCGTCTGCAGGTTTTCTCACGATGTTTTCCTTCAACGTAGGAACGTCGAATAAACGTACATATGAAATCTAAATTCCAAATCACATTGGTTCTTGGCAGGTTCGAACCACGACCTCCCAGATAGGAGGCGGCGGCCCTAGCCATTACGCCACCGACGCTCTTACAAATACTTATAAACATTTTTAATATTAAATAGATTTAGTTTTAATTAAGTATATAAATAGTTTACATTTTAAAAAATTAATGTCATTTCAGTTTCATAATGCAATAAAATAACTAAGAAATCAAATGGCACAAATGCCATACATGTCCAATTAATAAGGAAATATCAGTCAAATAGCATTTACACACTAATCCCTTTAAGTAGGTCCCTTTAGCTGAGGCTCCACTCATTAAACTGAACAGCTTTTGTTGTACAAGTTTGCCGAAATCGCAAAAAAAAAAAACTCTTCGTACAAAAAAAAAACAGCTGATCGACCAAATTTGTGCATTTTTGTATGAAGCGTCGATTTTTTTTGCGAATTGACTATGGGTTCCTTGTGGAAAGTTGTACAGTATGATGAGTAGAAGCCCCAGTTGACGGGTCCTACACCAATTTCGTTACACCCTGTATACATGTAGATACTAAAACTGTAACGGGGCCGTGTATGTACGTTAAATATTTTTGAAAAATAATAACTGTTTTTTTTATTTTTTTATTTGAGGATCAAACAAACAGTTACATAATAAAATATTAAAGTACCAACGTATCTTAAGTGTTACTTATTATGTAACCAACGACGTTGACCACAGTTAAAAAAAATAAGGAATGGATATTACAAAACGAAATTAAAAGGAAGTTATTACACAATACTATTTGCTAACTATTGCTAAATTTTAAACAAAACAAAAGCAACTATCTTTAGATTTACTTACATAATATAATACTCAAACTTACTTTTATTTATTTTAACTTTTTAAAGCATCTAAGATATTATTCTTGTACTTATATACTGGTAAAGCAAAAATGTCAATATTGTTAAATTTATTATTATATGTATGCACACATCGATAAAGTGGAGATCTATTTCCAGAATTAGTACGACAAAATGATGTTGAGAATAATTTATGTATAAGAGTTGATCGATTATATACTTTAACTGGGGTTTTGTAACATAAACTGTTGGTTAATGGTATACAATCAAATCTGTTATGACAAATATCATACAAAAACATTGCTTCCAACTGCAATCGCCTACTTTGCAAATCTAATAAATTATATTTATTCAATAGCTGTTGATAAGTTAATCGATTACGGTAACATTTGTAATGCATTGAACGTAAATACTTTTTCTGAACCATTTCAATACCATTTATATATTTACTGTAATAAGGGTTCCATACTTGTACCGCATACTCGAGCTGAGAACGAACAACTGTTTTGTATAGATAAAGAAAAGTGGATGCTTGTTTAAAGTTTGCACTGGCCCTCATCACGAAACCATACATTTTATATGATTTATTGACAATATTTTTAACATGTAAATCTAGCGTAAGTTTACCATCCAGTATTACACCAAGATCCCTAATAGATTGAACCTTTTCCAATGTAGTGTTACAAAGGGAGTAATTAAAAGTGTGAATTTTTTTCTTCTTCGTAAATGTAATTGATTTGCATTTATTAATACTGAGACATAGCTTATTAGTATCACAATAAGAAGTGAGGCGATCTAGGTCAGATTGAAAATTAATTTGATCATTGTGGCCTACAATAGTATGATATACCTTCAGGTCATCCGCATAAAGTAAGAAATCAAAATGTTTAAAACATGTATTAATATCGTTAATGTATAAAATAAAGAGAAGCGGACCTAAAATTGAACCTTGAGGCACGCCTGAGCTGATATTGACACAGTCTGATTCATAACCATTAATGACCACTTTTTGTGTTCGATTAGTAACATAAGATTTGAACCATCGCCAGAGATTACCTCTTATACTGTTAAATGCAATTTTTTCTAATAACAGCTTATGATCAACTCTGTCGAAGGCCTTGCGAAAGTCTGTATAAACGCTATCAGTTTGTTTATTGGAATCAAGATTTTCAAAGAGACGTGTCGTATAAACCACTAGATTACTAATAGTGGATCGTCGTTGAACAAAGCCGTGTTGTTGTGATATAATAACAGCATGAAGAACAGGGTAAATATTATTATGCATAAGCCTTTCAAATACCTTCGACAGGGTCGGCAAAATTGAAATTGGACGATAATTCTCTACGTCCTTTTTTGAACCAGTTTTGTGAACTGGGACGATACGAGCTGATTTCCAAATACTTGGGAAAACACCATCTTTAAGGCACATATTAAAAATATAATAAAGGGGTTTACAGATTGAATCAGCAGTTGCTTTTAAAAATATGGAGGCACGTTATCCGTTCCCGAACCCTTAGAGATATCTAGCTTAAGTAACTCTTTATGTATTTCTTCTAAGGAAAATGTAACATTATTGATTAGTGTATTATTAGTGTAGTTTATATCATTAATTACAATATTATTTATGTCAAGACTTTCACTGACCTCTGATGGTTCGAAAACAGATTTAAAGAAAAATGAAAATTGATTACAAATATCAACAGGATCGGTGAATATTTGATCACGATACATAACACTATCAGGTATGGCGGGACCTTTCTTACGACTACTTACATATGTCCAAAAGTATTTAATATGGTTTTTTATACTTTCTTCTACTTGGTTCATATATTGCTTATAACGTGCATCTATGTGTATATATGTAACTGTGGTGGACATTACTAACGATATAAAGGCCAAAACAACAACTTTTGGAATTTTTGTCTGGTTCTTAAGTTTGTGCATCACGCAAAAACTACCAGGCCGATTTTGATGAAATTTTGTATGGTGGTTCCTTAAAGCCCGGATCTTTTTAGAGTAATATTTTTTCATCGGATTAACATAGGATACTTTTCATCCCTAAAAATCCAAGAGTTCCAGGGAAAATTCAAAACCTCTACGCGGACAAAGTCGCGGGAACAGCTATCATTCCATCCTTACCATATAGTATAGTGCGCGAGTTCGAGGATCAGCGTAAAGCTGACCTTGATGCCAAATGCGACCAGTTAAAGGCCCGACCACTTGCGACCATTTCACACATTTACGAGGGAGGCATACTTAAATGGGTATGATTTTATCGATTGTCAATTAAATAGATTCGATCACTAAATACAAAATTAGAAATTCCCTAAATAATATAGTTTGTACTCAAAATAGTAGATCTGTCGCCAAAGAAATGTCTAAAATTACTAACAAAGGTGACCTACAGATATTCCCACATCCTCCTCGGATCCCGAAAGTTTGTTGGGGTTTGAAACGGGCGGCGGGGGCTACGCCCCCGTTAGGGGTCATCTTCCGATGATTTCTTCTGCTGAGAAGTATTTTGGTACCCAGGGTGAGGAGCCTCGTTGTCTGTTAAATCAATCAAACCTGACCGAACCTAACATCGCTCGCTTCGCTCGCTCATTTATTTATTGTTTTTGAACGATTACCCCCTAGTTTTCGATTTGTTACCAATTATTATGGATCTTTGGGATCGAATTGACCCTGACCTTGACCTTGAAAAGACCTTGACCAATTACCCCCTAGTTTTCGATTTGTTACCATGCAATAGCTTTACCGCGGCAGTGCCCGAGTGCCACACGTATTTTTTAATGACATATCTATCAATTTGATGACAGATCTATCAATTTGATGACAGATCTATCAATTTAGTGACAGATCTATCAATTCGATGACAGATCTATCAATTTGGGAACGAAAATATTGAATAGAGATGAATCTATTTAATTGAGGACGAAAAATATAATTCCCTACTTAAATGCCCTCAGTGCGCGAGGAGTTTCGCTGCGAAAATTGGCTACATAAACCATCTTCGAGCGCACGCGCGGCAAACCGACTAGAATTCGAAGTGGTTGCCATGACCGAAATCGGTCGGATAGATTCATCATCATCACCATGCAATCATCATAAGTAGGGCACAAATCTAAAAATGAATAACTGCCTCACCAAGGTACCAACCCTACCCTGCCACCAAGGTATTCGGGACTAGTAGAGAACAGATTAACCGCCTCCGTAGCGTAATGGTTAGTCCATTCGCTTCACACCAGGTGGTCGCGGGTTCGATTCCCGGCGGGGTCAACTTTGTAATACTCGGTTTGGTTGATGGAAGGGCATTTTCATAGCCGGCCTGGCTTATCAAAGTCTTGCCGCCAAACATCAGTGTTATTAGCATTAGTGTGTTCCGGCTTGAAGCCAAATCCCCATCGCATTGGGGAATCTTGGTAAGCCCGTTTCCATCTTCGGCATCATTGTGACTTACCATCAGGGCTTATCAATTGTGGATTAAAAAAAAAGATTCTACGCCTCCATATCATGTTTGAATCAACTTAGTAGTTCAAAAGTTATTTTAGTGTTGATATGAGAGTTAGTTACTTGCCTCGCCCGCCGTTTCACCTGGGTTAAATTTAACTACCTAGGCCCACATTACCTATGTTTTGCCTAGTTGAAGAAAAAAGAAATAATCTATACAACAGGTGTAACAAATTGGTGTAGGTCCCGTTAACGGGGCTTCTACTCATCATACTCAACAACTTTTGTTCTACGACTTGCTGAAATCGCAAAAAATACTTTCACTTTTCATACAAATCGATCAGCTGATCGACCAATTTTGTGCATTTTAGTATGGGGTGTCCAAATTTTTTTTTGAAATTGAAAATTGACTATGGGTTCCTTGAGGAAAGTTGTTCAGTATGATGAGTAGAACCCCCAGTTATCGGGTCCTACACTTACGAAGTAACTATTTAGTAATCTGTGCGTACACCATTTTTTTCACACTCTATATAGGTATTATAAAAGAAAGTGTACAAGAAACGAGTGTACGATCAAGCAAGTTATATTATGGTGTGGTAGCCCTCTATCCCCCATCCATGAAGAAGATTCTCATTTTAACATGAAGGGCGTGCTTTTCAAGATATAATGACTGAAAGTTTCGCCCTCTAGAAATTTCTAGTTCTGGGCTGAAAATTTGAGAGTATTCGAGAGCATTCCCCAACAACATACCAGATAATTGTAGATCATTCCAGAACACTCGATTGCTGTGGAGTGTTTTGGAACATTTTGGATCATTCGAAGCGTTTTTGTATGGGTGGGGCTACACCCTGAGCGAAGCCGGGTACCCCAGCTAGTATAAAATAAATAATAGTGATGATGATCTATCCGACCGATTTCGGTCATGGCGACGCGTGCGCTCGAATATGGTTTATGTTGCCAATCTTCGCAGCAAAACTCCTCGCGTTCTGAGGGCATTTAAGTATGCCACCCTCGTAATTGTATGAAACGGTCGCAGGTGGTCGGGCCTTTAACTGGTTGCGTTTGGTATCAAGTTCAGCTTTACGCTGATCCTCGAACTCGCGTACTTTGCAATAATAATGTAAAATGTAAATAATAGTAATGTATAATGGAACCAATAAATAAGTTTATTTCTTTAAAAAAAAGTACGTTCACAAGACAAGACGAGTAAAAGCAAAAAATTGGCACGCGGACGATTAAATATTTACGCGCACAGCAAATTTTTATACCACTTATTATTAATGTTGTGGAGCAGAGGTTACCCCGACTTGACGCTACCGCAGGGGAACGTCCACATGACACAAGTACGGCGATTGGGGTCCCTGAAAAAGAAAGATATAATAGACATAAAAAAGAGTGTGTGGTTTTATGAAACCATGGTAAAAGTGAAACTTTTTTTCACATTATAGACATTTACAGAGCACGAAACGATCATGGCTGCTCTCGTCTTGGAGCTACGGTACAGACGACGAAACGATCATGTAATAAAAGTTTCACTCCTCTTGGAGCTACGGTACAGAGAACGAAACGATCATGGCTGCTCTCGTCTTGGAGATACGGTACAGAGGACGAAACGATCATGGCTGCTCTGACGGAAAAGTTCGAGACGATGTAATAATCTCTTTGCCGTCACGCAACACACAGACGAAAAAGCTTGAGACGATGTCACTTTAAAAGCTCGAAGATCTCACCTGTCTGACAAAATTGTTGACCGAATACCGCACATTGGGGTTTCGTCTCTCATAGCAATCAGCAGGGAGACCCGTGGGTCTGCACGCAAACACGCTGTCATGGACGATGAGTGGCCTGCGTTGGGTCACAGGGTCGAACTCGGGGCAGGGGCAGCAGCGGCGGCACACCGGGATACAGGGGTAGGGCGCGGGGGGCGCGCGCGGGCAGATCGGTCGCTGCTTCGGTATGATAGGTGGCGGGCATTGAGGGTTGCAACAAGGTAGCACTGGCTGGTAGCAAGGCGTTGGCTCTGGGCAGTGACACACCTGAAACGATAATAATAAAGCTGCAGGCTACCTGAATAAAAAATCTAGCTACTCCGGGAGTGCTTTTTTTTAATTCATAATTGGTAGGTAAGCCCTTGATATCATATCACCTGATGGTAAGTGACGATGATGCCGAAGATGGAAGCGGGCTTACCAAGATTCCCTAACGCAATGGAGAACTGGCTATCTTATCTTCAAGCCGGAACACATCAATGTTGTTAACACTGATTTTTGGCGGCAAGACTTACATAAGATGGTGGTAGCTAGCCAGGCGGGCTTAGAAAATGCCCTACCACCAACCAAACCGAGCCTTACAAGTTGACCCCATCCGGGAATCGAACCCGCAACCTCCTGGTGTAAAGCGAATGGGCTAACCATTACGCCACGGAGGCGCTACCGACAGAAGTGAAAACTTTTACAGTTTTAAAAGTTTTGACCCTTCGAGTGTACCTGGTAAGGTGTTGGTTACATTACATGGTTACAGTGTCACGAGTTCAATGGTTTTTTCCCCATCTCAAATACAGTTTTATAAGTTTTGACCCTGTGAGTGTTCCTGGTAAGGTGCCCAACACGCCTAAAGAAGTTTTCACTTTAAAAATACTTATCGTCATACTAATATTATAAAGGCGAAAGTTTGAGTGTGTGAGTGTGTATGTTTGTTACGTCTTCACGCAAAAACTACTGTATGGATCTGACTAAAATTTGGTAGGTAGACAGATTAGGACCTGGATTAACACATAGGCTACTTTCTTTCACCGCAAGCGGCCCGCGCACTGCGCACCCACGTAAAGTCATAGAAACGTTGTCCACGCGAGTGAAGCCGATGTTTATAAACAAGATCTTACAGGTGGTGGATCACATGGCTCAGGCGGTGGACAGCATGGCAAAGCTGGTGGATAGCAGACGGGTTTCGGTGGCGGTGGTGGAGGTGGCTCACACGGGGGGCAGCGCCGAGGCTTGCAGCACGGTAGCACTGGAACTATCGGTGGGACACAGTCCGGGATCACAGGCGGGGGGCACGGCCGAAACACTGGCTTGCACTTGCACGGCGGGCAGGGCGTGCACGGGCACGGTGGCGGGCAGCACGGCTGGCAGCACGGGCATGGCGGAGGGCATGAGTATCGACAACACCCAGTGCCACATGGCAAGATCGGAGGGCAAGTTGGACAGAAGCAACACGAACACATCTTGCTTGCAACACTCCAACAATATATTATTTTATACAAAAATCACTTAAAATTTAGTTTTTTAGATTTTATTTTCTTTGTTTTATTTTATTTTACATTATTATAGAACTTTGTCACTTGTCATTGTAAAAAAATAATGATTCATTTATTTTGAAATAACTCTTCTTGGCCAGTATGCTAAAGCTACAGAAAAAAAAGAACATTACTTTAGGAGGTAGCGGCGAGCGACGAAGGAGTGGAGAAGGAGTTGTGATGGCAAAATAATAGCAAAGTTGAGATTTTGATGGGGATCGATTGGCTTAAACTAATATTCTAAGAAAAAAAAATGTGTTTGTGTGTGCGTGCGTCTGTCCGGTGCTCTGGCTCCCAACCTGCTGGACGGATTTAGGTAAGTTTTCCCCTTTTTTATAAGAGCGTCAGTTGCGTAAAGGCAAGGGCCGCTATCTGCCGTCTGGGAGGTCGTGGTTCTAATCCTGCTACGTACCAATGTGTTTTCGAATTTCGATTTCATATGTACGTATATCCGACACTCTTGCGGTGAAGGAAAACATCGTGAGGAAACCTGCACACGCCTGCGAAGAACTCGATGGTTGTGTGTGAAGTCGACCAACCAGCACTGGGCCTGTGTGGTCGACTAAGGCCCGATCGCCCTAATTCAGGGTTGGCTCGAGCCCCTCGGTGGGGTCATATGTGAGCTGATATGATTTATTTATATATCTCCAGCCTTTTTGTTTTAAAATTTTCCCTATCATGATTTTTACTTTGTAGACCCTGTAGTACGTTACGTACGTGTGTAGGATAGAAGGAGTATTGTTTTCGCGAAAAAGAGTTTTTCCAGTTTTCGTGAAAATGTGTTCTATATCATGACACGCACCAAAAAACTGAACATCTCAATTCCGTCCGTGAGTGCGTGC
The DNA here is from genome assembly GCA_947284805.1 of Coleophora flavipennella. NCBI lineage: Eukaryota > Metazoa > Arthropoda > Insecta > Lepidoptera > Coleophoridae > Coleophora > Coleophora flavipennella. The sequence continues at coordinate 5,386,306 of OX369292.1, forward strand.
GTTCATCCGTCATGCTTGGCTCTGAAGGCTAATTAATTTTTAGTCCGATTAGGACCAAATTTGGAACTAAAGAGTTTAAACTTATTCATCGAGGAATTATCATAAGTTTCATCGTACCAGTTGATACTTTTGATTGAAGATTCTTGGTGGAACATTATATCACTCATTTTGGTATATATTTACACTAATTTCTCAGAATTTTAATTTTTCAGCTAAAAAAGTATGACGTGTAGTTTTATGCAATTTCTGTGGAATTAGTGTAAGTTGCTTAATATGTTTGTCTATTACTTAGTACCCCTTGGTCTGGGAAAAATCGTCTTTGTATGGTTCTCTTACAAATGAAATTGAAACTTACGATTTACTTACAAATGATTGGAGCTATTGAATTTTCATGTATTCATCATATCAGCTCATATATGTCCCCACAGAGGGGCTCGAGCCTACCCTGAATTAGGGCGATCGGGCCTTAGTCGACCACGCGGGCCCAGTGCGTTTGGTCGACTTCACACACAACCTGTGAGTTCCTCCACATGCGTGTGCAGGTTTCCTCACGATGTTTTCCTTCACCCTAAGAGTCATGTATTACGAATAAGTAAATATATTTCGTCATGCAAAATGAATTCATCAAATTTCCCATTTATTTTTTTTATATTTTTTTTATAGACATTTACAAGGAATTGGGTACATCCCATACCAATATAGGTTATATGTTACTTTTTCTCAAAAATGGTCGTAACGATTTTAGTGAAACTTTGTCAAAAACTAGTACTTATTAAGTCCAACTGCACTGGGTAGTTAATTATTTCAGGAAAACTCCGAGTAAAATACCTCCCATACAATCCCAAATTATTTATAAATTTTTCACCAAGTCTGATATAGGTAGGTAGGTAGGTAGCTTACTTTATTCTTAGCTAGTTTTGTATGATGGTAAGGAACCCTATGTGTGCGGTTCTGACTCGCACTTCGCCGGTTTTTATTTCTTTCATCATCTCTTTGTATTTGTTTATGAACTTATGCCTGGGCTACACGAGGCTAGTTTTTCAAGCTAGGATAGCAAGCTAGTGTCAGTAAGCTAGCAAGCTAGTACTTCTGGCATTATGTAGACAAAACTAGCTTCATTTCTAGCTAGTTTACAAACCTGGACAGTGTTTAGTAGGATGGAGTTCTATTTTTAAGGCTAGTAGCGCCCGCCACCACTGATTTTACTATCCTGGCTTGCTATCCTAGCTTCAAGAACTAGCCTCGTGTAACCCGGGCATTACACGTACACGCACTATCGCGCGGGAATACAGTGGCACGGGTGATTGAGCGCGCAATTCTCGTACTAGTACTAGCTCGTGCTAGTTTATGGTAGTTGTGTTTCGCGTACGATTATACAAACTGTGCCACGCCGCTATCTTATTTATACGTCTTTGAAAACAGTCTTCTAACCTCTATATTTTTATCTATGCTTCTCACTAAGTAGTTTGTGTTTGTAGTTGAAAATGGATATCCCCACTTGTTCTTGTGAAGCTATTTTATTACAGATAATAAATAAGTCAGTTACTCAGTTATTTATTACAGATAATAAGTCACTGAAACAGAAACACTGGTGGAAATTGACCAGATAATACAGTCGCGCTTTCATTACGTCAATCACGAGCGCTTTTCAAAGTTGTCGCTCTTTCTTGCGCACAAGAATGGATGATCGACCGTTATGGCTGGTTTACACGGTGCAAGCTATTGGCTTGACAGTAGACAGCTACTGCCACTTCGTACTCGGTGACAGTAACTCGACTCGCTTCACCCGGTCAAACGAGTGCGAGCTGCTGGCGTGACAGTAGAAAGCTACTGCAGCAAGCTGCTGCTTGTGTCGTGTTGGGGGAAGGCAGGTGGCGAGTAAAAACAAAAAAAGGTCTAGTTACTCGAATGCAAGCTACTGACCGACTCGTTCATGACAGTAACTCGCATGATGCGGTCACACGGTTCGAATAGCTGCACTGCAGTAACTTGCCTCGCCAGCTAGCACGCTAGCTCGTACCGTGTAAACCAGCCATAAAGCGTGTGCGTGCACCTGTTATCTAGCCTATATTCAAAAATTTTTGCAGTTCTGTCATCTTTCTAGAAAATCAGTTGCAAAAAAGAAATAATTTTAATGACGTTGTCAAAACAAACATTGTTTTAAAAACTCTGAAAATCCAAAAGTACTAAAATCCACAAAAATCAAATAATCCAATTTTATTAAATTTTTCGTTAAAAAAACAGCAAAAGCCTTCAAAATGAGTGCTCCGTTCTACAGCTTTGACCCATGCGTTTGCACGGGGATGCCCTGCGGTGCCTGCTACCCGTACTCAACAAAGCCGTGCGTGGCGTCACGGAATGACCTGAGGCCGTGCTCTGTCTGCCCCGGGGGCGGTTGCTCACCTTGTCCTGCCCCAGTCCGCCCCTGCCCAGCGCCTCCACCGCCTTGCCCCGTACTGCCTTGCTGCCAGCCCTGCGCACCGTGTGATCCGGTAATGCAAGCTATTACAGCTCTGCTGTACCCAGTGTGATCAACAAAGATTAGCTTTTGCTAATTTTATTAATCGGTGCGTCGGTGGCTCAACCGGTAACGACTTAGTCCTCCTTACCAGAGGTGCCAGGTTCAAATCCGACCGGCCAATGTACCAATGAGTTTTTCCAAACTTACGTACATATACTTACCGATTGCTTTAACGGTGAAGGAGAACATCGTGAAGAAACCTTTACACACCTGCGAAGAAACTCGAAGGATCTGTGTGAAGTCGACCAACCCGCACTGGGCCCACGTGATCGACTAAGGCCCGATCGCCCTAATTCAGGGTAGGCTCGAGCCCCTCGGTGGGGACGTATATGAGCTAATATGATGAATTTTACTAATTAATCAATTGTATTTTTCAGCCGCGAATACCAGTACGCTGCCCAGAATACATCCCAAACACTGTCGCCATTCCCTGCTGTCGGCCGAACCGCTGCAAGCCGTGTCCCTGCTACTGCTGCTCCGAGCCAGCAGTCTGCTGCCACAAGCGTTGCAGCTTCCCGGGGACGCCCGTGTGTTGTGGCTGCTGCGGCCCCTGTATGCCCGTTTGGTAGAACGAGCACCAAAAAATGTGTAAAGTCTGTCTTGTGATGCCCACCAGGTCCAGCGTAAAAAGGACCTGAACGAGCTTGTGACAACGTTGAATAAATTACTTGAAATAAGTTATTTCTGCATTCTATTTATTACAAACACTAGGCGGTACGCGACACGCGTTTTTATTTTTAGGAATGGCAAAAATCTTTATGTAGTTTTAAATCGGTTGAATAGAACTGCCAGACGGACTTGTATTAGATTCTAGAGGGTGCGCGGTACATGAGCCGCAAGCATAGTTTAAGGGGATGATTTCCAATGCTTGTCTGCGGTCTTTTTTTATCCACAATCGGTTAGCCCTTGGCATCATCTCACCTGATGGTAAGTGACGATGATGCCGAAGATGGAAGCGGGCTTACCAAGATTCCCCAACGCAATGGGGATCTAGCTATCTTATCTTCAAGCCGGAACACATCAATGCTGTTAACACTGATATTTGGCGGCAAGACTTAAATAACATGTTGGTGCTAGCCAGGCGGGCTATCAAAATGCCATACCACCAACCAAACCGAGTCTTACAAAGTTGAACCCGCCAGAAATCGAACTCGCTGCCTCCTGGTGTGCAGCGAATGGACTAACCATTACGCCACGGCGGCGGTTAAAACAAATCTGTCCATCAATACCTTTCATCTTAAAAAAACTAAGCAAATCAGTTGGATAGAAAACGGACGGATGGACTCGCATTAGAATTAATATAGAGATAGATATAGATAAGCTTTTATCGTGAGGAAACCTGCACACGCCTGCGAAGAAACTCGAAGGTTGTGTGTGAAGTTGACCAACCCGCACTGGGCCCGCGTGGTTGACTAAGGCCCGATCGCCCTAATTCAGGATAGGCTCGAGCCCCTCGGTGGGGACGTATATGAGCTGATATGAATGAATGTAAAGCTTTTATAGCGAGCGTGGCCGCGGAAAACCGCTGGATGCGGTCAGCGCAGGACCCGTCGTCGTGTAAATCCTTGGGGGAGGCCGTTGTCCAAATGTGCAACAGTTGATGTCTATGTGCTGATATTTTGATGATTTTGAATGTTTATATTAATTGTTGAGCGCGTCCACCAGGATCCCGTAGCCGGATCCCTCAGGGGAGCCTAGTGAACTCATCAGTTCTTGATTTGTGTGTATGCCCAAGCACATGCTAAGGCAAGGCATTTGTAAAACAGTTGTCTCTGTTTTTTCCTTTACGTGTAAAGAGTCAAGACAATAACCACACTTTTGCACTTTTTCAGTGTTTTACGTTGTTATTTCTCTTATGACTTCAATTTAAAAACTAAAATTTAGCAGGTTCTCTGTAGTACATAAAAAGAAATATCTCCATATATTTATGGTCCTAAAGGTAAAAACTATGTGCAAATTTAGAAATTTTATTAATATACAATTCGTTTTAGACTTTTTTTGACGTTTTGGGATTTTTTATGATCGAGTAAAGTACACACTATCGTGTAACATATTAGCACATTCCACAATATCCATAAGTATGTCCAATATTTTTTCCAAGACCGATATTAAGTAGTAATTACCCATAAAATTTGATCTAGCAAAAAAAAAGGGTTTCTCCGCTTCTCCACCGGTGCCTCGCCTTAAATGCTACGCGTTCAATTTTAAATGGGACGGAAATAACCGTACCAAATATTATTAATATTTTCAAGTAAGGCATTTTTAGATCAAAATAACATTGTCATAAGGAATATTTTTAGTTGTTCATAAAACAACTCATCACATCACCTATCAATTTATTTTCATCATTTATTTATGACAATATATCAAAAATACTGATTGCACATCAAATTACCCTTCTCAACTGGACTATGAGCGAGCGAAGTGAGCGATAATAGATTCGGTTAGGTTTGATTGGTTATACCATCGTCGAGGAGCTTCGCAAAGCTTTCTTCTCCTGGGTGGCGGATCTGACTTAAGAAATAATAAAACAGTTTTGCTTAAACCAGATAAACGCTATACTTGTAGATAATACGAGTAAATAGTGGTGCTCCACGAACCTAAATTGTTGCTTAATTAATTATTATATTTGAGGTAAGTATTTTGGTGTGCAATCAGTTACTTTGATGGGAATAAAAGCACTGTATCGCACTCGGTTCTGGATGCGTAAGTTTTACAGTATAATAATGACACCGTCTAATCTGCCGTAAGGAGTATTCTAGTGATTTCTATACTCATTGGAGTATGCATGGCGAAATAACCCGACCGTTTAAAGAGCCGTAAAGTTTGTATTGCATAGCACTATCATTTGTTATTTTATGCTCGTGTGTTGACTTGTTGAGGTTCAGTTACCGGCTTGATTGGCATTGTTTTCTATGTGTGGTATAATAGAATAACACTATAATGACTGAATTTACGTCGTTAAAGGATTTAGATTCATAAATCTTCGCTCGCTCATTTACAGTTTTTTAAGATAAAACTAAAAAAACTGTAAATGAGCGAGCGAAGCGAGCGATATTAGGTTCGGTCAGGTTTGATTGATTATACAGTCAAAGTGCCTCGTCCCCCCATGGGTAGCAGAAAAAGGCGAGTTAAAAAGGTGACGAGTTAGGAAAGTGTCAAGTATGAAAACGAGACCAGTTAAAAATACTTACTTACTAATTAAGGTGTTTTACTTATTATTACATTATGATAATTGATATTATTGATATTTACCATTATTTACTATGGGTTACCTAAAAATTAACTATATTTCTTGGTTAAAAAATAAAATGACTCTATAACTGAACTTTTCTATTGCTGTAATTTATACCTAAGTATGTTTATAATACAATAAAAAACAAAATAACAAAAAACAAACAACAAAATAACAAATAAAACAACAAAACAAATTACACACTCGCGACTTGAAGTACGACATCTGAATTTTGAATGAAGTTTCTCTGAGTATTTTTTTATTGTCAGTGTATTGTCAGTGTGGCAAAGGATTATTTACAGAAGTAGTCTGCTTCACTCCTATACATATTGATATGCATATGTCGACCCGGTAGGTCGACAGATAGTTGAATATTTTTTTTCGGGTCCCGGAAATCGAAAGTCAAGAGGATAACATCACTGATCTAACATGGTATATAGCTTTTTCCCTTTTGTTCATCATCATCATATCAGCCGGAAATCGTCCACAGCTGGACAAAGCCTCCCCCAAGGATTTCCACGACGACCGGTCCTGCGCTGCCCGCATCCATCGGCTTCCCGCGATCTTCACAAGGTCGTCGGTCCACCGCGTGGGAGGCCTGCCTACGCTACGTTTTCCGGTGCGCGGTCGCCACTCGAGAACTTTACTACCCCATCGGCCATCTGTTCTACGAGTTATGTGCCCTGCCCACTGCCACTTCAGTTTAGCAAATCTGTGAGCTATGTCGGTTACTTTAGTTCTCCTGCGGATCTCCTCGTTTCTCCCTTTTGTTAGGAGCAGCAAATTCCATAATTCAGGATAGTGTACACTCACTTTATAATTATAAAAAGAAAAAACATATAGGATCTTCTCAAGGTCTGCTTTGCAAAGTGGCAATGCAAAAGTTGACACTGACATGTTCTATATTCAAACAGCTGACTCAGCAGAAAAGTCAGTCATGAAAAATATTTTATAGTGAAATGATCTAAAATTTTATATAAAAAAACTTTGTATGTAAGAAAATTTGTAAAAAATTGGAAAAGCAATATCAAAAGTTAAAAACACAGGTATGTAGGTAACATTTCATTATTTTTTGCGCCATATTTCTAATCAAAAGGTTACTTAGGCGACCCACACACCTACAATAATATTGCACAATGTTGATGATTGCACAATGTGATTGATAAGCTCCGCAACCCACACGGTACAAAAAAAAATGAGACAATAAAATTGACCAAGCAGCATTTTCGTCATAACTTTCATCAGTGCAACATGTCTGATAAAGATTTAAAAACTTTTATTCTAGTACAGTTATCCCGTTTTGAAAGGATTATTGTAAAACGACTTGTAGGAATAAATACTTTTGTGATATGATTTGAGGTTATGCAAATTACCAAACGGGAGTACAAAAAAAATATTGCTCAATATTATTAAAACACGTGTCGATTTTCGTAATGGACAGACTTTATTTTTTTTTTCTTAGTTACATGTAGAAATGCATAGATGGCGTTACTTGTCACATTTGATAATTTTGTTATTTATTCTAACACCCCCACTTAACAAAATAAATGTGAATTACTATACAGAACTATTTTTTTTTATTTAACCCTAATTCCTAGCATATGCATGAACTTATAATGCTTAGTGGATAAAAGACCTTTGGTTAACAAGTCAGCAGGCATTTCCTGTGTTGAAACATATTCAATATTAATTAGTTTATTTTTAATTGCATCTTTAACATAATGAAAACGAACATCAATATGCTTTGATCTAGTATGTGCTTGATGACTTGTTGCTAACTTTAATGCACTTTGATTATCACATTTTATGTTAATTACATATTTTTTACCACTTAGCTCATACATGAGATTTCTTAAGTAAACAGCTTCCCTAGATGCCTCTGAAAGAGCAACATATTCTGCCTCAGTGCTAGATAAGGAAACAGTCTTTTGTTTTTTACTTTGCCAGGAGATCACAGAGCCATTCATTACAAAGCAAAAGCCCGTAAAAGATTTACGATCTAGGCTATCGCTAGCCCAGTCTGCATCAACAAAACCTGTCAGCTCCACATTATCCTTATGATATGTTAAACAATAATGTTTTGTTTTCTGTAAGTATTTTAATATTCGTTTAGCATAACTAAAATGAGTTTCATCATAACAGTTATTGAACTGGCTGAGGTAACTAAGAGAGTATGACAAGTCAGGTCTAGTCAATACAGCCAAATACATAAGGCTTCCAATTAGCCTCTGATATGGAATGTTTGCTACACAATTTTCAGCCTTTTCTACGTTCAACTTACTCTCAATAGGAGTATCTATAGTTTTACAATTAGACATATCAAACTTTGATAATAATTGCTCTATATATTCCTGCTGATCCACAGTTATAGTTTTACATTCTTTGTTTACATTTATTCGCATGCCTAAGTAACGTCTAACAGGACCTAAATCTTTCAATTTGAATTCAGAACATAATACATTTTTTAAATTTTCAGTTTCGGCAGTATTATTTGAAAAAAATAAAAAATCATCGACATAGACTGCTACAATAATCTTGACATTCTCATAAAAAAATGTAAACAAGCATGGTTCAAATTTACTTATTTTAAAACCATAATTAAGCAAACAGTCTTTCACTTTCTCATACCACACTAAAGCAGACTGTTTCAGTCCATATATGGCTCTTTTTAATTTCAAAACCTTTCCAATTTGATCATTTACAAAACCTTCCGGAATTGACATGTAAATATTTTCTTTTAAATGTCCATTTAAAAAAGCTGTTGTTACATCAAGATGAGTAATGTCCATGTCCCATTGTACACTCAGAGCAAATAACAATCTCAGCGTAGAATGTTTAACCACAGGAGAAAAAGTGTTCTGATAGTCTATACCACGTCGCTGTGTAAAACCTTTAGCCACAAGTCGGGCACGATACCGCACTTTATCATTCACATCTAGCTTTTTATTTAACACCCACTTGTTTTGCACTATTGATCCGTCACTTGGTATATCTACAATTTCCCATGCATCGTTGTCCTCGAACGACTGAAGCTCCTCTCGCATGGCTTGTCTCCACTGATCGGCTTCTGGTCCATTCAACGCTTCTGAGAAATCTATATGTTCGACTTCCGGACTAGAATTGGAAATACAGATGTTACCAAACCCAAAACGTTCTGTAGGTTTTCTTATTCTCTGATCCTGTTCCGATAATTCAGGAATCGGTTGCAACACACTGCTTGAGATATCTGTCTCTGTGTTTGTGGTGGTTGTATCATCATAACTGTCACTAGGTGGATCAGTATATACAGATGTATTCAAATCTGAATCATGGAGAGATTCATTCATTGAAGACTCCCCCACTGAATCTCTGCCATCTTCATTTATAGTTGGAGACTCTTGCCCTTCAGTGTCAACATCATCCTGTATCCATCCTGCTGTGTCTTCTTCATTTATTTTCGACAGTACTGTTTTTTCTTCCATTACTATTATGTCTCTTTTTATAGTAATAATATTTTTTATAGGATCATATACACGATATCCCTTTACTGTTTCTGAAAATCCTACAAGAATGTTCATTCTGGCCTTCTTGTCCCATTTTAATCGTTTTTCTTTTGGTATGTGAACCATTACAGGGCTACCAAACAGACGTATGTGACTTAAATCTGGTTTCTTTTTATACCACGCTTCATAGGGTGTTGTATTTCTCAAACTTGAAGTTACAGATCTATTCTTTAAGTATGCTGCTGTGTTAGCGGCTTCTGCCCAGAACTTCTTTTCTAGTTTTGCATCAAACAGTAAGCATCGCGCTTTCTCTATAATGGTCCTGTTTGCTCTCTCACAAACACCATTTTGCTCGGGCACACTACATACACATGCATTTGTCTTCTGGTGGATAATTCCTTCTTTAAGTAAGTAATTCTCCATCTCACCACTACAAAACTCACCACCATTGTCTGTGCGCAATATTTTTATCTTTTTATTCTGCTGATTTTCAGCCATTGCTTTAAAATTCTTAAATATTTTTAAGACTTCATTCTTATGTTTGTGGAAGTATATGAAAGTCATACGACTGTAATCGTCAATGAACAAGACAAAATACTGAGCACCACCTATGGATTTGGTCTCCATAGGACCACATACATCGGCATGTATTATCTGTAATGTTTCTGTACTTACTTGTCCAACATGGTAAAATGGTAACCTCATTTGTTTACCTTCACAACAGGTCACACATTTATTCATTTTCATATCATTTGTATCCGGGTAAGACAGTCCATTCACAATGCCGTTCTTCATTTTATTTAAATCATTGCTGTTAATATGTGCTAACCGCCTGTGCCAAAGCTCTGCACTTGCTATGGCAGGTGCAGCCAGCATACAATCTGCTATTTTAATATTTAGCTTGTACACACCATTTGTTGACATTGCTGTGGCCACCAACACATTCTTTTTGTTGCGAATGTAGCATTGGTTTTCTTCAAAAACAACTGTGTTACCGTTTTTGATTAGTTCACTCACTGACAACAGGTTCGTTGTTAAGCTTGGCACGCATAGCACATCTTTAACCATGATATCATAGTTACAATCAGTCGATATCTGTACGTCTCCAGAACACAAAACTGGCACTTTCATATTATTTGCGACGGTTATCTCTGATAAATACGGCGTTAAATTCGCGTTCTGTATCCATTCTTTGTTGGCCGTCATATGTGCACTTGCGCCACTATCTACGTACCATTCGTTTGTACTGTATTCTCCATTCAAAAATACCACGCTAAAAGCATTTGATTGCTTGTTTTTCTGCATTAATGGACACTGGTTTCGATAATGACCTGTTTGTTTACACTTGTAACAAGTGATTATCTTGGCTCCTGTCACTGTTACCTTCGAGTTTGTCGATGACATTGCGCCACTTTTAAATTTGTGTTTTTTGCTGTTGTTTGCAGCGAACGCTGCGCCGCTGGTATCCTCGTCATTCTTTGAAACCTCCATATCAATCAACTTAGATTTTATTGCATCGGTGGTAATCTGCATTCCCGAGTGCTCGATGGCCATAATCATCGGCGCGAATTTTTCTGACAAACCTGCTAATAATAACGATCCGACCCACTCTTCGGTAATTGTAAATCCTGTGCCTTTTAATCTCTGAGCCGTTTCGACTACTTGCGTGACATATGAAGTCATGGAATCGCAATTTTCTTGTCGTAATGAGATTAAATAATAATAATAATAATAATAATAAAATTTCTTTATTTAGGCAATAAACCCATTAAAATACAATATTAAAATAAACAAAATTATAATAATAGTACACTATTAAATCAGTATATTATATCGTCATTTTTTATTAGGGTCTCGGTGAACCAAGACCCAATGTCTTGTCAAGGGACTGGTCAAGTCCTGACTCACAATCTGTAAAATGCTGTTATCAGAGCGCCGCAATCTATCCCAAAAGGAAGATATACGCTCCCTGACAACAGCAAAGAAGTCGGGCATTCCCGCCTCGGCAAACATACCCGACGCGCTGCAGCACCTAGGATGGTTCATAAGGATACGATACGCGTCGTTATACTGCACCCTTAACGTGCTGAAGGACACCCTCTTGTACCGGTACCACAACTGGCAGGTGTAAAAACACTGGCAAAAGGCTCTGAAGAGGGTGCCCTTCGCATCTTTACTGCATTTAGCAAATCTGCGCGCAAGCATATTGCACCGAACCGACAATGCCCGCCTCTCCCGCTCCATGTCGAGGTCATCCTTGCGATCTTCGGTAACGATGTGGCCAAGGTATTTGAAACTCTTCACAACCCGAACCGCCAATCCATTTAAATATACTTTGGGAATCCTCTCCGGACCCCTTCCTGCTCTGAAAACTAACATTTCTGTTTTCGAGACATTGTACTTGAGGCCATGAGAGTTAGCATAACTCTCACAAACCGAAAGCAATTTTCTGAGTCCACTGATCGATGGGCTGAGGAGCACCATGTCATCCGCGTAACTTAAGTTGTTAAAACAAACACCGTCTATATGACAACCGACGCCGGTGCTCCTGAGCTCACCGATCAGGTCATTTACATAAACGTTAAAGAGATCCGGAGAGGTCAGCCCACCCTGACGTACCCCGCACTCTAACCTATATGCATTAGAGGTCGTGTCGCCCCATCTGACTTGGTTCGTTTGACCACTGTACCAGTACCCCAACAAACCGACAACCGATTCTGGGACCCCTGAACCGCGCAATTTGTTCCATAGAATTTCATAATTCACAAGATCAAACGCGCGGCTCAGATCCAGGAAGCAAGCATACACTGAAGTGTCACGATCGACATAGTAATCAACCGTATGCTTGAGACTGACGATTGCCGAGTCTGTCGAGACACCGGCCGGGTAAATGTCTTAATAGGGTTATCTTCCGAGAAAAACCTGAGTCATCGAACATGTTTCTCAGTTTAATCCATAACTCCAAAGATGTTCTTGTTTCCTTAATATGCACGTACAATCCAGGGTCAATGGTTAAAACTAGCTTCGCTTTGGCTTTTGCGTCATATAGTTCACCAAGTTGTCAAGCACCAAAAGATTTTCCACAGCAAAACTCCACTCATCATAGTTTTCGCGTCCTTTTAGCTTCGGAATGCTTTGAATATAGTTCACAGCCATATTTCCACGAAAAGTCAACAATTTTCGACTGTTTTAACTGAATTTACACAGTGTAAAACCGAAAAATATGGATATTTGCCCATAACCTATTAAAACACGTGTCGATTTTCGTAATGGACAGACTTTATTTTTTTTTTCTTAGTTACATATAGAAATGCATAGATGGCGTTACTTGTCACATTTGATAATTTTGTTATTTATTCTAACAAATATGCCATACACAAGACACAATAAATAAATATTGTGCAATAAAATTTATAAGTCCTCAATCATTTACTCAATCATTGTGCAATCTTCAATACTACCCCTATATGTTCAATAATATTGTGCAATCATCAACATTGCGCAATATTATTGTAGGTGTGTGGGTCGCCTTACACACAGCGCAGATCAGCGTTGTCAGATTTTTTATTTGCGAAATCGGGATTTTGAAACTATTTGAGTGAAAAAAGCGGGATTCTTTCGTCGAAAGCGGACATAGTAAAAAAAAACGTTATATAATCAGAAGTTTCTAAATATTTATCTTTTTATTTGAGTTTTAAATTACGTTTACGTGAATAGATAGCAAAAATAGCCAAAGTAATCTTAATATATAAAAATGAATCGCAAAATGTGTTGGTAAGCGCATAACTCGAGAACGGCTGGACCGATTTCGCTAATTCTTTTTTTGTCGAGTTTGTTATTGTCAGGAGAAGGTTCTTATGTAGGGTAGGGTAGGGTAGGGTAGTGTAGGGTAGGGTAGTGTAGGGTAGGGTAATGTAGGGTAGGGTAATGTAGGGTAGGGTAGTGTAATGTAAGGCGGTACGTAGTTTGGCGGGACAGCTAGTTTAAACTACCCTACCCTACACTACACTACCCTACCCTACACTACACTACCTTACCCTACACTACCCTACCCTACCCTATACTACTCTACACTACCCTACACTACACTACACTACCCTACCCTACACTACCCTACCCTACCCTACATACACTACACTACACTACCCTACCCTACATACACTACACTACACTACCCTACCCTACCCTACACTTCACTACCCTAACCTGCACTATCCTACCCTACCCTACACTACCCTACCCTACACTACACTACACTACCCTACCCTACTCTACCCTACCCTACATAAGAACCTTCTCCTGACAATAACGAACTCGACAAAAAAAGAATTAGCGAAATCGGTTCGTGCGTTCTGGAGTTATAGCGTCAGGAAGGAAAACCCGACTTATTTTTATATAGTAGAAGATTTACCATATCGTTAGGTTTTTTTAAAAAAAACATATCGTTAGGTTTTTAAAAAAAAGATATATCGTTAGGTACATACCTAGATGAGTCTTCTTAGTCTTTAAAATAAAAATATTAAAAAACAAAAATCGAAGTCAAAAAAGTTTTATTCATTAGAAAAAATTGTTGTCCCGACCGCGCCTTCTTAGCACTCTGCACGCACGGTCGAGTTATCCACGAAAAGCGGCACTTGGCCTGTCCCGCGCGGGACATTTAATTTTGATTAAGATCGGGACGTCCCGCCAAAATCGGGACATCTGGCAACGCTGGCGCAGATATAATACTCGTTCTTCAACTGCGAGTATCTGCACATAAAAACTTGTATCAATAATATCGCTTTACTCGCATAATAGATCACGCGTTAGGCCCTACACGCGTCATTTTTACATAATGTTTTTGTTAGGATATACATAATCTCCGTCGTGTGTGACTAAGCTTACAATCATCAACCAATCACAAAGTGTTAGATTCTCTGCTCACGTAATGTTCGCTTCATACCGGGAGGTCGCGGGTTCGATTCCCAGCGGGGTCAACTTTATAAGACTCGGTTTGGTTGGTGGTAGGGCATTTTAGTAGCCCGCCTGGCTAGCTACCACCATCTTATAAGATAAGATACTCTTTATAGTACACACTAGTTAAAAAAATATAAACAAATTATAAAAACTTAAAAAACTTAACTTAAAAATATAAAAAAAAACGGGTGGGGCTGTGTCGGGGCACACGGCCGTTGGTTTTAACGTGAATACGTCTCGTAACGGGTAATATGTAGTTTCTATATAAAATATTATTATTTATGTATGTCATAATCATAGATAATATAATATAATCGATAGATTTTGACGAGAGCTGACGATTGAAACTTGAATGAACGTCGTAGCTTCACCGAGTCGAAAGTTATACTAAATGGAAATCTCGATAGTATCGAGTCGATACCCAGCAAAATGACCTTCAAAATGGCGGGGCTGCCCCCTCCCCCGCGCGCGATGTGCAGTCCTTACTTAGCGTAATAAATTCTTTGATTCTTTAGCTATCAAGTGGTGTAAACGAAATTTGGATGGAGATGATAGATATGTAGCTACAACACTAAACTGTATCCCCCGATTTTGTTATCATTCGTTTTTTTGGATTGCATCCCTATGGAGGTGATTTTAAAGACGTATTCACGTCAAAACAATATAAAAAAGAAACTTATGTAGGTATTATAGCGGTATAACCCCACTGGGAATTGAACCCTCGACCTCCTGGTGTGAAGCGAATGGACTAACCATTACGCCACGGAGGCGGTTAAAATGTTGAGCTTATCTGCGATACACTCATTTGTACGGCGTATGATATACGGAGCATTCTGCGCCACTAAGGCCCTTATTTATAAACGGAACTCAATCCCTTATCAGATCTTGAGTAAGGTGGAGTTCATAAATCCCAAACAAATGTAGTATTTGATTGTTTTTGATTTTTTTGTTATTTGATTGAATAAACTTATTTTCCGTATTTTACCTTGAAAACAAGTTTATTGGGTGATAATGGTTCGTAAAAAAAAAGTAATGCGATACCGACACAGATATGCGTCATCCGAATGTCGATATAAAATTATTTCAAAATCGGTTGTTTGGTTAACAAATGAATCGAATGCTACGTTTGTATGGGACATAGGTATGAACTCCAGCGGGCCCTTAAGCAAAGTATATAATATTAGTACTAACATACAGTATGGACACTCCCTGCCGTTCTCTAGATTGCGACCTCACCCCCTCGTCACCCAGATTGATGCAGATTGGTTACAGTTTGGTTGTCGAACGTATAGGGTTTCGCCGCCATTTTGTTTGTTCCGTCATTTTGAAATGTCATTTCTGGCCCGTTGTATGAAGTGCCTGGATACTTCTGTCTTGAGTAAGGTCTTTAGGTTGGTTGTTGATTAATAAACCAAACTTGGGGAGCTGATTCAGATTGGGGAGCGACTAAGTTGAGGAGCTCGCTGTTCAAGATTACACTCTGACCTAAAATAGTTTACTACACGGATCAGATAAATCAGATAAATAAGGTTGGATTGGAAATGTGCGCTGGGCAGGCGCGCCTTAAGTATGATTAGACAATCATACATAACCGAAGCACGCGTTCATACTTTTTATTTGCGTGAGGTTGTGTGTAACGTACAGACTCTCGAAATGGTGTGGGACACAATTGCAGCCCTGTGTCCTAAGTGTGTTTTGTTTATAAGTGCGCGCAATTCGAGTATACGTATTATTATTGCTTGTGTAGTGGAGTTGATGGGTGGGAGACAGGCGGCGACGCTGGTTTTCAAACAAAAGTGTGACTATTGCCAATCCAACCTTATTTATCTCATCTGTGGTTTACTATCTCCAGATACCCCACAAAGCGACTCAGAAGAGACAGCCCAGGCCGCAGCTGATACAGATCCGCGACTGAGTTGAGGAGCTCGCTGTTTCGCTGTACTCTGACCCTAAAGAGTTTTCTATCTCCAGATACCCCACGAAGCGACTCAGAAGACGACTCACCATGTCTGTTTTACCCCGTGGATACGAGTGCTTCCGCCCGTGCCCCCGCTACGGCTGCGTGCAGGGCGAGTGGAGCATCTACCACAAGCGGCCGCGCTGCGGACAGCCCAGGCCGCAGCCGTTCCAGCGGGAATGCACGCCCTGTTGCTTCGGACGCTCCAATGCGCCTTGTGAACCGTCAGTTGTTTATAAGCTCAGTAAATTATAAATGAAACAGGTACTGAAACCTATAAAATTGCCGATTCAGTTTTTGAAGTTCAATTCAAATTTTTATTGAAAATAAAAAAATATTGTTTTTTATTATTGACCTTATGGTGACACTACTTATGGTATTTTATAAGTAATTGTGGCATGTCTTTCATGTTCCAATCTCCTGAGCTATGTACCATTGAATGGAACAAAGGTGTTTTCTTAGTGGTCAGTTGGGGCAATTTTTAGACTAGTTAATTTTCTTGAATTTTCCTGAAAGTGACGAATTGTTATGCGTGGTATTCCCAAATAAAACATTAGTAACGAAGAAACTGCCGCGATATCTCTGGAGCTTTAAAATTAAAAATGTGTATTTTTTGCCTCATTAAAGGCTATTTTTTCAGGTGAAAAACCCGACTTCATGGGGTTAAAGCCACCGTGCTCTCAAAATATCTAAACATTAGGCATATATTTACCACCATTTAATTTCTAATAGTCTAATGCTATTTTGAGAAAAAAAATTGTTTATTTAACTATTGATGTTAATATTAATTTTCATCTCTAAACTTTTTTACACAATCGGCAATTTCATAGGTAAAGACCTAATATATTTGTACGATTTACATACCTACAATACATGTAATTAGGTTTAAAGTTATTTTACTAAGATTTGGAAGCAGTCGCGCTTCAACAATGCTGTTTGCCTGCGACCTAGCTGGAGACTTGGAGTGCACTGACGCACGACTTCTTAACATAATTTAATGTTTTTTTTTTCTATTAAGAGCCCGCTGGAGTTCATAAATTCCATAATAACGTAGTCTTTGATTCATTTGTTAACCGAAGAACAAATGTTAAATTAATTTTATTTCGATAATTGGAAGACGTATATCTCTGTCGGTATTGTATTGCATTACATTTTTGAAAAACGAAACAGTAATCCATTTAATACCAATAAACGTGTTTTCCGTCTTTTACCTTAAAAACAAGTTTATTAATAATGGATTCCTGTTTCGTTTTTCAACAAAGCAATGCGATACCGGCACAGATATACGTCATCCGATTTATTATAACAGCTCATATACGTCCCCACCGAGGGGCTCGAGCCTACCCTGAATCAGGGCGATTTGGCCTTAGTCGACCACGCTGGCCCAGTGCGGGTTGGTCGACATCACACACAACCTTCGAGTTTCTTCGCAGGCGTGTGCAGGTTTCCTCACGATGTTTTCCTTCACCGTTAAAGCAATCGGTAAGTATATGTACGTAAGTTTTTTGAAAAACTCATTGGTACATTGGCCGTCCAGATTTGAACCCGGTACCTCTGGTTAGATGGACCGAGTCGTTACCGGTTGAGCCACCGACGCTATCCGATTATCGATATAAAATTAATTCAACATCGGTTCTTTGGTTAACAAACTACGTTTGTATGGGATTAATGAACTCCAGCGCGGCCGGCTCTTGAGTGTTCAATTGGAGATCCATCTGACAAGACTATTGTATTTTATTTTGGACCACCTCTGACATGGACATTTACACATCCGTAGATCTTGTAGATCCCGTCTTGTACAATATGGTTAGGTAGTTACGTATAAAGTAGTGGTAGATATCACTAAGCAACAATTTTTTGTCCCTATTTTCGATGGGGCAAGAATCGCGAACAGTAAAGAGCGAGCGGTACGTAATTTGAGAAATTTTCATCGCTCTCAGCGATAAGACTGGCCAAATTGTATGTTTTTTTTTCACAATAGGGGATCGGACTGCTAGTCATTTGAGTTACTCTTTATGATCTGTCTAAAACGATATTTTGTTCTAAAAATGTTTGAAATACCCACAAGTGACGTTATAGATTTTAAGCGTCATTGACGAACTTATTTTGTGAATTTGATCTATTAAAAATTGAAGACGTAATGGAAAAACAAAACATGGTTTTTGAAACTTCTTTTATTTTTGATGCAGTCTGATCTCCTATTGGTAAGTTGGTTGTTACTATTGTTTTGTACATGTATTTTGTTTAACTGATGTGCGATAGAGTTATTTAAATTTGAGTTTTGTTTGCTGAACCACCGAAAGAACACGTAAAACTAAGGCTGTTTCACCCTGGACACATTGCTCAACTCGGTACGTATACTACAGCGTCGCAGCCGCCGAGTCATAGTAGTCCATGATCCCGGAGTGACATTACACTCTTACATAACTAAGAAGATTGTTTGCGAAAGAGACAGTATATTGGGAAGTAGGCAACCCTCTATTTAGCTGATGTATAGGTAGATAAAACTAGACACTCATTGAAATATACTGTCTATTTCCAGACCGTGCTGCTACGACTTCCCTTGCAAGGCGCACTGCTTCAACCACGGCGCGTGCACACGGCCCAGCGGGCGATACGCGCGCACCGTGTGGTACCCCGGCGAGTGCTGCCCCCGCGTGCCCCCCTGCCAGGCCTTCACGTGCCCCAACCCTCCCTACCACCCCTGCTGCTACCACACCTGCAACAAGCACGTCTGAACTCTGACTAGTCCAATTGTGGTCTTGAGAATGTGATGAGATGGTGTTGTTGGTAGTTTAGAAGTTCAGTGGCCATGTTTGTGACTCGTCTTCTGTGTGGTACAAATAAATTTTCTTTGGAATTCTCGCTCTAGTTTTTTATCTAATTCAGGGTAGGCTCGAGCCCCTCGGTGGGGACCTATATGAGCTGATATGATAATGATGATGTATATTTAAAATTGGAACCTACATCCAGAAGCGCATGAGTGGCATGATAAAGAACAAAATTTCGAAATCACTGAGGCGAATATTATTTTGCCTGACCACATATACTCTTTTTCTTTCGGTCTTTAGTGTCGGTAGCACCAAGACCTACATGAAATACTAGTTACTTCGTAACCAAGATGTGATATGCCAAAGTAGAATGCCCAGATGAAGATTGAATTGACCTTCTCAATGTACTTCATCATCATATCAACTCATGTTCGTCCCGACCGAGGGGCTCGAGCCCACCAAGCGGCCTTTGTCGACCACGCGGGCCCAGTGCGGGTTAGTAGACTTTAACACAACCTTTGAGTTTCTTCACAGGTGTTTGCAGGTTTCCTCACGATGTTTTCCTTCATCGTAAGAGCGTCGGATAAACGTACAATATGAAATTAAATTCGAAAACACATTGGTACGTGGCAGGATTCGAAGCACGACCTCCCGGACAGGAGGTAGCGGCCTTTGCCATTACGCCACTGACGCTCTTTGTGCTATATGCTGTAATCAAAAAAACCGGCCAAGTGCGAGTCAGACTAGCGAAAAGTAGGGTTCCGCAGATTTTTCAATAAATAAATGCATTTTTTTAAAAACAAAATATATATTTGCAGTTGGTAACAGAATATTTGTACGGAAAATCTATGAACTTTTTTCAAATCTAACTGCACACCTTAAGTTAGTCGACTATTACTCCAAAAATAAGAAAGCCATGATAGTTTTCCTTTTAAATTGATTATATTATATGTCCTACTACATAGCGTCGGTGGCTCAACCGGTAACGACTCGGTCCATCTAACCAGAGGTACCGGGTTCAAATCTGGACGGCCAATGTACCAATGAGTTTTTCAAAAACTTACGTACATACTTACCGATTGCTTTAACGGTGAAGGAAAACATCGTGAGGAAACCTGCACACGCCTGCGAAGAAACTCGAAGGTTGTGTGTGAAGTCGACCAACCCGCACTGGGCCCGCGTGGTCGACTAAGGCCTAATCGCCCTGATTCAGGGTAGGCTCGAGCCCCTCGGTGGGGACGTATATGAGCTGTAATAATAATATGTCCTACTGTTTACGTATTTTTTAATTTTTTTAAATTGCGGTTTGGCTGGTAGGGGGAAGGACACTCGACGCTCACAAAATTTGCTCTTTAAAGGCTTAATATTTCACAAACCGATAACTGAATCGAAAAATTGTTTTTGTAAACCTTCGAAAGTTTTGAAAGACCTATTCAAACACGATAGAGTACGTCAAAGAAAAATAATTCACCCCCTTTTTACATATAGGGGAGGTGTCCTAAAATACAGGGTGACTTTTAATTAGTTCTTGATAACAAAAGATATGTATATACTCGTGATTACAAACAACATTCCCTAAGAAACTATATATCAAATCGGAAAAAAATTTTTGGTCCTCGATATCAAATCGTTAATAAATCGGCAAAAATGTATAAAGGATCAATTTTTTTTTTCATATTATACATAGAGCTTCTTTGGGAAAGTTGTTTGTAACCACGAGTACCTACATTCATATCCTTTGCTATCAAGAAGTAATTAAAAGTCACCCTATATTATATTTATTTCAAGTTTTTTTTGTATCACTTTGTATAGCCATGCCAAATTACCTGACTTGCTTTCTCTATATTGCAACACTATAGGCGCAACTAATATATATACTGTGCTATAGGTATGTATTATATTATTATTATGTATATTTATTATTTATTTTGTGTATGTAGTAAGTATATTATTTTTATTATTATTTACTTATGTATGTATATTATAGGTATATTATTATTAACTTATACGTATTTGTTATATTTTATGTAACATAATACTTAGCAACTTATATCTTATAGTATTTTTTTTTACATTTCTAATAACAAATTTGTACACGCCTCTACCCGTTCGTATTTCATTACTTTCTCACTTACTGGTTTGTTGGCAGAAAACTCTAACAGAGTTAAGCATACCAATTGTAAATCTTATGTTTTTCTACTTATATGTATCTCTCATTTACTGTGTACAATAAACAATAAATAAATAAATAAATAAATTACAGTTTTATAATACGAATAGTATCTGAGCTAAGCCGCGGACAGACAGACATGGCCTTGTTGATTTCGGAACCCTCCAAAACTAGGTTTTTTTTATTCACAATTGGTAAACCCTTGACAACATAAATCGATATTTAATTCCAACGCAGTGGGTACACGGGTAAACAGGAATTACCCCTACACCCACCAGTGGGTGAAGTCAGTGGGTGCACGGGTCGCGAGCGCATCTCACCTGGTGGTAAGTGACGATGTTGCATAGGTACATAGTTAATATATATTCTAGGTATTGTAAACATTGAATATTATTCTGGCAACCACTTGGCACGCCTACGCAGATGATTCCAGCTAGATTGCGCTAATGGTCCGACCAGACGGCATTGAGCTTCCGACTACCGAGTCTTTTAGAATACAGTTATTCGTATACGGTAGTTAAATTATTAGATATTGTGTAAGTTGTAATTGGTTTTCAACATGTTGTTGTGTTTGATGTTCACTTTCAGTTTAATTGGTAAGTTTAATTTGTATTTTTCTTTTGATTGTTGCCACTGCTATGGTAATAGCGATCTGATTTACTTTTAACATCTGTCAAAAACGACATTTTGCTCTAAAAATGTTTGAAATACCTAGGCGTGACGTCATAGTTTTGCAGCGTCATTTATGTACACATTTTTTGATTTTGGTGAATGAAAAATCGAAGACTTGATGGAAAACAACACGAGTAAGGTTTTTCGAAGTTTAAGTAGAAGAGCAATTTAGTGATCAAGAGTTCATAATTTATTTGTGATGCAGTCGTCATCCCTATTATTTTGGTAGCATTATATGCGCTTTTTGATTATGTAAATTTATTTGTCAGTACGGTGACAGTCAGTAAAGAGAGTAATGGAGTGAGCTATGCTCGGAATTTTCCTACGCGATCGAATCAGAAATGAGGAGATACGCAGGAGAACCAAGGCAACCGACATAGCTCACAGAATCGCTAAACTGAAGTGGCAGTGTGCAGGGCACATGGCTCGTAGAACAGATGGTCGTTGGGGCAGTTAAGTTCTCGAGTAGCGACCGCGCACCGGAAAACGTAGCCGGCAGTCGTGGAAATCCTTGGGGGAGGCCTTTGTCCAGCAGTAGACGTTTTTCGACTGATATGATGATTATTATAACAGTGACACCCCGCTTTACGCAAATTTTAAATTTCGCGCTAAAATGTCTCGTTTTACGCGAATTGGCTACACACATATATTATGTAGTAAACAGAGATTCGATGGAGTTGCAGAATGATCCCTTCAACCGTTAGGAGGAACGAGTAGCAGAGACAGTTTTATCTTTAAGTTTTATTTATTTATTTACAATTGGTAAACCCTTGACAACATCTCACCTGGTGGTAAGTGACGATGTTGCCGAAGATGGAAGCGGGCTTACCAAGATTCCCCAACGCAATGGGGAACTGGCTATCTAATCTTCAAGCCGGAACACACCAATGATATCAACATTGATATTTGGCGGCAAGACTTACATAAGATGGTGGTAGCTAGCCAGGCGGGCTTAGAAAATGCCCTACCACTAACCAAACCGAGTCTTACAATTGACCCCGCCGGGAATCGAACCCGCGACCTCCTGTGTAAAGCCAGTGAACTTTGCCTCTGAGCTACGGAGGCGGTTATAAATGTAAAGTTGAAATACAAAATGCTTATTTAAAAGATTTATTCATGTTTGGACACATTGCTAAGCATAGACATTGATGATGAGCTTGTTTTAAAGAAACGCAACCCAGAATATATAGACAATAGATTCATTTTTCCGTAACACAAATTCATGAAAGTGGTGGAGTGGCGACCGCGCACGGGAAAACGTAGCGTAGGCAGACCTCCCACGCGGTGGAGGGACGACCTGGTGTACTCGTACATTGCGGGTTGCCGATGGATGCGGGCAGCGCAGGACCGGTCGTCGTGGAAATCCTTGAGGGAGGCATTTGTCCAGCAGTGGAAGTTTTTCGGCTGATGTGATGATGATGATATTCACAAAGTTTCATTCAAATCATAAGAGCCATTTTAAAGAAAATTTAACTACTGCATGCTGTCATCTGTATAAAATCTTATTATCGTACCGAGTTTCATCAAAATTGTTAGAGCCATTTTTGAGTTAAAAAATAATGTGTTTTTTTTACTATGGTGGCAACCCTAAAAAATATAGACAGGGGAAATTTAAAACGGCTGGAGATATAAAAATAATATTGCCTTAACTCAAATTAACTCTTTTTTTTTTAGTTGTAGCGCAGGACCGGTCGTTGTGGATATCCTTGGGGGAGGTCTTTGTCCAGCAGTGGAAGTCTTTCGGCTGACTGATGAACCCAAATTTTACCCAAACCCATCCATTAGTTTGGGAACTAGAGCACCGCAGAGACGCACTCCACGCACCCACACTAACATTTTCTTTTACATTCTTTAAGTCTTAGATAAAATCGATACCCAGAAAAAGTCAACTCCGATTTTTTGCCATCACAATTCACAATCTTTCCTTCACTCCTTCGTCTTTCACTAACGCTCGTTGCTCGGTCGCTCGAAAGTAAAAACACTTATTTGTGGAACTTGTAAGTAAGTACCTAGTACGTTTTAAACCTAGACTAGTTAAGGCGAGATATTGATTGGAACAGTTGTCTCTGTCTTTTTCTTTACGTGAAAAGAGTAAAGAAAATAACCACACTTTTTCACTTTTTCAATGGTTTTTCGTTTCAATCAAAAACTACACTGAAAGTAAGTATTAAAAAAAAAAACATTACTCACTGAATTATCATAACAAATATTGCTATATATTTTTTTAAATTTATACTTTAAAATATAAGTCATAACTATAGTTGAAAGTAAAAGTGTAGACCTATCTTTGGGATTTTTTTTCTATCGAGCCAAAACTGCTTAATCGTGTTTCTAATAGCTTTTGACTTTGAGGAATATCATCAACAATAAGTGTATTTTTTTCAACTTTGAGTAACCTTTCGTTTAGGAGTATAATTGACGTCAAAAATAACGAAAATCTGTAATATTATTACTGCTTTTAGTAGATAAATTTGGCCACTTTAAAACGAGTAGGTGAATAAAACTACTTGACAAGTTACCAAATATAACAACACGTCCTCCCACGGTGAAGAGCTTAAAAAAACTGAAGAATAAAACAAGAAAACCAATAATATATAGATATACCTACCTACGTTGTATACAGAGTGTATACATTTGTATATAAATTAGTACTACGTTGTATACAAATTAGTGTAGGATCTAGAGGACCCGTTAATTTGAAGCATTTACCTACTTATCTTATCGAATCAGAAACGAGGAGATCCGCAGGAGAACCAAAGTAATCGACATAGCTCACAGATTCGCTTAACTGAAGTGAGAGTGAGCAGGGCACATAGCTCGTAGAACAGATGGCCGTAGTAAAGTTCTCGAGTGGCGACCGCTCACCGGGAACTGTAGCGTAAACAGGACTCCCACGCGGTGGATCGACGACCTGGTGAAGATCGCGGGAAGCCGATGGATGCGGGCAGCGCAGGACCGGTCGTCGTGGAAATCCTTGGGGGAGGCCTTTGTCCAGCAGTGGACGTTTTTCGGCTGATATGATGATTAAACATCATATACAGAGCTGCCTAATGGGCCATTTACACGGAGCCAATGCTTGAGATAATCCATTGAGCCAGTCCACTAACAGCTAGTCCTGTATTTTTTATCCACTTCTTATTTCAATTGAGCAATGATATCATTATTGAAATGAGACGTAATTAGATATTTATATGTTCAATTATGATGTCATTTACCTAGGTAGGATTGCATGAAACATCATATGCATGTGTACTTGGGACAAACAGCCCAGTTAGGTAGGTCCAACTTCAAGAAAGCGATCAAACGTCGAATCCAACTCGGCTGGGCAGCGTTCGGGAAGCTTCGCAATATCTTCACGTCCCCAATACCGCAGTGTCTTAAGACCAAGGTCTTCGACCAGTGTGTGGTGTGTTGCCAGTGATGACATACGGAACTGAGACATGGTCGCTTACTATGGGCCTCATAAGAAGGCTCAAGGTCACCCAAAGGGCAATGGAGCGTGCTATGCTTGGAGTTTCTCTGCGTGATCGAATCAGAAACGAGGAGATCCGTAGGAGAACCAAAGTAACCGACATAGCTCTCAGAATTGCTAAACTTCAGTGGCAGTTGGCGGGGCACATCGCTCGTAGAGCGGATGGCCGTTGGGACAGTAAAGTTCTCGAGTAGGGACCGCGCACCGGAAAACGTAGCGTAGGCAGGCCGCCCACTCGGTGGACCGATGACCTGGTGAAGGTAGCGAGAAGCCGCTTGATGCGGGTAGCGCAGAACCGGTCGTCGTGGAAATTTTTGGGGGAGGTCTATGTCCTGTAGTTGACGTCTTTCGGCTGATATGATGATGATGATGATGAAACATAATATACCGAGCTGCCTAATGGACCATTTACACGGAGCCAATGCTTGAGATTATTATTATTATTATTTTATTAAAAATTTGAGTGCGTTTGACTGCAACTCACCTGATGGTAAGTGATGATGCAGTCGAGGATGGTACACGCAAACTCAAATAATGCCTATTCACTCTTGCCTTGAAGATCCCCAAATTATAGGAATCGGGAAACACTGACGCAGGCAAGGAGTTCCACTCCTGCGCTGTACGCATAATAAATGAAGAAACGTAACGATTCGTGCGAAAAGGTGGAACATCAACAACAAAGGGGTGCAACCCCTCCCTGCGTCTCGTTGACCGACGGTGGAATGGAGCAGGAGGAATGAGGTCGTGAAGTTCCTGCGCGCACTCTCCGAAATGAATTCGATAGAATACCGATAGACAGGCGACTTTGCGGCGATGCTCAAGGCTTTGGAGCTTGTCATTGATTGATTTCGTCGTCACCAATGAGTCTCCGTGCGCGTCGGTCAATGGCGTCCAAGGTATCCAGCTGATAGCGGGCTGATCCATCCCATAAGTGTGAACAGTACTCAATACATGAGCGGACCTGTGCTTGATATAAGGTAAGCAGCTGTCCAGGTGTGAAGTACCGTCTCACCTTAGAGAGAATGCCCAGCTTCATTGCAGCAACTTTTGCCTTGGACTCAATGTAACGACCGAAGTTAAGATTGGGTGTTAAATTCACGCCGAGGAGTTCCAGGTGGTCAGATATCTGAATCGGTTCATTCCGGAGAGTTGGAGTCAAGGTGAATGGTATCCTTTTGGCGGAAAAAAGACACACCTGTGTTTTAGAGGCATTAGGTTTATGCGCTCTATCATGGCCTCTCTCAGAAACAGCGTATCAGCGCTGTTAGCTCGTGCACTGGACAGGTATCTTTCTACAACCGTGCTATCGTCTGCATAAGCAATTATACCGGGTTTCAGCAGATCGTTTATGTGAAGCAGAAATAGTGTTGCGGAAAGAACAGATCCCTGAGGTATCAATCGCCTATAGGTCTGAGGAACAGCCATCAAAGACCACTCGAATAGACCGTTCCCTCAGAAAATCAGCTAGCCAAAAATAATACATTGAGCCGGTCCACAAAGTCAGTGAAATTTGAAAGCATTCTAATTCTGGGACAGTCCATTGTCAAAGTATATATATTAGTTCTAACATACAGTATGGACACTCCCTGTCGCTCTCTAGATTGCGACCTCACCCCCTCGTCACCCTGATTGATGCAGATTGGTTACCGTTTGGTTGTCGAACGTATAGGATTTTGCCGCCATTTTATTCGTTCCGTCATTCGTTTTTTTAAATGTCATTTCTAGCCCGTTGTATGAAGTGTTCAGGGTGTGCCATTGCACTGGATTGTCTCTATTTACACAATGCCAATGTTGGAATGTGGAGTTTAAGATGATTCAATCCGAACAGGTTGATACGTGGTCAAATAATATCGAACGTAAGTCTATTTTATTTGAAGTTCGAATCAATGCGGGCTTCATCGCGGCTGTTACGTTGAAACCGAACGCCCAATTCGCGATTTTTACTTGTTTTTTTATTTCTTTTCTATACTTTGAAATAAATTTTAAAAAAACGTGTTCAATTGAAATAAAAGGTCTTATAGTCACCGATATTTGTTTCATTCAACGATAACTATTTGTTTTCGAGAAATTTTGAAATTAATGCCAAAAACAGGGTATACAGTACATTTTTTTACATCAAAAGTGGTATAATTTTTAAAATTTTATTCAATTATATCGATTTTTTATTACAATATAATATAAAACATATTTTTTTATAGTGATAGCTTTACACAGTCTTTCTATAATTTGTATTTAATATTGTCATTTGATCTATCTTAAGGCCTTAAGGATTGGCTCCGTGTGAATGGTCCATAGGGTTGTAAAATAGAATTATGCTATTCAGATGCAACGTCTCGTATCAAACACGTTTTAAAATTTAATTGACAATAACAAAATTCAACAGCCTCCGTGGCGTAATGGTTAGTCTATTCGCTACACACCAGGAGGTCGCGGGTTCGATTCCCGGCGGGGTCAACTTTGTAAGACTCGGTTTGGTTGGTGGTAGGACTTAAGTAGCATCAGGTGAGATTATGCCAATGGCTTATCAATGTGGGTTTAAAAAAATCGGCAACTTTCTATAGGTACTTTGTTTTTTAAGAAAAATAAAGACTAAGGCCCGATTGCCCTAATTCAGGGTAGGCTCGAGCCCCTCGGTGGGGACGTATAGGAGCTGATAAGATGAAGATGAAAGACTAAGGTTTTTTTGTATGTGCCACTTTTCCGAAAATAAATTAAAAATGTGTTCCCTTAACAATATCTATGGTGTTTCGGTATAAGATAAAGGAAAATAACACTACTAGTCTTACTCCAATAAATAACTAAGCCACAGCAACTTAATTTAGTTTAAATGGTGACTTTGAACAAGTGCAATTCAGAGAATTGCAATTGAGAACAACGGTTTTCAGTTGTTTAAAAGAAAATTTGTTATGTTTTGTGCTACATTTGTGTAACTTGGCAAGTTTAAACAGTCAAGCCAACAAGCAAGCAAAGCTTATAAGGGTTTCATACCTTAATAGGAAAAAACTGAACTTTTATAGGATCACTTTGTTGTTTGTCCGTCCGTCTGTCTTTTAAGACCCTTTATTTCGGGAACGCGTGTAGGTATCGAGTTGAAAATTAAACCACATACTCCGATCTATAGTCCCTTGAAGCTCCGTTAAAACCAATTTTCTGAGTTAACGTCAAAAAAAGATACGGCCGCGTTATATGTCTCAAAAAACGCATATTTCGACACTCTCAATGGAATCATTTTCCGTTGACTTAGAACCATGAAATTTGGCAAGTAAAACCATCTTATACTACAAATATATGGAAAAAATCTGAAACTATACATTTCTAATGTTTTTTTTAAATAGTTACGTAATCAAATATGGAAGGAACGGCGATCCGAATTTTCAATTGAGTTAATCGTGTCATGTACGATATCGTATGAAAGGACTTCACTGGCACAAGCTTAAACAGATTTTTGATTATTTTTATGATGTTTAGTTAACGATTTATGACGAAGAATTAAAAAAAAATTCCCTTTTCAAACGACTTCAAAAAGGAGGAAGTTCTAAATTCGACTGTAAGTATGTTTTCTTTTGTGTGTTTGTTACGCGATATCTCCGCTGATTGTGAACCGATTTTCAAAATTATTTTTAGGGTTCCGTAGTCAAATGGCAAAAAACGGAACCCTTACGAATTGTCTGTCCGTCTGTCCGTTCGTATGTCACAGCCACTTTTTTCCGAAACTATAAGAACTATACTGTTGAAACTTGGTAAGTAGATGTATTCTGTGAACCGCATTAATATTTTTACACAAGAATAGAAAAAAAAACAATAAATTTTGGGGGTTCCCCATAATAAGAACTGAAACTCAATTTTTTTTTTCATCAAACACATACGTGTGGGGTATCTATGGATAGGTCTTCAAAATCATATTGAGGTTTCTCATATATTTTTTTTCTAAACTGAATAGTTTGCGCGAGAGACACTTCCAAAGTGGTAAAATGTGTGTCCCTCCCCCCTGTAACTTCTAAAATAAGAGAATGATAAAACTAAAAAAAAATATATGATGTACATTACTAAGCAAACTTCCACCGAAAATTGATTTTAATGAGGTCATTTATTATAGATAATGGTGCGCGAGTCCGACTCGCACTTGGCCGGTTTTTTTGTTCGAAAGAGTATACTCCCGAGGGTTCCCATTTTCACCAAGTCAGGATCTGATGATGGGATCCCAGGGAAATCGAGAGCAACCCTCAAATTTTATAGGCATGTTTTACGTGTTTCATGTATTTTCTAAAATAATGAAAGTATTTGCGTCTGGTAGTCACCTCTCATGTTGATATAGCGGTTCTGGAAATAAAAGGCCTTTTTCAAATATCTTTGAAAAAACAGACACAAGTGGAATTGAACGATAATAATTCATCTATTGTTTATTATTTTTGTTATGTAGCGGTTTAATAATGCAGGATTTCAGGCGGTCTGGAAAACATTGATTAAATGTGTTAAGATAGGAGCTACCGGTTCTATAGATGCCTTTAGAACTTTATTTGCAATGTCATCAAAGCATACAGAAGCTGTGTTTTAGAGATTAATAATCTTAAATTATGTCGCCAGCCAAATAGGGTCTAAGAAATAAGCTGCTACTCTGAGATCTAAAGCTAGAAGTAACAGCATTTGCAGAGGTATTTTGCTATGAGCTATGTGCCCTGCCCACTGCCACTTCAGTTTAGCGAAGAAATGACATAATTAAATCTCTAAGTACTTTACACATCAATAAGACACTTAGGGTAGCTATAGAATTTAAAAATACTTGCATGCATTAATCAATTTGCTGCGCTGGTTTTGAAATTAGACAGAAACCAGACCACTTCGGTACAAACATAATACATTATTACATGGAGTACCTAATTAATTATATTAATTTCAGGATCCTTACGTGGTCGCGAATCAAACTACATCGATACAAACAGGTAAGTTTTTTTTTATTTATAATTGGTACGCCCTTGGCATCATCTTACCTGATGGTAAGTGACGATGATGCCGAAGATGGAAGTGGGCTTACCAAGATTCCCCAACGCAATAGAGAACTGGCTATCTTTGTTTGTATGCTATGTTTATTTATATTTTTATGTAATTCGTACACAATTTAAATTGTTTTTCGAATAAACTTGAACTTGAACTTAACACTGATGTTTGGCGGCAAGACTTAGATAACAGGGTGGTAGCTAGCCAGGCAGGCTTAGAAAATGCTCTACCACCAACCAAACCGAGTCTTACAAGTTGACCCCACCGGGAATCGAACCCGCGGCCTCCTGGTGTGAAGCGAATGGACTAACCATTACGCCACGGAGGCGGTTAACAGTAAATAATGTTAGATACTCCCGTAATACTGACGTGACTGCGTAGGTCGGAAACAAAAAAAATAACTAAAAGGTTTTGTAAAGTAGCTGTTTCGAGGAATTCTTTCATCGTCACAGTTTTAAAAAAATATTTAGCTCTATCGATAGTTTTTTTTATTTTAAAAATAATTTTCGAAAAACCTAAAAGCTTTCAGGTACCTACAAGCGTTTATTTGAAAAGATTTTTTATGCTCACAAAACCAAATGCGTAATGATTAATTACATATTTATATTTTAAAAAATCCTTAGATTCTATTGAAAATAAAAGACGATCCTTCGACTTCACCTCCAAACTTCATCATCAGATCAACTTCAACATACCAAAAGGATCTATTGTCACCGGGAATACGATTTCATTCCAAATTTCAGCTCTAACGGAACCCTGAAAGTCGCTCTAAAATCGATTGATTTGAACTGAACAAACATATAATTATATACATACATTCAAACATTGCAAGTTAAATAATAGTATTGCTTTAAAAATGGCGCGAACCGCATGTGCGTTCCAATAAAAAAATTGATATGGAACTTCGTTGGTGATATTATCTCTTTGGTTAAACTTGTATCGTATGTAAAAAAAAATACATTACTTATAACATTACTTCTCTAACAAAATAATGTTATAATGTTTTTTTTTTTTAATTACGGTACTGTGTTTATAAAGTATGCCAATATAAACTCGTTTTGAAGTTTATAATGTGAACTTTACGATATGAGAGTAGATAATAGTCGTTTATGAAACTGTTGCATATAAGAGTTCTTAAAATACGAGTGTAAGTTAAAAAAACGAGCCGTAGGCGAGTTTTTTTATAGCATTACACGAGTGTTTTAAGACCAAATTATGTGCAGTTTCATACACTACTTTATCTAATCTCATACATTGGGATTGAATCAACTAAAATACAATGATCAAAGTTAAGAGTAAGAAAAAAATCCCACGAAATTCAGTAAGTACCTACAACAAAACGTGTCATAGCACTGAATCCCAGCGCATCACCGCGCTTGCACTGAAGCGGACGGTGTCACAGACAGGTAAAAACAAAGCTTTCACTGATCTCAGACATTTTTAAACAAGAATGAAAATGATCCATGAAATTCAGTATCTACAACAAAATTCAATGAAAAACCAACACATCACCGCGCATGCGTTAAAGCGGGCGCTGTCACAGACAAGTAAAAATTGGAATGAAAACTTTTTGTATTACTGTAAAAATGTCGCGAACCGCATGTGCGTTCCAATAAAAAAAAAATTGGTATGGAACTTCGTTGGTGATATTATCTCTTTGGTTTAACTTGTATCGTAATGAAAAAAAAAATTCGAGCGAGACCTACAGTACTCGCATATGATGTGTAACATGTGACAAAATACTTTATAAAAGGACGGCAAAGATACGGCAGACTAGGCTGTATGGTCATAGATACCTTTGCCTTTTCCGCGCTTTTAAAGCCTGAAAAAGGGACGGCAAAGATACGGCAGACTAGGCTGTATGGTCATAGATACCTTTGCCTTTTCCGTGCTTTTAAAGCCTGAAAAAACGCGACTTCCTGTTAAACATTTCCGTCCCATTTCACGAAATCACTCTCACAAATCGCAGGAAAGCGAGAGCAAAGATGTTACACATCAAAAAAATACATTATATCATTATTTCTCTAACAAAATAATGTTATAATGTATTTTTTTTATTACGGTATTGTGTTTATAAAGTCGTTTCGCGAGGGAATTAAGACGAGTCCTGAGCGCAGTGAGGGGTTCAAGCGCGCCCAAGACAAAAACAGCTTTATTCCCGAGGAGTGTAGGGGAGGTAGGGGAGGGATGGGCAGTTGGGAGACATGGGCACCCCCTTTTTATTCTGATTTGATCAAAGATTTTATTTTATATCTGATTTGGTAGTTTACTTTACCGACTGGCAACACTGTTCATCCATAGACTATCTGTCATTCCTGTGAGTTGTCAAACACAAACACGTTTGAAGGTTATGCGCTCGTAAAAGTAAATATTTTGTTGCGGTTTCGGATCATTATAAAGAGAAAACTAATAAAAGGTATGTGTATTTTCTATTATTAATCTATTGTACATTTACTAATCTATAAATTAAACTGAAATGAAAACCTAAATACGTAAATAAAAAAAATACCGGTAACCTATGTCGAAAATGTATACAGAGGGAGCAATGGGCATCTAGACGTGCGGGTGGTTTGGGCATGCCCAACACTCCCTGCTATTATGTTCAGTATAGGAGGTTTTTTTTTAACTATTAGGCAAATGAGCAGCAGTGATAGTGATGTAGAAAATGTTGTACTCGATGAAAGTTCCGGAGAATCTTTTATTAATGAAACGTCAGAAGAAGAGTTTGATGAAGATGATGTGATAATGGTTGACAGAAATTTTAAAATAAATGATTTCGTTCTTGTTAAATTTAATACAAAAAAGACTTTTGTGCACTATGTCGGTCAAATCAAAGACATTAGTCCTACCATGGCTACAATAAAATTTATGAGGCTGAGTAAGATAAGAAACACATTTTTTTTCCTGAAGTAGATGACATAGCTAGTGTCCTTTTAGACGACATCAAAACTAAATTGCCAGTACCAAAGACATGCAATAAAACCAAACGTCGTAGCTCTAAGTACACATTTGATAGTCCTTTACAGGTTTTACCCAATCTCAGATAAGTTAAGATACTTTTTAAGATGTTTTTTATTTGTAAACTTTTATTTCTGGTTTCTATTATTGATATAGTTTAAAGTGATTTAAAGGCCCAAGCCTCCCACAGGGTATGTCCAAGCCTCCCTACCATAGGGAGCATTGGGCACTTTTGACTTAGTTTATAAAATATCTCGTTATGTTGAAACTGATTGTAATTTTTAAGAAAGCTCTTTAATTATATCTAGCCAAATGTGTGGTGCAATAAGAATTGGCAATAAAAGTTGATTATCTATAAAATCTGATTTTTTATGCAATAAATAGTGAAAAAGTGCCCATCCCTCCCCTACCTCCCGTCTGTGTCGGTGACTCTTGGCGGTCTTCCCATTTTCCAGAAGTTGTGAGGCTACTTGGTAAGCGGTTACCTTTGTGTGCCCGTCAACAATTTTTTACTCTACTTTTCTCACCTTTTGCGAGACAATAAAAAAGCAAGGCTACTAAAAAAAGTGTTTTATCCGTTCCGTTCCGTTCCGGCAGCGCACTGACCAGAAGTTTTTCTGCAAGGGCATTGATATCAGCGCATAAAGGAGAACAGCCGAGGCTAAGGCACCCGTTGTTGTAAGCGTGTCCCCCGTAGCTGCACCTGGAATGCGACGGTACTCCTGAGTAAATGCGGTCTGCTACCTCAGATTCCCGTTGTCGCCTACCAGGCATATCCGACGGTGGCCACGTTAACAACGTCTGTGGGGTATCAGCAATCGCTGTCTGCCATTATGCGACGGAAATCTACCCGAGACACCAGTGGCCACGTAGATACGATCAGGAGTGTAGGGTGGTCGCAGTTAGGATGGGAGTGACGGGAAGTTGAACCGACAAGTATACTAGCAACGAGTCAGCACATTAGCAGGATAAATATTATACTTGGTGTGTTAAATATACAGGGAAGGATTAGAACTGCGTTATTTTTTTAACTAATATCCTTCTGGTAGGCTTTCTTCTCGTTTCATTGTTTCTAGATCCGGTTGTGTATTTAAATGAGTCCTGGTTTTAAGAATCCTCACATCGAGAATGGGGTGATCCACTTTTCGTTTATTCACCTTGTAATCTCTGGCCGCGTGTAGGATGTGCCGTCTTTCGCGCCCAGGTAAGAGATTCTTCTTACTGTAAGAATTTGTGTTATTGTTTTTCCTTTTAGCGTGTCCTTGATTTTAGTTACTTTGGGGCTGTCCCTGGAGTTCGCCAGTATTTCTTGTAGGATATGTCTCTCGTAGCGACGTAGGCGTGATCTGTTAGCTTTAGTACTGCCCATGGGAGCGAGTTTTTTTGCTCATTAGGGTTCCGGAGGCAACAGGGAACCCCCATACCTTCGCCATTGTCTGTCCTTCCGTCCGAAACCATCAGTACTAGAAAGCCGCAACCCAGTACGGGTACACACATCAATCACGCCGAGAGAGTTGCACGATAAAATCCTTAAAAAAAAATATTGCGGCACCTTGCACACACGTGAAGAAAAAAAACGCACCCCATCGCGTCGGGAATCGCTAAATAGGTCCTTCGAAACATTCTATGGTTTGACCTACCTAGAGCAAAGTATGCAGTGAGAGGCCCCACTCCGCCGCCGGTAGCCAAAGCCATGGTGCGGTACCCCGTCCGTGCGATGACGGTTTTTTTTTTGGAGTGTACGTTCACGAGGTAGACTTCACTTGCAGCGGTTAATATGTACTTACCGCCCCAACACCTCTTAAAAAAATATTCTTTGATATATTGATCTGTTAGCTAAGCCTCTGTATACTTGAGAGTAGTTTTCCATTCATTGATATCCCAACAAAACACAAATGCAAGTTAGACACAAAAAAATTACAGCGATCCAAACGGGCAGACACCAAGCTCCATAGCGGCTCCCAAATCACAGCCACGGAACCCTAAATAGAAATATTCATTCTAGACCCCTCCAAATAACCGTAACGGCACAACGGCTTTCAGTTGAGATGTTGTCAAGGGTTTACCAATTGCGAATAAAAAAAAATAAAAAAAAAGTTGCCCAAAAAAATGCTATGCTCTGCGCCAATATATGGTGCATCCTGGCAAGTTTTCACTATACAATTTTTTTCTATGTTGATATTTACTTTTTACCCGACTGCGCCAGAAGGAGGGTTATGTTTTTCGAGAGTATATGTATATATGTATGTATGTATGTATAATTGTTTGGCACGCTCTGCAGCCTGAACGGCTGGATGGATTTTGGCTTGAGAGGTGTCGTTAGATTCGTATTTACTGTGAGAGTGACACTGGGTATATCAAAATAAAAAAAACAAAATGGCGGATTTTTGGCGCCAAATTCAAATGTTTGACACGCTCTGCAGCCTGAACGGCGCGATGAATTATACCTTGAGGGTCGTCGTTAGATACGTTTTTACTGTGAGAATGACACTGGGTATATCAAAATAAATAACTCAAAACCCCCGACTTAACCCAATTATTATGTAACGAAATATTATAATAGACGTAAAAATACTTTCTAAAAAAGAGTTGATATCTCGAGAAATCGGTAATAGATATACTTAAGTACCTAAACAATGAATATCGATGTTTACAGTTTTTTCCTAACGTGTCTGTTTCTCGAAGATATACTTAGATGTAGCGATAATAATTTTACCATAATACATAACCGAGGAATATCCCTCGGGGGCTGCCATTAAACCAGCTAAAGTTTTTCTAGTGACGTGAATACAATTATTGAATAATTGTAGATGTTGAGTATGAATAATTTTTTGTTGAAATTTCATATAGGAAAGGCAGCCCCCGACGGATATTCCTCGGTTATGTATTATAGTAAAATTATTATCGCTACATCTAAGTATATCTTCGACAAACAGACACGTTAGGAAAAAACTGTAAACATCGATATTCATTGTTTAGGTACTTAAGTATATCTATTACCGATTTCTCGAGATATCAACTCTTTTTTAGAAAGTATTTTTACGTCTATTATAATATTTCGTTACATAATAATTGGGTTAAGTCGGGGGTTTTGAGTTATTTTATTCTTTTTCGATGAGATTTTAACCGTCGTGGGTTTTTTTTCAAAATTTTTAATTTTGCTTAATTTTATTTCAGACTTTTAAGAGAGCATATACGAATTATAATCTTTATAATGTGTAGGTAAGATCTCGCAAAACAATAAGTGTGATTCATCCTACCACATAATATTAAGTTTCTTAATAAATATTATACAGTTGCTTTCTGTTGGTTTTTGTTCAGAATTGGTGTCAATACTCTTGAGACTATAATATTTGTGTTTGAACTCTGAATTCAATGATGACATAAGCTGGGAGTACCTCCACAGACAAAAGAAAACTTTTTAATAACCCACATAATAGCATAGCATTGGAAGAATTAGAACGATTGAGAAGCACTTTACGCCGATCGCAAAGTGATGATAAAATAGAAGAAAGCTCGTAAGGGATCTAAAATCCATTACAAATACGCCGTCTAGGTATCGCTATGCATTAATTTTGAAATTTTACTCAGACTATTACATTAAAAATTGATAAAAGTTACCTCTATAACACTCATCTGAGAACATGCACCAATCACCCACGAACTCATTCCTGAAATCCGCATTGAAATCGGACAATTCGTTTTAATATTATTGCAATATTATTTTGTATTGTAGCGCCCTCTAGTTTTTATTATCTGGGAACATGCATTAAGCTACCACGTACACATTGCTGAAAACAGAATTGTAATCGGACATTTCGTTTTAATTACATTGCAACATTGTTTTGCACTAATATTGTGGCGCCCCCTAGTGAGTTACAGCCATGACACCTGTCTAAAAACATGAACTCATCAAACACAAACCCGTTATTGAAAACCGCATCAAAATCGGATCATTAGTTTAGAAGATAGGTGGGAACATTACTTTGCACAAACGCACACACAAACAAACATCTCTCACCCTAAACGCATTTACCTGCTCCGATCCGTCGTGGGTAAAAAAACAAAATGGCGGATTTTTGACGCCAAATTCAAATGTTTGGCACGCTCTGCAGCCAGAACGGCTCGATGTATTTTAGCTTGAGGGGTTTCGTTGGATACGTATTTACTGTGAGAGTAACACTGAGTATATCAAAATATAAAAAAACAAAATGGCGGATTTTTGGCGCCAAATTCATATGTTTGGCATGCTCTGCAGCCAGAACGGCTCGATGATTTTAGCTTGAGGGGTTTCGTTGGATACGTATTTACTGTGAGAGTAACACTGAGTATATCAAAATATAAAAAAACAAAATAGCAGATTTTCCGGAGAATTACAGCAAGCGGTATTTGTTGACGACCGCACAATAAAAAAATTATCAATCAGGAGTTCGTATACGGATTTAACCATGTACGATTGATTTTGACGCACTTGGAGGACAAGGAAAAATTGAACGCAGGATGTTGCCCTTATTCCTAAGTTGGGCTATAACTGTCCACAAACTTCAGGGTGCTACACTCGATTTGACACTTGTGGACCTCGGCTCACATATTATATATATTTGCTAAAAGTCAAGCATATGTAGCTCTTAGTCGAGTTAAAACATTAGCTGGACTGGTCATCTGTACACTTGATCCTAATAAAACTTTTGAATCGGACACACGATCAGAATTCTTTTATAGAGCTTCAACGTTTACAAGAATATTATTCTATCAACTGATAAGTTAATAACCTGCGTAATCTTAATGTGTGTCATGTGTAAGGTTACTATACAAACTCATTCAATAATAAAACTAAAAAATGAATTAAATAAAAACGGTAATTTAAAAAACTAAAAAACCCGACTGCGTTTCTGTGTAATTTGGAAATGAAAAACCCTAAAACAAGAAAGTCGTCATACCCGATTGCACTTAACTTAAGAAAAATTGTAGCAGTCGGGACCCATTCTAGAAAGTCAGCCGTCTAGTCAGTATATTGGAGTAATCTGCAATGTAATATAGGTATGTGCTCTCAATTCACTATGCCTCTATTTCTAGAATGGGTCCCGACTGCTACAATTTTTCTTAAGTTAAGTGCATTTCTTTCTTGTTTTAGGGTTTTTCATTTCCAAATTACACAGAAACGCAGTCGGGTTTTTTAGTTTTTTAAATTATATAAAGTAAGCTTTGCTTGCTTGGCGCCTTGCCGGCCTCTCTTCCTCCTTTGCATACGCCCATCAACCCCCCGATATGCAAACCAGTTTCTAAGTCACCCGGAAATAGTTTATAACTTTGATAAATAGCAGTGGTAAGGAACCCCAATTTCGCAAGTCCGACTCGCACCTGGCCAGGGTAGGGTAGTATAGGGTAGGGTAGGGTAGGGTAGGGTAGGGTAGGGTAGGGTAGGGTAGGGTAGGGTAGGGTAGGGTAGTGTAGTGTAGGTTAGGGTAGTGTAGTGTAGTGTAAGGTGGAACGAAGTTTGCTGGGACAGCTAGATAATGATAAAATATAATTATACCTCTGCTTCCGTGAGTATATATACAGGGTGTAACAAAATTGGTGTAGGTCCCGTTAACTGGGGCTTCTACTCATCATACTGAACAACTTTTGTTCTACGACTTTGCTGAAAACATTTTTAAAAAAATTTACTCTTCATACGAATCGGTCAGCTGATCGACCGATTTTGTGCATTTTTGTATGGAGGGACCAATTGTTTTTTTTGAGAATTGACTACAGGTTTTTCGGGGAAAGTAGTTCAGTATGACGAGTAGAACCCCCAATTAACGGGACCTACACCAATTTTGTTACACCCATATATATATATATATATATATATTGTTGATGTTCCACCTCTTCGCACGAAGCGTTACGCTTCCTCATCACTTCGATACAAATACTTATTTACTCTATTTGCGGTGGAAACAACGGGGAGCTGGAGTGTGGAGTCACGTCAGTTTGTGACGGAGAAAGGGCGTCGTCACCTAGTTCAGAGGGGATTGGACTCCAGATCGTTCCTGGTGCAGAGGCTATCCATAACCATTCAGCGCGGAAATGAAGTCAGTTATGGACACCTTTGCACCGGGGTTGACAAGGGGCGGGTTATTTTAGGTGTTTTATTTATGGTGCTTCATTTTAGGTATTTTTGGCGTTTATTTTAGGTATTTTGGGCATTGTAATTAGTATGATATTATTTTTAAGAGGATTGTGAAGATGTGACTTTTTATACAAACGGCGTTAACGATTTTCACCTCTTAAATGTGAACCGATTTAGACCAATTTTTGATACATTGTCAGTCAGAACAAAAGCTAGGTTTATACCTTTTTGATTTTTCGACAAAGTTAATAAGTTTAATTTTATTGTCGTTCACGTGTTTTCATACAAAACAAAGTTTAGCCATTTTTTGTTTATTTATAATCAGTAATTTAAAAAACGAAACGTATAAGCCTAGCTTTTGTTCTGACTGACAACCTATCAAAAATTGGTCAAAATCGGGTAACAT
The DNA here is from genome assembly GCA_947284805.1 of Coleophora flavipennella. Taxonomy (NCBI): domain Eukaryota; kingdom Metazoa; phylum Arthropoda; class Insecta; order Lepidoptera; family Coleophoridae; genus Coleophora; species Coleophora flavipennella. The sequence goes on from OX369292.1 coordinate 5,426,013, forward strand.
TTAAAAGGTGAAAATCCTTAAAGCCCGCCGTTTGTATGAAAACTCGCAGCTTTACGATCCTCTTAAAGACTGATTAATTTTTATACAGTATTTTTATATTTTACAATCGAGAATTTTAAAGAATAAACATTAAGTTAACTTTGAAAAAAAAATTCCATAATTAGATTTAGATTTTTCAGGTAGGTATCTTCCCTACATAACAATGCCAGTGGATTCCATAGATAGTTGCATCCTGCGTCATACCAAGCTATTTTAGACTGTAAGCTATGTAATGGATTCAACATATCGAAATATTTACGACTGTTTGAAATATTTATGACTATTAACTAGAAAATAATATTTACTTTATCCACGAGGAACTTTGACCGCGCGAAGATTTTGTGGTTAGTTTCTCGTAGTAGTAGGTATTTAGTGTAGCTCTTAGATATTTATGAATGTATGTACGTATACAGGGTGTCCCGCGATAAAGTGCAACCCCGAAAGAGGGTGAAACTAGATCAAAAAATATCGTCAAAAAAAAAAGATAACTTTTTTTAAATTATTATTTTTTTTATTGCAGATTTAAGATTTTAATTTTTACAAGGACTCTAATGTGCAAAAATATCAATTTCATCCAAATTAATAGGTCGATTTCGTTGAAGTAACAAAAAAATATTACGACAAATACTTGTCAAACAGAATAAAGTAGCAAATAGCTTGCAAAAAAGTAGCTATCATGAATTAAACTTGACTTTTTGTAATAAAAATGCTTGTTGTTTTTTCGAGTTTAAGCACAGATTTTTTTTTAAAAGCTAATATGATAAAGAACAATAGTAAGCCATAAAATTTTCTGGTAATATGGGCAAAATTTTTATAAATTAAGATATCATCGAAAAAACAGCTCATAAAAATGCATTTTTATTACAAAAAGTCAAGTTTAATTCATGATAGCTACTTTTTGCAAGCTATTTGCTACTTTATTCTATTTGACAATTATTTATCGTAATATTTTTTGTTATTTCAACGAAATCGACCTATTACTTTGGAAGAAATTGCTATTTTTGCACATTAGAGTCCTTGTAAAAATTAAAATCTTAAATCTGCAATAAATAATTTAATTATTTTTTTTTTGATCTAGTTTCACCCTCTTTCGGGGTTGCACTTTATCGCGGGACACCCTGTATGTGGTTTTTTCTAGCCTATTATGTCCTTTTTTTTTAGCCTGTAGCCTTAACGGCTTGATGGATTTTGGACATAGGAGACATTCCTTTTGAAAATTAATATAATATATTTTTCATTTCAGAATTCGCCTTTTGCCTAAAGAAACAGAAGATCTATACTCACATAAAGACCTTGTCGATCATACATTGAGAAGAACGAATGATTATGAAGATCATGGTAGCTGGAAAGATAAGTCACAAGGACCACCCCAGATTAATCATGAGTCTTCTGTGCCTATCAAAGTTCACCCATCGAAACAGGACCCACGTCTTTTCTACCAATCTGATTCATATCTAAAAGAAGTTGAAAAGAATGACCTGAATAGAGATGTCACATATATCTATCCTGGACGTGAAGCCATACGCTTGAACGAAGCCAAGGGTAAATCAATGTGTATGATTGCTCCTTGTTGCGCTTTTCAACCCATAGGTACAACCGCCTCCGTGGCGTAATGGTTTGTCCATTTGCTTCACACCAGGAGGTCGCGGGTTCGATTCCCGGCGGGGTCAACTTTGTAAGACTCGGTTTGGTTTGTGGTAGGGCATTTTCATAGTCCGCCTGGCTATCTACCACCATCTTATCAAAGTTTTGCCGCCAAAAATCTGTGGTTTACAGCATTGATGGTTCCCGGCTTGAAGATAAGATAGTCAGATAACCATTGCGTTGGGGAATCTTGGTAAGCCCGCTTCCATCTTCGGCATCATAGTCACTTACCATCAGGTGAGATGATGCCAAGGGCTTATCAATTGTGGATTTAAAAAAACAGCTTCTCTTGTGCTGGTGGAAATCAAAAATAGATGTTTTATTTCATCTTGATGCGTAGGTGTCTGAATATTTTACTATGTTGCCTTATGTCTATTTTCTACTGCAAATACACTAATTTTCATTATAATAATTTCAAAGCAAATATTTTTAACCGACTTCAAAAAAGGAGGAGTTACTATGTTCGACTGTATATTTTTTTTATGTATGTTCACCGATTTTTCCGTCAATTGTGGACCGATTTTCAAAATTCTTTTTTTATACGAAAGACTATACTCCCGAGAGGGTCCCATAGTCACCAAGTCAGGATCTGATGATGGGATCCCAGGAAAATCAAGAGCAACCCTCAAATTACTCATTACGTAGGCACTTTATTACGTGATTCATATGTTTTCTAAAGCTATTAAAATACTTGCGTCTGTGAGTCATCATCTCATGTTGATAAGCTGATGAAGGAAGGAACAACTACTTAACGGTTAGGAGTTGGAGGTAAATTCTTTCAATATTATACTAGATTTATACGTAGGTATGCATAGACCGATAGGTTGTATTTTTTCAGGTTATTCAGATGAGCTGATGATGGACGACTAACTCCATAACTTTCATGTTATGGAGTTATATCGTCCATCATCATCTGCTGAGATGATGATGGAAGCCACAAGACTTTGTATCTGTTAATGAAACACATGTATTATGATTTGACAATTCCTATTGGTGAGTAGGTGATTGGGTTTAACGTTGTTAGATAGATAGCATTATCACTAAAAATAAATAAAACAAAAAAAAAAGTTTAAAAAAACTAAAAGCTGACTTCAAAATGAAATTCACTCAAAAGTATGAAATAATATTATTATACTTAAATACACAACATTAACCGACAATACCGAAATCAAAGGTGGGTACGAATGAAATTAAGGGCTTTAAATTTTTTCGGTATTGTTCGTTAATGTTGTGTATTTAAGTATAATAATATTATTTCATACTTTTGAGTGAATTTCATTTTGAAGTCGGTTTTTAGTTTTTTTAAACTTTTATTTTTGTTTTCTTTATTTTTAGTGATAATCTAACCCTCTATAAGTCAGTTACAAAAACGATGTCCACGCGGGCGAAGCCGCGGGCAAAAGCTAGTAATATTATAAATATGAAAATGTGTTTGTTTGTTACCTATTCAAGCTTCAACTAATCTTTATGAAATTTGGCATGCAGGTAGCCTGTGTCACGAGGAAGGACATATGCAACTTTTTATTCCGGGAAAATAGCATAATCGGATGCAGTTCCTGAAGGAACTAAAAAAATACTCGATTGTTGTGATTTTTTGCACAGAGGTGGTTGAGTAGCTGGGTAACGACATAATTTACTAATCACCCTTAAAGTCCACGCTGGTGAAGCCGCGGGAAAAAGCTAGTAATATCATAAATGCGAAAATGTGTTTGTTTGTTTATTTGTTTGTTACCTTTTCACGCTTCAACGCCTTAACCAATCTTGATGAAACTTGGCATTCAGGTAACCTGTGTTACTGGGAAGGACATAGGCTACTTTTATCCCGTGAAAATGACATAGTCCGATGCAGTTCCTGATGGAACTGAAAATATACTCTTTTTTTGGTTAGTTTCTTTAACATTGCAACGGAACAATGGATTGCTTTGATTTTTTGCACAGAGATGGCTGTGGGGGTGGGAAATGACATTATTTACTAATTAGCATATCCTGACATGGTTCCCGAGGGATCTGGGGAAAACTCATTTCCGCGCTCGCGCACGTCAGCGTCGCAACGGAGCTACGGACTGAAGTGTTTTTTTGTATAGAATTGGTTTAAGGGGTGGAAAGTGACATAGACTTCTAATCAGAATAGCCCGATATCGTTCCAAAGGGATCTGAGAAAAAGACGCTCGCGAAGAGATGTCCACGCTCGCGAGCCGCAACACTCACCATAAAAGACAGTCATAAAAACAATGTCCACGCGGGCGAAGCCGCGGGCAAAAGCTAGTAACGAATAAAAACATAATCAAAGTATATATATTAGTACACAGAATCATGGAAATCGGTTCACAATCTGCGAAGATATCGCATAACATACAGTCGAATTGCTCCTTTTTGAAGTCGATTGAAACCATCCATATTACAGGTCCAAGAACATGCATCAAATGCCCTCATGACATGGCTCTGGTAGCCAAGCCGGGTTCTGACAGAGTGATTCTCCAACAACCTCATCTTTATACCTGTTCTGGACGCAAGGCTCACAGGAAAACCCGGTTTGTCCAAATGTATGGGCCTAAATTCGGTACTTTGGTTCAAGAAGGCTCTCACATGGTTATTGGACGAATCACCTACAAAGGGAAGGTGAGTAGGTACACTCCCATCACGGTTTATGGACACCAAGAGTTAGCCGAGGAGCTCGAGCCTACCCTGAACTCGGGTAATCAGGCCTAAGTTGACCACGCGGGCCCTGTGAGTGTGTAGGTTGGTTGACTTCACACACAACCTTCGAGTTTCTTCGCAGGTGTGTACAGGTTTCCTCACGATGTTTTCTTTAACCGTAAAACCGTCGGATAAACGTACATATGAAATAGAAATTCGAAAACACATTGGTACGTAGCAGGATTCAAACCACGACCTCCCGGACAGGAGGTAGCGGCCCTTGCAATTACGCCACTGACGCTCACCGCTTATGGACACGTAATACTTTTTATCTACTCTCATATCGTAAAGTTCGAATTATAAACTTCAAAACGAATTCATATTGGCATACTTTATAAACACAATACCGAAATTTTAAAAAAAAACACATAACATTATTTCTCTTTCAAAATAATGTTATAAAGTAATCCATTACGATACAAGTTAATCCAAAAACCAACGAAGTTCCATATCATTTTTTTTATTGGAACGCACATACGGTTCACGCCATTTTACAATTTACAGCATTACAAAATGTTTTCATTCCACTGAATTTTGTGGATAATTTTCATTCATGCTTAGAAATGTCTGAGATCAGTGAAAGCATCGTTTTTACCTGTCTGTGACAGCGTCCGCTTTAGCGCAAGCGCGGTGATGTGCTGGGATTTGGTGCTATGACACGTTTTGTTGTAGGTATTGAATTTCTTGGGATTTTTTTTCTTACTCTTTTAACTTTCATCTTTGTTGTTTAGTTATTCAACCCCAATATATGAGATTAGATAAAATAGTGTATGAAACTGCACTTAGCAAGGTATATTATGTAACAGTTTCATAAACTACAATTATTACTACCTTCGTAACCCATAACGTCCCAATGCTTGGGCACGGGTCTCTTCCCATACTGCAAAAGGTTAGACCATACTCCACATAGAAAAGCCAAGTCCAAGAGATTGTAGATAGGGTTGCCAGATGGTTTCAATATTTTTTTCCTCACGTCTACGAAACTATTGGGCTTTAATTTTGAAAAAATATAGATAACTAGCTTTTTTCCGCGGCTTCGCCCGCTTGGACATAGTTTTTATGACTGTCTTTAAGGGTGAGTGGTGATTGCGGCTCGCGAGCGTGGACATGAGTTTTCTCTAGTTACCTCGAGAACTATGCCACGATATGCTAATTAGTAAATTATGTAATTTCCAACCCCCATAACTATCTCTGTGCAAAAAATCACAACAATCCATTGTTCCGTTGTGATGATAAAGAAATTAACCAAAAAAGGGTATTTCTTTCAGTTCACCCAGGAACTGCATCGGACTATGCTATTTTCACGGGATAAAAGGTAGCCTATGTCCTTCCCCGTGACACAGGCTACATGCATGCCAAATTTCTTCAGGATTGGTCAAGGTGTTGAAACGTGAAAAGGTAACAAACAAACAAACACATTTTCACATTTATAATATTAAGTAAGGTTAGTTCTTAACCTTTATAAAGGGTGACTTTTAATTAGTTCTTGATAGCAAAGGATATAAATGTACTCTTGATAACAAAAACTTTCCCAAACAATTTTTTTTTGTCAAATATGAAAAATAAATTTGGTCCTCGATACACTTGATTACTTGTTAAGTATCGAACACCAAATTTTTTTTTTCGATTTAACATATAGTTTTTTTTGGTAAAGTTGTTTGTAATCACAAGTACATGTATATCTTTTGTTATCAAGAACTAATTTAAAATCATCCTATATTACAGGAAAACCTATATGTTGCGACTAGCACCGTTGCTGCCCCACCACCTAACAGCGGCGACCTGGCGGGGAGCGCTGGCCGGCGCGGACCGCGCCCGAATCACTACATCTATATCGATACTACCTCGATACATATCGGAGCCAATAGGCAACATTCCTTTTATTTTATATTTAGCTAAAAGCAATATATTGATTACATTTTATTGAAAACTATTTTAATTGCATATCCATTGCACCCAAAAGCTATCGGAGTTAACACTATAAGAAGTCTATGGTATTTAAAGTAGCATAGGAAATTTCTCAACAACGTACGGAACTCTAACCACGCAAGTTTAACTCGCTCTTATCCGGTTTTTTTATATATAAAACCTCCTTTTTGACCCATCATCATCCTTTGTCAAATTATCATCTGGCAACCCTAGTCGTAGGGCTAATGACGGACCCCACTCTCAGAAGATTTCAGGCTTTCTTGACACGGCTCAACGACTGCCATCTAGTAATAGCAACCGACACCAACAGCTCTGTACAATAAAGAGTACTAGCGTACAACAGCTTAACGTACCTTGCTAAGTAAGGAAACGGTCAAGAGAAATGCCACTATTGCGTGTGATTTTTCGTCCAGATTATTACAGATTTTTGTTATTTTTGACGTTAATTACTCCTAAACGATAGAAAACTCGAGGTTAAAATAAAATACCCTTGTTGTTGATGATGTTCCTTAAAGTCAAAATCTATTAGATATACGATTGAGCAGTTTTGGCTCGATAGACAAAAATCCCAAAGATAAATCTACACCGTTACTACGTTAGTACTAATATATATACTGTGCCGTTACTTTCAACTCTAGATAAGACTAAAATATTGAAATATATTTTTTTAAAAATATACAAAAATATTTGTTATGATAATACAAAGTCAGTTATGATATTATTTCTTATACTTTCATTGTAGTTTTTGTTTAAAACGAAAAACCATTGAAAAAGTGAAAAAGTGTGGTTATTTTCTTTACTCTTTACACGTAAAGAAAAAGACAGAGACAACTGTTCCAATCAATACCTCACCTTAAAGACTACCTATAGTAAAATCTGTTTCAGAGTCTACATTCATGCAAAATGCAAGTCCACGTGGTAATCCAAGGCTGCGTCACTCCAAAATATCTGATATCTCAGTGCGGACATAACCAACGTTGCAACTTTACATGTCGTGATCCAAAATTGGAGATGCAAGGGCAGAATTCTCTCACATGTGACAGCAACATGAAGTGGTCAGGAGTTCTTCCAGTTTGCAAAGGTTAGTCGCCTATTATCGTTCCAACTGTACCCTTTTATAGAAATTTTCTTGTGTCTTAGCCGTTTCTTAGATACCTATATTGATCCCAAGGAATGCATGGCTTATGACTTTTAAAGTTCCGGAATCACGTGAAAAATTGCAGACATCGATACGGTCGGCCGCACGCAAGTAGTAACACCTACCTACGCTGCACTACACAGCAGTACGCTATAAATTTCGGGCCTACCAATTGTGGATAAAAAAAATACTTTATACAAAGCGGGACCTAGTTCAAAGTCGAAGCGACCACAGATGTGCGGCCGAGTGTATCTAGAACGCGATAATTCATGCAGATGCAGTGGTTATCTCTGATATAGGTAGCTGATGTGCGGTCGAGTGTATCTAGAACGCGATAATTCATGCAGATGCAGTGGTTATCTCTGATATAGGTAGCTGATGTGCGGTCGAGTGTATCTAGAACGCGATAATTCATGCAGATGCAGTGGTTATCTCTGATATAGGTAGCTGATGTGCGGTCGAGTGTATCTAGAACGCGATAATTCATGCAGATGCAGTGGTTATCTCTGATATAGGTAGCTGATGTGCGGTCGAGTGTATCTAGAACGCGATAATTCATGCAGATGCAGTGGTTATCTCTGATATAGGTAGCTGATGTGCGGTCGAGTGTATCTAGAACGCGATAATTCTTGCAGATTTGGTTATCTCTGATATAGGTAGCTGTATGTGCAGTCAAGTGTATCTAGAATGCGATAATTCATGCATATCTGGTTATCTCTAATATAAGTAGCTGATGTGCAGTCGAGTGTATCTAGAACGCGATAATTCATGCATATCTGGTTATCTCTGATATAGGTAGCTGATGTGCAGTTGACTGTCGAGTGTATCTAGAACGCGATAATTCATGCAGATCTGGTTATCTCTGATATAGGTAGCTGATGTGCAGTCGACTGTCAAGTGTATCTAGAATGCGATAATTCATGCAGATCTGCTTATCTCTGATATAGGTAGCTGATGTGCAGTCGAGTGTATCTAGAACGCGATAATTCATACAGATCTGGTTATCTCTGATATAGGTAGCTGATGTGCAGTCGACTGTCGAGTGTATCTAGAATGCGATAATTCATGCAGATCTGCTTATCTCTGATATAGGTAGCTGATGTGCAGTCGAGTGTATCTAGAACGCGATAATTCATGCAGATCTGGTTATCTCTGATATAGGTAGCTGATGTGCAGTCGATTGTATCTAGAACGCGATAATTCATGCAGATCTGGTTATCTCTGATATAGGTAGCTGATGTGCAGTCAAGTGTATCTAGAACGCGATAATTCATGCAGATCTGGTTATCTCTGATATAGGTAACTGATGTGCAGTCGAGTGTATCTAGAACGCGATAATTCATGCAGATCTGGTTATCTCTGATATAGGTAGCTGTGTGCAGTCGAGTGTATCTAGAACGCGATAATTCATGCAGATCTGGTTAACTCTGATATAGGTAACTGATGTGCAGTCGAGTGTATCTAGAACGCGATAATTCATGCTGATCTCTTTATCTCTGATATAGGTAGCTGATGTGCAGTCGAGTGTATCTAGAACGCGATAGTTCATGCAGATATGGTTATCTCTGATATAGGTAGCTGATCTGCAGTTACGAAGTAACTATTTAGTAATCTGTGTCTGCAGTCGAGTGTATCTAGAACGCGATAATTCAGGCAGATATGGTTATCTCTGATATAGGTAGCTGATGTGCAGTCGAGTATATCTAGAACGCGATAATTCATGCAGATCTGGTTATCTCTGATATAGGTAGAAACATTTTCAGAATGGGCCATTTTATTTACCAATACTTAGGGTACTCCCTATTTGATTTGCAGCCCGCACTTGGTGCGACCCGCCTTCGCCTCCAGACCATGGCCATGTAACGTGCAAGAGCGTGTCCGCCGGCAACACACGCATGGCTGAAGGGACGAGGTGCCGTGTAAAGTGCGCCCGTGGCTGGCATCGAAGCCCCCGGGCCTTCACAGTCTGCCGCCGGGGCGCCTGGACGCAGTCACTAGCTTGCATTACGAACCGAATCAGTTCATGAATATGTAATTCATCATCATCATTATATCAGCCGAAGGACGACGTCCACTGCTGGACATAGGCCTCCCCCAAGGATCTCCACGACGACCGGTTCTGAGCTGCCCGCATCCAGCGGTTTCTCGCGACCTTCACCAGGTCATCGGTCCACCGAGTGGGAGGCCTGCCTACACCACGCTTTCCGGTGTGTGGTCGCCACTCGAGAACTTTACTGCCCCAACGGCCATCTGTTCTACGAGCAATGTGCTCCGCCCACTGCCACTTAAGTTTAGCAATTCTGAGAGCTATGTCGGTTACTTTGGTTCTCCTACGGATCTCCTCGTTTCTGATTTGATCACACAGATATAGTACAGTACAGTCTATTTGTTTGGAAATCGCCAGACATGTAAACAAAACGTAAAATGTTTTCTTAAAAAGAAAACAGTTTTAGTTGTTCTTTATGCCTTCAATGAACACAAAGTTGACAAAGTGAACAAATTCTTCTAGGAACATGCTCGATGTCCAAATGTAAGTGATTAAGATAAAATCATAATTTTTTTTAGGATTACCAAAAAGGTAAAAACGGAAACCCTAATACTAAGATTTCGCTGTCCGTTTGTCTGTCTGTACGTCCGTCTGTCACCAGGCTGTATTTTATGAACCGTGATGACAGCTAGACAGTTGATATTATCACAGATGATGTATTTCTGTTGCCGCTATATCAACAAATACTAAAAGACAAAATAAAATAAATATTTAAGGGGGCTCCCATACAACAAATGTTATTTTTTTTGCTTGTTTTTGCTGGATATTGATAATGGGAACAGTTAGACGCTTGAATGATTCACAGAATATTGAGTTGTATTATTTACTTTAAAACAAATATTAAATCAATATAACATTAATATTTAAGTGGGGCTCCCATACAACAAACGAGATTTTTATAGATTACTTGCTTTTTCCCGCGGCTCCGCCCGCGTGGATATCGGTTTTATGACTGTCTTTAAGGGTGATTAGTAAATCATGTCGTTTCCCACCTACTCAACCATCTCTGTGCAAAAAATCACAACAATCGAATATTTTTTTAGTTCCCTCAGGAACTGCATCAGATTATGCTATTTTCTCGAGATAAAAAGTAGCCTATGTCCTTCCCCGTGACACAGACTACCTGCATGCCAAACTTCATAAACATTGGTCAAGGCGTTGAAGCGTGAAAAGGTAACAAACAAACAAACACATTTTCACATTTATAATATTAGTAAGGATGGTACGGAACCCTTCGTGCGCGAGTCCGACTCGCACTTGGCCGGTTTTTTGTTTACATCTTTGGCCATTTCCAAACAAATAGACTTTAAATGTATGTATATTGCACGGTGACAAAATATAAGGCACATAGCTCGTAGTAAAGATGGCCGGTGTGGTAGTAAAGTTATCGAGTGGCGACCGCGCACCGGAAAACGTAGCGTAGTCAGGCCTCCCACGCGGTGGGCCGACGACCTGGTGAAGATCGCGGGAAGACGATGGATGCGGGCAGCGCAGGACCGGTCGTCGTGGAAATCCTTGGGGGAGGCCTTTGTCCAGCAGTGGACGTTTTTCGGCTGATATGATGAAATTACGAACTATAAATTCCTGAAGCGGCATCGACCTTGAAGCGGTCAATTGATGCGGCGGCGGTAAACTTTAAGCGATTAAATGCTGGCGGGCAATTGCGGGCGGTTATTTTTCCGGACCCCAGGCATAGAAGGACCGGTCGTTGTAAAAATCATTTGGGGAGGCCTTTGTCCAGCAGAGGACGTCTTTCGGCTGGAGCGTAGGGGGACCGCTAAGTAAATAAAATATAAACAGAATGCAACTGATTTTCATCATCATCATATCAGCCGAAGGACGTCCACTGCTGGACATAGGCCTCCCCCAAGGATCTCCACGACGACCAATTCTGCGCTCCCCGCATCCAGCGGCTTCCCGCTACCTTCACCAGGTCATCGGTCCACCGAGTGGGAGGCCTGCCTACACTACGCTTTCCGGTGCGTGGTGGCAGTGGGCTGGGCACATTGCTCGTAGAACAGATGGCCGTTGGGGCAGTACAGTTCTCGAGATTTACATTACTACAACTTATTACTTTACTATAAATTACTACTAATAATTTCACAACTTAGCGTGCCCCTACGCGAAGACTCTTGATCAAAATATTACTACATTAAACTTAAAATGCCAAAATATTATTATTATTAAGATAATATTTTTTTTATTTTAGCAACTGTTTTGTGTACTTATAACCTCGGGGTAATTCCAACTATTTTAGATCAAGTTCTGGTTGTAAATTTTATTATTATCTGACTAAATTGTTATACCTTTCACGACTTGTTGTTATCCCTTTTATAGCCTGTATACCATTTTTTTTTATTTAAATATATATATTCCGAATTACCCCACAAAATATTTTAATTTCATAATCCGCATTTAGTCCTTAAATCCAAATTCTACGTTTTAAGTGGCGAATCCATAGGTGCTATTTTAAATCCATTTATTGAAGTTAAATTAATTTTCGCTACACTACTTACAAAAAAAAAGAAAAACATAGGTTTTTTTTATTAAAAGTGACGCTAAGAATATTTTCCAATTTTTTGTCATCGACTACAGATCCTGACACCTAAAAATGTCATAAGTGGTACATCTGGGAAAACTGTAATAAAAAAAAAAGGTTTTTCTGCAAAATGGCGCTGTTTATTTATCAAAGGGGTTTGAAAGTTATTGGCATACTGAGGATTCGCCATTTTGATTTTTTTTTAAATGGCGTCGCACAATCTAACCTGTGTTTTTGGATAGAGGACCTATAGAAGAACAAAACATGTCATATAATATTTTGACCTAGTGTCACGTTTCTGAGATAATATAGAAGTTAAAAATAACCAAAATTATTATGGAATATATAAGGTCTAACAAAATTAGCTGAAACTATTTTAAGGGCAAGTTCAGTAAACGAAACTGAACAACTTTTTCTTCAGTGACCATACCGAATTCTAAAAAAAAATTGCCACATTCCATTATTGCCCACGATAATATTCTCGTGTTGTAGTACGGTCCTTTCTTTTCGCTGGATTCGTGCCTTGCCGCAACGAAACTGCGCTGTGCCTGGCCATTGACCTTTGGTAGTTCTCTCAATCAATTCTTATTTAAAAACTAATATTACCTATTTAAAACCTTATAGTTCCCCTTTTAGATGTAGATAGTAAAATACAACCCAACAGGTATTTACACTTTTCGAAAAATAAGAAATTGAGCGGCTTCTTTGAAGTTGAGGCCATTGAACTATTTTGCTGCTCGCTCGTAGGTACATTTCGCCTACAAACAAGTGCGATGCGTGCGCGAAAAAAATATCTCAGTTACTCTCGCGCACTCATTGAGTTACGTTCTCAAAGCCTAACCTACAGATTGTGACCTAAGTGCCTAAGTTAAGTGTTTTATTGTGAAAATGCCATGTACAACAATATTTGGACATGGCGGTGTGATATGAAGTTTGTAACCACAACCTAATAGACACCAGGAACATGTTTCAAGATTTTCATAGCCGTAGACCCCATCTACATGCCATCTATACACAATACTATAGGTGCTTTGCAGCGATTCCGGGATTACGGTACTTTTACGAGTATGCCACGACCTGTAGATGCCGGTCAACCAAGAAAATCACCGGAGACATAAGAAGCAAGTAGGTAGGTAGTTCGCCTTAGCCTGTTTGCGGACAAGTCACATTAAAGAAAAATCTATTTGTTTGGAAATGGCCAAATCATTTTATCATTTTAGCTTAATCACTTACATTTGGACATCAAGGATTTTATTGACATAAATACTGTGTTTTAGTTCATTTAAGACTTGAAAACCAATTGAAACTAGTTTATTTTGAAGTTCATGTTTTGTTTACATGTCTGGCTATTTCCAAACAAATAGGGTTTAGATACCTACCCAATATGTGTCCGACGCGACGGAAGACACGGCTTGTACTATCATCTGTGGCGGAGCCCGGCGGAGGCGCGTCAGCGCGTGAACTGCTACGGTACGATGGCCAGTGCCGGATTTATAAAGATTTCTTTTTTTTTATTGTAGATTTTTTTTCTAAGATTTCAGTATGGTCGCTGAAGAAAAAGTTGTTCAGTTTCGTTTACTGAACTTGCCCTTAAAATAGTTTCAGCTAATTTTGTTAGACTTTATATATTCAATTATCTGACGTGACTTTTTAGGACACTATGTTACATGACATTTTTTGTTTGTCTGTATGTCCCATATCCAAATATATAGGTTTCAATGTGCGACGTCATTTTGAAAAAAAAATATGGCGGACTCCAGTATGCCAGTCTCCATACAAAAATTTTCAAACCCCTTTTACACAATTGACAAATCTATCTAACTTCTATAATATGTCATTATTGGCATGTCTAGAAAAGCCCCAAAATGATTATTTGTAGAATAATGTTGGACGCTCCAGCGAGAACGCTTCAGAAGTCAAGTTCTCTATGTCAGTTCATTTCAAAAGCTCCCGAGCTTCGCAGTGGCTGTCACAAAAAAATGTACCACGCTAAACACGTTCAAAAACCAAATTAAATCGCAACACCAAGTATAATTTTTTACCTTTTTAAAAATGTACTTGTAAGTAATTGATTTAGATAGAATTTATATCGGACCACCTTAAACCCGAATTTTTATTCCCAGAGAAAAAACTGAAACAAAGGCATTACCCGAAGTAAGAAATGTTTGGCATATGGTAACTTTTGCTTTTATACTGCGGGCGGCGTCTTGGTAATGCTGATTTGACATATGCTAGTTTAACGTAACTAGTGATGAGCCCATAGTCATCCATAGTAGATAATATGTACCTATCATGTAGATGTAACATATAACGAAATAAAATAGTCATTTCCAAAATAGTCTTGCCAAACCCGAGGCTGAACTCTACTTTGTGAACTGTCGATTTTAGTGGTGGTAATGGGTGAAGGGGGTGGAAAATAAGAAAAATTGAATGACGGGAAACTAATTACAATTTCAAAGATTCATCGAATATTACATTCTATCGCTGGCTTAAAGTGTCAAATCATCATTCTCTGGACGGCCTCAGTATAAGAGAAGTTTAACGCGTAGATTACTTTGCCCTTTTTTAAGGGAATATCTCAGAAATTCAGAATACAGAAAAAACCAGAACACGCGTACGGCGACAAAAGTGAGGCAAATTGTGCTTGTATGAAACTACTCTACATAGGTGTAGTTTTGTCGTTTTGTTCCTTCTAAATCCTGCATGCAGGTGATTTATTTTTGTGAGTAAACAAGCAGTGGTTCTTCATAACTTACCTAATTCAAAAAGTATTAAAATCCGACCGAATATAGCAACATTACAGCCAAGGGAAGTAGGCTATTCGTGGAGTTTTTGGCTTCAGCGCGCGTCATACTATTCTGACTTAACGCGCATTCTGTTTTTTCTGTATTCTGAGGGGAAAATACAATTATATTTTAAAATCGGAATCCTATTTTTTTTTATAAATAACCTTCGAAGATTAAAATATAGGGTGACTTATAATTAGTTCTTGATAGCAAAGGATATGAATGTACTCGTGATTACAAACAACTTTCCCAAAGAAACTATATGTCAAATATGAAAAAAAAAATTTGGTCCTTGATACATTTTTGCCGATTTGATAACTTATTATGTATCGAGGGCGAAAATTTTTTTTTCATATTTCACATATAGTTTCCTTGGGAAAGTTGTTTGTAATCACGAGTACATTCATATCCTTTGCTATCAAGAACTAATTTGAGGTCACCCTGTATAATTAAAATAAGCGCGCTTCCATCTTCAGCATCATCGTCACTTACTATCAGGTGAGATGATGCCGAGTCCTTAGCAATTGTGGATAAAAAATATATTAAAAAAACATATTTTTTTCGTAGCAAATTTTTCATGGGACTGGTAACACTGTAGGGATGATGACGCCGAGGGTCGCTTTCACAAAAAATATTTAAAAACTTTATCGATCACATAATAAACTATTAAACGAGCAATATTTTCGTATATAAAACCATATATCCCCTACATGTGTATGGTACCTCGTGGTGCACGTCCTTATCTAATTCGGTTGTAGGTGTCGAAATAATAATGCAGTTATATCACAGGAATCATCTTTTATTAGTCTCAATCATTTGGCAATTAAAATTGTACAGGATGATGCCTTGGATTACAATGGATTAAAACGTGGTGATCCCAGCGATGGCGTGACACGTCCGTTCTATTCGATACTCCGTCAAAAAGTGCTCGCGCCTCATGGCTTCATAACTCAGTGTTAATCACAAAACAGCCTACCACATACAAGCGGCTCAAAAGTACAAGCGATTGTGACGAGATTATCGCACGACGATGGACAGTTGGACACGCCACCACTGGTTTCACCTAGGTATTAATACCTGACGTTTAATTAAAATAAAGTGTAAATATCTTTGTAAACGTTTCTCGAGCTGTGTCTTGCTCCGACATATATATAAATTAAATAAATAAATAAATATTCTGGGACAAATCACACATGGTCACCTGACCCCAAAGTAGAATTCCCTGTGTTATGAATTACCAGAGACTGATATACATACATACTTATATACGTTTAAATTCATACATATATAAATATATTTAACACCCAGACACAGAGCAAACAAATCTGCTCATCACACAAATGCTTGCCCTGGGTGGGGATCGAACCCACAACCATCGGATCAGTAGTCAAGGGCACTAACCACTGAGCCACCGAGTCAGTCAAACAAAGATTAAATGTTTTGAAATCGCGAAAACGGCTCTTACGATTTCAATGAAGTTTGCTATGGTGGTTTTTGGAGCCGAAAAGTCGATCTAGCTAAGTCTGATCTTTGAGAAAACGTTTCTTTAGATTATTCTCAATACAAAAAGTAATAAAAAAATCAAGTGAAGCTCGGTCGCCCTGGTAATCAATCATCTAGTAAACATTAATGGCCACTACTGACGGCAAAGTAGCAATCTCCAAAATAATGCAAGTTTGCCGCTAACGGCACGATAACTAGTTTGCCGCAAGCGGCATTTTAGACTAGACAGTGAACTCTTGGCACACCCCAAACAGCGAACCCTTGGCACACTCCAGACACTTCATGTTTTGGCGGGATTTGTAGTGAACGCATTCGTAGTTTTATTTTATTGTTTTTGCATTGTTTTCTGCTAGAGTTTTGTTTCAAAAAGTGGTGCGTTTTGAAAAAAATCGTCTGGCGCACGTGGGCAATGCAATGTGGAGAACAAGAAAATAAAATGAAGGAGGACGTGAAGACCTTATTTGCACTGGGTGCATTTTATAGACCATACTGTGACCGGGTGTTCCACCTCAGAATGAGGCTGCTGCAAATACTATCAAGAACTCCAAAGAAGATTTGTAATGCACTGGCACTAGCATTTCAAATGAAAAATAAAAGAAGACGAAAACTGAAGACTGTCTCAAAAGGGCTTGTACCCAGACACGTTAATATATTCTAACAAAAACATATAAACAACTGACAATATAACGTAGTGTATTATATTCTCTTTGTGACAATAGGCATAAATGCAGGTAGGGTTGAATCGAATCACACCGGCGGCGGCGGCATCGGTCATAGACTAAGAGCGGGCCGTATGCAACCCTACCTCATCGAGTAGCAAGATGCGACCCAAAGAGTAGTATTATATACCAATGCGACCTATCTAGGGTGTTACATAATAAAAAGGTAAGTCTTAAAGTACAGGGTTGCCTGGGCGTAACCTGGAGCTTTTTGTACAGTAAGCAAAAATGTATCATTTTTTGGGTGTAAATTACCTCATCGAGTAGCAAGTAGGTACCTAGTACATTCGATAGTACTCATCAAGAAGTACCAAAACCTACAGGCTTGCCTCGCCCAAACCTGGCACTTTCGTGAGTCAGCCTAATTTTAGGGTGGCTAAAAATCAAAAAAATTACGTAATCGGGTAGCAAAATGAAACTCATGCCATTCGTTAGTTCTTGTGACACTGTTAATAAAAAAATTGGGTTGCCGAATGCCGGCCCTATACCTGGAGCTTTTCTTAGTCGGCCGAGTTTTATGTTCGATCTTAAATATTGGCTGATGTAAGAATAACGTAGAAATGAGTCGGATTGAGATTGATTTGATGTGATTATACATTACAGGTATAAATTTGAAGCAACATCACCTTGAAAATTATGTACGGTTAGCAAAAACCACGCCTTAGAAAGTTAAAAAAAAATACAGATAATTTTGAAAGGCGTGTTCGTACAGTAGACCTAATTTCAAAACATTGTAAGAATCACTTGAACACACGAATGTTTTCCATGTTTTTTTAGGTAGTTTTTTGTTACTAAACATTTATTTTTTATCAGTCTCACTTAAAAAAGAATGTCAAAATTTCGAATCACACGCTATACCACCATGCTGGCGCTCGCTAAAACGAAAAACACTCAGAACAATTTTTATGTCACTGCTGTGTAGCAAAATGCTACTGCACCTATATGTGCATTTTTATCACCTAAAAGTTGTGGATGTCAAATTAACGAAAACAACAAATATATTATCGCATGGTTAGAAGGAGAACCAACACCACTCCGTGTTGATGACGTTTTGTCACACGATGCTTTCGAAGAAGAGGAAGATATGGACATCAGTTCATCTGACGAAGAATTTGAACTTAATTAGTAGGTTTACTTAGTTAGAATGATTGTTGTGATTTGTTTTATTTTATTATACAGGGTGTTAATCTAAAAGTGCGTCATATTCACAGATATAATAGTAAATCGTGTTACCATCAAATGTTGACTATACATAATTTCAGGTTATTCAAAAAACGAAAAAAGAAACAACAAGTATGTTTTAGAGTGTGAATGGGAATAAACCATTTTCTTTCGCGCTCGATTTCGGACGGAATGGGAATACACCTAAAGCAACGGAGGTCACCGAGGTCGGGTGTCTACGAGTATTGGCAAGTGTAGCAGCTGCTTGGCGGGCTTAGGACCGACAAAATAACCAATTTCTTTATTAGTTACCTAGTTCTGAACAAAAACAACAAAAACGCGAGAAATAAACGTGGTTATTACGTACTTACTAAGAAACGATTGAGGCATTAGGCGATAGTCTCTCTCTGAGATTTTGAGTCGCACACGCAGCAAGCATTACTCGTTGGGTTGGTCCTCCACAGCTTGCCCTAAGCTGTTACCACTTATTGCATAAAGACGCACCATTGCACATAAGTCCACATTGGAATAATTGTAAAGTCGCACCATTTCACATTGGAATAATTGTCCATCTTGATACGAAACGTTGGTGCAGCGAGCGGGAGATAATTAAAAGATGTATGGGTCTTCGCTAGACAAAGGTCGCGGGTGCACTGACTGATAGATATGATAACTTGCGAATGCGCCGCGGCTCATCAAAGAATGTCAAAGAGCCGCGCAGGCGCGCGCCGCCCCGCTGCCTGTGTCCTTTGACGGCACCGCGCGCCGCCGCACCGGCCGCGGCCGGCGTAGCCGCATAGCATCGCATAGTGATGTGCATGATATTTCGATAATAACTCCTTGAGCGTGTTTTGGACTACCGGTAGGCCAGAAAAAATGTCTCCGTAGAGCGTGTTTTGGACTACCGGTAGACCAAATAAACTCTTTTGTGATTGGTTGCCGTTTTACCGACCGTATAGGAACGAATCTTTTTATTCACAAACTCTATCATGTTGTGACCTGTTTTATCCTCTTTTTATCGTTCAGCCATTTGAAATTCATTCAAAAATAAATTATTTCCAAGCCGGGCGGCCATAGTCAGCCATATTGTTTTGCCGTGTCGTTTGTATTGTGAGAATAGTAAAGTGTGAAAATGAGTTTCAGACGTAAACGGTTCATGTTGTTATATAAATCTCATATCAAATTACTGGGAAAAGAATGAAGATTATGTTAAAATGATTAGTTTTTGAAATAATTGCAAAATAATTAGTTAAAACTGAGACCAAGTTTTGGTAACGGCAAAATGGCGAATTTTATTTTTTTGAACAAATGAAAAATTAATTTCAGACGTAAATAGTATGTTTTGTTATATAAATCTCATATCAAAATACTCGGAAAAAAATGTACATTATGTGGAAGTGATTAGTTTTTCAAATACTTGCAAAAATAATTTGTGAAAAATATGAAGTACTGTGCAAAACGGCAAAGTGATGAACTCCCTTTTTTGTCGTTGGAAACTTATCCTAATTTTGTAGTAAAACTATTGTGATTCGAAGTGCAATATTTAGTTTAAATACACTTATGAAAGTGTATTATGCTATGATACTTTTAGTTTTTGCGAAAATGTGTAATAAGGTTGTGTAAGTGGGTGCATTCAGCGACTAAAAGTGCAAAAAACAAGATTTTTTTTGAAAATGATGATGAAAACCACAAAATGTCTTCATCAGGTGAGTTATTTCTAACTTTTTTTTTTACTTTATAAGCTAGGAAATTTATTAATCTTTACAACGGTATATAACAATAATATATAACTTAATTATATATTTACAAAAAACTTAAAAAAATAGGTCTTAGCCGAGTCTGAATGACGTCATCCATGACTCAACACGCTCAAGGCACTTTAGCGGAAAAAATCGAATTACGCTCCACGGGATAAGAGTTGTGTGCATATGGTGTCGGTAAAAAAAATTAAAAGATATTTTTTGGTAAAAATGTTAGGTCGTTATTTTATAATTTTATTGGATTCAGAATCAGCAGTATACCTACTTCCGAGAATTTGACGCACTTTTAGATTAACACCCTGTATAAGATTAAATAAGTGTTGTTATACTTTATATAAGGAGTAACAAAATTTGTGTAGGACCACTTTGAATAATGAGTAATAAAGCATTATAATTTGTGATTGCATATTTTTTTACATTATTTCTTATTTTAGACTTTGATAAAAACTAAATGTTTAGTAACGAAAAACTACCTAAAAAGCATGGAAAACATGGGAAGTGATTATTCCTATGTTTTTGGATTAGGTCTACTGTACGAACACGCCTTTCAAAATTATCTGTATTTTTTTTTAACTTTCTGAGGCGTGGTTTTTGCTAACCGTACATAATTTTCAAGGTGATGTTGCTTCAAATTTATACCTGTAATGTATAATCACATCAAATCAATCTCAATCCGACTCATTTCTACGTTATTCTTACATCAGCTAATATTTAAGATCGAACATAAAACTCGGCCGACTAAGAAAAGCTCCAGGTAGACCGGCAACCCAATTTTTTTATTAACAGTATCACTAGAACTAACGAATGGCATGAGTTTCATTTTGATGACTTAATTTTTTTGATTTTTAGCCACCCTAAAATTAGGTTGACTCACGAAAGTGCCAGGTTTGGGTGAGGCAACCTGTAGATTTTGGCACTTCTTGATATTACGTACTATCGAATGTACTAGGTACCTACTTGCTACTCGATGAGGTAATTTCAAACCAAAAAAAATATTATTTTTTTTGCTTACTGTACAAAAAGCTCCAGGTTACGCCCAGGCAACACTGTACTTTAAGACTTACCTTTTATTCGTAGATATTACTGCACGTAACAATCAACATTGGCTACTTGGTAGGTAACATACATAATTAAAATTGTTCTATGGGTTACGCACTATTTTATGTGTCTTGCGTTAAATATTATCGAAATACAACTTTGTTGCGTATACCTATGTGTAACAAGGACTTCGTTCAATCCATTCGGAGTTTTATTCCCTCGTATTCATGATCCCATACATTCTTTGAGAAAAATGGCTGTGAAATATCGACGCACAGACAGATAGATGGACAAACTATAAGGGCTCCTTGTTTGACTACGGAGCCCTAAAAACCTATGTAGGTTGTCTATGCTTGGTTATCAAATGCGCTTTTTACGTTCTTTGATATCGCTTTTAAGCATGCAACTATGAAGTAGTTAGACGATGTTTAGCATAGTATAGCGCTATCTCTTTCGTTTCTATATAATCCAAGAATAGTGTTTATAAAATGGAACCATTTTGAAAATCGAAACAGACAACTTTGACAGATTCGACCGTTACCATCAGTCTTTCATTTCATTTCATTGTTGTTTTGGTTATTTTGTTCTAGATATTGTTTCTTTCATTAAATAATAACATACGCTTTTGTAGGTTTGGTGCGTTCTTTAGTGATGCTATGAATTTGTACACTTATCTTTAAAATGGGAACCAATACGAGTAAGCCCAGCAACGAAGCAGCTGTTCGTATTCAAAATAAGGACGCAGACCTCAGTGACAGTGGTAATCCCGACCCCAGGTCGCCCACTCCAGAGATAACAAGGACCCCTTTACAGGTACATACTTTCCTAAATCCTTTGAAGCCAACGGCAATCGCTCAGTTCACCATAAACTCGAAGGGCACAATTAATTTTCAAAAAGATAACTCAAGTTATTGGTACCAATGTGAACTTATCTTCACAAATACAAAAACTGCTTTTACTAGGTACGCGCCAATGTTGTGGTTGTTAATCCACATTTTCAAAATTGAAATTGTTTCATTTTGCCAACAGTAGTGTGCTCCGACACAGCCCACCCATTTTTTTAAACGGCTCCCACTTCTATGTAACTTTTGCCCAAATAAAGTGAAACAATAAAATCTAGGTACCTGGTACTTAATCACCCTAACATGGTTATTTCATTCGTGTGAGTGCATGTGGGAGCAGAGGCTGCAGGGCAGGTGCCCCAGACAAAATAGTAAGTTACTAGGTGCCGATAATAATAAAGCTTCATTTGTCTACACATATTTAAAAAAAAACGAACAGAGGGTGAAATGCAGGGTAGGTGCCATAAATAAGACTAAGTTACTGTGGCAAGTACCAAAAAACAGTTTCCCCTTTACACTATCAGCACAGTATTACCAAATGGCTTACAGTAGCACAACGGAGCTCTGGAAGAGATCGCTTGTTAGCGATAAGACCGCCTATATGTATAACTTCCTTAATCATTGTATCTTTTTTTTTCTCTTATGTTGTGCAATAAAGTGTTTTCAATCAATCAATCAATCAACGCCTTTAATGTCGCACGATGCGCCACCAGAGTAGGTACTAGCTCATAATAGCCTGTCGTGCCCCGTCGCCCGCTGCACCATTGGATAAAAAGCAACACTAAAACCATAATCATTATTTTGTCATGGGTCGTTCACCCTAGTATTATACTACTAAATCCAAGAGCAATCAGTTTGTATGAATCATCATACTAGCTAGTTGTACATTCTTTTAGAAATGCAGTAAGTAGAATGGAGTTCTCTTTGTAGGTTCATTCGTACATGGGATGTTGTAAACTTTATTTATTTAATTTTGATTAGATGTTGTGAAATGTTATGTATCGTTTCAAGGAATTTGACCCTAGTAAAATTATACCACTCGCAACACGAAGAGAACACAGAGATCAAATACTGTTATATAAAATAATACACAATTATTTAGATTCTCCATATCTAGTAAATAAGATTTTATATAAATGTCCTAGAGCAAATTTGCGCTCAAATCGTACATTTGCTATTCCTTTTTGCCGAACTAACTATGCCAAAAATCGTTACATTGTAAGATCTTGTTCAAAATATAACGAAGCTTATGAACACGTTGATATTTTTTCGTCAAGACTCAAACAATACATTTCTTCAATTAAAAATGTTAATTAGAATTTATAAGATTGTCTCTTACATAAGTTTTTTTGTGAGTTTTTATGTCTTTTTGTAAGTCATATTTATCTACTTTTTAATGTTTACTTGAACGAAATTGTCCTTAACTATTAGTGGAAATTTTATTGGCTTATGTTTCAATATTTATGTTATTATCTATTTTGTGTAATTACAGCTGTTTTTTTCCCCAATGAATAAATAAATAAATGATATGAGTTCTATAGAAATATTTAGTGATGTGATTATAGATTGAAATTGACTGTTAATGTTGATTGTTTCACCAATAAAATCAATGAGCAGTGAGCGCTCCTGTAGCCTGTAGTTACCTACTTACCAAGTAGCCACTATTGCATGTAAGCAGTAAATATCTAACAAACAAATGCCGCCGGTGATTCAGCCCTACCTGCACTCATGCCTATAGTTTTTTTTTTTGTTCCCCTTCTCGGAGGGTGGGATGATTAAAAAATGCATTGCTGCATACCAACTCGTCCTAGGTTGGTTATGTGGCGCTCACCTAGTGCATACCCACTAAAAATCCTCCCTGGATTACAAGTCTGCTAAGACTTATGAACCCTTCATCTGAGCGACTCCCCCCCCTAAGTAGTCTAAATATAAAATAATGATAAAAAAATCTAAATAGGTAACTAAATGCCTATAGATACGTAGAAAAATCTAAATGCCTATAGATATGTCAGTTGTTTATATGTATAAATTTCTCGCTCATTCGTATGAAGTGTCTGGGGCCTGGGGTATGCTATTGGTGTGCACTGACTCAGATGCTAAAACCATGTTAGGGGTATTTAACTGCACATCTGTCAAAGTAGTTTGTCTAAATTCTGAACTCAGCAGTATTCTTTTTTTTTATTCACAATTGGTGAGTACTAAATAATAATGGCGTATTCGTAAACATTCTTAGCTCGAACCCGAAGTAAAATTCTAAACTCCAACAGAAAAGGTAAAAGATACAGTAAGAAGAAAAGCAACATGATGATTTTAAATACACAAATAATTTTGAACTTCACACAGAATTATTAAGTGTCCATATTTACACAGATTTGCTTATATAAATTTGCAGTTTTACTTCGTCACTTTTCAACCTTAAGATGCTTAATAATTGCAGGCAAAATAAACATATGTAAAATCAACAACCTACTACAAAATATTATTTTCTCTTTAAATAAATTAATATAAAAATTATTTTTAAAAACTTAAAACTTACTAAAAAAATAATTAATATAATAATTATTTTTTTAGTAAGTTTTAAGTTGTAATTTTTTTGCCTTAAGTTACACTTGCTGTACAATATAATTGCCTGTATAATATAGTTGGTATGATTATCTATTTAAGAAAGTAGCCAGATTCACCCTGCTGTGCCGCGCTGCTTGCGTCCAAACATGCACGCACAGCAGGTAGTTAAAATTTTATGAATAATAATAATGCATCTTAAAACCAGTTAAGTAAGTTAGTTTGCAATGCAAGGTTCAAAAATTTTAACTTGATTAATAAATAAGTAAATAAAAATTTAAAATTTTCTTGTATGTAGGCGTATCACTTTTCTCTCCAACTATACTTGTTTTTTCTCTATAGTTTATAAAATCCATTCAGAAGAGAATTTTCGTTAAGTATTTTACTTCTAGTTCTAGTTAAGAATGCTTTGAGTGAGGAATAAGTCATAATAATTCTATTACCTTTGCTAGTTAGGTACTCTGATATGAATTTTGCATCTGTGTAAGTGCACACCAATGGTGTAAAGCAGCAACCATTTTGCTTTATGCTCCATAGTTACTTACTATACTATCTTATCTGTGGCTCCTGCCTCACATGGTTTTTTACTCTCTGTTCCCTGTACTTGGCGTATCAACTCTGGAATATTATAAGTGTTATTATTATAATGTAGGTATAGGACGTGCATGCCAAACTGAGTGTTAGCGGGACATAATACTTGATTGTACTGGTGCACGCAAGCACTTGCATCACAGTTCAGATCAGCAATAAAGTTTGGTGCAAGCTCTATTTTAGATTAATAAAATAATTTCATTGCATGGTCGCTTCATACTTCTTTGTATTGTTTCAGGGTAAATCCGGAGCAAAGCACAATATAACGAAAAATGCTGATTTACGCAAGAGTTTTGAGACTACAAATGATGCTGACAAAATTCATAATAATCCCATATTATCAGCTGTTATAAAGAACCATCTACAGTCCTATGACCCTCGTTCACCAACTCAGTATTTTGAAAGAACTCCTATTATAATAGCCACGAAACTTGACGATCTCACTGAAGAGGAAAAAGCACAGACTCTTCAAAGTGATCAAAATGAAGGGAAATGTGGAAGCCCACATTTAAGAAATGATGACAATGAAAATTATGATAGCTGTGTTGAGGCCCAAGAAAATCCCAATATAATTGTACCCAAAAATTTAGCTAATGGATTTTTGGATTTGACGCTCAATGATACTATACAGGATTCTGATGAACCTCTGGGTTCGTCTACTGCTTCTAATGAAGCTATTGAAAGTAACATATCTAGTACTACATGTAAACGTACCCAACTACTAGAGACTAATTTTGACTACATAGAACCTAATAATCATATAACTGTTGTAACTGAGGAAAGCAGTAATAGCATTAATGATCAAACTCGAGATGATATAAAAAACATACCTGTCTTTAAAATTCTTGGTGAGGATCCTAGATCACCTTCAACAGGTATAGAGAGAACACCCATTGTAGTTGCGAAAACAGATAAAAATGGATTATGTGAAGATAATGTTGAGAACATGTCAGATGACACCCTTATTAAAGTGTTACAGAACACCAATGTTGAACTCCGTCAAAATGCTGTCAAACCCCTGGATAATCCAGATGGCCTCATGATTTATGAAGATGACCCCAGTAATTTGAATGATACACCAAAAAAGTCAAAATCTGCAGAGAGTAGTGGGTCTAGAACACCGCTATCTTGTATGAAGAACAAGGCTGATGCTGGCCACACAAGATCCAAGTCTGCTAATACTTTACATGATCCAAAAGAGAAGAAAATTAACAAACGGGTATCTCACATTCCCAGATTGAAATCACTGACAAAACACACAAAGCTAAATCCTGTAAGCAGTAGTGTTTCATTGAAAAATATTTCCAAGTGTTCAGCAGCTCTCGGGGGAGACTGTGAGAACACTCCTCCTCATTCACATCGTGACAGATGGGATAAAGACAACAGCATTGTTCTTTAAATCCCTAGCCATTTCAATTGAAGTACTTATACAATAAGGTAGCATTACGTAATTTTGCGATAGTTATATTTACATTTTCATTTCCTAAAATTTTATTTAACAGGGTTCGTAAATATCCGATATTTATAATGAATATCAAAATATCCGATTTTTTATATATATATATCCGATATTTTTGATATTTATGAAAATTACATACTAATGTCATACTCTAATACATATTTTTTTTCGAAATAGCTGAATCTAATTTGAAGATAGATAATTAAATTAAACTCATTTATTTATTATTGTCATAATCATATCTTTATTCTTTGTATTTGGCACATTCAGTCTTAAGAATCAACTCTTAGAAGCTAGGAACTATTATATCAGTCGAATTAATTTAACATATGATTTTTTACATTAACAATATAAATATCAATATTGATATATATCAAGCATATATATCAATAGATATAACATCATGCGAACCCTGATTATCATTTTGTTACTGCTTTATCATGATTTCTCAAAATTAAAATATTGATTTCATGATAATGTGACCTATTTTAAGTGCGTACTATTATTTCTGGTAATAAAGCAATTTACCTAAGCTTAGTGTATGTTTTTTTCCACAACATACAATACTTACTGCTATGCTCGGAGTTTCTCAGCGTGATCTAATCAGAAACGAGGAGATCCGTAGGAGAACCAGTGACCGACATAGCTCTCAGAATTGATAAACTTAAGTGGCAGTGGGCGGAGCACATAGCTCGTAGAACAGATGGCCGTTGGGACAGTATAGTTCTCCGAGTGGCGACCGCTCACCGGAAAACGTAGCGTAGGCAGGCCTCCCACTCGGTGGACCGAGGACCTGGTGAAGGTCGCGGGAAGCCGCTGTATGCGGGCAGCGCAGAACCGGACGTCTTGGAAACCCTTGGGGGAGGCCTATGTCTAGCAATGGACGTCCTTCGGCTGATATGACTGTACTACAGACTATACTTACTAGATGTGACTTATTTAAGATACAATTATCCGAAATACAAATAATGTATTTTCGTCTTAAATCTAACTAGGTTTCCGTACCCAAAGGATAAAAACGCGACCATATTACTGAGACTTCGCTGTCCGTCCGTCCGTCTGTCACAGGCTGTATTTCACGAACCGTGATGAAATTTTCACAGATGATGTATTTCTGTTGCCGCTATAACAAAAAAATACTAAAAATGAGAAAAAGTGAAAAATGAAGGGGGGTCTCCAAACAACAATAGCTATTTATGCAACTGTTGCATAATGAGGGGTATTTAACACGAGTGTGGTTTATGAAACGAGCGCAGCGAGTTTCATAAAAGTATACACGAGTTTTAAATACTAATTATGTACAGTTGCATACAATAGTTTATCTACACTCATACAACAAATTTAAATTATAGACAAAATAAAGTAATCATTGTTTATTGTAATAATTATTGACATTTTGTATGGTACAATTATTAAAGGTTATTTTAGTTGCTGTTTCAAGAATATCCGGGGGTGTCAAATTTTCGTCTATATCACTATCAGTTTCAGTCATTTTACTGGGTTTTTAGTAAAAAAACTTGTAATAACGACTTACTTATTACAACGAATAACGAATTACATATTATACAAACTCCATAAGGAAAAATACAAACGTTAATGGCGCGAAAATAAATTTGCAGTAATATCGCACCGCGCATGCGCGCCGCCAAGGTTGCGTTCCGAAACACGCTAGTGTGCTCAAATAGCAAGCATCTGCGTAAAAATTAAAAAAAAAAACTTCATTTTGTTACAACTTTGCGATAACGAAATGAAATTTGTATGGATCCTTAGTCACGGCTCCATCGAAAGGTATATCATTTGCTTAGCGTTTCTGATAAGTAAATGAAGGATTTACGACATGAGTGTAGATAAACGTGATTTTTTTAGCTCGTTTTTGCTCGATATTGATAACGGCAACAGGTAGGCACTTGAGGAGCAACTCCTCTTTTGGGTGCATGATAAAGTGCCTCATCCAAGAAAAAATTGTGAGAAAATGTTTGAACGACTGGTTTTACTTAAGTCTCAATTTAAACCAGAAAAATATAATATTTTGTCACATTTGCGTAATCAACGCGATCTAACATTAATAATTCATAAACTCATTTATTTAAGTTTAAAAAGTATTTAGAAGATACATATTTTTAACCGACGAAAAAACGGAGGAGGTTCTCAAGTCGACGCGTATATTTGTTTTTTTTATGTACAATCACGCATAACTATTTACAGAGTAGTCTTATTTTGATAATTCTTTTGTTAAGTGAAAGGGTATACCCCGAAATTGGTCCCATATAAATTTGGAAAAAAATCCAACTCTAAGGGTAGGAAAACGGTGGATGATTGATTGTTCACTCACTGATTGTAATGTATGACCACGCATTACTTTTTACAGAGTAGTCTGATTTTGATGATTCTTTTTTATTTAAAAGAAAAAAGTGCTTTTAGGAAGATGGCGCACCCATTAGTATATTTTAGCCACAAAAAATAAAAAAAACTTTTTATCAAAAAATTAATCCGACGAAACAGAAAGGAGCTGAAAAGCGAAAAATTAAAAGAACCTTTATAGTCTAAATAAGCTCCTACACTTATGTAAATACCTAAATAATTTTGAGTCGGTGCCAAACAAACAAACAAACGAAACGTTCGACAATTGCCAACTCAGGGACGCATCACATCGCGTCGGTCGCCGCCGCCGTGTATTCCGCTGCTATCATTTCAATTTACGCAATAACTATTTAATTTTAAAATTAACAAAGTAATTAATTTGCTTATTTGTTTTACTGGCGCCGCCGACTCCAAATTGTTTAGGTATTTACATAAGTGTAGGAGCTCAGTTAAACTATAAAGGTTTTTTTATTTTTCGCTTTTCAGTTCCTTTCTTTTTCGTCAGTTTAATTTTTTGTATCTAGTATTTCAGATACCATTCCAAAAGTATCTTTATTGATTGATTGAAAACACTTTATTGCACAACATAAAAGAGAAAAAAAAGGTATACAATGATTAAGGAAGTTGTACATATAGGCGGTCTTATCGCTAACAAGCAATCTCTTCCAGACAACCTTCAACAACAACCTTTCTTATCAACCTTCTTGTATGTGGTACTTATCTGAAATACTTTTAATAGTAGGTATTTTGTATTCCAGGTACTTTTGCACCAGAGTAATGGGCCTAGTAAAGTTTTAAATAAAATATTTAAAATCAGTTTCTGAATAGCTTAGTTATTTCTGAGACATAGGCAAGATGCCTTAAATTTCAGGATATTTACGATTCTCCTTATCTTAAGAGGACTGTGAACCCACAGTGAAAATTCTACTTTTCATAAAAAACGGCGATAACGATTTTCACCTCTTAAATGTTAACCGTTTTGGACCAATTTTTGATAGGTTGTCAGTCAGAGAACAAAAGCTAGGCTGACACTGACATCTCTGACTCGCTTAAACAGGCATCATTGACTAACTTTGATTCACAAGCTCATCCAAAAAAATCTAACTTGTTTTTCCATAGAAAATTGTTGGATAATTAGTATGGGATTTGAAGCACCTTTTGACGAAAATCATTGTTTCTTGTTGCAATGAATTACTACATTTTTACCTTTTTTACTTCGTTGGAGAGCTTTATAAAATTAGGTAGATTTTACCGTATTTTGCGCGCCAACTGTATTTAGTATAACTATTTTTTTAAGAATCACAAAACATTTGAACAAATGCATTTATCATACAAAATTTAAATGCGCTTTAAGGCCCTAAGATGGGTCAAATGACAATACTCAATTCAAATTATTTAAAGACTGTGTAAAGCTATCACCATGTCAAAAATACATAATATACATAAAGTAATAAAAAAACGATTTAATTGAATACAATTTTAAAAATATTACCACTTTTGATGTAAAAAAATATACTGTAAACCCTGCTATTGGCATTTTTTGCAAAATTTCTCGAAAACAAATAGTTAATGTTGAATGAAATCAACAAACAAAAATCGGTAATTAAATTTCATATTAATTGAACACATTTTTTTAAAACTTATTTGAAAGTGATGAAAAGTAATAAAAACATGTGAAAATCGAGAATTGGGCGTTCGGTTTCAACGTAACAGCCGCGTTCAAGCTCGCATTGATTTGAACTTAAAATGAATAGACTTACGTTCGATATTATTTAAACACGTTTCAACCTGCTCGGATTGAGTGCTCTTATAGGCCTTAAATCGAAAACCGTTGATTTCCGACCCCCAGTTTTAGTATGACTTTTTTGTTGCAAATTAGATCTCTTTAATTTTGCACTATTTACCAGTCACCCTGTATATCTAATTGTAGTTTATTGTCTGTTAATTCTTTTAGATTATTGTTTTCACTTTTTTTTATTGTGTACTACCTAGTTTGTTTGTGCTTAAAGTTTAAATTCATTCAGCAATTAAGGGTTGCCTGGAAGAGATCCTTACTGGGATAATTCCGCCTTTGTGCATGCTACTTCTATTCTGTATAATTGTATATTTTATTGTAAAATAAAGAGTTTACAAACAAACTCGGGATATAGGTATACTCATGAAACTGAACAACTATTCCCAAGGAACCTATACCACAGTATTACGAAATGGCTTACAGTAGCGCAACGGCTTTGATGCCACAAGATGCCGCCACGGCGTAGGTACTAGCAGTACTAGCCTGGCAAACTCGCGGAGTTTGCTAGGCTGTGCCCCGCCGCCTGCTGCCTCGCAAGTACCCTTCCGTTGCTCTGCGTAAGTACATTAGTTGCGCTACTGTAAGCCGCTATCGTGTAGCGTATCATTCAATAGCTCTTTCAAAACTACTGAGGGTTTTCTAAAATCATCTTTCGATTAAGTTTAAAGTGCTAATTAGACTCATATGTCCCCCCGCTAAACCGCTATTTCAGGACATCTGAAAAAAAAATCGAATCAATTTTAAAGAAAACTAAGAACCTCCTTTATCTGAAGTCGGTTTAAAAAATATCTCGGCTAAGTAAACTTTCTTAGTTTAGGACGAAGTAACTATAGTATTTTATCTGTGGTTTAGGAGTAATAGTCGATCAACTTAAGACGTGCAGTTTGATTTGTAAAAATTTCATTGACTTTCTATACAAAATGTTCTATTATACCAACTGCAAAAATAATTTGATTTTAAAATATACATTTATTTTTTGAAGAGGCTACGAAACCCCACTTAGCGCGAGTCCGATTCGCATTCGCAGTTTGTATGAAATCGGGGAGCAAGGTCGTTCTTTTTTTATTCTTTTGTCACTTCATGCTTCATTAAAGCACTAGTAACACCAGGCCTGTCGCAATCTGCGCTGTAGGTATGAAAATGTTAAAAATGTACCTACGCCGCGCCAAGCCGCGCGGCCCCTTGCAAGATGCAAATTCAGTAGTCAGAAGAGATAAGAGTTACACGATAGCTTTGACGATAGAAAGAGATGCAACTTGTAGGTGAATACAACTGTGGGTAATTAGCGCTGTGCGACCTGAATTTGCACTTTATTGTGTCCTAGCAAGAGTCGTCATTCATTCAAATGATTTTACGGAGTTAACCTTCTTTTACGTAGTAAATAGTCTTTGGTAACACTCAAACAAGTATTTAGGTAATTAGTAAAACGTCACAGACTTCTGAGTAAAATATTTAATGTATGAAATAATCACAAGAACTTTGTTGCTGGCTTTAGTAATGTGGAATGATTTTATATGGTCTGAGAATATATGACATAATACAATATATGTCACGCTAATTTCGCGAGTTACATGATGAAATGAAGGATTTGTATCAGGATGCTCTTTGTCCAGTTACAGTCCTCGAAGAACTAAAACAGAAAATGAAATTAAAGCCATGATATACTATTTATATAGTCTTTTAAAATACAGAGCACATTTATTATAGGTACCTTACGCACTATCAGTATTACCACAGTATTACGATATGGCTTACAGTAGCGCATACGATATGACGACCAGGCGCGGAGAGCGGTTCCACCCCTTTGTCGTCAATGTTCCACCTTTTCGCACGAAGCGTTTTGCTTCTTCCTTCATCATGCGAACGGCCAAGGAGTGGAATTCCCTTCCGGCATCTGTATTTCCCGATTCGTATAATTTAGGAATCTTCAAGACGAGAGTGAATAGGCACTATTTGAGCTTGCGTGTTACATCCTCGGCTGCATCAGCACTTACCATCAGGTGAGGTGCAGCCAAACGCACTCAAATTTTAATAAAAAAAAAAAAAAAAAAAAGCATCAACGCCTTTGATGTCGCACGATGCCGCCACGGCGGCG
Source organism: Coleophora flavipennella (assembly GCA_947284805.1). NCBI lineage: Eukaryota > Metazoa > Arthropoda > Insecta > Lepidoptera > Coleophoridae > Coleophora > Coleophora flavipennella. Next base: position 5,458,718 of record OX369292.1, read on the forward strand.
TAGGTACTAGCAGTACTAGCCTGTAGCCAGCCTGGTAAACTCGCATACAACTTCCGTTGCTCTGCGTACGTATATTCGTTGCACTACTGTAAGCCGCTATATTGTAATACTGTGGTATCACTATCAACTAAAACCGATTATACATATACTTTACCTACTAATTTGTTAGGTTAGAAAAAAAACATGCTATAAATACCTACGAATCATATATGATACATGTGAAATCAAGTAGTTATTGACAAACCTTCTAAAACATTACAAAATATACACTTAGTTTTACCTAATTAAGAAATATTAAAAAAAAACACGTTTATATATTTTTTTGTTTAGAACTCTGTAAATGCATAATTACTGTCCAATCACAAACGATCAATCAAAATGTTGAAGTTACATTTTTGTTTTATGAATAGATATATATCCCAATTTTAAATAGGTAATTTATAAGACTATATTTCGATTGCCGTAGAGCAAATAGGTCTTTATCTATGAAATTGTCAAAGAATGAAAAAAGTTAAAATAACAAAATTAAGATAAAAAAAATGTTTTCAAACTACCCATTCTAATTTAAATGGTGGTACATTTATTCCTATATATATAAAAAAATTCAGCTTCCGTATGTTTTGTGTCCGCAAAACTCGAAAAGCGTTCGATCGATGGCGATGAAACTTTGATGAATTGTTGTGTGCAGCACGACCGGGAAGGTTTATAACAAAAAGCCCCGCGCAACCTCTATATTCACGCGGGCGAAGCCGCGGGTATCAACTAGTTGTTTAAATATTTTTCTGAGAGCACTCCATGAAACGAGGTGTAGGCACTTTTCTCGCCTGCTCGACCGAGAGGCGGGGGCCGAATTTCTTGTATAGGAACACCCCGCATAAGATTTTGTCATTTTTACGATAAGAAATCAAGAAAATAACTAGTCAAAAAATAGCCCTATCTGTCGTTTTTGTTCCACTCAGGTAGCTCCGGGGATTGGAACATAAAAGACATCACAATTGTCACTAATACAAGACCATAATAAGTTATCATATGGTCAATAATTAAAAAAAACAATAACAATAAAATTTTACATCGTAAGTACTTTAAAAACTGAATCGGCAATTTCATAGTTAAGGACCTATTACAAATCTGTAGAAATCTGCAGCTAGCAATGTCTAAGCAAGCATACAGACAGTCCATACAGTTAGATTCGTCTCTGCAGATAAGCTATTTAATAGCTTTCATCACACACAATACTGTAACATTTCCAACTAATACATCATTTATTATTTGAAACAAGAGGTAGTTCCGAATTTATTTAATTCTATAAATTGGGGCTTAATACACCTAAAACAATTATCTATGTTAGCTAATATATTAAAAAAAAGTCAATAACTAGAACTGGGGTGCTTTTATGTTTATAACATTCATTATCACTAAACTAACATCGATTTCCTACAAAATACCACAATCATTATGACAAATTGAAGTGATTTTATAGAACATAGGTATTGATGTTGTTTTAACCTCAACGTTTCGACTATGCTTCGATAGCCATGGTCGCGAGCAGACTGAAGCGGCGGTGTCATCGCCGCCGGCACGTCGCAGGAACGCCAAATGATAGAGGGTAGATGGTGTTCCTGCGACGCGCCCGCCGGCGGCGAAGACACCGCGGCTTCAGTCTGCTCGCAACCTCGGCTGTCGAAGCATAGTAGAAACGTTGAGGTAAAAACAACATCAATACGTTCTATAAAATCACGTCAAGTCCCGCTTTTAATTTGTCATAATGAATAATCGTGAAAGTTTAATACCATAATCATATTGGTGCTAGGGGCTAGTTTTTTTTATTATTTTTTTTATTCACAATTGGTAAGCCCTTGGCAAGTAAATTGTTATGTATCTTTTCATTACCATATTATACATCACAAAGTTTTTATAATACGAGTATATCCTCAATATATCTATAGAGACGGCCTGCCTTTTCACGGCTCAAATTGGACTTGGAACGGACTTGGAAGTGAAGTCAAACAACAGATTCGAAGACGTAGCTTAGAAAATCAAATTGTACGAAAATTACACTATTTCTGTCTCACTCTCACTACAGTAACATATGAGAGGAGTATGCCAACGTGGGGCCATTTACTTGACATATAATTTCCCTCTAGAGATATTTTTTTTTTTATTTTTTTTTTATTCACAATTGGTAAACCCTTGACAACATCTCACCTGGTGGTAAGTGATTATAAAAACTCTTTGATATACAGAGTGAAATTGCAATCATTGGCCAAATTTTACACTCAGTATTTTATGAATACAACTGTCATCTACTCTTGGAACTGAACGACTTTCCCCGAGGAATCTATACAATCGGAGGAAAAGATTGGGTGGGGCTGTTTCGGGGCACACGGCCGTTGGTTTAAAGTTAAAACGTCCATTTCAGCGAGTCGCTTTTCAACAGACTTCCAAAAAGGAGGAGGTTCTCAATTCGACTGTATGTTTTTTTATGTGTGTTACCTCAGAACTTTGGACAGCTTGGAACTGAACGACTTTCCCCGAGGAACCTATACAAAAGATTAAGTGGGGCTGTTTCTGGGCACACGGCCGTTGGTTTAACGTGTAAACGTCCATTTCAGCGAGTCGCTTTTCAACCGACTTCCAAAAAGGAGGAGGTTCTCAAATCGACTGTATGTTTTTTTTATGTATGTTACCTCAGAACTTGTGACTGGGTCAACCGATTTTTATGATTCTTTTTTTATTTGAAAGCTAGTCCATATAAATTTTATCAAAATCGATGTGGTACTTTATTAGAAAATTAACAAAAAACCAAAAATAACAATGCAAAAATGTACTAAGTTGTTGCGATGGAAGTCGGTTTTTAAGGTGTTTAGCGTTTTCAATTATAGTGTTCAAGATTGAAATAAAGATGTCTACGATGAATAGTGACAGAGATATAGGCATCCAAATATTTATCCCCCAAGCGCCTAGATCTCGTCGAGACAATTCATATGAGTCAAAACACGAGGCACCTATGATGGATAGTTACAGAGATATTGCTATGTATTTTGACGTCAGTGACCTTGCAGGACGCTTCGGGCTTTGCCCTTATACGGAGCTTGGCCTGCGGTCTCGCTGTTTGTTACTTGATTGTATGGAATTACTTTTTCCGACGATAGTTTTAGTCGTTATGGCTATGGAGCCTTAGCCTGGTTAGGCGGTATGGCCATGGAGGCTTTGACATGAAAATGTTTTTTTTTAATTCATTTCAAACAATTCCTTGTTTCAGACTCCTTGTTGGGGTCACATTTTTCCATTCATAAATCTTTAAAAAAAATAACATTTTCGCACTAAATTGGCACGGTTCTACCGAAAACAGAACAAATCTAAAGGGTCACCCAAAGGGCAATGGAACGTGCTATGCTCGAAGTTTCTCTGCGTGATCGAATCGGAAACGAGGAGATCCGCAGGAGAACCAAAGTAACCGACATAGCTCTCAGAATTGATAAACTTAAGTGGCAGTGGGCGGGGCACATAGCTCGTAGAACAGATGGCCGTTGGCGCAGTAAAGTTCTCGAATGGCGACCTAGCACCGGAAAACTCGGTGGACCAATGACCTGGTAGTGCAAAACCGGTCGTCGTGGAAATCCGTGGGGGAGGCCGGCCTATGTCCAGCAGTGGACGTCCTTCGGCTGATATGATGATCCGTTGCATTTCATGGATTTGATTTTAAAGATGTTTCACATCAAAACATATCATAATAATAGATTGGCCAACTTTGAAATTTAACCCCGATTTTTTTAACTGATTTTATAGGTTGCCTGGGAAAACTTGTTCAGTTTCACGAGTAGGTAAAAGTTGTACAGTTTTTTGAGTAATTGCTAAGTTTTAAATTGGACCAACGCGATCTTAATTTCATCGTGTTATTGACTTTTATATCTACATGACCAACAGCTTCCCAAGTTCCAACACTAATTGCAATTATAGACATTTATTTACTCTACTGTTACAACAATTAACTACAACATAAACTATTTAAGAGTGCAACTTCAATAAGGTCAAAACCTCTACATATTCATAAAATCCTATATTCCTTTCCTTTCAGGCTTTAAAAACTCTAAACTTGATGACATTACTGTAGTAAATTCAAAACTATAAACAATAAAACATTCACTTCACAAAGTTGAAGCTTTTTAGTTTTCTATAAATTATGTATTATTTCTATGGTTTTGTCCATTCAGCAAACACGCGTTCACTGTTTGACCACTGGATGAAACTTTAGTTTTTAATAAATTATGTATTCTTACTATGGTTTTGTCCATTAAGCAAACACGTGTTCACTGTTTGAACACTGGATGAAGCTTTAGTTTTAAATAAATTATGTATTCTCTCTATGGTTTTTCCATTGAGCAAACACGTCTTCACAGTTTGACCACTGGATGAAACTTCTGTTTTCAATAAATTATGTATTCTTTGTAAAGTTTTGTCCATTGAGAAAACACGTGTTAACTACTAGACCACTGACTAAAATTACTTGACTAAAATTACTTTCAAACAGACACTGACATAATATGCTTTGTAACATAAAACCTCTGTAAATGAAATCTAGGGCTAAAATAGGTAAGTCTTTACTTAACCTTCTGTTGTTATTATTGATTTCTAGTACCAAATTAACTTTTTTTTTCTTCCACAATTGATAAGCCCTTGGCATTATCTCACCTGATGGTAAATGACGATGATGCCGAAGATGGAAGCGGGCCTACCAAGATTACTCAACGCAATGGGGAACTGGCTATCTTACATCTTATCTTCATGCAGGAACACATCAATGCTGTTAACATTGATGTTCGGCTACAGGACTTGGATAAGACGGTGATATCTAGCCAAGCGGGCATAGAAAATGCCCTACCACCAACCAAACAGAGTCTTACGCTGGGATTCGAACCCGCGACCTTCTGGTGTAAAGCAATTGGACTATATTACGCCGCGAACTCATTTAAGTACAAAAACTCTGGCGGTTAAAACTCATATAAGTACAAAAACTCTATCTTCTTTTTTTTGCTTGAATTTCACCTTAACGAGATGCAACTATGTTTTTCTACTGTTGTGACACAACATCAATGACCAAACCATGCTCCATGCAGAGACAACTCCTTAGTTGTCCTTAGTGTCAGGCACTTCCTGTGGTCCTGTAGAAATTAGTCAAATGTGAGTGTATTACAAAAAACAGGTATATTATTAAGTGTTAGTTGGATTTCATGTATAACTAGAAAAAAGCGCAGCTTTGTAAGGGCTCGCGAGATTTTTTTCCTAAATTTTTTTTCTTAAATTACATTTAATTTAATAATTCATACGATAAATAATATTTACACATTTTTTTTTTGCACAATTGGTTACACCCTTGACAACATCTCACCTGGTGGTAAGTGACGATGTTGCCGAAGATGGAAGCGGGCTTACCAAGATTCCCCAACGCAATGGGGAACTGGCAACAACTTTTGATGTACAACATCTTTCCTTTCGCTTTACTGCAATCTATGGCAGTGATATCTGAGGGAGTGGTTTCGTGAAAAGGGACGGAAGCGTGTAACAGGAAATGCTTTTATTTTGTCCAGTCATTTAATTTTCAAATTTTGTATGAAAAACGCATTGACTAATTCCTTCGTGATTTTGTAAATAAATATACACTACAGTAAGGTGCATTGTTTAAAAAACAACTTTTTTGTATGGAGACCTTATTTTTTCACTTTTTCCAAATTTTTGTGTTTGTTGTTCTAGCGGGCAACAGAAATACATCATCTGTGAAAATTTCAAATGTCTAGCTATCACGGTTCATGAAATACAGCCTGGTGACAGACAGACAGATGGACAGTGAAATCTTAGTAAAAGGGTCGTTTGGGTACGGAACCCTAAAAAATTAAGGGTCCTATCATCATCATCATATCAGCCACAAATCGTCCACTGCTGGACAAAGGCCTCCCCCAAGGATTTCCACGACGACCGGTCCCGCGCTGCCCGCATCCATCGGCTTCCCGCGACCTTCACCAGGTCATCGGTCCACCGCGTGGGAGGCCTGCCTACGCTACGTTTTCCGGTGCGCGTCCTATAAGGGTACCTATTATCCTTGAGGTACGGGACTCCAAAATACCTAAAAGAAATTTCACGCCTCCGCCGAGATTCTAACCCAAGTCTTATTGGATAGTATTTCTCTATGTTCCTGACTTATACAGGTGTAACAAAATTGGTGTTGGCCCCGTTAACTGGGGCTTCTACTCATCAAACTGAACCACTTTTGTTCTACAAGGTTGCTGAAATCGCAAAAAAAAATGTTTAACTCTTCATACAAAACGATCAGCTGATTGACCAATTGGGTTCCTAAGGGAAAATTGTTCAGTATTATGAGTAGAAGCTCCAGTTAACGGGTCCTACATAAATTTTTTTAAACCCTTTAAAATGTTTATTGATGAATTAAACTTCCAACCACTCCTCTGAAGGTTGGAGACTCTACACGCTAGTCTACAGTCCAGTTTGGTTAATCCAATTTCGAGAGAGAGATCAATCGACGAATCCAACTCGGCTGGGCAGTGTTCCGAAAGCTTCGCAATATCTTCACATCCCAAATACCGCAGTGTCTCAACAATAACCACTCCGATGGCGCGCCATTTTGGCAGATTATGCGGATCTGTCTTCGACCATTATCGGGCGGGGCGGGAATTTGACGCATATGGGAAACGCCTGAATCTGCGCGGGTCTCTTTACGCGGGAAGCGACTCACTTCATACCTGAGTAGGGAGCGAAAACTATCGCTGCGTCTGTCTAACTTTTGCTAAAGCTCCTTGATAAGACAAGGATAGAGTTAGGAATGAGTGCAAAGCCAACGGTGAATGATTTTCGATAGAAATCTCCTTCGAATCAGTCAGTGCTTTCAGCTGCGCCCGTACGCGCGCGTACGTGTTGTTAAAAGTGATTGTTTAGTGATTGTTTTGTTGTTTTGCATAGAAAAACTCGGTGTTGTTGAAATTCCCAATAAACCGGGTAAGCAATACAATGTTATTATATTATCTATTGTTATTGCAGCATTCACAGTTCACGTTTTTTTACGTTCAAGTGCAATACCTACTAATACCTACTTACCCTATCTTTGGCTGAGACTGTTGAATTATATTTCACAAAGTTTAATACACAAATATTTTAGTCAGTTTATGACGATTTCACCGTTATAAGTTTTATATATAGTGTCCATACAAAAAAATTGAGAAATAATTGTTTTTGTAACCCTTGACAATAATGGCGACCACCCACGAAGAGCCCCGCCAGTTGAAACAAAATGGTGCGGCTGGCAGCGCCAGCTGATTCGTCCTCGCCGCGGACCATATTCAGGCATTTGCCATCCTTTAACCAGTGTGTGGCACGTGTGTTCCAACCTTTAGAGGGGGGTTTGACATTATTTTCGTCTTGTCCATGTTCATTTCAAGACCCACTTGTTGAGAGACTTTACTGAGGCCATCGAGCATTGTGCTTAGGTCTTCCATAGTCTCAGACATGACCACGATATCGTCAGCGAATCGGAGGTGGGTTATGTACTCGCCGTTGATATTGATGCCGAGTCCACCCCAGTCCAGAAGCTTAAAAACATCTTTCAGGGCGGCGGTGAACAGTTTCGGAGATGTACAGTCTCCCTGTCTCACTCCTCGCTGCAACTGGATAGGTTCGATTTCTGGTCCTGGACGCAAACCGACATGGTGGCGTTTTCATATAGACACTTCAACACCTCGATGTATCGATGGTCAATTTGGCACCGCTGGAGACACTGTAGCACAGCCCAGGTTTAGACTGAATCAAAGGCTTTCTCATAGTTCACAACCGCCAAGCATAGTGGCTGATTGGCCAGTAATGAATGACATAATAATGTAGACATGGAATTAAAAACAAGGAAATCGGTAGAAGATCCAAAGTAACCGATATAGCTCTCGGAATTGCTAAACTTAAGTGGCAGTAGTCAGGACATATAGCTCGTAGAACAGATGGCCGTTAAGGCAGTATAGTTCTCGAGTGGTGACCGCGCACCGGAAGATGTTGCGTACGTGGACCGGCGACCCAGCACAGGACCCGTCGTTGTGGTAATCCTTCGGAGGCCTTTGTCCAACAGTGGAAGTTTTTCGGTCTATATATCATGATGATGAGAGAAATCTCGCGAGCTCTCACAAAGCTGTGCTTTAAGGTGGTTCCTTTTGGTTAAGACGCAAATTTCCAATTTTCAAGGTTTTTTTGTTAATTATGACTCCGTGTTTAATTTTTTTAACAAGTTTAACCTGTTTTGCGAAAGCCTTACATTATTTTATACCAATTTCAATGAATTTGTCAAATTTGAAATTTCTTATGCTATCGTTGGCGGTGAAATTTACCGGCCCGCCCCGCCCCGTCGTGTGCAAAGCGCCTAACTTCCACAACTGTCGAGAATCTTTAAGTCGTTTGTTAAAATTCCAGTCAGTAGTCTATCTCTCTTACTCACCGCAATTTGTGACAAAGACACATTGTTCACGACACCTGATATTGACAATCGACGTCAGTCGACGGAGACAATGACTTGTAGTTGATGAAGCATTACACTTGCCTTAATAGTCCTTTATTTTCGACAGATGGCATTAGTAGATAATAACATTCTAGTTGATAAATATTACACATTACCAAAGACGACCTATTATTTGAGATATATTTTCTGTGTGATGTTTTTTACGAAATGATATTTTAATGATACATAACACATCTATCTACACATGAATTTGAATTACTATGTTAAATTTCAAGTCTAGAGGTGTGCTAGTTTTTTTTGTAAAGTGACCTATTCAACGATATAGAGCAAGTCAACGAAAAAAAATTCACCCCCTTTTACATGTAGGGAGGTACTCTTCTTCCTCGCCATATCCCGCTACACGGGGTCGGCTTTTCTAATCAGACGGCGCCACTTCTGCCGGTTACTTGTATCGTCCACTGTAAGGGACATACTCTTCATGTCCTTTTGGACAGTCGTTAGCCAGGTCGCTAAGGGTCTTCCTCTTTGTCGTTTTCGTGTTGCTGTACAGGATAGGCACTTTTTTACAACGTAATCGTCAGGGCGTCTCATCACGTGTCCGTACCATCTCAGTCTTGTTTCTACTATTTTATCAGCGATAGGTGCTACCTTCATGCTTCCCCTTATGTATTCGTTGCGGACCTTATCCTTCATCGTTACTCCTGCAGACCATCGCAACATTCGCATTTCTGTGGTATGAAGTTTTTGTGTGTGGGTTTGTTTAGCCGCCCACGTTTCACTACCATACAGTATAGCTGGTCTGACAGCAGTTTTATAAACCTTTCCTTTGGTCTTCCTTTGGTACGACAAAAAAAATTTTTTTTCAAGGTTTTATTGTACCACTTTGTTGGCGTGATTAATATGTATATTGTATACCCATACCCATGCTTAATTACAGCTTTCTAGTACTAATAGTCTCTGAACTAAGCCGCGGACAGACGGACATTCAGACATGACGAAATTAGGGTTCCTTGTTGACTTCGGAACCCTAAAAATGGAGCCCATTTGTCAGATAATTTTTTTAGGGGTGCCACCCATACAAGTAAGAGGCACGAAAAAAATATTTTTTCTGTTGTACCGGTCCCAAGATAAAGCTCATCAAAATCGTTAAAAAGTGTCCCTGGTGTTTCTAATCTTAAGATTTAGCGTATCCTAAAACAAACAGTTTTCGAGCAATGACTCCAGAACCCTAAACTAAGCGTGGTCAGACACGCACTTGGCAGATTCATTGTAACTGTATTAGTAGAGCTTCATTTAACTCAGAGTTCCAACTTGTCTACGATTTACCTAGACTTTCTATACGCCGATTTTAACTTGTGATTTGACTCAAATTGAACGGAGGAAATTTTTGTGACTTCTGTCACAGTATTACGATATGGCTTACAGTAGCGCAACGCCTTTTATGTCGCACGATGCCGCCACCGGCGTAGGTACGAGCAGTACTAGCCTGTAGCCAGCCTGCCAAACTCGCGGAGTTTGGCAGGCTGTGCCTCGCCGCCCGCTGCCCCGCAAGTACCCCCCTACCGTTCGTTGGCATACAGTAGTAAGCCGCTACATTGTAATACTGTGCCTTTGTGATGTAACCCATTGTCAAAGAAAAAAAATGAGAAAGGTCAATGATATGATAACGGATAACCTCATGTTACAAAACAAAACACACACACGGCAAACAAAACTAAAAACAAAGTTTACAAATATTAAGTAACATCAACACTCAATTGAATTGAATACAAGTATAACATTGTCTGCTTCAAGTCTTACCTTCTTCATTATATTGAATGTTCTGTTCGATGAACTCACGTAGCTCCGAGTATGCCTTATCAATATTGTCGTTTAAGATGATGATGTGGAAGTTGCCTGCCTTCTTGCCTGGAAATGTTAAAAAACAAATTATACAATCAAACATATTTTTTTTCAAACGACTTCCAAAAAGGAGGAGGTTCTCAATTAGTCTGTATGTTTTTTTTAATGTGTGTGTTACCTCATAACTTTTGACTGGGTGAACCTATTTTTATGATTCCTTTTTTATTTGAAAGCTTGTGATTCCCGTGTGGTCTCATATAAATTTTATCAAAATCGGTGAAGTACTTTATTAGAAAATTTAAAAAAACCAAAAATAATAATGCAAAAATAAACTAAGTTGTTACATATACTCACCGATTGCTTTAACGGTGAAGGAATACATCGTGAGGAAACCTGCACACACCTACGAAGAAACTCGAAGGTTGTGTGTGAAGTCGACCAACCCGCACTGGGCCCGCGTGGTCGACTAAGGCCCGGTCGCCCTAATTCAGGGTAGGCTCTAGCCCCTCGGTGGGGACGTTTATGAGCTGATATGATGATGATGATGTTGCGATGGAAGTCGGTTTTTTAAAATGTTTAGCGTTTTCAATTATTCTCAAAATGGTCTGCCGAGGTGCAATCAAATCAGCTAGGTATAGTTTATGCGTTTTTTGGTGCATTACGATAATGAAAAGCGGTAATAAGGGATTATCTGACAGATAATTTTAAAAAAGAGTTCCAAACAGCTGAGTCGTTTTGACATGGTTCTTGCATTTTGAAAAGCAAACGAAACAAAGCTGAAAAGTTCTAATGTCTAGCTTATGTCACAGACATTAGTTAAAATAATTAGTCGCTAAGTAAATATAAAGAGCGCCCGCCGGTGGCGTAATGGCTAGGGCCGCCGCCTCCTGTCCGGGAGGCCGTGGTTCGAACCCTGCCACATACCAGTGTGATTTCGAATTTGATTTCATATGTACGTTTATCCGACGCTCTTACGCTAAAGGAAAACATCGTGATTTTTCTCTGCGTGATCGAATCAGAAACGAGGAGATCCGGAGGAGAACCAAGCTAACCGATATAGCTCACAGAATCGCTAAACTTTAGTGGCAGTTGGCAGGCCACATAGCTCGTAGAACAGATGGCCGTTGAGGCAGTAAAGTTCTTGAGTGGCGACCGCGCACCGGAAGACGTAGCATAGGCAGGCCTCTCGCTCGGTGGACCTATGACCTGGTGAAACAGCGCAGGACCGGTCGTCGTGGAAATCCTTGGGAGAGGTCTTTGCCCAGCAGTGACGTCTTTCAAATGATATGATGATGATGAAAAACATCTTTTACTGCTTAGCATATCCCGACATAGTTTCCGAGGGATCTGTGGAAAACTCATTTCCACGCTCGCAGACGTCGACGTCGCAACGGAGCAACGGATTAAAGTGATTTTTTTGTATAGAATTGGTTGAAGGGGTGGGAAGTGACATGGACTGCTAATCAGAATAGCCCGATATAATTCCTGAGGGCTCTGGAGAAAACTCATGTGTACACGCTCGCGAGCCGCTCGCACCATTCACCCTCAAAGACGGTCATAAAAACGATGTCCACGCGGGCGAAGCCGCGGGTAAACGCTAGTATAATTTTATAATTTCCAAGATTTTTCATGGCTTTCCTACCGTCAGACATCTGTGACTCTCTAGCGTAGTTTTAACGGTGAAGCCTTCGCTAGAGACAATCGCCAGCGCCGACTTCTGGCCGAAAGACGTCGTGTTTCGTCGGTTCCGAGGCACTATACCAATCCACGCGTTTATAACATGGGTTAAGTTAGAAATGAAATGAAATGAAAGTTTATTTGCATAAAACATGGTTTTAAAGTTGTTACATTATTTAGGCAGTCCTCATATTTCACCAGATTGGCATGCAAATATCAATCTTATTATAATTATTACTTATAAAATTCACAGCTAATACTTATATTACCAACTATACTACAAAATAAAGTCACAGATACAGTTGCATTTGTCATAGTCAATATTAATTGTCAAAATGTCTATATAGGAATTCATTTACCGAATAAAATATTTTTTCTTTAAGATATGTCACAAGTTTGCGTTTAAATGATATACTATTACGTATTGATTTCATGTCAGTAGGTAGAGCATTATAAATTTTAACACACATTACTATACACTGTCTATTATAATGAGTCAGTTTTGGTATACTGTTTAAAACCAATTTATTTGGGTCTCTTACAGTTCTGTTGTGTACATCTCTCGTCTTTTTAAATAAATGTTAGTTATTTTTTACGAAAGTAGCGACCTCTAAAATATACATGCAGGGCAAGGGTAACAGTCCTAATGACTTAAATAATGGCCTGCATGGCTCACGGAATGTTTTGCCACATATAGCTCGTATGCATTTCTTCTGTGCAATGAAAACATTATTAAAGTGAACAGAATTTCCCCATATTAAAAAGCCGTACTTCAGAATAGAGGCTACGTAACCATGGTAAGCCGAAAGCGTAGTCTTAACCATTGAAATATTCCTTGACCTGCTTAAGACATACACATAGCGATTAAGTTTTTCTCTCAGATGCTAGATGCTAACATACCTACCTATAATGTATTTTATTTATAGTATCTATGTTGTGTTATTTTTATATATCTTGAAACAAGTTGAAAAAGTATGTGCAAAAGTCAATAGTTTCAGAGTTTCAGTTTTGTCATTTACAAACTGACACAAAATGTTTCATGTAGGCCCCTATTTAGAAACTTAAACATACTGCTACTAACCATGTCTTTATACATATACAAGAAATGGCAAAATTAGTAAAACAAAATCAACAAGTATCTTACATAAAAGTTGAAGAGACGTAACAGTCCCAAATAGGAGGAATCCTGACAGGTTAGTAATGGATAAAATTCCCAAAACAACGCGATTTCAGAAAAATTGGTACTGGATGGGCCACATCATATACAATAAAATACCGCATTGAATTGGAATTGCCCTTTAACAAGTTTAAGGCAACATTGCATGAGTGGCTTCTTCAGAACATGTTTTATTCCATTGATGATTTTCTAAAGCATAAGCAATGTTAATCTGTAGTGTATCATTAGGTCATTTGAATTATGAATTTGGAAAGTGTTGATTAATTACTTAGACTTATTTTATTATTTTGTACTCCTAAACAATATTTGCATGCTAATAATACTAAAGTAGCTTAATAAGTGATTCTAAAACTATTGTAGGACCTTTTATACTTACCTTAATTAAAGGCAAATAAAGCATTCTATTCTATAGGATAAAGCTTACAGTAGCGAAACGCCTTTGATGTCGCACGATGCCACCACGGCGTAGATACGTAGATACTAGCAGTACTAGAACTAGTATCTCATCTGTGGTACTAGCCTGTAGTCAGCCTGGCAAACTTGCGGAGTTTGTTAGACTGTGCCCCGTCGCCCACTGCCCCGCAAGTACCCTTCCGTTTCTCTCCGTAAGTACATTCGTTGCGCTACTGTAAACCGCTGTATTGTACTAATAGTTTCAGATATAGAAAGGGCACAGGCTGGTTTCTGTAACTAGATGACAGTTGCGCCCATTTAGCATGATAACTTCATTAAAACTTACCAAACTCCATTTCTTTGATTGCTGTGTCAAGACGCTTTCGAAGGGCCTCGTTGCTTTCTGTGTTGCGACCACGGAGGCGACGTTCCAGCTCTTCGATGGATGGCGGCATGATGAACACCAGCAATGGGTCCAGGTCTGTCTGCTTCACTTGCTTCACACCCTCTATTTCAATGTCCAAAACACATACTTTCCCCGTGCGCCTGACTTCCTCAACTGCTTTCTTACTGGAAATAAAAGATAAGAAATTACTATTATTTTCCTTGTTAGACCGTAACCAATATATATTTTTTAAATTTATTTGCCTTACACATCACATGTTTAAGGCTTTAAGATGCCTCAATCTGAGCAGGTTGATACGTGTTAAAATAATATCGAACGTAAGTCTATTCATTTTAAGTTCAATTCAATGCGGGGTTCAACGCGACTGTTACGTTGAAACCTAACGCCCAATTCTCGATTTTTACATGTTTTTATTATTTTTCTATACTTTCAAATAAGTAAAAAATATGTATTTAATCAAAACGAAAGGTCTTAAATTCACCGACTTTTATGTGTTTAGTTAGTTTCATTGAACATTAACTATTTGCTTTCGAGAAATTTCGCAATTAATGCCAAAAACATTACAGTATATTTATTTACATTAAAAGTGGTAATATTTTTAAAACTGTATTCAATTAAATCGATTTTTTATTACTTTAAGTATATTATATATTTTTTCCATAGTGATAGCTTTACAGTCTTTCAATAATTTAGGTTGAATATTGTCATTTGACTTATCTTAAGGCCTTAATAAATTATACAGCGGGAAAATTTTTTCTAAAGATACCAAAGAATGTAAAAACGAAATTGCTCCTGTCCTTACTTATCTGGTTAACTTATCATTCGAAACAGACGTTTTATTCAGAAGATCTTAAGGTGTCAATTGTGAAACCTCTTTATATGAAAAAGGAGATAGGTTGGATCTTTGCAATTAAAGGCCTATTGCTCTCATACCAGTATTAGCAAAAATATTTAAGAAGTATATGCTTGCTAGATTATCATAGTTTTGTGAAAAATTGTACATATAATAAATGAACAACAATATGGCTTTCAAAAAAGCAAATCCTGCTTCTTATATTTATTTTCACCATAACAAACTATGTCTTAAAAAATCTCGATGAAAAGAAACATACTTTTGATATGTCTAAGCTTTCGATTAATTGTCCCATAAATTATTATTACAATTAATCGAAAAATGTGGGATTCGCGGCTCATCCCTGGAATGGATCTCATCTTATCTAGCGAATGGTAAACAGCGTGTGGTAATAATAGCATAGATGACAAAAATGTTATCAAGCCCATTACAACAAACATGAAATGCATATGAGGAGTGTTTTAGGCCTATATTGTTCCTATTTGTTATAAAAGACTTCCCTTTTGTGACGAAGTATAAATGTACCTTATTTACGGACGATATTACTATTATTCTGACATATATACATAAATTTGTATGATTTAGAAATTAATAACAAAAAAATCATTTTAAAATCTATTTTTAATTATTTTAAAGATAAGACAATCTACAAGTTAATTCAAATAAAACAAATTACATCAAGTTTAATACAAGAGACTCAATGAACTTTGAGTACATTGAAAATCAATCTGCAAAATGATTATTTTTGGTTTTTAAAATTTTAATATTATTTTTTAAGTGTTTTTTTTTTATATTTATCAAAAAATTACAAAGCATAGGTAGTATTGTAAAAAAATATTGATCAACTCTATAACTATTACAATTAGACAATTGACACTTTTGTTCGAAAATCAATCTTATATACTATTACCTTCTATACATATAATTTATTTATTCACAAAGAATCGCTTCGTCTAAAAACATAATAATGCTTCAAAAAAATTATTCAGCGTCACTACTGCACTTACGCACTCTCCGCGCGTAAACTCTTCATCAAAAAGGTAGTACAACTTCTGAATAACCCGTCAGTGATATGCACCTCCAATAATTTTTGAAATGTAGCACAAAGTCATATCTCTAGGGATTTTATTAAATTTTTTTCGATATCACTTTGTTTTGATATGGATTTTTTTTCTGACCGAAAGCTGGCAAAAAATGAGTGCATTTTTCAAATTTTTTAATTTTCAAAAAAGTTTGTTTTTGCATTTTGTAGACGCGTGTTTTGACATCCCAATCAGCCATGTAATCCCAAAACCCACGACACCAGGACAATGTTGTACTTTCACTGAAAAACAGGCCTATATCGAAGCAACAAAAAAATCCTTTTTGATGTTAAAAATTCTATAATGTTTATGAATTGTTTGACTAAGATATTATTTTTTTTAATTTGAATATTTCATGCTGATTTTAATATTAGCTATACAGAAGAGACTTGTTTACACACAACAACTTTTTCTAGGGATATTTTTAGACTTCATACAAAACATGGTTTTTGAAGAACTATAAAAAATATGTCAGATGTGTGTAGTAGAGACTTTTGAGATGCACAAGAGTTATATTTACCCTCTCAGTTCTTATAAATTAATTTAGTTTTTTTAAAAACGTGCAGAAAATGAAAATTGTGTTTTTATATTGTCATAGAAGGATGGCACAGATTTTATGAAATTAGTAGAACCCATGTTTATAAGAACTGAGAAGCTACTCGTAAATATAGTACTTGCCCGTCTTGAAAGTTTTTATACCATGTACTACAGATGTCAAGTAATTTTAACAGCTTTTCAAGAAAATATGTTTTGCATGAATGTTTTTAAAATATTCCTAGGCAATGTTGAGCAGTTTATCATCGCCTGTAAATATCTACCTGTGTAATGCAAGTAAATCTTATATTAATTTCATTAGTAGATTCTAACATCTATGTGCTTATTTGCAAAGGCGTCCCTAGCTGTTTCCATTGTCCTACGCACAGCCACTTCTTACAAAAAAAAACCTCTATTAAGTACCTACAGCTAAATCTGTCATCACACTAATATTATTAAGGCGAAAGTTTGTGAGTGTGTATGTTTGTTACTACTTCATGCAAAAACTACTGAATGGATCTGGCTGAAATTTGGTAGATAGACAGATTAAGACCTGGATTAACACATAGGCTTCTTTTTTCACGCTCGCGAGCCACTTGCGGCTCGCGCACTGTGCACCCTCGAAAAATCATAAAAACGTCCACACGGGTGAAGCCGTGCTAAATATCAGTAATTGTTAACAACCCGTAAACCTCCCACTGCTGGGGCACAGGTCTCTCCCCAAACTCAGAAGGGTTAGGTTACCTCACACACGGGGGCCAAGTCCAGGTAGTTGGAGGTTGTAAGGCTAGAGGCGAACCCCAGTGTCAGAAGTTTTTCAAGTTTAATAAAGCATCTGACATGGCTTAACAACTGCAATCTAGTGATAGCAACCGGCACCAATGGCTTAATATGTCTTGTGAAGCATCGTAATGGTTGAGATTTTTAAAGTGAAACTTTTATTACATTGTCTCATTTTTTTTTCGTCTGTGTGTTGCATGTCGCGTGACGATCGCTTTCGTCTGACGGTATGATCGTTTCGTCTTCTGTACCGTAGCGAGAGCAGCCATGATCGTTTTGTCCTCTTTTACCATGGTTTCATAAAACCACACACTTACTTTTTTTTTAGAATGGCAGCCCTTAATAGTGCACTTCAACCCCACTAACAGTCAAACCCATCCAGTAATGAGCGTGCTTCAGCTAACCTGAGAGATTGATCCAACCATGCAAGTCACACTGAGCTACGACAGCTTCATCAGTGATAGGTATAATTAAAAAGGTCAAGAAACGAAAATATGGTGAAAACAAAGGCACTGTAAACAAGAGTAACAAACTTTTTGGCACAAATCCAAGAGTGAGCACATGGTTACACATTTCAGAATCAAAACTAATTTCACTAACCTTGTGCCATACATGTTCCCACTGAAGGTGGCTGTTTCCAGAAACTCGCCACGCTTCACCGCAGCCGTCATGTCATCCTTGTTGGTGAAGTGGTAGTGCACTCCATCCTTTTCGCCAGGACGAGGGCATCTAGTCGTGTGCGACACACTGAATCCAAACTTATCAGGAAACTCTACCAGAAGGCGTTTCAGCAAGGTGCTCTTCCCTGACCCCGAAGGGCCACACAACACCAAAGGACGAGGTCCTTTCTGTACCATGGTTGCTAAATCTAAAGGAAAATTTAATCTAATTAGTCAACCACGTTAAACGTGTATATGTTTATCTTATTCTTCTCATTCTATGGTTGATATTTACGTCTAATGAAATTCGTGATTACTTGTTTATAATACTACTAGGCAGGTATTAGATGACAAACTTAAACTCTCTTGAATTGCAGGATTTTAAAATAAAATAAAACTACAAAACTCGTGTGTACACCTCCGCACTTTCCTAATCAATCTACTTCAAAGAGAATGTAGTTAGATAATGGGTACGTTCCACTAAACGCCCGCAACGATTGTAACACCCTCTGTATCGTTCCACCTAAGGCCCGTGGTCGTCGCGAGCGATCGCTCGACGTCATAGATGACGTCACTGTTCGCGACCACATCGCGCCCACTTCGCCCACAAAATATTGGTGGGTCAGAGTGGGCTTTCACCAAAGAGAATGTGGCCTCCCTATTGAAGAAGAGACTCCGGCAAAAATCAGAAGAGGAAGCGCGTGCCTAAGTTTTCATACGCAGTTAAAAAAAATTATAGTATTCAGATTTAATATCGATTATTTATTGAACTATTTATACGAGAAAACAGAAAACTTTCACCATGCCGCCATATTGCGAGCACACAGCGCTCAAGATGTGCGTTCCACCTAAAACATTCGCCTACAACGCCCGCGGCCTTTTTCCGTTAGTGGAACGGCAGTTTTAGCGGTCGCGGTCGATGGCGTTGCGGGCGTTAAGTGGAACGTACCCAATATAATAAACTATTTATTCGTGACGTGCGTGCTTGACTTTGACGTTACCAACGATGTAACCTTAATAAAAAATGTATTCCCCCATTTTTTTTTCACATTTTGCCAGTTCGTAAGACACCTTTCTTTTGGCCTATACTTCGTTTCAGATAACATTAGACAGAAGGTGAAATGAAGGTAACGCAGAAGCAATGGTTGTAAACATTTTATAAGGTGAACATTTACTACTGTGGCGGGAATTTCAAATTAAAATTTTTCGTTTTAACCAATCTGAAATGCTTAACTTTGAGCGTCTCTAGTGAAACTTAGGTACAGCTGGTGGCTCAAAATAGTTAGTTAGCTCAAAATAAAGTTTACCTAGTGCTTGATGTTGATTTTGTCCTTTTTATTTCGATAATTTAGGAAAAACTAAGTCCATCTAATACATCCAAAAAAACTTATTTTTTTCAACATTTTCGATTGTAGTCCCATTTGACAGAAATTGTTCATAACAGAAATATTCCTTGTAGTTCTCTTGATATCTTAAGGCATGAGTTATGTGATTCAACTTCATATTTCATGAGTTCCACAGAATCATCATCATCATCATATCAGCCGAAGGAAGTCCACTGCTGGACATAGGCCTCCCCCAAGGATCTCCACGACGACCGGTTCTGCGCTGCCCACAGAATATTGCTTTAAAAATATCTAGGTATATTTCTCACAAAGGTAGTCGTTACCACCCGTCACGGTGCACACTGAAATGAAATGAAATAGTTTATTTGTGGAAACACAGTAATAAGGATTTTCGTTTAAATTATAGTTAAATGGAACAGTGTGTTTCGCAAACAAATGGCATAGAAAATACTTATAAAATGTCAAATGTTTCTAATTATAATGTCAATAAAAAATAAATAAGTACTTTCTCATAAAATTATTGATTAAAAAAATCATTTAAGTCATAAAAGCATTTGTAGCACTACATATAGCATAGTTTCGATCGAAATTTGTACCGACGCGAATCAAGCTGCTAATTTGAGGTTGGTTAAAGCCTTAAACATTTTAACGCAGCAGATAAAACAACCGTCCGTATGGTTCCCGGCTAAGAATAGGACCATCCCATCTCTTCCAATGGGTGTCGTAAGAGGCGACTAAGGGACTTAAAACCGGAGGATGGGCAGCAGCGTCTTTCCGTGCATTGCAACACACCTGCAATCAAACTGCGATCGCCAACCCGCCTGCCAAGCGTGGCGATTACGGCAAAACCCCGCTATGAATTTCACACCCAGAAAACGGCCCCTAGTCCCCGGCAGCCCCGCTATTCCTGGCTCCGGTAGCAGTCATGGTAACGGCGGGGTAGGGGGTGCGAAGAATCCCCGGCAGATGCCAGGCTACCAAACCCAACGACCTTTGGCCCTGGCAACTTACAACACGCGCACACTGCGGACTGACGAGAAACTTGCAGAACTCGAAGAAGTATTGAGCAGGTTACGGTGGGATATCGTAGGTTTATGTGAAGTCCGAAGAGAGGGAGAGGACACCATGATCCTTAAATCCGGAAACCTGCTCTATTTCCGGGAGGGCGACCAACAGTCCCAGGGTGGTGTCGGGTTTCTCGTCCACAAGTCCCTCATTAACAATGTGGTCCAAATCGTGAGCGTTTGGACAAGGGTAGCATACCTTATACTCAGAATCACCAAACGGTATTCGATGAAGGTCATACAGGTATATGCGCCGACTACGGAACACTCCGACGACGAGGTAGAGACTATGTATGAGGACATCTCTACAGCCTTACATAGCACCAGGACCCATTATACCGTTTTTATGGGGGACTTTAACGCGAAACTGGGCAAACGAAGCGATGGTGAGCTGAGAGTGGGGCAATTTGGATATGGAGTAAGAAATGCACGTGGCCAGATGTTGGCCGACTTTATGGAGAAGGAGAGCCTCTTTATGATGAACTCCTTCTTTAAAAAGTCAAAACAGCGGAAGTGGACATGGTTGCATCCCAATGGCGTAACAAAAAACGAGATAGACTTCATCTTGTCGACAAGGAAGCAAATATTCAATGATGTCTCCGTGATCAATTCAGTCAAAACAGGAAGCGATCACCGGATGGTCAGAGGCACATTGAATCTAAAGACCAAGCTAGAAAGATGTCGACTGATGAAGTCTACGCTCCGACCAGCGCCCATCCAGCTCCAAAACCCCAAGAGCTTTCAGCTCGAGTTGCACAATCGTTTCGAATGCCTAGGAGACTGCGAGAATGTGGACGATTATAATGACAGGTTCGTGGAAATTGTTCAAATGGTCGGGTCTAAGATTTTTAAAACTCGCCGTTCAAACAGAACCAAAAAAATCTCCGACTTCACCAGCAACCTCATGGAAGAAAGACGCAGATTGGTTTTGCAGTCCTCTGAAGACGCTACTCAGTATCGGCAACTAAACAGGCAGATCTCTAAGTCCCTAACTCGCGATTTACGCCAATATAATACAAATTGTATTAAAGAGGCGATTGAGCACAACAAAGGCTCAAAAGTGTTCGCGAGAGATCTGTCTGTTGGACAAAGCCAACTGACCAAGCTGAAGACTGAGGACGGCAGGACCATATCGTCTAAGACTGAGTTGCTGGAAGAAGTTGAGAAGTTCTATGGACAATTGTACAAGACCACACGTTTGCCTGTCAGCGATCTGGCTGAAGACCCAAGAGCCAGACCAACCCGACACTATACCGAAGATATCCCGGACGTCAGCCTGTACGAGATTAGAATGGCTCTCAAACAGCTCAAGAACAACAAGGCACCGGGTGATGATGGAATTACGGCTGAACTTCTGAAAGCAGGTGGATCACCGGTACTAAAAGCTCTTCAGAAGTTATTTAATTCCGTTATACTCGAGGGACAAACGCCTAAGGCATGGCACAGAAGTGTGGTCGTGATTTTCTTCAAAAAGGGTGACAACACCCTGCTGAAGAACTACAGACCCATCTCACTTCTGAGCCATGTCTACAAGCTGTTTTCAAGAGTCATTACGAATCGTCTCGCACGCAGGTTTGACGACTTCCAGCCTCCCGAACAAGCCAGTTTCAGAAAAGGCTTTAGTACCATAGACCACATACATACGCTGCGGCAGATTATACAGAAGACCGAAGAGTACAATCAGCCACTATGCTTGGCGTTTGTGGACTATGAGAAGGCCTTTGATTCAGTCGAAACCTGGGCTGTGCTACAGTCTCTCCAGCGGTGCCTAATTGACCATCGATACATCGAGGTGTTGAAGTGTCTGTATGAAAACGCCACCATGTCGGTTCGCCTCCAGGACCAGAACTCGAAACCTATCCAGTTGCAGCGAGGGGTGAGACAGGGAGACGTTATATCTCCGAAACTGTTCACCGCCGCCCTGGAAGATGTTTTTAAGCTTCTGGACTGGGATGGACTCGGCATCAATATCAACGGCGTGTACATATCCCACCTCCGATTCGCTGACGATATCGTGGTCATGGCTGAGACTATGGAAGACCTAAGCACAATGATCGATGGCCTCAGTATAGTCTCTCAACAAGTGGGTCTTAAAATGAACATGGACAAGACGAAAATAATGTTAAATGTCCGTGTCGCACCCACTCCTCTAAAGGTTAGAGACTCTACACTGGAAGTTGTTGACGAATATGTATACCTGGACAAACAGTCCAGCTAGGCAGGTCCAACTTCAAGAAAGAGATCAATCGACGAATCCAGCTCGGCTGGGCAGAGTTCGGGAAGCTTCGCAATATCTTCACGTCCCAAATACCGCAGTGTCTCAAGACTAAGGTCTTTGACCAGTGTGTGTTGCCAGTGAAGACTTACGGAACTGAGACATGGTAGCTTACTATGGGCTTCATAAGAAGGCTCAAGGTCACCCAAAGAGCAATGGAGCGTGCTATACTCGGGGTTTCTCTGCGTGATCGAATCCGACATAGCTCACAGAATCGCTAAAATGAAGTGGCAGTGGGCAGGGCACATAGCTCGTAGAACAGATGGCCGATGGGGCAGTAAAGTTCTCGAGTGGCGACCGCGCACCGGAAAACGTAGCGTAGGCAGGCCTCCCACGCGGTGGACCGATGACCTGGTGAAGGTCGCGGGAAGCCGATGGATGCGGGCAGCGCAGGACCGGTCGTCGTGGAAATCCTTGGGGGAGGCCTTTGTCCAGCAGTGGACGATTTGTGATATAATGAGTTAAAACAACGGGAGCGAAGCAACGCTAAGCGACGCGAGAGCTTCTTCGCTAGTTTTTCTCACTGCCTTAGCCGTGGCGTCAGGTGTGAATCTTACTGTTCACATCTGATGCTCCGTGCGTGAGCAACGCGTCACATTATGAATTGCGCTTCACTCTCGTTATAAACCTCGCTTTTACTATGGAACTCAAAAGACATATGGTTATGCGTGAATTTACTCACATAGTTTTAAAAGAGGGACATAAGAATTAAGTGGAGAGCTGAATGTCACGGGAATAAGACAAATGGCGGCAACAAAGTCGAAAGCAACAACCTCGTTTTGATGAAAAATATCTTTATCAATATTAGTACATTACTGCAACGGCAACCAAAAGAGGTATTGATGGACGAGCGTGTAAATTTGGGTTGAGGCGAAGCCGAGGCACATATAGGTAAGTCCATCAAGGCCTAGTTGTGGCCAAGACTTGTATAGTACTTTTCTCAAATAATGCGCGGAAATTAAAAGTTAGTTTATCACACTTATTGTCTTTACTTGAACTCATTTTGTCAAATATAATAATTTTTCAAAATCAATGACGAATGACGAAATGAGGTCGAGACGGTTCATTTTCGATGATTTATCGATGAAGCATCGAAATGCATCATCTTAACAGTACTTTTCATCTTTATTCGTTGTTGTATTGTGGATTACTCTCGAATATTTAACTGAAGATAGGAACTTTTTAATAAGTTTATTTATTTAGAAAAATCCCGTTAATAAATATTTTTTATTTTGTTGCTTTTGACAGCCACGGACTGGTAACACTGAGTAGCCTATGGTTAGACGTCAAAATTTTAAAAGTGTCAGTTTGCGTTTGAGCTTACAACGAGATTTGCACTGAAAATATAAAAGAATGTGAATCTTTTTTTGTCTCCCACATCAGGGGTTGGTTTTAGTTTTTTTGGCAGGGCCACACCTTTTTTAAAACCCTTAAAGTAATTAAAAAGTGTATTCGTTAACTATGGGTTCTTCTCTTCTATTTTTGTAAAAAGCACGCCGTCTAACCTAAACGACATGTCACATTTGATTTCGTTTGTATAATTTCGCGGTTGCTCCTGTAAACCTATGCATATTTCATTAAAAAAATCTCTGCGCATCGACGTAGTGCCACGACCACAGGGCGGTCGAACACCTTGTTTTTTCAATTCATACACTCCATGTGACACCCCAGACCAATGAGGTCCTTCACCCTGTCGGTGCTTTGCTGAACCTGGTGAGCCTATAGCTCTCACGGTCTTCACTAATGGGCCCCAACGCTCCATCTGCCTCGGCACGTAGTTAACTAGCCAGTTACCTAGGTAGGAAGTGAGTGCTTTGTGATAAAAAACACTTTTTGTTCGGTGGAACCTGATCTCTAGTGTAAAAAAGGAAACTATTGGTGTCCTATAGATCTTAAACTTAAAACTAAAATATTATGGTACTTAGTAATAACAAGTGTATTTTCATTGTACTTTCATAACCCATCGCTACGGTCCTTGGACTGATAGTTGAATGATTTGCCTATGAGCATCTGTCCGGTCACAATTTATCCCTTATAGATTATAATTATTATGTAGTAACATCATTACTTAATAACAAACCCATCTAATACCTACGAAACAAAAATATAATAATTCTTGAGCCCCGTGGTCCTACTATTTCAGTAAGATTCTAAGATTCCATCGAAAAATATCTCTTTTGTTGTTCAGAACCAAGCCTCGATTACTCGCGCGCGCTTGGCATCACGGTTGAGTGGCGGGAAGGAATGCGCTATCGCGATGGCTTGGCGCCACGGCCAGCGCGCGGAGGCACTGTGTCAGTCAGCTATCGGGCCATTGAGTGCGACAGACACGTCGCGGGCTTCGCAATTAATTTGTGGGTCACCTGGAGCGAGCAAACAAAGCCGCGGACCCCGGGACACGTGAAATTAGCACAATGGTGTGTTCTGTGAACCTGGCTACCTATCGAATAGGACGATAGCTATTTAGTGTAGTCATTGTGATGTAAAACGGACTATAGAATTTTTGAAGATACCGACATAAACCGCGAATCCCACAGACCAGTAGCCACGCGTTGTACTTACATCAGACCTGGCTCTGACCGCGTGTGGAATTTATCGGACTGAGAATAAATGTATGTACTTTTTGGTGACTTGACTGTCGAGTTATTATGAACCATACCTACTAGCCGACCATCCACGGTGTACCGAATAAAAGACTTGCAGCACCCTTTGGAGTGTAGATAAGGTTTTTGGCATTCAAACATACACATACATACACAACACAAACATTTGACACCTACTTTCTTATTGCCACCAATAAACGACTTACAAGGAAGTCGGATTACATGATATTGCTGAATAGCTAGATTTAATTACTGTCTTTGATTGTGTACATACATAGTTGCTTTATTGGTAGATTGTTTGTACCTTATGTACTAGGAACAGTCCGCGGGGACTGCATTAGATATAAACATCCCCCTTCAGTGCTTAAAGCTGCGAATAACGCCAGTAGGTGAGACCATGTCATTGTATCTTTTTTTTCTCTTATATAGTGCAATAAAGTGTTTTCAATCAATCAATCAATCATTCATGTCCCCTGTGTTACGGAGACTTCATGAACCCAGTGTTACGGCTATTTCGGGTCCCCTGTGTTACCAAGTCTAGTTTGTGTCTCCGTTTGCGGAGCCTAGGCTTGAATTTGTATTCGCTTAGCGGCTTTAAGCACTGAACCCCTAGCGCTGCGTACCGCAGCAGAGTTCGCTTCCCCCCTGTGAGCCTAAAACACGAAAATCAGTGAGCCCAGCACGTATCTTTGTTTAGGCCTGCGTGTGTCGAACGTGTCGTAAGCACTTGTATATGGATGTAGATGAACTGAACGGTTTATGGTTAGAAGCAAGTTATACGGCAGAGTTGGGCGTTGGGATGGTAATGGGTCTCTTTTGCTTCACGATTATTTTTTTCAAAATTCGAACAAATATCACCGACTTTAACAAAATTTTAACATATGAACTTATGTGACCAAAATTAGTCAATTTCGTCAACTCAACAAATCACAAAATTTCATCATATTTAACTAAGTTTCATTACCAAAACACAGTTTTACACGATAATACAGTAACTAGTGGTCCACACACTAGGCTAGGCCTGTATCGTGGGGGCTGAAACAAAAATTTCACCAGGCTAGAAACAAATTCGACCAACTTTCTCTAAAATTCAGTAAATTCTACCGAATTTTACTAAATTATATCAAATGTTATGATATTCAACTAAAAATCAAAATTCACGATATTTGACCAAATTTGATAAAATTTCAACACATCAAACGACCTTTAAAAAAAATCCAAAAAATGCCACAAAATTAAACAAAAAAACAAATTTCACCAAAAAATAATTTTCACAAAATTTTACTATAGGTATTGCAGCAATTTTAGTCAAATTTCCCAAAATTTCATCATCTACCAAAATTGATCATTTTTAATCAAATTTCACCAAAATTAACTAAATTGCATTTAAAAAACACCAAATCCTACCAAACGTTCCTACCAAACGGGGAAACAGCTCTAACTCTAATCAAACTATCTATGACCAATGTAATTCCAACACGATTTACTGCCGGGACACCGTGAATTTAAATTATTATACCTTTCACTATTGATTACGTCTAAAAGGGAAATATCGTTTAACTCCTTGAGCGTGTTTTGGACTACCGGTAGGCCAGAAAAAATGTCTCCGTGGAGCGTGTTTTGGACTACCGGTAGACCAAATAAACTCTTATGTGATTGGTTGCCGTCTTACCGACCGTATAGAAACGAATCTTTTTATACACAAACTCTATCATGTTGTGACCTGTTTTATCCTCTTTTTATCGTTCATCCATTTGAATATCATTCAAAAATAAATTATTTCCAAGCCGGGCGGCCATAGTCAGCCATATTGTTTTGCCGTGTCGTTTGTATTGTGAGAATAGTAAAGTGTGAAAATGAGTTTCAGACGTAAACGGTTCGTGTTGTTATATAAATCTCATATCAAATTACTGGGAAAAGAATGAAGATTATGTTAAAATGATTAGTTTTTGAAATAATTGAAAAATAATTAGTTAAAACTGAGACCAAGTTTTGGTAACGGCAAAATGGCGAATTTTATTTTTTTGAACAAATGAAAAATTAATTTCAGACGTAAATAGTATGTTTTGTTATATAAATCTCATATCAAAATACTCGGAAAAAAATGTACATTATGTGGAAGTGATTAGTTTTTCAAATATTTGCAAAAATAATTTGTGAAAAGTACGAAGTACTGTGCAAAACGGCAAAGTGATGAACTCCGTTTTTTGTCGTTGGAAACTTATCCTAATTTTGTAGTAAAACTATTGTGATTCGAAGTGAAATATTTAGTTTATATACACTTATGAAAGTGTATTATGCTATGATACTTTTAGTTTTTGCGAAAATGTGTAATAAGGTTGTGTAAGTGGGTGCATTCAGCGACTAAAAGTGCAAAAATCAAGATTTTTTTTGAAAATGATGATGAAAACCACAAAATGTCTTCATCAGGTGAGTTATTTCTAAATATCTTTTAATTTTAATACCTAGGCAATTTATTAATCTTTACAACGGTATATAACAATAGTATATAACTTAATTATATATTTACAAAAAACTTAAAAAAATAGGTCCTAGCCGTGTCTGAATGACGTCATCCATGACTCAACACGCTCAAGGCACTTTAGCGGAAAAAATCGAATTACGCTCCACGGGTTAAAGTGCATCGTTCACTAGAAAACTCGCTCGTTTATTCACTTTTCCAATTTTTGTCTATTTAGACGACCATTTAGACGATCTATTTAGATCATTTGTTATTTACAAGTAAAATTCACCGTTTATTACTCACAAGTGAACTGGTTAGTGAATAATTCACATTTAGTCAATCTTCTTAATTCGCTGATAATCTGTACCATCAGTGAAAAGAGAAACAAGGTTCATCGAAATCTTGATGTACGAAAAATAATTATCTTTCATCTGATCTATGTAGCCGTAACAGCTTTCGTAGGCAATAAGCAGTTGCTAGCTAAGTAAGCTTCCGACGCTCCCGTGTCAAAAATGTATCCTGTTTTTGACAACTTATCCACAGGAAACCGTGATTGTGCGGTAATTTAAATGCTGGCAATGTCTTAAAACTTTTTTTATTTGTTTTGGTATTGATTTTACGGCTCTTGATAAAAGCAGTAAACAGTACGTTTCTACTATGAAATAACTCGATTTTTCTCTCTTTCATTAGTTAGGCCAAAGAAAAAGATGACCTATTATTAAAATCACACTTATAACACATCTTTGCACCGGAAATAACTACGTTTTTACAAGTTTGAATGGCTAAGTTCACAGTAGGGTTGTCAGCCATAAAGGGATCACGGCGCAAAATTCAAATAGTTTCGAAAAAATGATTCTGATTGAGATGTATTTTGAACATACATGTCGAATATTTTATATTAAAATTATGTTACATATTATTTATTTACTTAAATACAACAGGAATAAACAATGTGTAACTCGTGCATGATGTTGGTACAAGTAGGTAGGTACCTTGATGTGACGCAGAGAGTACCTAAGAAAATTAAAAGAAGTGTTCATTTGAAACATAGAATATAAATATACATAAGGAGATACTCACTGAAATACTTAGAGATTCCAACAAAATACTAAGGAAGTACTTCAAAATTAAAGTGGACCTTTATACTAATGTTATATAATGAATTTCCTATAGGTAGGTATTTAATCTGAAATAGCTGGGTCATCATCATCATCATCATATCAGCCGAAGGAAGTCCACTGCTGGACATAGGCCTCCCCCAAGGATCTCCACGACGACCGGTTCTGCGCTGCCCGCATCCACCGGCTTCCCGCGACCTTCACCAGGTCATCGGTCCACCGAGTGGGAGGCCTGCCTACACTACGCTTTCCGGTGCGTGGTCGCCACTCGAGAACTTTACTGACCCACCGGCCATCTGTTCTGCGAGCAATGTGCTCCGCCCACTGCCACTTAAGTTTAGCAATTCTGAGAGCTATGTCGGTTACTTTTGTTCTCTTACGGATCTCCTCGTTTCTGATTCGATCACGCAGAGAAACTCCGAGCATAGCACGCTCCATTGCCCTTTGGGTGGCCTTGAGCCTTCTTATGAGGCCCATAGTAAGCGACCATGTCTCAGTTCCGTACGTCATCACTGGCAACACACATTGGTAGAAGACCTTGGTCTTAAGACACTGCGGTATCTGGGACGTAAAGATATTGCGAAGCTTCCCGAACGCTGCCCAGCCGAGTTGGATTCGACGATTGATCTCTTTCTCAAAGTTGGACCTACCTAACTGGACTGTTTGTCCCAGGTATACATATTCGGTAACAACTTCGAGTGTAGAGCCTCCAACCTTCAGAAAAAAATCACCAAAAATTGGTGTAGGACCCGTTAAATAGGGGTTTTAATCATCATATTGAACAACTTTCCCCAATGAACCCATAGTCAATTCTCGAAAAAAAAAATTGTACCCTCCATACTAAAATATTCAAAATTGGTCGATCAGCTGATCGAAATCTATGAAGAGTAATTTATTTTTTGCGATTTCAGCAAAGTCGTAAAACAGAAGTTGTTCATTATGATGAGTAGAAGCCCCCGTTAACGGCACCTACACTAATTTTGTTACACCCTGTATATAAGGTGCTTCTAAAATATATGCCACGGCTGCAATGGGAGTAAGAGTCATGCATATATATTACAATAGTGGTAAAATTTCGTGCCCCGGAATCGTTAAATTGATTTGAGAAATTAAACTAATTTAAATACTAAATTGCTTCATTTTGCATAACACGTCCGTCAAGTAGGAACGCAGAAAACACAAACTTACCAGTTATTAAAACGGCTGATTTCACGACTTCACGTAATGAGTAACTTGGAGTGTTTCCATGTTCATCACCTTAATTACAACTTATTTACACAAAGTTTACACATTACACAGCAATGCAATCACTGGATGGCCCTCAGATAACTTACTGACCCTCAATAGAGATAAATCCAAGTATTTAACCTTCTCACCTACCCCTAGAACACAGCCTCCTGATTCCTTTAATATAACAGCTCACTACTCTATCTGCTGTAATGTCTCTTTATGTAGCTGCCAGAATCAATATAAAGTATCTGGGTGTTATTCTTGATAATCAATTCACTTTTAAACCACATATTTATAAACTTACACAGAGAGTTAGGAAACTCGCGCCTCTATTCAGAAATATTCAATCGGTGGCTGATAGTAAAATAGTTAAAATGTTGTACAACGCTCTCTGCAGATCAATATTGAGCTATTGCATCTCTTCTTGGGGAGGTGTTTACAAAGCCAATCTTTTACAGATTGAAAGAGCTCAAAGATGAATTATTTAAGTTGCTACGTTTAAAAACTATTATTATCCTACTGACATCCTTTACAAAGAGTGCCAAGTACTCACGGTTAGACAATTGTTCATTTATGAAGTAATCTTGTCTAGACATAAGTCTATTGCAGTTAATCTTGACCAACTTAAAACTAGACGAGTAGACATGATCTGTAGACTTCAATATATTAAGACCTCCCTAGCTAAACAACATTCGTGTTTTCTAGGAAATTATTTGTATAACAAAATATCTAAAATCATGAAGATTAGTGACCTCATTGCTTGGTTGCTGACTCTTGATTACTCGGAAACGGAAAAATTTAAGCAATTAATATCATAGATGTTTAGTTACTTATTTTTGTTTCTCACACTCACACACAAACATACACACACTCACACACAAACATACACACACTCACACACACCTTCACATATACACTCACACAAACCTTATCAAATCTCGGTATTTTTTTTTCATTTCTTGTTTTCTTTTTATTCCTACTTCGCTAAGCTTGTTTTGTTTCTTGTATACCGAGGGTGGGGAGCCTCGTGACCTATATTACAAGATTTACATCTTACTTTAAGCACCAGTCTCCCACCAACATATTTTTGTACATTATATATATTTTTCTTACTGTACCTGATGAATATGCTTGTGGAAAGAAAATAAAATTGTGAAAAAAATCTTACTTATTCCACTATTTGGTACAAAACTATTGCACGAGTTGATTGACCTCGCGTTGCACACACACATATGTACGCACGCTTGCGTATGTGTCTTTGCACTTTATTTAACGTGTCTGTTTTTTTAACACTGCTCGTGCTCGCCGTCGGGTGTCGCTGGAAAAATTCTAGCACTTCTTGTAACTCGGCAGAATATCCTAGTCCAGGTAGACCAGTACATACAAAACGTTCGCGTCGGTACTGCACGCTCGAGTGCGAGGCAAGCAGCCAGCAAGTGCGCGAACTAACTGCGCACGGTGCACGCTAGCGCCGCAGACGCGGCCGCGCGGGTCGGTTGAACTAGCCGCAACAACCACGTGACCACGTGGGCTGTCTGTTTTCATTCTACACAATACGGGATGTCTTAATACAAGTAAAACAATTTATTTTAATGACTTATTTTTTTAATGGAAAAATAAAGATTAATTTCCGGATATAAATGTATCATTTTGGTAATCACTATACATTATACTTTCTCCCATTGCAGCCGTGGCATATATTTTAGAAGCACCTTATATATAGAGTTGTTAAAACCCCAAATTTTAAATCTACATATAATTGTATAATGGCATCTATAGGAAAAAAAGGGAAGCATATTTTTTATTCTTATTCCATATTTAATTTTCCACAACTTATAAACTGCAGCATAATTGAATTTAAAAGGGGTTAAATAATATAATAGAGATGCTACATGATACGTAGAATTTTTACTCCCTACCTAAATATGAATTTCGGAAAGAAAATAAATTTTGGGTTAATATGGAATACTTTTATTTTTTAAGATTATAAATATTTGGGTATAGATATAAACCAGAGGATAAGTTAAAGGTATAAAGAGTGAATGACCGTGGAAATAACCTAAATATAAAAACAACACATTACATAATTTTAAAATATAAAATAGGGTTAGGTAACGATAGATCGTCCCCCCAGGTGTATAAAATGATCTAATAAATTCCTAAAAAAATAAATCGAATTTAATTATTGGGTGTCGGAATTACACCATAACGTTATAGGTAAAAACTTTGGGTGTACCATACTGTTAACAAATTTTAAATCAAACGCAAAATTATTATAGTAAACGGAAGACAGGAGAACACGCAGGCCAGCAGCTGTGCTTGGAGGACGACAGCAGAATCTTGTCGGTCAGTAGTAATGTTTGGTGACTAGCGACAACAAAAAGGCGCGGGCAAGTCGTAATACTTGATCACCAGTAATGGTATTTGGTCACCAGTAACGCTCAACTCCAATGGGTCTTAAATTAGATATATACAAAAATTCCACTTCCCTTTGGGTTAGCGGCAGGCAGTTGCTGATCGGCGTAGTAAGCAATAGTCCAGGGTATAGTGGTAGTATGCCGATTTGTTCGGGCCGTGCGGAAGACCCGTGTGGAAGACCCTACAACCATGAATAAAAATTTAGTTCGTAACGGCACTAAATAAAAATGGATAGCTTTCTCTAAGCATAAATCACTTACCCCAGTTAAAAATGGGAGGTCTTGAAAGTATCAAGAAGAATCACAAAACTTTTAAAATATATATACTGAAAACAGCTATTCCGATGGTCAACACTCCTCAATTGTTTTCACTCTTGTCAAAAGCTCGCAATCATTTCTAAATTCTATTTTTATAGACGAACAAGATCAAAAGAGATTTTAATTATGAAACGCAAGAAAGAAGATCGGCTCGAAACGATAGTTTGCGTTTCAAAACATAGAAAAATTATACTTAGAAATTATGTTACAGTGCTTATTTTTTCTTAATGTCTCTCGGCAAACTTCGTGTTCATTTTAGTTCCATACCTAATTGACGAATATAAGAACCTCCTCTTTATTGGAAGTCGGTTGAAGTCGACCAATTATTTTAATTTATGATAGACTAGTGGATGCCCGCAGCTTCGGCCGCGCAGATCCCGATTTTTGCGGTTACCGTGGGATTTTCCCAAAATCCTTTCTTAGCGGATGCCTACGTCATAAGATCTACCTGCATACCAAATTTCAGCCTGATCCGTCCAGTGGTTTGGGCTGTGCGTTGATAGATCACTATGTCAGTCAGTCAGTCATCTTTGAGTTATATATATTTAGATAAAATAAAGCTCGCTGCATGACAATGACTGACAATCACCTACATACCTATGTAGGCAGGTATTCGTCCGTCTTTCTTTCTCAATAAACCTATTTACCTATCCATGTAATTATAATATGCCCCTTTTGCACGTGAGCTAGATTTGTGGCTAAATTTACCTACCCTAAGTGTCTTCCGTCCGACACATATTAGGTATCTAAACCCTATTTGTTTGGAAATGGCCAGACTTGTAAACAAAACGTGAAATTCAAAATAAACTACATAGTTTCAATTGGTGTTCAAATCTTAAATTAAATAAAACACAGTGTTTTATAAAATCCTTCTAGGAACATGAACGATGTCCTAATGTATAAGTGATTAAGCTAAAATGATAAAATGTTTTGTTTACATGTTTGGCCATTTCCAAACAAATAGATTTTACTTAATGTGACTAGTACATACGCAAACAGGCTTGGGCGTACTCTGGTACCTACCCACTTGCTTCTTCGGTATCCGGTGATCTTCTTGGTTGACCCGCATCTACAGATCGTGGCATAAAAGTAGCGTAGTCACGGAATCGCTGCATAGCACCTAGTATTGTGTAGTTGGGGTGGAGACCATTACCGGAGGGCAATGCCAAGCTTGAAACATGTTCCTGGTGTCTGTTAGGTTGTGGTGACAAAGTCTTCATAGCACACTGCCATGTCCAAATACTGTTGTAAGGAATTTCCACTTCGGAACACTAAACTTAGGTCATAATCCGTCGCAGGTTAGGTATTGAGCAATTTATGTGGCAATCTACATAACTCAATGCGTGAGCAATAGCAACTGATATAATTTTTCAGCGCATCGCATTTGTAAGCGCACTGTAGGTACATTTCGCGCGAAGAAAAATAGTTCAATGGCCTCAAGCGCCTCAAAGGAGCTGCCTTCAATTTCAATTTCTTCTTTTTCGTAAAGTGTAAATACCTGTTAGGTTGTATATTACTATCTACAGCTAAATGGAACTCGATTGGGAACTGTAAGGTTTTAAATAGGTAATATTAGTATTTAAAATAAGACAGTACTGATTGAAAGAACTAGCAAAGGTCAACGGCCAGGCACAGCGCACAGTTTCGTATGGTTTCGTTGCGGCAAGGCACGAATCCAGAGATGTAAACAAAATACAGGGCCGTACTACAACACGAGAATATTATTTAAGTAGGCAATAATGGAATGTGGCAATTTTTTTTTAGAATTCGGTATGGTCGCTGAAAAAAAAAATGTTCAGTTTTGTTTACTGTACTTGCCCTTATAATAGTTTCAGCTAATTATGTTAGACCTTATAGTTCATGAGGGAATCAAAACGAAACAACAATAAAGTACGTATTTCTGAATTAAAATTCTAATAAACGATAAATTTAATAATTGATGGACATGCAAATTAGCATTCGTTTGTATTTAGTTAAATAGATAGAACAAATAACATAAGCACTAAGGTGTAATTTGATTAAATTCATATGTAAATTTTTAGCCTTCTCAGGTACTCTTTGCCTCACATGAAGGTACCTACCTACCTGCAATTAGCAACATCATGCACGAGTTACGTATTCTCTTTCCCTATTGTTTTTTTTATGTAAATTCGAATATGTAACAACACATTTTAATATAAAATGTTCGAAAAGAATGTTCAAAATACGTATCAATCAGAAACATTAACTCAAAATCATTGGAATTTTGCGTCGTGATCCCTTTATGGCTGACAACCCTACAGCACCCTTACAGTGAATTTACGCACGTTTACAAACGTAATAAAGTGAAGGTACTTATCTCTGGATGCAAGTATAAATAATAAGACATCTTTGACTGGACATCAACGACAGACTTGATAATAATAGGTCAAGACTTTTTGGCGGGAATTTGTAGCGTTCAGTTTGTCATTTTTCTTTTATTATCCGAAAAATTACATTTAGTGGTTTTCGATGTGTAATATTGATAGTGTATTTATCAGCGAAGTATCATTTATGTGTTTCTTGTGTAGGATAATGAAATAAAAGTGTGTATACTGTGTTTCGAGTTCCCACAAGAAGTCCGAGCAAGCTTTAGCAAAAGTGCTATCATTTTGCTAGAGTATTTAGGTTAGGTTAGTTTATAGACAATGATGTGAACGTGAAAAAACAGTGATCTTGAAAACTGAAAAGGAGAAAAACACTACATAATCTGAATAATATACTGAAAATTACTGAAGACGTGAATTCTACATAGAAAAACATACACTGAAGACTAGGCGGTATGGCCAATGAGCCTTAGCCTGCCCTAAAAGGGCGAAGAAAACAAAAAAAAAATAATAATAATAGGTCATCTTTGGCTGTACGTTAGAAGAGAATGGACTGTTTAAACGTGGTTTAAACGGACGGATCTGTCGCTCACGAGTTGCTCATGCTGGCTGGCTAATGGCAAAGATGACCTATCATTACTGGTGTACTTTGGATCTTTAGATTTGTGGGCGTACTAATGGTTAGTGGTAAAATTCGGCATAGAACACACCTAAATATTACCCACAGACTTGTAATACTGTATAACCATTTATACAAATATTACAAACCGCTTACAAAGATATTGCTACATAGCACTCCTCACCCGCGGGACGGTTGACCGTCCGGCCAACCGGACAAAAGAAAAAAACATTGGTTCAAAAAAAATGTCTATGGTTAACAGGCTCGACGTTGGCTCGACCATAGAGTAAGGAATACGATGGGGCTCGAGGCTCGGCTCCACAGCTGTTGCACACGGAAGTACCATTAGGTACCATTATTGTTTTTAAAAATTACTGCGTGCTTGATACGTCGATTGCTAGCTATCCATTTATATAAAAGTACAATAAAATAAAATATTTATAGATATTATTTTCATTCTAAATTAAAATTTTAGGGTAAAATTGAGATCATAATAAAACGTATCGATACTGACTTCCGTTCTTAGTTTTTCAACCAATCACAGAAGCAGGATCATGGTCACTTTGAACTCAACGATTTTTCCGTTATTTTGAGTTTTGATTTGAGTCAAGCAAAGCAAAGCAAGCGATAAAAGCCGGTTGGTTGGTCGGCCGCAAAGTATTTGAAAAGAAAGCCTTTTTTAAACAACGAGAAGCTTGATCGGGTATTGCAGTGCTTGTGCAAAAAAGGAGTAAGTTGAAATGGAGATCCACACAAGAAGGAATCATACGGTGAGTTACCTTGAAGTTGTATCAAGGCCTAAATGCTTCTGATCGCTCGCTCACGACCAATTTTGCAGTAAAATACGTACTGATTATTTTCAATAAATTCAGGACCAGGAGAATTTGTATGCTGTAAATGGGAAAGGCAATTTGGGCGTGCCAGTGAAAAGGCAAGGGTTGGGGGTGCGCGGTGCGCTGGGCGACGTAAACACTAACGTGCCTATCCAGAGGAACGTCACCAATGCCAAGGTTGCTGTGGCTGCTGCGGAGTTCGAAAAAAAAGCTACACTAGGCTCTCTCCGAAGGTCAGTATATTTTCAACTACAACCTTTTTTTATGGGTATCGGGTGACCCTATTATTAAGCCTCCGCTGTCTCAGTGGGCTGTATTTCATGGACCGTAATAGGTAGACAGTTAAAATTTTCAGACTGTATTTCTGTTGCCGCTATAACTAGAAAATACAAAATATTTGAAAAAAAGTAATAAAAAGGTTTTTTTAGGTCTTGTAAAAACGGTATACATACAATTGTGCAACTTGGATTGATTATATTACTAATACTGAAGTAAAACAACGAACAATACAAATAAAGAAAGAAAGAAAGTTTATTCGGCAAAAATAAATAGAAAAAGTGATCATATTTGCACTAAGGAGTCCAACTAAATGACTAAAAAGCATATTTTTGTTGCTTGCTTTGATGGCTTTTGTTTGTAATGTAAATAGGTATCGTCATTACACTAAGTAGTTGCGTTGAGAGGTGTGCTGTTATGGAACCTTTGGAGTGCTAGTCCGACTCACACTTGACTGGTTTTTTACTCGGAGTAATGTTTTCTAAGGCAGCCCTTTTTAAGTGCACCCCTACTGACTTAACCAACAAAGCATGTTTTTGGCCATGTTGACCAACAGTTTTGGTTCATTGCAGTAATTATGGACATGTTCAATCAAAGATCGACACAGGACTGGCCAGCAAACCAATTTCGAGGCCTCCACTACGTCGTGAAGAGAGCACAGCAGGTTTGGCTGCTAGGGCTGCTGCTCGAACCAGAGTAAGTTTACTTACCTACATTATTGTTAAAGAATTTATACATAATTCGTGATAACTTCATTGATTGTAGTAACAATAGTGTAGTTATTTTGCATAAGCTAGTTGTTAGTGTGGTTAGTTATGTTTTCCCCTGGTAGGTAGATATGGACCCCTCTGGGTTCAGGCCTCCACCTTCTTCCATATCTTGTCTATTCCTTTGTTGATCCATTCATTGTATCACATCATCTGCCCACTGTTGAAGATGATTAGAGATGTTATTTCTTAGAAAATAATGGAAACAAAAAAAGGCTATTTTATTTATTTATGTTTTCATTTTGTATATTGTCAATTATCTTACAGGCAACATTGAAGGACAGTACAAACAAACCTACCAATGTTAAAACAAAAGACTCCACTATTGTAGGAGCAACCAAAAAAGGCAGTCAAGACCAAAAGAAAGATGCCAAGCTGCCGACCATCAAAGAACAACTCAAAGCCAAAGAAACTAAGACTTTAAAGCCTATCCTTAAGGACCCTACTGAATCTTTGGGAAAACTGAAGTTAGTGGAATCTTGCACAGAGAAATCAACAAGCTTATCACCTACCATCAGATTGCCTGATGACATTGAAGACATTGATGCTGCTGACAAGAACAGCCCAATGCTGCTGTCCATTTATATTAATGACATTTATAAGTACCTGACAGAATTAGAAGAAATATATCCTATTGAACCCAACCATTTGAAGAATCAGGTAATTTATTTTTACTTTGTTGTCTGTACTGCACATCAATAATGAAAGTGTACAATGTGCTTGCCGCTATAACTCTGAAACGAGTCCCGGTACGATCAAGGAAGTTATATGGTGTGGTAGCCCTCTACCTGAAAGGCATGCTTTTGAAGACACGACTGGACATTTCGCCCTCTAGAAATTTCTAGAACAGCCTTTGAGAGTATTCAAGAGCATTCCCCAACAACATCCCAGATCATTGTGGAACATTCCAGGACACTTGAATGTTGTGGAGTGTTCTGACACATTTTGGACCATTCGAAGCCTTTTTGTGTGGGTGGGGCTACTCCCTGAGCAACCGGATACACACGCTAGTTTAAAAATAATACTAAACTGATTAAATATTTGAGATTTAAACCTTTAATTTTAGTTGGCAAATTTATTATACACCTTCATAATTTTACTGCCTCTAGGTATTCCATTCGCTAGGTATTCCATACGGGGTCTAACTTTGGTAGAGTCGGTTTGGATGGTGGTAGGCCACTTTCTAAGCCCCCTTGGCTAGCCACCACCATCTTATTGAAGTCTTGCCTCCTTTAGTAAATGTTAACAGCTTTGATGTGTTCTAGCATTTTTTTTTTTTATTTTTTTTATGCACAATTGGTAAACCCTTGACATCTCATCTCATCAAGATAAGATAGCCAGTTCCCAATTATATTGGGGAATCTTGGTAAGCCGGCTTCCATTTTCAGCATCATCTTACCATCAGGTGAGATGATGGCAAGAGTTTATCAATTCCACTAATATTATAAATAAATGCGAAAGTTTGTGTCTGTTTCATGTATAAACGGCTAGATGTATTTGGATGAAATTTGTTAGGCAGAAAGATTAGGACCTGGATTAACAACAGCCTACTTTTTATTCTTTTTAACGCGAACGTCGCGGGCAACAGCTAGTGGTTGATAAAAAGAACAATAATTTTGTCTTGTGCAGGCTGTGATCACTGGCAAGATGAGAGCAACACTGATCGACTGGTTGGTAGAGGTCCAGCGGCAGTTCTCTTTAATGTTGGAGACTTTTCACATGACTGTTGGGATCATTGACAGATATTTACAGGTAAAAAGTAGTTTATTATTTCTAACTCATAATTAGATAATTCCTTTTCAACTTTACTTGACAACGTGTGGAGTTTATTTTGATTCCATAGATTTAACACCAGCTGCATCTAAAAATTCAAAGTGTTAACAATCCCCGCACGGCAAGTAGATTTTTCATATTGTCTATGGATTTTCTGGGTATAGTAGTCATCATATCATATCAGCCGAAAGATGTCCATTCACAGGTGGACAGCCTCCCCCAAGGATTTCCATAATGACTGGTCCTGCGCTGTCGCATCCAGCGGCTTCCCGAGTATAGAAGTAAATAGTAGTAAAACATCTGCACACTAACTCAAAATACAATGAAATATTGAAATGTAAACCACTTTTTAGACTGACCCCAAAAGACGTATTTTAATTTGGTACTAGAGACCAGGACTGATCGTCGTGGAGGCCTTTGTCTAGCAGATAATGATGAAGACCAACTTACTAAAGTATCTAGACCATGTCTATAGTTTTTTTTACATTTCAGGTAGTGCAAAATGTTCAACGCAACCAACTTCAGTTGATCGGTGTGACAGCGATGTACATAGCTAGCAAATATGAAGAGATCTATGCACCAGATGTAGGGGATTTCGTGTATGTGACAGACAATGCATACAGCAAGCAGGATGTCTTTCAATGCGAGCGTGAGATTCTTACTAAGCTGAATTTCAGTCTCGCCAGGCCAATCCCCCTCAGCTTCTTGAGAAGGTAAGTAAAAATATTTTAATGATGATATTAGCAATTGTCCATGGTTCTTCTCATATCAATTCACGCAATTTGAATTTTTTGCAGTGCGAATTTCTAATGAATAGTAACCTAACAAAGTAAAAATTCAAAAACCAGTCTGTAAATAATATATATACGACCCCACTGAGGGGCTTGAGCCTACCCTGAATCAGGGCGATCTGGCCTTAGTCAACCACGCTTGCCCAGTGCGGGTTGGTAGACTTGCGGGTTGGTGGACACACACAACCTGCGAGTTTCTCCGCTGGCGTGTGCAGGTTTCCTCACAATGTTTTTCTTTCACCGTAAGAGCGTCGGATAAACGTACATATGAAATCTAAATTCCAAATCACATTGGTATGTGGCAGGATTCGAACCACGACCTCCCGGACAGGAGGTGGCGGCCCTAGTCGTTACGCCACCGACGCTCATTAAACCAGACTGTATATATAAACAATACTACTCTTTTTTTGGCTAGTCAGGTAAAATGTATCCTAAGTAACTCATGGGCTCAAGATGAATCTAACCTTGCACTCGAAAATCCATCAAGCCGTTTAGCCTACAGGCTTAGCCAAAGAAACAGATATACATACTAGGACGGTCGGTTCATAAGTTCTGTCACATGTTTTGTGCAAAATAAATGACACAGATTAGTATTTTGTGAACAATTTATATAGGTATATAAAAAAAGGTAGTCTTAAAAAATTTTTTTTAGGTATATAAAAAAGGTGGCGTTCTGGGGCTTTTTTATAATTTTTTTATTCGTAATTTCTAAGCCCTTGGCATCATCTCACCTGATGGTAAGTGACGATGATGCCGAAGATAGAAGCGGGGTTCCCAAGATTCCCCAACGCAATGGAGAACTGGCTACCTTATTGTCAAGCCGGAACACTTCAATGTTGTTAACACTGATGTTTGACGGCAAGATTTAGATAAGATGGTAGTAGCTAGTCAGTCAGGCTTAGAAAAGGCTTGTGTTTAAATGCCTACCAGAAATTCACTTATATTACTTCCAATAAATTCGAAACTCACCAAAAATGTGTTTCATGAAGTACTGGAAATGTAGTTTATTTCCTTTTTATTTCATACAACAAAAATATGTAAACGCCGTTAAAGTTAATTTTAAACCAAATATTTTATATAATCGCTAAATAGATGTTATGTAGCTCTTTGACTGTATAATCAATCAAACCTGACCGAACCTAATATTGCTCTCTTCACTCGCTCATTTCA
Organism: Coleophora flavipennella; assembly: GCA_947284805.1. Taxonomy (NCBI): domain Eukaryota; kingdom Metazoa; phylum Arthropoda; class Insecta; order Lepidoptera; family Coleophoridae; genus Coleophora; species Coleophora flavipennella. The sequence continues at coordinate 5,500,036 of OX369292.1, forward strand.
GTAAAACAATATTTGGTGAGCATTTATCCATTTTAGTAAGCAAAACGATATATTTATACAAAACGTTTTATTTGATTTGGTACTTAGTCTTAGGGTATTAAAATTATTTTTGTGAGAACTTACATTGTGTCCCTTATGAAAATACCCTACCACCAACCAAACCATGTCTTACAACTTGACCCCACCGGGAATCGAACCCGCGAACTCCTGGTGTGAAGCGAATGGATTATCCATTACGCCACGGAGGCGGGCTTAGAGCAGGTTTCTCCTCTAAATACTGCAACATTTTGTTATCCAACGAATTGAAGTAGGGCCCATTCCTCGTAATTTATGAAGCCGATATCCCGCGCATTTTTTTTTAAATTCATAGCTTTATGACCGTTGGGGCAGTAAAGTTTTCGAGTTGCGACCACGCACCGGATCACGTACCGTAGGCAGGCCTCCCACTTGGTGGACCGATGACCTGGTGAAGGTCGCGGGAAGCCGCTGGATGCGGGTATGAATGTTTGAATCTGAATGTATTGATTATCAGTCTATGTTCTATGCAAAAAAAACACTATCCGTTTTTTTTTATATAAAAAAAAGAAATTTGAAAGCGATTGGCTGCACCTCACCTGATGGTATGATCGGCTGATATGATGATGATGATGATTTTATAGCTTTAAAAAATAAACATACAGTACAATGGAAATCCTATCGGGTTTTTTTATTGCACAGAAGTCGCAGTTTTGAGTACTAATCGCATTATTTTAGAATACCCAATGCCTGTGTTTCAACATTGTCTGAGTAACGGGTTCCACTAGGTTTATTAGAACTGTATCAAAGTATATATATTAGTACTAACATACAGTATGGACACTCTCTGCCGCTCTCTAGATTGCGACCTCACCCCCTCGTCACCTAGATTGATACACATTGGTTACAGTTTAGTTGTCGAACGTATAGGATTTCGCCGCCATTTTGTTTGTTTCGTCATTGATTTTTTGAAATGTCATTTCAGGCCTGTTGTATGAAGTGTCCAGGGTGTGACTGTATTTTGGTATTCAGTAGCACTAGTTTTCACGCCTTTCTCACAAAAATACACTTCAGGCACAGATGAGATACTAGTAACTTCTTCAGGCCTGATTAAGAGACTCCCAGCCAAACCATCGATGATGAAGGATAATGACTGGATGGCAATGGATAATGGCTAATGTTGGACACACGTAATACGTTTAATTTCCTCTTCACTGTTGTGGGCATACATTTTATCCTTTGTTTATTAACCTCCGATGAAAAAGGGGTGTTATATGGTTAACCTGTGTATCTGTGTGTCTGTCTGTGGCATCGAAGTTCTTAATCGAATGGGATTTTGATACGGTTTTTTTTGTTTGAAAATTGACGTGATCGAGGTGGTTCTTAGCTATAATTTATGAAGATCCGTTTGAGGATCATCAGCTCTTATCTAGGTGATGAAGGATGTCGGCAACTTTTCAGGGCTGATCAATTCAATCAAAGTCAATGAATAGGTTTTTAGATAGAACACGGTAACCATGACCTGACGCTGCAGCATATCCTGGAATCTGCAGGATAGCCAACTCCTCGCCAACTTACAGCAGAGGTATCGTGTTTGGGCTTATTGGAATATTCTCAATGAAAATTTGTTGGTAGGTGAAAGAACATGGTAACATTGACCTGATGCTGCAGCTTCTCCTGGAATTTGTAGGGTACCCAACTCCTCAGTAACTTACAGCAGAGACATCGTGTTTGGACTCATTGGATTGGAATAGTCTTAATGAATAGGTTTCAGATAGAACATAGTAACTTTGACCTGATGCTGCAGCATCTTCCTAAATCCTCACTAACTTACAGCAGATGAATCTATATGAATAGTCTAAATGAATAGGATTTAGATAGAACATGGTAGACCTGATGCTGCAGCGTTTCCTGGTATCTGCAGGATACCCAACTCCTTACCGACTTACATCAAAGATATCGTGTTTGGGATACATACATTTAAAAAAGCATGAAATAAAACTTAAATTAAAAATTAAAAAACCTCCAACAATAAAACCTCTAAAAAGTAGAAAATAATATGTCTTGGCCCTTTAAGTTTAATATAAGTAAGTAGTTATATTTTGATCTAAGAGTCGTCGCGTAGGGGGACCGCAAGTTAATAAAGTAAAAACGAAATACAACTGTTTTACTTTACTACAACGAATTACTTACTAATAATTTCATAACTTAGCGGTCCCTCTACACGACGACTCTTAGAACAAAATATAACTACATTAAACTTAAAGGGCAAAGACATATTTTTTTCTACTTTAAAGCGGTTTTTTAAATTTTAAATTAAGTTTTTTGCAACTTTCCGCCACTGTAATTTTTTTTCATCCGAAAATAACATTTCACAATGGTTTTTTTCCACGTACCGTTTTAACAAAGCTTGGGAACTCTCTGGCATACATTACTTCAGCCGTGTATTCAGAAAATGTCTTTTTTTTTCAATGAACCCCTAGACCTGAGTCTATATTTTTTTCAATGAACCCCTAGACCTGAGTCTATATTATACAGGATGTAACAAAATTGGTGTAGGTCCCGCTAACTAGGGCTTCTACTCGTCATACGGAACCACTTGTTCTACGACTTTGCTGAAAACGCAATATTTTTACAAATCGATCAGCTGATCGACCAACTTTATGCATTTTAGTATGGAGGCTCCAATTTTTTGCGAATAACGGGGCCTACACCAATTTTGTGACTTCCTGTATATTGTCTCTCGAATTCAAATTAATTTATTTGTGACCATAATTAAGTATACAGGTGTTAAACAATATTAATGTGCTGTATAAATGACCTGTCCTTTATGACGTACATAACTAGAATTTAAAAACAAACAGATATAAAACATGGAGAGGCACATAATCTGGTACAATAAAAATTCACAAAATAATATAAAGTAATATCATTGTCAAAGTAATATGGTACAACAATATGTCAATGTAAGGAACAATACCTGTCAAATGGATTTCATCATCATCATATCAGCTGAAGGACGTCCACTGCTGGACATATGCCTCCCCCAAGGATTTCCACGACGACCGGTTATGGCTACCCGCATCCAGCGGCTTGCCGCGACCTTTACCAGCTCATCGGCGTGCGAGGTCTGCCTACGCTATGATTTCCGGTGCGCGGTCTCCACTCGAGAACTTTACTGCCCCAACGGCTATCCGTTCTACGAGCTATGTGCCCCGCCCACTGCCACTTAAGTTTATATGGATTTATCCATTAAAAATTCATTAACTGTGTAGTACTCTTTTTCTGACAAAAAAAATCCTCAATTGACGTTTAATGTTATTTGAGTCACGCATTACTTTAGGTATTTTATTATGTACTGTGTAATCATAATCATAATCTTTATTGATATCAATTTGTTACTAGTCCAATTATATAAATTATTATACATTATATTAAATGTATGCTTCATCTTAATTACCATAATATTATAATAATTATACATGTCAATTTCTATTTTACACCATATTACACCATTTTATTTTATTTTAATTTAAGTAATCTCCCAGGCTGTAGAATGCTCTCTCGACCAACCATCCCTTTAATTTAATTTTGAATATTGAAAGAGAAGGAGCATTTTTTATGTCCTCTGGCAGACGGTTGTAAAACGCAGGTCCCATCGTACGTGTCACCCTGTCAGACTTGGCTAGGCGATGTGGTATGGGTTTCAGCTTATTTCCGTTGCCAAGGCAGTACCTATTGTGATCACCGCGTCGGCCATAACTATTAATATCTTCCCTGGTGCAGATTGCCGTGTTGTATATCATGTATATGATAAGGCTAGGAAGCGTGAGTATACCTAGTTTAATGAAATGAGGTTGTGCTGACTCACCAGCTTTGATGCGGGCGACTATTCTTACCGCTCGTTTCTGGAGGACGAAGGCTCGATGTATATAATCACTATTCTGCTAAATCCATCTCAAGAGCCAACGGATTCTGTCTGAGCAGGATTTCTTTGATTTCGCGCCTTTACTGCTCTTGACCACTGGGCCAAAGTATAAATATATATTAGTACTAACATACAGTATGGACACTCCCTGCCGCTCTCTAGATTGCGACCTCACCCCTTCGTCACCCAGATTGATACAGATTGGTTATAGTTTGGTTGTCGAACGTATAGGATTTCGCCGCCATTTTGTTCGTTTCGTCATTCCTTTTTTGAAATGTCTTTTCTGGCCCGTTGTATGATGTCGAACGTATAGGATTTCGCCGCCATTTTGTTTGTTCCGTCATTCCTTTTTTGAAATGTCTTTTCTGGCCCGTTGTATGAAGTGTCCAGGGTGTGACTGGACTCCAAACCATGCGAGGACGACCACTTCTATTTCTATTTTCCAAACTGAAATCTTTTCTGAATCTACGATTCACAAACCTCTGTGTTATTGGATTTTTTTTTTAGGATTTTAATGATCTGAGTTAGCGCGTAACCGCAATTATGCAGCGCCATACGAGAACATAGACTCGATCCTCTTTTTGCGTCCAATCCGTATTTAAAAATTAATAAAAATATGGAAGGCTTTTATTTTTTTATCCATCAAATATTCAAAAACCGGCCAAGTGCTTGTCGGACTCGCGCTAAGTAAGTAGGGTTCCGTGGTCTTTTTAAAAAATAAATATATATTTGAAAAACTAATTTATTTTTACAGTTGGTAATAGAACATATTGTATGAAAAAGCGATGAACTTTTTACAAATCCAAGTGCACATCTTAAGTTGGTCGACTATTACTCTACACTAAGAAAGCCTACTTAGCCGCGATAGTTTTTCTTTTAAATTGATTATGCGTCCTACTTTTTAATTTTTTTGAAATGCTCTGAAATAGTAGGGAGGGTGAGGGGAGCGAGACTTCAAAAATTAGCACTTAGGCAATGTTTCGCAAACGAAACACTAAATGGAAAAATGTTTTTTGCAAACCCTAAGCAGTTTTGTAAAATCTATTTAACGATACCACACACGAAAAATAAAACACACCCTCTCTTTACATGTAGGGGAGGGTACCCTACAATTTTTTTTCAAGATTTTATTATGTATATCCATGATAAATTACAGCTTTTTAGTACTAATAGTCTGAGCTAAGCCGCGGGCTGACGGACGGACAATACATGGCGAAATTTAAGGCCTTAAGATAGGTAAAATGACAATATTCAATTCAAATTATTGAAAGACTGTAAAGCTATCACTATGGAAAAAGTATATATAATATACTTAAAGTAATATAAAATCGATTTATTTGAATGCAATTTAAAAAAAAATTCTACCACTTTTGATGTAAAAAAATATACAGTAGACCCTGTTTTTGGCGTTAATTGCAAAATTTCTCGAAAACAAATAGTTAATGTTGAATGAAACCAACATACAAAAATCTGTGACTATAAGACCTTTCTTTTAATTGAACACATTGTTTTTAAAACTTATTTGAAAGTATCGAAAAGTAATAATAACATGTAAAAATCGAGAATTGTGCATTGGGTTTCAACGTTACAGCCGCGTTAAAGCCCACATTGATTTGAACTTAAAATGAATAGACTTACGTTCGATATTATTTTAACACGTATCAACCTGCTCGGATTGAGAAATCTTAAAGCCAAGGCTTCCTTGTTGACTACCCAACCCTAAAACTGGATTTTTTTAATAGTCTTCCATCAAAGGTTGGAAATTTAAATCATATGAGAAAACTTTTGACCATACTGCGTACATACCAGTGGCGTAGCTACCTAGGGGCTAGGCGGGGCAGTGGCCCGGGGCCCTTAAGCTCAGAGGGCCCTCGAATCCTTACCAGAAAATCTCGATCAAACTGAACTCAGTGGCGTAGCTACCTAGGGGCTAGGCGGGGCAGTGGCCCGGGGCCCTTAAGCTCAGAGGGCCCTCGAATCCTTACCAGAAAATCTCGATCAAACTGAACTTTCGAAAATTTCTCCCATATTCAAAATAAATATGACAGGTTGCAACCCGACTTTAATCATGGCAACTCAGTTCAGATAAATTCGAAAGATTAAACCTAGGGAATCCCCCTAAATTCTTTCTGTAGGTTGTCAATGTTGTCAATTTGACGGATAGCGATATGTGCGTTTTATTATTCATCAATGTGTGTTTTATTGTGAATTCGAGTCAAGATTTTTTTTTTGAGGACGGTTAAAAATTAATGCTGTATAAGGAGTAAGAAAGCTAATGTCAATAAACTTTTTAGTACTGGTCAATATAGTGGTTAAATTATTTTAGTACCACTCATATGATGTCCGTTACGTCAATAAATCATGTCATAGATTTCGGCTACTCATTGTATAACGCGAAAAATCGTGAAAAAAATGCAGGTCACCTGCAGTAGGTGCATTAACTCAGGCCCGCGAGCGAGGAGATCGTTCTTGGTCTCCACCGTTAAATGTGTTAATACTAGAGGCAATAAAATGTTTGCCGGGATTCTCCAACGACGTCTTGCAGCGTAAGGAAATAATGAGCAAATATGGAGTGCTGGAATGCTACCTAACGGAAGTTTTACAGAAATGTTATTATTCTTTACAATTTTTGACACTTCTGCAGCAGCTAAAAAGATCATTTAGCAAATTAAAAATAATAAAAAAATATTTAAGAAATAGTATGGGCCAAACTCGACTCCGAAATTTATCGCTAATTGAAAACAAAACCGCATCAAGCCTAGATGTCACCGAAGTCATTGATACTTTTGCGAAAACTAAAGTTAGGAAAAGATTGTAAAAATAATTGTTATGTAGTCAGCTGTTAGGTCCGACCTTTATATAGTAAACCCTTGAATCTTTTTTATTTCGTTTTATTGCCCAATACCTACACCAAGTAATAATTGTAATTTATTATTTATATTACCTGCCCTGCAGTGCACGAAAAAGAGCTGATGATAAAGTAGCTTAGCATTTTTTGTATATTTAATAATTTTACTGATAAAACCTAACCAGATTAGAAAGCAGTAGGGGTGGGGCCCCATTTTTTGATTTGCCCCAGGGCCCTTGGTTACCTAGCTACGCCACTGGTACATACTCGAAAAATATTAACTTCTTTCTTTCTTCGTTTTTGCTTGTGTACAATACATGTGCTACTGATGTTTCTAAACTTATTTCTTCTCTTGGTAGATTCGTGAAAGCTGCCCACGGAACGTCAAAGCACCACCACCTGGCGAAGTACTTGGTGGACTTATGCCTTGTTGAGTACAGCATGGCGCACCATCGGCCCTCGGAGCTGGCCGCCGCTGCCCTCTGTCTCTCCCTGTACCTGCTCTCCAACAAGAAGTTGCACGAGGTATGGACCCCCACACTCTCATACTACTCGAAGTACACGCTTGAATGCATCGAGCCCATCATCAGAAAGATCGCTAAAATCGTCGTCAATGTCGACAACTCCAAGTACAAAGCCGTGTACAATAAGTACCTGGACGCGACAGTAGCCAAGGTGTCGAGCCTGCCGCAGCTGAAGGGAGAGGCCATCCACGCACTGACTCAGCCGGCCTCCCCGGCCTCCGACTGCTGACTTGACCCACGACTTTTTATATATAACTGCTACCAGTGTTTTTATATGAAGATTCCATGTTTACCTTTAAGACTATTGTGTATTTTTAATGTATAGAAAAATGATGGAATGGACTGAATTTTTATAGGGTTTGTTGTTTGTAAGTTTAGCGCTAGTTTTAGATTTAATTTTGTTTGACTAGAAAGTTTGTAAGTAATCGACATATTTATAAAACCCACATTTACAAATACTAAAACTTTTAAGAATTTTATTATTATAAAGTAAATCATTGCAAGCATTGCTTGTTTTTTAATTACCCCTCCTTTTGTATCGCGTTTTTGGGTTCCTTAGTTTAATCAGAAACCCTTATAGTTTTGCCAAGTCCGTCTGTCTGTCCGTCGGAATGTCACAGCCGTTATGCTCACTGTTACAACTATAAAACTGAAATTTGGTATGTTTATACAAACCTGTGACCTCCATAAATTTTGGAATAAAAACTTTTTTTTATATACTTTAAAAAAATGTTAGGTTACCCTACCTACATGTAAAGTGGGGGTGATTTTTTTGTTCCTGTACCCTATTGTGTGGGGTTTCGTTGAGTAGGTTTTTCAAAACTGTTCAAAATTATTCGCTAACTAAATATTAACGTTTTTGAGCGGTGATTTTGTTACTATATTAGTTATCACCAGCTAAACCACCATTCCAGGAAATCTGTAAAGTAGAAGGACATAAAATTAACTTAAAGAAAATTATCACGGCCAAGTTCATAACTTAGTAATAGTCGACTAACTTAAGATGTGCAGTTGGATTTTTAAAAAGTTCATCGACTTTCCATATAAATTGTTCTATAATTATGTTTTTAAAAATGTAAATTCATTTTTTAATAAATAAGTACCGAACCCTACTTTGCGCGTGGTGCGACACGCACTTGCCCACTAGTGCAAAATCATATCTCGTATAATAAAATATTTAACTTGGCAATTTGAAAATTTTATATTTACTTACTATACCATATGTAGTCGTTAAGTATTTCAGAGGATATAATGCTTCAGGCATCACAAGCATACTATACTGTACTAATAAATGCAAAATATATTTCGATTGGTTGACTCTTTTACCTCTATTTGTAATGTTTTTGTTGCTATAGCTTGTTTCTCATAAAAGTAATTCTCAGTTTACTGAACACATGCAATGGAAAAATAAATTTGCATCACCGCCCTTGACATTTTCATATATAATTTGTAAAATTGCTTTCTAGGTAGGTGTATTGCGTTTGTGATTGTAGGGTATTATTTTGATTAATTGTAATTTGATAGAACTGTGATTAGAATTACATGTATGTTGTAATTTGTTGAAATAAAAATGACGTTTTAAAAAAAATGCCCCATTTTCTTTATCTCTTATCAAGTTATCACTTTGAAGTCGGCTTTAAAAGAAACTAAAAAAAAATCTAAATTGGATTTCTTTTGCAGCACAGAGGACTCGTCATCTTTAATTTAAAATGAGTGCGAAGATGTTGACGCCGATCGGGCGCGAGCTAGGAACAAATTGACAAGTCTCATTAAAGTTGAGACAGCTAATGGACTTTCCAAGATTAGCGATGATCGATTTGATCGCGACCAAGAAAAAGCTGCTGGCAAGTCGACTAATTTTTCTCTCGCCAGTTTTTTTTTCTCAGAATTTCCTTTACTTAAGGAGTAGAAAACCCGAACTTATTTTATTTATAGTGAAATCCTTACTTCACTACAAAGTATAAAACAAAGTAGCTTACGGAGTTTGATGCGGTTTTTTTAAAATAGATAGAGTGATTCAAGAGGAAGGTTTATATGTATAATACATGCATAATATAATAGAGAAACACTGATAATTTTAGAGGTTTCTAATGTGATTTCGTAAATTATCACATTTTTTGCGCTCACATGTAAACGCTGGCTGAACCCTACGAGATAGATCAAACTAATGTACTATAGTATTGTACACCTTAAAAAGGTCTACAAAAAAGTCCGCTATAGTATATGTCTATCTCTTAGGTATAACCCACAATGATAATTCTATATCCTTAACTTTTTTTACGAGAAATAATGGCTTAATTACGAAGCGATTTTAAGCAATACAGCGTTAATCCTTATCCAATTAAGTACCTTAAATACATTGTGCATTGAATATAGATCAATATGGCCCTTTACAGCATGTAAGTTAAATGATTATTTTCGAAGATATTACAGATTTAAAACGCAGGGACATAGCGGTTGCGTTGAAGGCCGCGCTTTGCCCTATAGTATAACACTTTATGATAAGCAGGGAGTAAATTTTGTACAGTTGTATTTGTTCTATTAATGCGAAGCCGGGGTAGGTCGCAATATTATAAATGTTTAACCGCCTCCGTAGCTCAGAGGCAAAGTTCACTGGCTTAACACAGGAGGTCGCGGGTTCGATTCCCGGCGGGGTCACCTTGTAAGACTCGGTTTGGTTGGTGGTAGGGCATTTTCTAAGCCCGCCTGGCTAGCTACCACCATCTTATCTAAGTCTTGCCGCCAAACATCAGTGTTAAAAACATTGATGTGTTCCGGCATGAAGATAAGATAGGCAGTTCTCCATTGCGTTGGGGAATCTTGGCAAGCCCGCTTCCATCTTCGGCATCATCGTCACTTACCATGTGGTGAGTTGATGCCAAGGGCTTACCAATAGAGAATAATAAAATAAAAATGAAAATGTGTTTGTTTGTTACCTTTTCACGATTCAACACCTTGACCAATCTTGATGAAATTTGGCATGCAGGTAGCCTCTGTCACGGGGAAAGATATAGGCTACTTTTTATCCCGTGAAAATAGCAAAGTCCAATGCAGTATTTTTTTTGGTTCATTTCTATCATCGCAAAGGAATCAATGGATCATTGTGATTTTTGTATAAAGATGGTTGAGGTAGTGGGAAATGACATAGACAGCTAATCAGAATAGCCCGATCTGGGATAGGGATCTGGAGAAAGCTAATGTCCCGCTGGCGGCGGCTCCCGCACCACTCACCCTCAAATTAAAGACAGTCATAAAAACGATGTCCATGCGAGCGAAGCCGCGGGCAATCATCATTACAGCTCATATACGTCCCCACCGAGGGGCTCGAGCCTACCCTGAATCAGGGCGATTAGGCCTTAGTCGACCACGCGGGCCCAGTGCGGCTTGGTCGACTTCACACACAACCTTCGAGTTTCTTCGCAGGCGTGTGCAGGTTTCCTCACGATGTTTTCCTTCACCGCTAAAGCAATCGGTAAGTATGTACGTAAGTTTTTGAAAAACTCATTGGTACATTGGCCGTCCAGATTTGAACCCGGTACCTCTGGTTAGATGGACCGAGTCGTTACCGGTTGAGCCACCGACGCGAAGCCGCGGGCAAAGGCTAGTAATATTATAAATGTGAAAATGTGTTTGTTTGTTTTCACGCTTCAACACCTTAACCAATCTTGATGAAATTTGGCGTGCAGGTAGCCTGTGTCACTGGGAAGGACATAGGCTGCTTTTTATCCCGTGAAAATGGCATAGTCCGATGCAGTTCCTAAGGGAACTGAAAATATACTCTTTTTTTTTGGTTAGTTTCTTTACGGAACAATGGATTGCTTTGATTTTTTTCACAGGCTGAGGGGGTAGGAAATGACATAATTTACTAATTAGCATATCCTGACACATGGTTCCCGAGGGATCTGGGGAAAACTCATTTCCGCGCTCCCGCACGTCAGCGTCGCAACGGAGCTACGGACTGAACTTCAGTCACTGAAGTGGTTTTTTGTATAGAATTGGTTGAGGAGGTGGGAAGTGACATATACTTTTAATCAAAATAGCCCGATATCGTTCCTGAGGGATCTGAGGAAAACTCATGTCCGCGCTCGCGCACCACTCATCCTAAAAGACAGTTATAAAACCGATGTCCACACGGGCAAAAGCTAGTAATCAGATAAAGTACAGTATACCTAGGCTGTTTGATATGTACCCGTTTACTAAATATATTAATATCACTGGCCGAAAATAAGTATACCACCTTTTTAAGCCATTTTTCAGAGGCGGGAAAAAGAAAAAAAAAAATGGTATTCTTTTGTTTTTTTTTCTCATTTGACAGCGATTTAGTGAAAGCGTGAACTTAAAATTGTTAAAATGGAGAAAGAACAGTATCGGTCTGTAATTAGATTCTTGTTTTTGGAAGGAAAAACATGTGATGAAATAAAAATAAGAATGCAAGCGGTTTACCATGAATGTGCTCCTTCTATGACAACCGTCAGATATTGGTATAACGAGTTTAAGCGGGGGAGAACAACCGTCTTTGATGAGGATCGCCCAGGCCGGCCAATTGAGGTGACTACAGCCGATATGGTTAAGAAAATTGAAAATATCGTTTTAGCCGACCGCCGAATTAAACTTCGAGAAATCGTTGATGGTGTAAACGTTTCAATCGAGAGGGTACAACACATATTAGAAGAAAAATTGGGTATGAAGAAAGTATCGGCGAGGTGGGTGCCGCGTTTACTCACGGAGGAGCAAAAACGGAACCGACTGACTACTTCGGAGCAGTGTTTGGCCGTGTTCAAACGTAACCCGAAGGAGTTTCTGCGTCGTTTCGTAACCGTGGACGAAACGTGGGTTCACCACTACACCCCGGAAATGAAAGAGCAGTCGAAGCAGTGGTATTTACCGGATGAACCTGCTCCAAAGAAAGCAAAAACCGTCCCATAGGCTGGAAAGGTCATGGCGACTGTTTTTTGGGATTCGCAGGGTATTATACATATTGACTACTTAGAAAAGGGGGAAAACGATAACAGGGCAGTGCTATGCTAATTTATTGGATGAATTTGACGCCGTCTTAAATGACAAACGACCCCATTTAAAAAAGAAAAAAGTACTGTTTCATTACGACAACGCCACGGCTCATTCGTCCAGAGTTGTGACGGCTAAATTAGCACAGTTACGCTACGAACTATTGCCTCACCCCCCGTATTCTCCACATTTGGCCTAATGCGATTTCTTTTTGTTTCCCAACCTAAAAAAATGGCTCGGTGGTAAGCGATTTGGATCAAATGACGAATTCATTGCCGCCACAGACTTTCCAAAATCCAAAATCATACTTTTTGGATGGTTTATTGAAGCTTGAGTATAGGTGGAACAAGTGTATAAAGTTAAAAGGTGACTACGTAGAAAAATAAATGCATATATACAAAAAAAATGTTTTTTTTTGCCATAAACGGGTAGGGTCAAGGAGGGTACAGTAGCTCGGCGGGAACAGTGGCTCGACTGTTCTGTGCTAGAATAAGAAAGAGCTGTATGGCTGTCGTGTACCTCAATAGGAAACTTTCGGTACCCGATCATGTACGAACTAGTTGGTAAGCCGCTCTGGCGACGTGCCGATGTGCTATGATGCGTTGTTGTTTTTAATGCTGTGAAAATTATATTTTGAGGTAAGTTTCACTTATTTTTTTTCGTAACTCTTACGAGAGTTTTAATTGCTTATGTTTTAGTCGAAGAGTGCGTCTAATCTACTTAGTATTGACTGATAATTTAAGGCTCTCAGTTTCAATGCTTGTTTCTAGTTTATATAAAAATCCAAGATATAAAATCCAAAATGGCGACAAGGTCAACAGTAGCTCGTTTCGGAAAAGTACACAGTGGCTCGCGAGCTACTGTGTACTTTTCAGAAACGTTACATTATTTACGTTTACATTAAATTATATTAAAATTGTATTTACAGAATGCCGCGTCGTAGGAGACCACCGTCAGTGCCACGGAAGATTGGCAACCATACAGCACAAGAAATAAAGAGTGGATTGAACATGATCAGAAATGGTATGTCGATCAAAAAAGCTTCTCAGACTACCGGAGTTCCATTTACAACACTGAAAACATACCATAATAAAACTAAAACTTGCTACTCTCTAGAAAACCAAAGACTGGAACCAAATTATTCAGTAAATAAAATCTTCACTTCCGAACAAGAGGAATCTCTAAAGGATTATTTTAGCTATTGTGCCCATTTGTTTTATGGTTTGACTGCAAAAGAGTGCCGATATATTGCATTTCAATGTGCACAAATCAATAAGTTAAAAATCCCGCAATCGTGGACTGACAATCAAATGGCTGGTAAAGATTGGCTCATGGCATTCAGGAAGAGACATAACATTACGCTCAGAAAACCAGAACCATGTAGCCTTGCGAGGGCCACCGCGTTTAACCGGAATAACGTTCAAAAATTCTATGACAATTTGGAGAATCTAATGGGTCGACAGCCTAATCTTCTTAATTTCATGGCTGTTGAGTTTGTTTAATTCACAAGTCTGGAAACTATTTTATTTTGTATTTTTTGGGCTAAAATGTGATTCGAAATTTTGTGATAATTATTTCTAATTATTAGGTAGTAGATAATACCTACCTAAAGGTATTTAAATTTAGGTAAACCTAGAAGTATGGCTGTTGACTTTGTTTAGTCTAGAAACTATTTTAATTTGTATTTTTTTGTGCTAAAATGTGATTTAAAATTTGCAGGAAGAAGTCATTATTTTTTTTATTTTATTTTAATTATAACAATAAAGCATTTCCAATCCTTATCCATTTTTAATTTTTCCTATTAGACCCTGTGTAGGAAGGTGTAGTAGCCACTATGTACAGGTCTTAGTACACAGTGGCTCGATTCCTACGTAGCCACTGTGAACTGTTAGAGCCACTGTGTACTAAGGGGTACTAGCCACTGTGTACAGGTCGGTGTACACAGCGGCTCGAAACCCGATTTAAAAAAAAAGTCGGGTATCTCTTTTTTGGTGAAAGTTATAGCAAATCTGTTTGCCACATATGAAAGTTTAATAATGAACTGTGCTTTGTTCTTGCAACAGCTATTTCAGAGATTTATATTTTTCATGAAACAGCCTGTTGAAAAAATCCGAGCCACTGTTCCCTCCTTGACCCTACTTATCAAACAGCCCTCGTACATGAAAACTCAGCATATTTTTTTCAAAGATTTTGTGCCTACCTGAAAAAAAATAAAAACAAAACACTTCAAGGATTGCATTGTTGCTTGTTTGTGTCAAGATCATTCTGTAGATGCAAAAAAAAAACTAGGAAGTTTTAACCGCCTCCGTGTCTTAATGGTAACGTCCATTAGCAGGAGTTCGCGGGTTCGATTCCCGGCGGAGTCCTACTTTGTATGACTGGTTGGTGGAAGGACATTTTCATTAAGTTTCTGTATGTCCAGCAGTGGACTTCCTTCGGCTGATATGATGATGATGTCCGTCGGTATATCACCGCTATGATTTCCACAAAAGTATCCTTATTCCTTCATCATATCAGCTCATATACGTCCCCACCGAGGGGCTCGAACCTACCCTGAATTAAGGCGATCGGGCCTTAGTCGACCACAAGGGCCCAGTTCGGGTTGGTCGACTTCTAAATACTGCAAGAATTGACTAAACTTTTGATCTCATATATACAGGATGACTTTTAATTAGTTCGTGATAGCATGCTCCAATTTAATTTATTTACGCAAGCTCACTAGGGCGCATTCTAAAATTAGCGCTGTGGCTCTGGCTGCAGCATATATGCTGAAATGGGTCCTGTTTGGCATCACACTACAGCGCAACGCATACCTACCTCCCATACGTGGCGATTTTATTTAGTTTTTTACTTTGTGTACCTCAATGTTCCTTGTTAATTAATGGCAACCAAAGTAACCGACATAGAATTTCTAAACTTAAGTGGCAGTGGGCGGGGCACATAGCTCGTAGAACGGATGGCCATTGGGGCAGTAAAGTTCTCAATTAGCGACCGCGCACCGGAAAACGTAGCGTAGGCATGCCTCCCACTCGGTGGACCGATGACCTGGTGAAGATCGCGGGTAGCCGCTGGATGCGGGTAGCGCAGAACCGATCGTCGTGGAAATCCTTGGGGGAGGCCTTTGTCCAGCAGTGGACGTCCTTCGGCTGATATGATGATGATCTCAACGTTTCTTGTCTACTCGTGTAATTTTTTTGTGTTGAGTTGTAGTGTTAAATGAATGTTTGAATCTGAATGTATTGATTATCAGTCTATGTTCTATGCAAAAAAACACAATCCGTTTTTTTTTATAAAAAAAAAAGAAATTTGAAAGCGATTGGCTGCACCTCACCTGATGGTAAGTGCCGATGCAGCCGAGGATGTAATATGCAAGCTGAAATAGTGCCTATTCACTCTCGTATTGAAGATTCCTAAATTATACGAATCGGGGTATTCCCAGACATCGGAAGGGAATTCCACTCCTTGGCCGTTTGCATGATGAACCAAGAAGCAAAACGCTTCGTGCGTAAAGGTGAAACATTGACGACAAAGGGGTGGAACCGCCCTCCGCGCCCGGTCGTTGCTTAGTTGTGACAAAAAAAATCCCAGATCCCTCGGGAACTATGATGGGCTATGCTAATTAGTAGTCTACGTCATTTCCCACCCCCTTAACCATATTTGTACAAAAATCCGTTGCTCCGTTGCGAAGTTAAAGAAATCAATCAACAACATAGTATTTTTTCAGTTCCCTCAGGAGCTGTATCGAACTATGCTATTTTTACGGGATAAAAAGTAGCCTATGTTATTCTCCGCCAAAGGATATATGCTTGCCGAATTTCTTCAGGATTGGTTGCGGTGTAGAAGCGTGAAGAGGTAACAAACAAACACAATTTCACATTTATAATAATTGTAAGGAGTAAGGAGCGTCGGTGGAGTAACGGCTAGGGCCGCCGCCTCCTGTCCGGGAGGTCGTGGTTCGAATCCTGCTACGTACCAATGTGATTTCAAATTTAAAATTTCATATGTACGTTTATCCGACTCTCTTACGGTGAAGGAAAACACCGATATGATAATGCTATAGGTACTAATAAGGATATACGATATGAAGTAGCCCGACATAGTTCACGAAGGATCTGGAGAAAACTCATGTCTAGACTTCCGAGCCGCAACGCACCACTTACCCTCGAAGACAGTCATAAAAACGATGTCCACACGGGCAAAGCTATATACCTGAATTTAAATGAATTTTAATTTTAACTGCCTCCGTAGCCTAGAGGCAAAGTTCACTGGCTTTAAACAGGAGGTCGCGGGTTCGATTCCCGGCGGGGTCAATTGTAAGACTCGGTTTGGTTGGTCGAAGGGCATTTTCTAAGACCGCCTGGCTAGCTACCACCATCTTATCTAAGTCTTGACGCCAAATATCAATGTTGATATCATTGGTGTGTTCCGGCATGAAGATAAGATAGCCACTTCCCCATTCCGTTGGGGAATCTTGATAAGCCCGCTTCCATCTTCGGCAACATCGTCACTTACCACCAGGTGAGATCTTGTCAAGGGTTTACCAATTATGAATAATAAAAAAAAATTGCTATTGTATTTACCTACAAATCGGTGATGACTACAAACGTATTGAATCCTATCAAAATAATTTTTATGTAAAAAAATCGACAAGTCTCGTGAGTCTTCCCTAAAAATATATGAGATCAAAGGTGGAGCCAAGTTTGGTAGTATTTTTTAAAATTCACTATTCACCGAATTGCTCCATAGTTCTTTTTTAAACATCGATACTAACTAAATAATAATACTTAAGCTTAATGATCAATATATTTTATGCATCTGTGTTGCCTTGAACTCTATTTCGTGTTTTTTTTCAAAGATATTTTTGTGACTGGACAATCACGAAATATATTGGTATGTTAATTCTTTCCAGCTGTCATGGATGCATAGTTCTCTCCAGCCTTTTTCGACAAGTATTTGGGTCAATTTTTGTGATTGCCAAGTCAAAAACATATCCTAATAAAAGAGGTGAAATAAAATTCAAGGCAATAAAGATACATAAAATGTAATGATCATAACTTTAAGTATTATTATTTACTTACTATGTTTATAAGATAACTACGGTGCAATTTGCTGAATATTGATTTTAAAAAAGTACTGCCAGACTTGGCTGTTGTTGATTTTGATGTGTCTTGTGTGAGACTTGGCGATTTTTTACATCAGAATGTTTTTAATGGGATCTCATTTCTTTTTTTTGGGATTTTTTCTTTTTTTTTCTAACCATGAAGCGTGTACATGGTTACAGGTTAAGTCGACCCATTAGGACGGTAAAACATATCCAATTTGCAACAAAAAAAGTCATTAACTGGGGGTCGGAAATAGCGGTTTTCAAGTAAAAGCCCAAATAATTAATTTATTTACACTTATAGTACACCAAAAACAATTTCGTAAAGCGAATACATAGTGATATTAAATCATACTCCCTGCTGCTCTAGTTTCCGACCCTCGGGACCCAGGTGGATACAGGTTGGTGCTAGTTTGGTTCTCGAACGTAAAGGTCCGGATTTCGCCGTGATTCTGTCTGTCCGGTCCTTGTTCCGTCGTTTGTTTTTTAGAAATAACATTTCTCGCCCGTTGTATGAAGTGTCTGGGATGTGAATATACTAACATTAAATAGGTACCGACTACTTAACCTTTAACTTATCCTAAAAATTAGGATTTTGAATAAATGCATTAGTCAGATAATCTAGGTAAAATTATTTTAAAATCAAACAAATTTTGTAACGAAATTAACCATTTTAAAAAAAAGGACAAAATCACGTTTTGGAAAATACATGGACATGGACCACTAGGTTTTTAATATGGACCCTAGGTGTTTTAAATGAATCTTAGCAAACCATAGTATCTAACATTGCTGACAAACACAGTAGGTTTACAAATTATAGGAACTTTATGAATAAGAATAAGAATATTTTTATTGACTTATATAAACCTTTAAGTACTTTACAAATTGAAAAGAATAATAGGTACTTAGGGTAGCTATATAATTAAACTATATTATAATTTTACTATATATATATTCTTTATAGCACACAAATATTTACATGAAAAACAATTAGAAAGGACATATACAAAGGTATACCTAAATATGAGTTAACAAAATGTAATATATGATAAAGTACCTATAAGTTAACTTAAATATCAGAAACAGGGTGTGAATTATGGACCACCATGATAAAATTTCAAAATTTGATTAAACATTGACAAAAAAATCGAGAAACAGTAAAGAGCATATTCTAAAAAAATATTCAAACACATAGTGAATGCCATCGACTCCTGCACACTATTAGTTTTTTTAGAAGGGCATTTTTAGAAGTACTTTTTACTAGGTACTCCATATTTAGAACTGCACCTGCGGTCCATTTTTTTGAAACCATGTAGTAAAAATTTTAAATCAATGTACTTATAAAAAAGATTGACAAAATAATAAATAACCCCGTTATAAGAGAAGTAACTACCTACCAATACAATACTGTTTCTCAATCATAAACCATTAGCGTGTTATTATTATCAATAGCCTTACAAAATGTATTGAAAATTTACATTATTTTTGCAAAAATATCAAAATGGCGTCCACAAAACACAATTGTGTACCGTCTTTCACTATGTGAGTGACTGGCGATGCGGGGTGCGGGGCGATAACATCAAATACAACGTACTTCACTCCGATAACAACGACATGTACCGATATAATTATGGCGGTCCATATTACGTGACTGGTCCATATTTAGGGACCTTACCCTATGATATAAATGTGTTGCTTATGGATAAATAAATCATATCTTACCTACTACGGACTACGCGTATCAATCAATACCTAATTATATTTGATAACTGCTGCTGACTTAGAATCTGCACTTTTCGGCTGCATACGTACATACTTCGATGAAATATAAAAGAACTAGAGCTGCATAACTTTAGAACTGATTTTAGTTAATGGACGAAGAATGTAGGCAGAGGCTTGTATATTTGGTGCAGTGCCCGCAAGGGTGCGTCGGGTCGCTCTCTGCGCGGCCATTGCTCCTCTGTGTTTTCATGGTTTTTCCTCCGCAAATTCGAAGAATTTATTAACGCTTGGCGGTTAGCCGAACAGTTTTGCTCAACCTTTTTTAACTAGCCAGTAGCCAGCCTCCTGCAGCGAGATAAACGTAAAAATAAAGACCATATTATTTTTTGTTTTTAACTCAGTTTGAGTGACGTTCTAATTTTTGAGCATCAAAAAATTTACGACGCAAAAAAAGTTAGGAACAAGTGACTTCTTTTTTAGGGTTTTGTACCCAAAGGGCAAAAACGGGACCCTACTACCACAATACAATAAAGAGTAATAGCGTACTACTACTAAGACTTTGCTGTCCGTCCTTCTGTCCGTCTGTCCGTCTGTCACCAGGCTGAATTTCATGAACCGTGATAGCTAGACAGTTGAAATTTTCACAGATGATATATTTCTGTTGCCGCTATAACAATAAATACTAAAAATTAGAAAAAGTGAAAAAAAGGAAGGGTCTCCAAACAAAAAAACATTTTTTTTAAACGTGAAGAAACTACCGCCATCTACATTTTTGGTAATTTGTGGATGATAAATTTTGCGGTTATTGATTTTTGTTGGACTTTGGTTATAATTTTTTGAACTTTGATCGATACTTTTACAAATTTTGAGTGATGAATTTTATTAGTTTTATTTTCTTAAGTTTATTATTTTACATTACTAATAATGGCATAACATGAATTTAGATTGTTAACATGCCTTGCTTTACCAAATTTTTACATTTTCAACCGACTTCAAAAAGGAGGAGGTTCTCAATTCGACTGTGTTTTTTTTTGTATGTTTGTTACGCGATATCTCCGCCGATTGTGAACCGATTTTCAAAATTCTTTTTTTTATTCCAAAGAGTACACTCCCGCGGGGGGTCCCATTGTCACCAAATCAGGATCTGATGATGGGATCCCAGGGAAATCGAGGGCAACCCTCAAATTGTATAGACACGTTTCACGTGTTTCATGTATTTGCTAAAATTTGTAAAGAATTTGCATCTGGTAGTCATCATCTAATGTTGGTGAACTCATGAAGGAAAGTACAACTCCTTAACGGTTTTTTTTTTATTATTTTTTATTCACAATTGGTAAACCCTTGACAACATCTAACCTGGTGGTAAGTGGCGATGTTGCCGAAAAATGGAAGCGAGCTTACCAAGATTCCCCAACGCAATGGGGAGGAGGAGTTGGAGGATAATTCTTTAAATATTTTACGTAGATACGTATAGACCGATAGTTGTATTCTTTCAGGTTATTCAGATGAGCAGATGATGGAAGATTTAACTCCTTAACTTTGATGCTGTCTAGATGATAATGGAAGCCACAGGAATCTATATCTGTAAAACAGATGCATTATGTTTTGATGGTTCCTATTGCTGAGTGTGTGATTAAGGGTAACGTTTTTAGACAAATAGCAATATCACTAAAAATAAAGAAAATAAAAATAAAAGTTTAAAAAACTAAAAACCGACTTCAAAATGAAATTCACTCAAAAGTATGAAATAATATTATTATACTTAAATACACGACATTAACCAACAATAACGAAATCCAAGTGGGTGCGATTTAAATTAGGGGCCTAAATTTATTTTTGAGGTCGGTACCAGCACATGGCACATTTTACTTATATAGCATTGCTGACACGGACCTCAAAAATAAATTTAGGCCCCTAATTTAAAACGTACCCCTTGGATATCGTTATTGTTGGTTAATGTCGTGTATTTAAGTATAATAATATTATTTCATACTTTTGAGTGAATTTAATTTTGAAGTCGGTTTTTAGTTTTTTAAACTTTTATTTTTGATAGGAATTATCTTGAATCGATATGAATTTTTGATTATGATAATTGTTTTCTGGTATATCATGCTATAAGATTGTAATTTAGTCTTATTTAAGTTTTTTTAAATATTGATATTTCATAATTTCTTAATTTCGAACACAATGTTACATTGTTTCTAAATAAATGACCTGAACTGAACTGAACATTTAGCTAGGTAAGTATCGACCAGGTTTATACGCTTCTGTATAAGTTTATAATTTCAAACACAATGTTGCATTGTTTCTGAATAAATTACCTGAACTGAACTGAACTGAACATTTAGCTAGGTAAGTATCGACCAGGTTTATACGCTTCTGTATAAGTTTATAATTTCAAACACAATGTTGCATTGTTTCTGAATAAATTACCTGAACTGAACTGAACTGAACATTTAGCTAGGTAAGTATCGACCAGGTTTATACGCTTCTGTATAAGTTTATAATTTCAAACACAATGTTACATTGTTTCTGAATAAATGACCTGAACTGAACTGAACATTTAGCTAGGTAAGTATCGACCAATTTTTTACGCTTCTGTATAAGTTTATAATTTCAAACACAATGTTGCATTATTTCTGAATAAATGACCTGAACTGAACTGAAAATAAAAGACATAGACCGATAATTATCTTTTAATTTTCAATATAGTCTCCTGCAACTGAAATGCACTTTTGACATTTTCCAATAAGTGACATCATGCCAGTAAAAAAATAATTTCTACTTTGACTATCAAAATTGTCATTCACAGCTTCCTTCATCTCTTCGTCCGTAGAAAATCTGCGTCCTCTCAAATTTTTCTTTAAATTTTTAAATAAGAAATAATCATAGGGGACCAGGTCTGGACTGTAAGGTGAATGGTTAATTTCTGTAAAGCCGTTTTTAGCCAGTGATGACCGCGCCTTTAAGTCAGTGTGTACCGGCGCATTGTCGTGGAAAATCAAAACACCACTGCTAAGTTTGCCCTTTCTTTTTTCTTTTCTTTTTTCCCGAAGCTGATCAAGCAAACTTGCATAATATTCTGCATTCATAGTGGTGTTTTTGGGCAGATAGTCTATCATTAAAACTCCATCGACATCCCAAAAAATCGTACCCATCAATTTGCCTGCTGATGGCCGGTCCTTGAATTTCCTTGGCGGCTTTTCTCCTTTGAGTTTCCATTGCATCGACTCTTGTTTGCTTTCGGGGTCTCATTGGCGAATCCAATTTTCATCACAGGTCACTATTCGCAAAACAGTTTCCTCTGCGTTATCCTTCACCAAGTCTAAAAACATTTCACAACATTCCACGCGTCTTTGCTTGCCAAACGCTGTCAACATTCTAGGCACCCAACGCGCGCTCACCTTGGACATCCCCAAATGCTCATGAATAATTTCATGAACACGTTCCTTGCTAATGCCAACATCCCTAGCTATCTCCCACTGCTTGATTCGCCGATCGGCAAGAATCAGTTGCTTCACCTTTTCAACATTATCGGCGGTAATTGCCGAATAAGGGGATCGTCTTCTAAGCTCTCACGGCCATGTCGGAACTGCTTCGACCAAAACTTTATTGCGAATTGAGAAGCACATGAATCCCCAAACACCTTCAACATATGCTCTCGGATCTGCCTTGGAGTATTTCCTTCTCTACTGAGAAATGTAATCACAGCACTGTGCTCAATTTTAATAATTTTGCTGTTTTCGTCCGAAATGAGAGAAAAAACAACGCGGCTAAAATTTTGTAATGCGTGGAAACAAAAGAATGTCATAAAATTTAAAAAAAGAATAAACGAAGTATATGAAAATGTAGTGGCCAGTACAATATTTTAATATTTTTTTAACAAAGTATATTTTATATCAGCCACCCCTCGTATCGACCAAGTTTATACGCTTCTGTATGAGTTTATAATTTCAAACACAATGTTACATTGTTTCGGAATAAATGACCTGAACTGAACTGAACATTAAGCTAGGTAAGTATCGACCAAGTTTATACGCTTTTGTGATATGTTTATAATTTCGAACACAATGTTACATTGTTTCTGAATAAATGACCTGAACTGAACTGAACATTAAGCTAGGTAAGTATCGACCAAGTTTATACGCTTCTGTATAAGTTTATAATTTCAAACACAATGTTACATTGTTTCTCAATAAATAACCTGAACTGAACTGAACATTTAGCTAGGTAAGTATCGACCAAGTTTATACGCTTCTGTACGAGTTTACAATTTCAAACACAATGTAAAATTATTTCTGAATAAATGACCTGAACTGAACATTTAGCTAGGTAAGTATCGACCAAGTTTATACGCTTCTGTACGAGTTTATAATTTCAAACACAATGTAACATTGTTTCTGAATAAATGACCTGAACTGAACTGAACTGAACATTTAGCTAGGAAAGTATCGACCAAGTTAATACGCTTCTGTACGAGTTTATAATTTCAAACACAATGTTACATTGTTTCGGAATAAACGCCTCCGTAGCGTAATGGTTAGTCCATTCGCTTCACACGTCGCGGGTTCGATTCCCGGTGGGGTTAACTTAAAAGACTCGGTTTGGTTGGTGGTAGCGCATTTTCTAAGCCCGTCTGACTAGCTACCACCATCTTATCTAAGTCTTGGCGCCAAACATCAGTGTTAGTAACATTGATGTGTTCCGGCTTGAAGATAAGATAGCCAGTTCTCAATTGTGTTGGGGAATCTTAGTAAGCCCGCTTCCATCTTCGGCATCATCGTCACTTACTGTCAGGTGAGATGATGCCAAGGGCTTACCAATTATGAATAAAAAAAGACCTGAACTTAACTGAACATTTAGCTAGGTAAGTATTGACCAAGTTTATACGCTTCTGTATAAGTTTATAATTTCAAACACAATGTAAAATTGTTTCTGAATAAATGACCTGAACTGAACTGAACATTAAGCTAGGTAAGTATCGACCAAGTTTTTTACGCTTCTGAATAAGTTTATAATTTCAAACGCAATGTTACATTGTTTCTCAATAAATAACCTAAACTGAACATTTAGCTAGGTAAGAATCGACCAAGTTTATACGCTTCTGTATAAGTTTATAATTTCAAATGTTACATTGTTTCTGAATAAATGACCTGCACTGAACATTTAGTTAGGTCAGAATCGACCAAGTTTATTCGCTTCTGTATAAGTTTATAATTTCAAACATAATGTAACATTGTTTCTGAATAAATGACCTGAACTGAACATTTAGTTAGGTCAGAATCGACCAAGTTTATGCGCTTCTGTATAAGTTTATAATTTCAAACATAATGTTACATTGTTTCTGAATAAATGACCTGAACTAAACATTTAGTTAGGTCAGAATCGACCAAGTTTATGCGCTTCTGTATAAATTTATAATTTCAAACATAATGTTACATTGTTTCTGAATAAATGACCTGAACTAAACATTTAGTTAGGTCAGAATCGACCAAGTTTATGCGCTTCTGTATAAGTTTATAATATCAAACATAATGTTACATTGTTTATGAATAAATGACCTGAACTTAACATTTAGCTAGGTAAGTATCGACCAAGTTTATACGCTTCTGTATAAGTTTATAATTTCAAACACAATGTTGCACTGTTTCTGAATAAACGACCTGAACTGAACATTTAGCTAGGTAAGTATCGACCAAGTTTATACGCTTCGGCGGTTCTAACCTCGCGGCCTACTATCCTTCGCAACATTTTTGCAACAAACGCAACGTTGTGGATGTATGCTATGCACATAGCCGTTGTAATACCCCGGGTGGCTGTCTCGTAAATATTTCGCGCACGCAATTTACAGCTTTGGGAATCCTCTTAACGGAATACTGGGGCTGTTAGTGAGCTCCTGGATATTTATAATTTTAACTGTGCCGCACTAAACCGCCATTGTACTCTAGATTACTCTTGAATTGTTTGTGTCTTTTGTAAATTTTATTATTATATAGGAGTTTAAAGCGTCGGTGGCTCAACCGGTAACGACTCGGTCCATCTAACCAGAGGTACCGGGTTCAAATCTGGACGGCCAATGTACCAATGAGTTTTTCAAAAACTTACGTACATATATTTACAGATTGCTTTAACGGTGAAGGAAAACATCGTGAGGAAACCTGCACACGCCTGCGAAGAAACTCGCAGGTTGTGTGTGAAGTCGACCAACCCGCACTAGGCCCGCGTGGTCGACTAAGGCCTGATCGCCCTAACTCAGGGTAGGCTCGAGCCCCTCGGTTGGGACGTATATGAGCTGATATGACAGGAGTTATGCGTGATTTCTTTACAATACTTGGCAAATTTTACTACAATTTGACGTTCTTCTTATACTGGGTCATCATCATCATCATATCAGCCGACGGACGTCCACTGCTGGACATAGGCCTCCCCCAAGGATTTCGATAACGACCGGTTCTGCGCTGCCCGCATCCAGCGGCTTCACGCGACCTTCACCAGGTCGTCGGTCCTGGGTGCAACAAAATTATTTGATAATCCATTATCTAATCTCTGTCTTTTACTCATCCATCATACCATTCTGAAAATCTTCCTCCATGAGACCCTTTTCTTACAAAAAAAAAATGTTCTTAAATTACTGTTTGTTTTAAAAAAAAAACTCTTGATAAATGAACATAGAATTCAGGGAAAAATAATTTAAAAAAATCAGAGTTCTGTTTCCCGAGATACCTTCCGTAACCCGTGAGATCCATTGCCATGTAACTCAGGCGAATGTATCTCATGAGGTACATTGCCAAAAAGAGGTTATAATACAAATGGTCCCAAAAAATAATTTTAATGTGGGAGATCACTTTGTACTAAACAAGAAATTACTGGTGGTGAAAACAATAAAACAATTTCTGTCTGGTACTAAGCATAATCTGACTCCACACTTAGTATACGACACAGTGGCTTGACCTTTGGTAAATAGTTTGCACCTGCCTTAAGGGGCATGATATCTGATAATTGACTATACCTAAATTTCTGTATAGGCAGGCATTTCATTTATTCCGATTAGCAGATTTATTGCAACAAAGTCTTAAGTCTTCCACTGTAAAATTCAAGGATCTATTAGTTTGTTGAGCAGAAAATAAGTTGGTTTGTTCCGTTATGTAGTTTATAACGTTATGTCGTAAACGTAATAACGTTTATGTCTCAGTAAACAAGCTGGAAAAATATTGAAATGGATCTTTGAGACATGCCTATTCTTGAAAATCATTATTGGCTATTTCTGCTTGATGACGGAATTGTTGTCCAGTCCATTGAAAATTGAGAGGTTGAGTTTTTACTCTCGCCAGCTGAGGACGACGTGCTGTAAACAATCTTGGTCTAATTGCTCTGGAGCGTGTTGATGTAAAAGGAGTCAGCAATGTTGATCTAAATGCTCTGGAGCGTGTTGATGTAAAAGGAGTCAGCAATCTTGGTCTAATTGCTCTGGAGCGTGTTGATGTAAAAGGAGTCAGTAATCTTGATCTAATTGCTCTGAAGCGTGTTGATGTAAAAGGAGCCAGCAATCTTGGTCTCATTGCTCTGGAGCGTGTTGATGTAAAAGGAGTCAGAAATCTTGGTCTAATTGCTCTGGAGCGTGTAGATGTAAAAGGAGTCAGCAATCTTGGTCTAATTTCTCTGGAGCGTGTTGATGTAAAAGGAGTCAGTAATCTTGGTCTAATTGCTCTGGAGCGTGTTGATGTAAAAGGAGTCAGCAATCTTGGTCTCATTGCTCTGGAGCGTGTTGATGTAAAAGGAGTCGGCAATCTTGGTCTAATTGCTCTGGAGCGTGTAGATGTAAAAGGAGTCAGCAATCTTGGTCTAATTGCTCTGGAGCGTGTTGATGTAAAAGGAGTCAGCAATCTTGGTCCAATTGCTCTGGAGCGTGTTGATGTAAAAGGAGTCGGCAATCTTGGTCTAATTGCTCTGGAGCGTGTTAATTTAAAATGAGTCACATGTAGACTGTGGAGCTGTCGGAGCCGGAGCTTGCTGTGGAGTCGCTACAGTTTGTGCCAAATTTTGCGCAGCCAGTGGAGTGACTGGAGACGCTAGCAATGGTGACGCAGTGACCGCTTCTTGGACATCAACTATTTTATCGTCGGATAGCAGTTTGAGATTTTCCATTGACGATGGCAGTGAAGGCACTGGTGATGATTTTTCGTCTGCCCTATGTGGAATTGGAAACTGCGGGATTTTATTTTCAGAATCCGTCGACGAATCGTCATTTGATGATTTTCTGCCCAATTTTGGGATAAGGGCACAAAGCATTCTGCCTCTAACGAAGGATTGCTGTAATCTATCCTAAGATAAAAAAAGCTTAATTAACCCTCCATCTAAGCGAAAATAAAAACGAACACACATTCCATAAAAAGACCAGAAACCAATAACCACAGCAGATTGCACTGCGAGATACATAACAATTTGGGTCTTGTTTCTTCTTATCAGCTCATATACGTCCCCACCGAGGGGCTCGAGCCTACCCTGAATAAGGGTGATCGGGCCTTAGTCGACCACGCGGGCCCAGTGCGGGTTGGTCGACTTCACACACAACCTTCGAGTTTCTTCGCAGGCGTGTGCAGGTTTCCTCACGATGTTTTCCTTCACCGTAAGAGCGTCGGATAAACGTACATATGAAATCGAAATTCGAAAACATATTGGTACGTGGCAGGACTCGAACCACAGCCTCCCGGACAGGAGGTAGCGGCCGTAACCGTTACGCCACCGACTAACCTCTTCTTTACTAAACCAAATATACAGTTTTGCATCAAAATTCACTCAATTGACACGTATATAACACTAATGTACATTATCGTGATGCACAATTATTACATTATTAAGTAAAAACAATATAAAATATAAATTTTCTTACCTTTATCGGCGGGATTGCTTTGAGTCGGTTCATCACACAGAACACTATTACTCCACAAGGGAGGGTTCATCATTTTCATTGTGAATGAAAAATGGTTATATCAAACTGACATGTTATGAAGTCAAAGTTACTTTCTTAAACAGTAGGAACGTTCCGTTTCGAGCACTAATATTTTTATTGGTATGATTTTTCAAAGTTGACTGTATCTGATAGTGCACATCGTCAAGAAGAGGGTTTAACAATTTTGCAAAATATTTGACTCTTTCTACAAATAGATCAGCCAATGGACCATTTTGTATGGGGTACTAAATTTTTTGTTTGGAGATTTGAGTATGGGTTATGTTTTTTGAAAAAATTAACGGTTTGTTGCTCAGATTAAAAATAATGTAGATATTGAGTTTCATACAACAATCATACCAAAAAGTGCGGTAGCGCTTGTTCTATTAGTTACGTAATTATGTATCTTTACCTTATCTAGTGACCTCGAATAAAGTTTCAACATGTGATAGGTCCTATCCATCGCTGTAATTGAGACAGGTGCATTTAGGTCATGTTACAGAACATTTCGGCATGTTGACGGTAAGTCTGCCAACGCGTGACTGTAATCAAAACTCTGCTCCGTCGTGATTGGAGCAGACTTTTTTATGCCCCGTTTTTAAACCGCTAACACTACATCTACCTTTTATTTTTGATCTGAGGTATGATGAGTAGAATCCCCAAATATCGGGTCCTTCATCAGCGATTAGGGTTTTGTATTGTTCGATAACAAGCACAAAACCAGAAAACGAACTAGAAGGCATAAATGGGAGTACTTATGCCTTCTAGTTCGTCTTCTGGTTTTGTGCTTGTTATCACATTTATCACCACGTGATTATAAAACTAATTATATCTATTTACGCGACTAGATACGTTTGAAAAGTTTTTTGCAATATATTTTACGACGGAGCTATTGACATTGAATCGGTTGTGTGAGAACTATATTGGGCAGCGTTGAGGCAAACTATATATATTAGTACTAACATACAGTATGGACACTCCCTGCCGTTCTCTAGATTCTGGACTCACCCCCTCCTCACCCAGATTGATACAGATTAGTTGTAGTTTAGTTCTCGAATGTATGGGATTTTGCCGTGATTTTGTTTGCCCCGTCATTTGTTTTTAGAACTGTAATTTTGCGACCGTTGTATGCAGTATCCGGGGTGTGGTTGAGGCATAGTCCTCTCCGGCCGTTCTGGCAACTAAGTTTCGCAACCATTTGTCAAAAAAGAATAAATCATCGTGTTAGGCAACTAGTTGCCCAAAAAGAATATCTATTCTTGTTTGACATCCAGTTGCCAGAATAGAGCTCAGACAGTTAGAGAAAATGTGGCTAGTTTTTAAGGCTTCAAAAACAAATGTACATATAAAAGTACTTACATACAGTGTTGGTCATTCAAGAATAAAATCATTATTTAAATAAGAATTTGCAAGAATAAAATCATGGTGATTTTATTCTGGAATAATTCCTCCGGAATAATTTTGTCTGGAATAATCAAGCACTGTTTACTCAATGCATTTCAGCGATGATGACTTTGTGGTTACACCACATAAGAAATGCATAAAGTGTGTAGGTGGTTATGCCAGCCACATACAATCTGAATCAGAGTCTTAATTCAGATTGTAAGTAGCCGGACTAAGATAAAGTTATAAATTTCTGAACTAAATCAAATACCTATATATAATTGACCGAGTGAGCAAAGCGAGTCTGCACCAGCTTTGGCAAAAATGTTCCGTGGCGTAATGGTAAGTCCATTCGCTTCAGACCCAGAGGTCGCCTGTTCAATTCCCGGTGGGGTCAACTTGTTTTAGGTCATTTTCTAAGCCCGCCTGGCTAGCTATCAACATCTTATCAAACTAAGACTTACCGCAAACATCTGTGTTGATTATATGTCATTGATGTGTTGAAAAGATAGCCAGTTTTCTATTGCGTTGGGGAATCTTGGTAATACCGCTTTCATTTTCGGCATCGTCGTCCTTATAAAAACAGGTGAGATGATGCCAAGGGCTTATCAACTGTGCATAAATAAAAAAAAAGATCAAAGGCTATCCACTGTATATTAAGGACTCTATCTCTGTCTTTGAGGTATGCGCTTTCCTGCTTTGCGCATCCAATAGGCACAAACACACGCACATAGTAGGTGCGCTTGAAGGGTCTATGTATATTGTATAGTATGTCTGTGATAAAAACCCCGCGTACTAAACTTTATAAAAGGCACCTAAAAAACTGTGACAACGTATCTTTAGCGGGTCTATGTATTTATATCTATGTCTGTGATAAGAATCCTCTTCATCATATCATATGAATTAGGGCGATCGGGCCTTAGTCGACCACGCGGGCCCAGTGCGGATTGGTTGACTTCACACAGAACCTGCGAGTTTCTTCGCAGGCGTGTGCAGGTTTCCTCACGATGTTTTCCTTCACCGTAAGAGCGTCGGATAAACGTATACATATGAAATCTAAATTCGAAATCACATCGGTACGTGGCGGGATTCGAACCACGACCTCCCGGACAGGAGGCGGCGGCCTTAGCCGTTACGCTATCAACGCTCTACTACCAGAATCCTCTTACTAGAAATATATTGCAAAGTAAGTTTACGTCCTCACTTCAGGCGGTTAATTTAAAACTTTTTAAAAGACACCTTAAAAATTGTGACAACGTGTCTTTGGCGGTATGTGTCTGGAACCGGAACGTCTGGCTAGAAGTTTGTTCCTGCAACAAAATGTCGGGTGTTATTGTCGTTTCGCTATAGTTCTGTACTTAACGTCTCGCGGCGAGTGTCTCCAAGTAACTGGTTCCGTTGTTTCCACAAGTTTTAACGAGTTTGTCGGACACGAGCGGGAGTGCCGACGTCCGATGACTCGACTTCTCACATCATGTGTTGCAACAAACGCTGTACTTGTAACTTCTGTACGTGTGTCAGCTTGGAATTATTAAAATGTTTATTGCGGGTGTAGGCAGGCCCCCGTCACTCGGTCGAGCAGGCGAGATAAGTACCTACACATTGGCGCGGCCTACAGACCGCGCTCCGCTCGTCAGCGCTAGAACGCCGGTACTATCGCCGCCGCAATTCTCGCGCCGCCCGTGTACGCAGTTATAACCGCTAAGTCGAGCGCATTAATACCCATGTTTCCATGTATGGGAAGGAGTAGGTGAATAAATGCGTAAGTATTTTCGTTTTTTATGGAAGTGCAATATCTGTTACGAAGTAACTAGTATCTTATCTGTGGTGTAGGCTCCTAATTTTTTGCACAACTGCCCTCATAAAAGGAGTGTTTTGTTTTCAGGTCTAATGTATATGTCGCCAGGATATTGTCTAACAGCAATATCCACAGATCTACTACAAATAGGTTTCTATATCACGTGGCTACTACAATGCTTCTCGATTTAACCGTTTTAAGAGTTTGTGTTGCCACCTTAATATTATTTCCAATAAGTCAGGGTAAATTTCAATGTTATCAGCACGACCTAGCGCCTTTGTAGTAGATCTTATGAAATTTAAGTAATGCTTTTGAAAAGCATTTTTACAGCTTCATTTTTCAATATACCTCTTTAAAATCAGGGGTCACATAAAAACCTACAAACATGTATTATTTTTATTAGGTAAAATTGAAATTTATTTGGCAATATTAAAAGAAACATTGTTTGGCTAAGATATTGTCAGATTTTGACAATTAGCCAGCAAAAAAGTGGTCATGCCGATAAGGACAAAAAATAATATCAGTACCTATCTTTTTCGCACTTGTGCCATATCGTAACTATAATTCTTTTTCTAACAATTTCGTTACTAATCTATTTGTAGTAGATCTGTGTCAAAACAGCAATATTACCACAGATCTACTACAAATATATTTCTACTCAAAGGATTTCTATATCACGTGGCTACTACAATGCTTCTCGATTTAACCGTTTTAAGAGTTTGTGTTGCCACCTTAATATTATTTCCATTAAGTCAGGGTAAATTTCAATGTTATCAGCGCGACCTAGCGCCTTTGTAGTACATCTGATGAAATTTAAGTAATGCTTTCGAAAAGATATACCTCTTCCAAATCTAGGGTCACATAAAAACCTTTAAACATATATTATTTTTATTAGGTAAAATTATTTGGCAACATAGAAAGAAACTTTGTTTGGCTAAGAAACTGAGAGATTTTGACAATAAGCCAGCAAAAAAGTGGTCATGCCGATATAGACAAAAAATAATATCAGTATCTTTTTAGCACTCGTGCCATATCGTAACTATCCTTCGTTTTCTAACAATTTCTTTACTAATCTATTTGTAGTAGATCTGTGAATATTACAATCTCACTATACTAAATTCATTTAGATTATAATATGACCCTTAAATTGTCAATCGGCTTACAATTTCACGGTCCATCCGATTAAAAGCGATGATTTCTTCTTCTGCGAAGCATTCTGTGAGATTACAATGACACTAGTGAAATTGTAAGCAGTATGTTACGGTTTACAATCTTTCGACAGTTCACAATCTCGCGAGATAGATCCCGTTAGGTAATAATCTAATGGTTTTTACAATTTTACGGTGACATGTATATGATATATCCTTACTTAATATTATAAATGTGAAAATGTGTTTGTTTGTTTGTTACCTTTTCACGCTTCAAAACCTCGACCAATCTTGATGAAATTTGACATGTAGGTAGCCTGTGTTACTGGAAAGGACATAAGTTACTTGCTTATCCCGTGAAAATAGTATAGTCCAATGCAGTTTCTGAGGGAACTGAAAAAATACTCTTTTTTTGGTTAATTTCTTTAACATCGGAACGGAACAATGTATTGTCACACCCTAGACACTTCATACAACTGACCAGAAATGACATTTCAAAAAAGGAACGACGGAAAAAAAAAGTTACGGCGAAATCCTACACGTTCGACAACCAAACTGTAACTAATCTGTATCAATCTGGGTGACGAGTGTCCATACTGTATGTGAGTACTATAATATACATTCTGTGTAAAAACTACCGGGAATTGTTCAATAAAACCAAAAAAGTAATTTATTCGTCAAAATTTATTTTGTCGTCTTAAAAGTAGGCCCCTTCGCTTGCAATACAGCTACGCCCCCGCTTGACCCAGTCTTCCATACATTTTTTGTAAGTTGATTGAGGTATGGTCTTCCAACTCCTTCAGCGAATTTTCTTTTAGAGATTCAATTGACTCGAAACGCCTTCCTCGAAGTGGTTATTTTAGCCTAGGGAACAGGAAAAAGTCGGACGGAGCCATATCAGGAGAGTACGGTGCTTGGTAGATGACATTCGTCGAGTTTTTGACGTGATAACGTCTTATAATTCGATGGAGCCGGCTGCACGCACGAAAAAACATGACGCATGCGGCGTTACCTCGCTTTGAGGCGTTCCATTTAAGGCTTGAAGTGCAAGCGAGAGCGCGCAATGAGCGACAAAGAGGCACAATCAGCCTCCGCGTTCGGCAGCGTTCGACATCTGTCTCTCTCCTACTTGAGTGAGCGATGCGTCCGCGTGGACAGCTGCTATACATTAATACATTTACATGTTTTCGTCAAGTATAAAGTGCAGTGAAAAGTGAATGTGGTGTCAATTGTTTATAGCTACGATAATTGCGGCGATAAATGTAATGATTCTTTCGATATTATGAAACCATTCCATCACTATTTTCTTATAACGTTGTCAGTAAACTGACATTACAGACAACCGATTTTTGGCTAAAAACTCTTTTACAATTATGGCTCTGTGCGATGGTGAATTATCATGGTGTAAAAATAAAATCTGGCCGTTTTCGGCGGATTTTCTCTCGCAAACGCCTCATGACGCCTAAATAGTATTCTTTATTCACTGTTTGTCCCTCTGGAAGAAATTCGTAGTGCACTACACCGCGACAATCGAAGAAAACTATCAGCATAACTTTGATTTTCGAGGGGCTTTGACGCAGTTTTTTGGGTTTATACTCGTTTTCGAAGCGCCATTCTGAAGACTGTTGACTTGTTTGCATATCGTACTCATAAACCCATGTCTCGTCCAGTTATTATGCGGTTCGTGAAGGTGGAGTCCATAGAAGCTCGGGAAATCATGTCTTCAGCAACCTGCTTTCGATGCTCTTTTTGGACAAAGTGGAGTTCTTTTGAAAATAATCGTGCGGCAACGCGTTTCATGCCCAAAATGTCTGTCAGAACATTATGAACGGATTTAAAAAAATCGTTTACCTCTAGAGCTAACTCTCTAAGACTCATACGACGATTTTCAAGTACCAAACTCTTAATTAGATTGATGTTTTCGTCATTCGCAGCGGTAAGAGGTCGACCAGAACGAGGCAAATCAACTAAGACTTGTCGGCCTTCTTTAAATACTATAAAACATTCATATGCCCGTGTTTTTGAGATACACGAATCACCGTGAGTCTTCTGCAACATTTTTAGTGATTCGGCAAAGGAAATTTCGTTTGATACGCAAAACTTAAGGCAAACTCTTTGTTCAACAAATGCTCTCATACTAAAATCGCGGAACACTTAAAACAATGAAATACAAAAACGGCAGCTGTAATTACACTGAGTGTCATATAGCGCTCAAAGTTCGCGCAGTAACTCGGTACAGTGCTACCAACTGATAGAAAAAAATTTAGGTCCATATGTTTACCGCGCGTTCTATAATTTATGAATTCCTGGTACTTTTTACACAGAGTAGTATATACTTTGGTATTGTTGTGATTTTATGCACAAATAACAGAGATGTTGAGGAGGTGGAAAATGACATAATTTTCTAATTAGTATACCTTGACATAGTTCCCGAGGGATCTGGGGGAAACTCATTTGCACGCTCGCGAGTCGCTTGTGGCTCGCGCCCCACTCACCCTCAAAGAGAGTCATAAAAACAATGTCCACGCTAGCGAAGCCGCGGAAAAAAGCTAGTGTATTTATAATACGGATGAAGACAGCATCAGAAATAAATTATGAACTCTTGATCACTAAATTGCCCTCCTACTTAAACTCCGGAAAACATTACTCGTTTTGTTTTCCATCAAGTCTCAATTTTGCAGAAGACGCAACATTTTTAGTGATTCGGCACAGGAAATTTCGTTTGATACGCAAAACTTAAGGCAAACTCTTTGTTCAACGAACGCTTCCATACTAAAATCGCAGAACACTTAAAACAATGAAATACAAAAATGGCAGCTGTAATTACACTGAGTGTCATATAGCGCTCAAAGTTCGCGCAGTAACTCGGTACAGTGCTACCAACTGATAGAAAAAAATTTAGGTCCATATGTTTACCGCGCGTTCTATAATTTATGAATTCCTGGTACTTTTTACACAGAGTAGTATATACTTTGGTATTGTTGTGATTTTATGCACAAATAACAGAGATGTTGAGGAGGTGGAAAATGACATAATTTTCTAATTAGTATACCTTGACATAGTTCCCGAGGGATCTGGGGGAAACTCATTTGCACGCTCGCGAGTCGCTTGTGGCTCGCGCCCCACTCACCCTCAAAGAGAGTCATAAAAACAATGTCCACGCTAGCGAAGCCGCGGAAAAAAGCTAGTGTATTTATAATACGGATGAAGACAGCATCAGAAATAAATTATGAACTCTTGATCACTAAATTGCCCTCCTACTTAAACTCCGGAAAACATTACTCGTTTTGTTTTCCATCAAGTCTCAATTTTTAATTCACCAAACTCACAAAATGAGTACATAAATGACGCTGCAAAACTATGACGTCACGCCTAGGTATTTCAAACATTTTTAGAACAAAATGTCGTTTTATACAGATGATAAAAAGTATATCAGATGACTAGCATTCGTCATCCCTATTATGTATCTTTATGCCACGATATCTATACGGCTTGATGGATTTTAGACTGCGAGGTGTCTGTTAGATTTGTCTTTATCCCGTGAGTGAAAAAGGATACATTTTACACGACTTCTTACCAATTGTGGATAAAAAAAAAGTGTGTATGTCAGCTCCGACGCACTACTGGGGATTACTCGTTACGAACGATTATAAATGTGCTGGGGAATGTGAATACACACAACACACACGTACATACATACAGACAGACATACGTACATACATACTAAAATTTGACTCTTCTTTTCGGCGGAGACGGATATTAATAACTATACTATACAACTATCGCACGTTTTGATTTTACTCCCCATAAATTTTGATACCCCGTGTTTATACAGGGTGTAACAAAATTGGTGTAGGTCCCGTTAACTGGAACTTCTACTCATCATACTGAACAACTTTTGTTCTACGACTTTGCTGAAAATGTATTTTATTTTCTCTTCATACAAATCGATCAGCTGATCGACGGATTTTGTGCATTTTAGTATGGAGGGTTCAATTTTTTTTAGAGAATTGTTTTTGGGTTCCTTGGAGAAAGTTGTTTAGTATGACGTGTAGACTAAGGCCCGATCGCCCTAAATCAGGGTAGGCTCGAGCCCCTCGGTGGGGATGTATATGAGCTTATGTG
The DNA here is from genome assembly GCA_947284805.1 of Coleophora flavipennella. Taxonomy (NCBI): domain Eukaryota; kingdom Metazoa; phylum Arthropoda; class Insecta; order Lepidoptera; family Coleophoridae; genus Coleophora; species Coleophora flavipennella. The sequence continues at coordinate 5,536,582 of OX369292.1, forward strand.
ATGATGACCAGTAGAACCCCCAGTTAACGGGACCTACACCACTTTTGTTACATCCTGTATATGAAAATCGATTCTCACCTGTATATGAAAATCGATTCATAAGGAGATAAACTCCAAAAAGTTGCTTTTACGACTCCGAGTGTGACGTCACCCCGTGACTTGCACCAAGTCTTGCAGGTCGTCGCCCAATCCCGGTCAGGAGATAAACTCCAAAAAGTTGTTTTCACGATTCCGAGTGTGACGTCACCCCGTGACTTGCACCAAGTCTTGCAGGTCGTCGCCCGATCCCGGTCAGGAGATAAACTCCAAAAAGTTGTTTTCACGATTCCGAGTGTGACGTCACCCCGTGACTTGCACCAAGTCTTGCCGGTCGTCGTCCGTTCCCGGTCAGGAGATAAACTCCAAAAAGTTGCTTTTACGATTCCGAGTGTGACGTCACCCCGTGACTTGCACCAAGTCTTGCAGGTCGTCGCCCAATCCCGGTCAGGAGATAAACTCCAAAAAGTTGTTTTCACGATTCCGAGTGTGACGTCACCCCGTGACTTGCACCAAGTCTTGCAGGTCGTCGCCCGATCCCGGTCAGGAGATAAACTCCAAAAAGTTGTTTTCACGATTCCGAGTGTGACGTCACCCCGTGACTTGCACCAAGTCTTGCCGGTCGTCGTCCGTTCCCGGTCAGGAGATAAACTCCAAAAAGTTGCTTTTACGATTCCGAGTGTGACGTCACCCCGTGACTTGCACCAAGTCTTGCAGGTCGTCGCCCAATCCCGGTCAGGAGATAAACTCCAAAAAGTTGTTTTCACGATTCCGAGTGTGACGTCACCCCGTGACTTGCACCAAGTCTTGCAGGTCGTCGCCCGATCCCGGTCAGGAGATAAACTCCAAAAAGTTGTTTTCACGATTCCGAGTGTGACGTCACCCCGTGACTTGCACCAAGTCTTGCCGGTCGTCGTCCGTTCCCGGTCAGGAGATAAACTCCAAAAAGTTGCTTTTACGATTCCGAGTGTGACGTCACCCCGTGACTTGCACCAAGTCTTGCAGGTCGTCGCCCGATCCCGGTCAGGAGATAAACTCCAAAAAGTTGCTTTTACGATTCCGAGTGTGACGTCACCCCGTGACTTGCACCAAGTCTTGCAGGTCGTCGCCCAATCCCGGTCAGGAGATAAACTCCAAAAAGTTGTTTTCACGATTCCGAGTGTGACGTCACCCCGTGACTTGCACCAAGTCTTGCCGGTCGTCGTCCGTTCCCGGTCAGGAGATAAACTCCAAAAAGTTGCTTTTACGATTCCGAGTGTGACGTCACCCCGTGACTTGCACCAAGTCTTGCAGGTCGTCGCCCGATCCCGGTCAGGAGATAAACTCCAAAAAGTTGCTTTTACGATTCCGAGTGTGACGTCACCCCGTGACTTGCACCAAGTCTTGCAGGTCGTCGCCCGATCCCGGTCAGGAGATAAACTCCAAAAAGTTGTTTTCACGATTCCGAGTGTGACGTCACCCCGTGACTTGCACCAAGTCTTGCAAGTCGTCGCCCGATACCGGTCAGGAGATAAACTCCAAAAAGTTGTTTTCACGATTCCGAGTGTGACGTCACCCCGTGACTTGCACCAAGTCTTGCCGGTCGTCGCCCGATCCCGGTCAGGAGATAAACTTCAAAAAGTTGCTTTTACGATTCCGAGTGTGACGTCACCCCGTGACTTGCACCAAGTCTTGCAGGTCGTCGCCCGTTCCCGGCCAGGAGATAAACTCCAAAAAGTTGTTTTTACGACTCCGAGTGTGACGTCACCCCGTGACTTGCACCAAGTCTTGCAGGTCGTCGCCCGATCCCGGTCAGGAGATAAACTCCAAAAAGTTGCTTTTACGATTCCGAGTGTGACGTCACCCCGTGACTTGCACCAAGTCTTGCAGGTCGTCGCCCGATCCCGGTCAGGAGATAAACTCCAAAAAGTTGCTTTTACGATTCCGAGTGTGACGTCACCCCGTGACTTGCACCAAGTCTTGCAGGTCGTCGCCCGATCCCGGTCAGGAGATAAACTCCAAAAAGTTGCTTTTACGATTCCGAGTGTGACGTCACCCCGTGACTTGCACCAAGTCTTGCCGGTCGTCGTCCGTTCCCGGTCAGGAGATAAACTCCAAAAAGTTGCTTTTACGATTCCGAGTGTGACGTCACCCCGTGACTTGCACCAAGTCTTGCAGGTCGTCGCCCGATCCCGGTCAGGAGATAAACTCCAAAAAGTTGCTTTTACGATTCCGAGTGTGACGTCACCCCGTGACTTGCACCAAGTCTTGCAGGTCGTCGCCCGATCCCGGTCAGGAGATAAACTCCAAAAAGTTGCTTTTACGATTCCGAGTGTGACGTCACTCCGTGACTTGCACCAAGTCTTGCAGGTCGTCGCCCGATCCCGGTCAGGAGATAAACTCCAAAAAGTTGCTTTTACGATTCCGAGTGTGACGTCACCCCGTGACTTGCACCAAGTCTTGCCAGTCGTCGCCCGATCCCGGTCAGGAGAAAAACTCCAAAAAGTTGCTTTTACGATTCCGAGTGTGACGTCACCCCGTGACTTGCACCAAGTCTTGCCAGTCGTCGCCCGTTCCCGGTCAGGAGAAAAACTCCAAAAAGTTGCTTTTACGATTCCGAGTGTGACGTCACCCCGTGACTTGCACCAAGTCTTGCAGGTCGTCGCCCGATCCCGGACAGTCTATATAGCACTTAGAAGTGCCGTTAAAAGGCCACCGTTTTGAAGGAACCTATAAATAGCTTAGAAACCAGGTTCTATTCTCGGAACCTGCGATCGTTGGTCAGTAAATAATTTGACTTGTGAGTATACAATACGGATGACGACAGCATCTGAAATAAATTATGAACTCTTGATCACTAAATTGCAGAAATAACATTACAAAAAACGAATGACGGAACAAAAAAAATGGCAGCGAAATCCTTTACGTTCGATAACCAAACTGTAAGCCATTTGAATGCAATCAGGGAGACGAGGGGGTGAGGTCGGAATCTAGAGAGCGGCAGGGATTGTCCATACTGTATGTTAGTACTAATATATATAAAATAGATGAAATCGCAAAATAAATAGATGGAATGAAAAGAAGATCAGATGAAAGAAGAACGAAACACAACGCACCGCGCTACAGTGTATACTCATATCATCATCATTATCATATCAGCCAAATGACGTCCACTGCTGGACATAGGTCTCCCTCAAGAATTTCCACGACGACCTATTCTGCGCTGCCCGCATCTAGCAGTTTCCCGCAACCTCACCAGGTCGTCGGCCCACCGAGTAGGAGTCCTGCCCACGCTAAGTTTTCTACTCGCCAAGTCGCCACTCGAGAACTTTACTTTACTAAACTAACTTTTTATTACTAATGAATGAACAGCGTGATAAAATACCAGTCCTCTCAGTTTTAAAAGCTATGTATGTATGTTTGTTTGGGTGAAATCTTGCAAGTTAATTTTGACCTACTTCCCGGTTTCCGATTGAGCTGAAATTTTGCATGCATATGTATATCGCGTGACAATGCAATATTAAAAGCTTGTACATAAAAGTTTTTAGGTTTATCGGAAATAATTAACGCGAATTACGCTATCACGTATTCATTGTGTAACTTATAATAGCGGTTTTTCGCAACACACACTACGAAGACCCTGCTACGCGCTACGAGGTGACTACGAGCTACGGCGTAGACATTAGTGCAACAAGGTTCAGATGAACGTAAATCTTATAACTTTATATTGTGATCAATTCTTGTGTGTGTACGTATAAATAAATATAAATAAATATTCTAGGACAAATCACACATGGTCATCTGGCCCCAAAGTAGGATTCCCTGTGTTATGGGTTACCAGAGACTGATATACATACTTATATACGTTTAAATACATACATATATAGATATATTTAACACCCAGACACAGAGCAAACAAATCTGCTCATCACACAAATGCTTGCCCTGGGTGGGGATCGAACCCACAACCCTCGGATCAGTAGTCAAGGGCACTAACCACTGAGCCACCGAGTCAGTATGTTTACACTCGTGAGCGTTAAAATCCGGTCCCCCTTTTATTTGCTATGTTTTATTGAAATTATTCCCGCGACCTTCACCAGGTCATCGGACCGCCGAGTGGGAAGCCTGCCTACGCTACGTTTTCCGGTGCGCGGTCGCCACCCTAGAACTTTATTGCCCCAGCGGCCATCTGTCCTACGAGCTATGTGCCCCGCCCACTGCCACTTATAGCCGCTGGATGCGAGCAGCACAGAACCGGTCGTCGTAGAAATCCTTGGGGGTGGCCTATGTCCAGCAGTGGACGTCCTTCGGCTGATATGATAATTGAAATTATTATTGCTTTGTAATAACTGTTCCCCGATTCGTATGATTTAGAAATCTTCAAGACTAGAGTGTATAGGCACTATTTGAGCTTGCCTGTTACTCAATTAAAAATAATAATAATAAAAAAAAAAACACACCGGTAGCACTCCGGGAGTGCCGGCAGAAGTGAAAACTTAACAATTCACCTATATACGAGTACACAACAATGTGGTTACTACACAACCACGGAGCACAAACAAAGAGGAGCTGGCCTAAGCAACTGTGCACTGTGATTTTCGTCAGGTGCCCATGTATCGAGACTCGCATTATTGGTGTGTTTTCGCATTTTTAAGAAGAAAAGGATGAAGTGTTGTGTTTTATCGTGTCGAAGTTATTCAGACAGACGTTCTGATGCTATGAATGGTATCACATTTCATTTGTAAGTAATTTTATACGTAATTATTAAAATAGCCTAGAAGACTGCGAGAATGTGGACGATTATAATGACAGGTTCGTGGAAATTATTCAAACGGTCGGGTCTAAGTTTTTTAAAACTCGCCGTTCAAACAGAACCAAAAAAATCTCCGACTTCACCAGCAACCTCATGGAACAAAGACGCAGACTGGTTTTGCAGTCCTCTGAAGACGCTACTCAGTATCGGCAACTAAACAGGCAGATCTCTAAGTCCCTAACTCGCGATTTACGCCAATATAATACAAATTGTATTAAAGAGGCGATTGAGCACAATAAAGGCTCAAAAGTGTTCGCGAGAGATCTGTCTGTTGAACAAAGCCAACTGACCAAGCTGAAGACTGAGGACGGCAGGACCATATCGTCTAAGACTGAGTTGCTGGAAGAAGTTGAGAAGTTCTATGGACAATTGTACACGACCACACGTTTGCCTGTCAGTGATCTGGCTGAAGACCCAAGAGCCAGACTAACCCGACACTATACCGAAGATATCCCGGACGTCAGCCTGTACGAGATTAGAATGGCTCTCAAACAGCTCAAGAACAACAAGGCACCGGGTGATAATGGAATTACGGCTGAACTTCTGAAAGCAGGTGGATCACCGGTACTAAAAGCTCTTCAGAAGTTATTTAATTCCGTTATACTCGAGGGACAAACGCCTAAGGCATGGCACAGAAGTGTGGTCGTGCTTTTCTTCAAAAAGGGCGACAACACCCTGCTGAAGAACTACAGACCCATCTCACTTCTGAGCCATGTCTACAAGCTGTTTTCGAGAGTCATTACGAATCGTCTCGCACGCAGGTTTGACGACTTCCAGCCTCCCGAACAAGCCGGTTTCCGAAAAGGCTTTAGTACCATAGACCACATACATACGCTGCGGCAGATTATACAGAAGACCGAAGAGTACAATCAGCCACTATGCTTGGCGTTTGTGGACTATGAGAAGGCCTTTGATTCAGTCGAAACCTGGGCTGTGCTACAGTCTCTCCAGCGGTGCCAAATTGACCATCGATACATCGAGGTGTTGAAGTGTCTGTATGAAAACGCCACCATGTCGGTTCGCCTCCAAGACCAGAACTCGAAACCTATCCAGTTGCAGCGAGGGGTGAGACAGGGAGACGTTATATCTCCGAAACTGTTCACCGCCGCCCTGGAAGATGTTTTTAAGCTTCTGGACTGGGGTGGACTCGGCATCAATATCAACGGCGAGTACATATCCCACCTCCGATTCGCTGACGATATCGTGGTCATGGCTGAGACTATGGAAGACCTAAGCACAATGCTCGATGGCCTCAGTAAGGTCTCTCAACAAGTGGGTCTTAAAATGAACATGGACAAGACGAAAATAATGTTAAATGTCCGTGTCGCACCCACTCCTCTAAAGGTTGGAGACTCTACACTGGAAGTTGTTGACGAATATGTATACCTGGGACAAACAGTCCAGTTAGGTAGGTCCAACTTCAAGAAAGAGATCAATCGACGAATCCAACTCGGCTGGGCAGCGTTCGGGAAGCTTCGCAATATCTTCACGTCCCAAATACCGCAGTGTCTCAAGACTAAGGTCTTCGACCAGTGTGTGTTGCCAGTGATGACTTACGGAACTGAGACATTGTCGCTTACTGTGGGCCTCATAAGAAGGCTCAAGGTCACCCAAAGGGCAATGGAGCGTGCTATGCTCGGAGTTTCTCTGCGTGATCGAATCAGAAACGAGGAGATCCGCAGGAGAACTAAAGTAACCGACATAGCTCACAGAATCGCTAAACTGAAGTGGCAGTGGGCAGGGCACATAGCTCGTAGAACAGATGGCCGATGGGGCAGTAAAGTTCTCGAGTGGCGACCGCGCACCGGAAAACGTAGCGTAGGCAGGCCTCCCACGCGGTGGACCGATGACCTGGTGAAGGTCGCGGGAAGCCGATGGATGCGGGCAGCGCAGGACCGGTCGTCGTGGAAATCCTTGGGGGAGGCCTTTGTCCAGCAGTGGACGATTTGTGGCTGATATGATGATGATGATGATTAAAATAGTTCTAGAAAATTCTCGGCTTTCAAGTATAAATTATACTTCTCGACACTAGGTGGCGTAACTTTTGTGAATAAAAAATACGAGTACGTAAAGTTCCGCATTGGTATATAGTTATAATCATACGTGGATACTGAAAATTAAAGTATACAATTAAACCTGAATACTTTTTAGTCGCCAAAACAGTACTTTAGTGATTTTTATAATTATATTGTAAACAGGCCGCCATCTATCGTCAACAAGAACAACTATTTTCAACGTACCAAATATCCAGGGCCGTAATTAGATTCAAATAATTTTACCGAATAACACACGGCTATGGTCAGTAATGAAATAACATTTTCATAGCAAATATTTTCAAGTAACAAAGATCTGAGTTGTATACATACTCGTACTATTCTCCGTGACTGTTCATGAATTGAAAGAACTTCGAATGTTAAATAATCATTTTATTCATATTAAGATAATTTACCACCTAGTTAATTTTATTTCTTTTTGTTTGTTTTAGATTTCCATCCGATGATAATTTAAAACAACAATGGATCACAAAAGTGAATAGACCGGATTGGACTCCGACAAAATATACAAAGATTTGTTCTTGCCATTTTAATGATGCAGACTTCATAGTGACAAAAAAAGGCCATAAAAAATTAAAGATGGGCACTTTACCTAGTTTAAAACTGGATTTGTCGGTTGGTTTCGGTATTGTTTGTATAACCGAGTTTCAATTATTTTAGGAGAATAAGTATGTATTTCATTTTATTTTTTAAATTACAGCTTTGACCAATCACCGACTGTAAATCATAATACACTGCTGATTAAATCTTTATCAGAAAAATATATAGATATTCGTTTTAAGCATTTCGCAACCATTCAAAACGATAGGGCAACGAACCGACAACAACTAACTAAAACTGTTATTTTCGCAGGTAATTGAATTTTGTAAATAAAATTATGTTCGTAATAATAATTTGTCTATTATTTTGTGCTAGAAATTTTAAGTACGTCAGTACACATACAAAACAGTAAAAATGTTAACCCTCATTTTATTCATTTATTACACAAACTTTTTAAAGCTCATAGTTCTGAGTACGTCCCATTACTTTCTACACTTATTGACATCTAGTGTGAAATAGCTGAACTACGTAGTGACATCAATATGTCGATGTTAGGTCGCTAGGCGAGTAGTTTTGCTACTAACCGGCAGATGGAAAATTGAGAAAAGCGCCCTAAGCGGAGCAGCACACTCAGGCACGGTAGAAAGAGTGGGAGATACTTGGTCCTCTCCCTTCCCCTCGATCTTACGCTTTTTCGATCAGCATCACGTGACCCTGACGCGAGTTTGGAAGTTTTTACCCATCCAACAAAAAGTGCTCAGCGCCGCTAAAGAAGTTTTCACTTCAAAAAACTTTGGTTTATAATGTCTTTGTAGTCTAACCAAATTCAGACAGTTCTGGTTGATAAGAAAAAACAAACGGGAGTAAAAAAAATGAATTTCAATTTCATGACTTCAAAATTTTGTTTCAAATTAAGTTTTCTAAAAAATGCTATTTAAAAGCAGTGACAATTCACTCTTGAAGCAACACACTTCTTTGATATTATCAGCCAATAATAATGGATCTTACTGAGTCCAAATGTGCTGTGAGGCGCATCAGGAGCCGGGTCGTTTATTTCCCTCTAATATGGTTGATGGGAGCGATGGCTGACTCTCGCGTTATACTCGTGACCGGGTGCTGTCCATAATTGACCTACTCTTGTCAAAGGTATTAAAGCACTACACTGCACTATACTGCACTCCACTGCACTACACTGCACTCCACTGCACTACACAGCACTGCACTACATTGCACTATTCTACACTATATTACACTACACTTCAATACACTACACACTATACACTTCACAATACACACTACACTACACTACCCTACTTTTTGTTCACAATGCAGGAATTTTTCAAGTATTTTTTTCACACCTTGGGTTACAGTTTTAGAAAGGATCCCTATTTGAAAATATAATATAGCCTATAGAAACCGCGGAAAGTGTAGCTTCTCAACATTTAAAGAATTTTTCAAATCGGTACAGTAGTTTCGGAGCTTGTTCAGTGCAAACAAACAAATCCATTCTATCCTTTAGAGATTTATATGTAATGGAAGACCCAAATGAAGCATATAATTATTTTATTGATATTTTTGGAACATTTTTTGAATTATGTTTTCCATCAAATGAAGTAGTAGTTAAAGCTAATAAAACAGAAAAATGTATTACCCCAGGTATAAAACGAAGCAGCAGGTTAAAAAGAAAGTTACTATGGAAATATAGGCTCAAACCAAATAAAGATAATAAAATAAAGTATCAAAATTACTCAAGAACATTTCGAAAAGTTTTGCGACAAAATCAACGGGTACATAATATAAATTACATTCAAAAATCCGATAATAAAACTAAATCTTCATGGCAAATCATAAACAGATCCAAACATAAGTGCAATCTCTAAAATAAAACTTAATGGTTCGGTTATTACTAATCCACAAGATATTGCTGAAAGTTTCAATGACTATTATACAAGCAGAATAAAACAACTTCCAGAGGCAGGGAAAAATATAAATTTAAATCTACAATCCAGTCTTAACTCAATGTTCATGCCACCTAGTATTCCTAATGACATCATATATATCGTAAGACAGTTAAAGAATAAAAGCAGTGTTGGATATGACGGGATGTCCACCAAAGTAGTCAAATATGTTATAGACTGTATAGCTTCTCATTTAAGCTACATTTTAAATTTAATAATTAGTACGGGCATTTTTCCAGACGCTTTAAAAATTGCTGTTATTAAACCTCTATTCAAAAAAAATGATAAAGAAGATATGTCATGTTATAGGCCGATTGCTCTTTTATCAGTATTTGCAAAAATCTTTGAAAAATTCATTCACAAAGAACTGAATGCATACATGGAAAAGAAAAATCTTTTTTCAGATGAACAACAAGGTTTCAGGCGAGACAGTTTGACCAACTTGGCTGTATTTGACTTATTAAAAAGAATTACTGAAAATATTGACATAAGGAAACATGTTAGTGTTGTATTTATGGACATGACGCAAGCTTTTGACTATGTTGACCATAAAATACTTTTACATAAACTTGCTTATTATGGAGTTAGAGGAAATATTTTAAAGTTAATAAAAAGCTACTTACATAATAGAAAGCAATACACTGAATTGTCTAAAATCAATATCGACAAAAAATATGAAGAAACCTATTGTTCACATCAAAAAGTTGTAAAATACGGGGTGCCCCAGGGCAGCGTCTTAGGGCCCCTGCTGTTTATAATTTACATAAATGACTTACCTAGACATATACAGTATCCCATGACACTATTTGCTGATGACAGTACGGTAGTGCAAAAATAAGAGTTCTTATCAATATGAAATAAACAGAACATTATGTGGCATAATTTCTTGGATGAAAAACAATAACCTGCTAGTAAACCTATTAAAAACAAAAATTATACAATTTCGACAACGTGTCCCCACTCCCTCCTTAGATATTAAATACCAAGACTTCAAAATAGAAGAAGTGGAGTCTATAAAGTTTTTAGGAGTAACAATGAATAGGTCACTCACATGGAAGGAACACGCTGTGACACTGTGCTCAAAACTATCCGGATCTGCTTATGCCCTACTTAAACTTTCACAAATAGTGGATATTGGATATCGCTACTGTCCTAAAGGCGTACCATGCCCTTGTTGGCTCAATTTTGAGGTATGGAATAATATTTTGGGGTAACTGCACAGAAAAAGAAACCATTTTCAGGAATCAAAAAAGATGTATTCGAGCAATATTTGGTCTTAAACCCATCGATAGCTGTAAACCTTTCTTTGTAAAGTTTAATATATTGACACTTCCCTCAGTATACATACTGGAGACAGCAGTATTTGTTAAACAAAATCCTGGTTTGCTTAAAAATATAGAGCCTACAGCTTATCATAGTCATCTTCGCTCACGAGATCTAACGAAAATTTGTCAACAATGGAGCAATACAGCTTTATTGTCAAAAAGTGTTTTTTGCATGGCGCCAAAAATATATAACAAAATTCCAGTAGACATAAGAACTTGCAATGTTAATCCATTTAGGAGAAGATTGAAGGAACTATTGACTACAAAATGCTATTACACAGTAAATTAATTTTTAAATGATAAATTAATGTAATCCTATTTAAAATTATTATGATAATTCTTGTACTGAGACTAGATTAAATTATGACCATTTTTTTTTTTAATTTTTAATATGTATAGGACAACATGACTAAAAATAATATTGAAATAAATTAGATTAAAATGACTGTAAATTATAAATTGTAAATGAGCTAAACTGTAATTTAAATGTAATTAATCATTGCATGGAGTGTGACTGCAACTGTATGCTGCAAGGCAAACATGAAGAACTTCTATTGTAACACTAACATCTGTATTTTAATTTACTCATGTTCTTGACAAATAAATTATCTTTTATCTTTTTATCTTTTATCTTTCTCTTTATAATAAATCAGGCGCCCTCTGTGGTATTTTTGTGTAAGACAAATGAACTATACTATACATCGATAGTAAGGTAGGCGTTACGAGACTAACATAGAAAAGGAGTTACAGGTTAGATGGCGCTGTAACACATTGTTTATTTCTTGATTTTTCATAAATGACATATGTTATTATAATTTTATGACTTTCAGAAATAGTGTAATTTGCACCTATTTTGAATAAATACCTTAAATGTTGAATCTAGTGTAGTCGCTTTGCTCAGAGAGGGTACAATTCAAGTGTATCATCATATCAGCCCATATACGTCCCCACCGAGGGGCTCGAGCTTACCCTGAATTAGGGCGATCAGGCCTTAGTCGACCACGCCGGCCCAGTGCGTGTTGGTCGACTTCACACACAACCTTCGAGTTTCTTCGCAGGCGTGTGCAGGTTTTCTCACGATGTTTTCCTTCACCGTTATAGCAATCGGTAAGAATATGTACGTAAGTTTTTAAAAACTCAAGTGTATATGGCAAGAATTTTATCTATTGCTAGTTCTACTGTATAAGAGGTCTTCCCAAGTAACACCAAACAACATTATAAAAAGCGTAGAACAGCATGAAGTTACGTGCAAAGCAGTATATGAGCACCATATGTAGCACTATATTAGCCGTATTAAAGTTTATAAGTGTCTTTTAAGCGCAATTTGGGCCCCAAATAATACAGCGTTGAGCACTATTAAATATTATTAGTGCTGCTAACCAGCGCTTATAATGTTATTGAAGACTGACATTAGTAAAGTTGTTAGACAGCATGTTCTAATGTGTAAAGCATTTTTTTAGACGTTAGTACAGCTTTTAAACAGGTTTTTGAATTACAATGGCAAAATTACGTTAGGTTGTTAGGCTGAACGTTTTATGTTCTTTATATAAAAGTATTTGAAATAACTTATCCATGTTTTATGTCCGATTTGTTTATTCGTTTAGTGTTTGCAGTGCATTTGGATGTTGTGCGCAGATTTTGTAATGTCTTCGTTAAAAATAATTATCATAAGGTAAGTAACAGATTTATTTTGTTTTGAATGCAAATGAGCTGCGGATATTAGTTTTATAAGAAAATATATATATATATGTTTGTGGTTTATAATTCACGCGCCCTCACAAAAATGCTTTTTTAATAAAAATAGGGACAAATTTAGAATCGACACATGACACCTTTTGTAACTTTTCAACGATTTCATTAATTTTAACGTACGAAATTGCTTGTATCAATACTTTGCTTAAAATAAAAACATAATAAGTATGTAATAATATCATACATGTATCATAATTTCAGTTTTATTTTAGAGAAACAAAAAGCAAATGGCGTCAGATGTTATTAATGTTTTAAACTTTCAACTAGTATCTTTTAATGTTGTCAGTCTTATTATAGTAAAAAAATATACTTTAGATATATCCAAAGTCCTTAAACCTACATATAACAGACCTAAGTGATATCTTTAGCATTATTGTAACACTTTCTAGACATGTTATAATGTTCATTACCCTTAAATGGCATAAAAATGAATTGCTGTAGTGTTAATCAGGGTACCGAAATAATAGTTTAGAATCCCTTTATCACATGATATATTACTCCATTTATTTCATCATGTTTTATAATGTTTACAGTAAAGTAATTTGACAAATGTATCTAAGTACTCGTATAAAATCATAAAAGCAATGAATGAGTTGGGGAATTCCCCGAATCATGTGACAGAACAGAACGAACGGGACGTGCGACAGAAACGTCATGATACCCTATGTGGGTGGGAGTGAGAAGGATAGTGTTAGTGAGTTGAGCGATTACGCTGCGCAGCCCTGATTTTATTCCTTAGTGTTACTTGATTCCTGTCGCTATGATGACGACGCGCGCTTATTGGCTAAATATTGCGTATTTTATTTTTAAATTAAAATAAACACCAGCGTGATCACGATACCTATCTATGTGTATAGGAAAAGAATAATAAGGTAGATTATTATAGTTATAATCCCTCGTTCCTATTGAATTGAAGCACGATATAACCATCTTATTTTTCGCACATTGTAATCGTAGTATTTATCGGAAATCGGAACTTTTTACGAATTCGTTTAAACGCGTTTTACGGCTAGGTACCTATTAAGTTTTCAGGTATAGTACCTACTCTATTAAGTCCTAAATAAGCTTGTTTCTTTTTTTCAGATGCCTTTTAAAATAGTGCAAACGACCGAAAGGGGAGCAAATAAACTATTCATTGTTCCAAGCGGATGGGAAAATCAAGGTCAAGTGCGATATCCAAAAAAACCTAATGAGTCTGCATTAGTAAAGAACGACAAATCCAAGCCTCGCGCAGATTGGCCAGTGATGCCTTGTAAAGTGAAACGGACAGGGTTCTTAACCTATGCCGATGCTGAAGAGGAATTGTCAATTATGTTGCAGCATAGCGACACAGATACCGGCATCGCCATTGGTGAAGCCCAAAGACAAACCCAGTTCACAATACCAGTACCTGATTACAATAACATGGCCGATTTAGTAAGTAGTATCAATTTTTATTTAGATAGTTGTATTGTAATAGGTTAGGTTCATATGACTGCATCACTTTTTTGTTCGGTAGACTCTCTGTATTTCCTTAATATTTATTATTTATCCAGAGCTAGTTCTTATCCTTCCCTTCTTCATAATGACTATTTCAAATTCTTTTATTTGCTGTTCTTTTCTGGAGAATTGATGTAGTTTTAGTACTGTACTAACCGGCTGCTCTAAAAGAAGGGAAATATTGTACAATCACGAGCACTTGAACCATTAACGGTGCCTATTCGCCTGTTGTAGGTTTCACGTTGCACTGTAACTATTAAGGTTGGACTGTAGTACTTTAAGAATGTAACAAATTTCTTGTAACGTAACTATAAATAAAATTAAAAATTAAGTACGACATATCAGTTTTTTTTTGCACTCAGGATCGTTACTTATTTCAAACCACTGATATTCTGTGAAGAAATACGTGAGGGCGACAGACTTTTGCTTTTGAAATCAACTTAAATTAAAAAATGAATGTATCAAACCGCTCTTTCTTTCTTTTCAGATATATCATTCACAACCAAACACATCCAATGTAACACAGATTCAGCAATTAGTAGAAGAAGAAGAAGGAGATACTTATTGGATTATAGGAGATTCAAATGAAATACAAGAAAATGCGGAGCCAGCCATTCCACCTCAGCCTATCATTCCACCTCAGCCTGTCATTCCACCTCAGCCTGTCACACAAAAACTGAATACAATTATAGAAAATCAGAACAAAATCATGGATATGCAAAATAAATTTTCCTACAGACTGAGCAATTTCATAATTGAAATAGAAACTACAATTGAAAAAGCCATTACAAGAACAATAAGCCGCCATCTTGATCAGTCTGTTGTCAATTTAGGAGATGCCAGATCTGCAGCTGAAAATTCTTCTTTCAAGCTTAAACCAGTCGACAGTATTAATGATTTAGAGAACTTAGAATTACTTTTATTGGATCCAGTAGAAAAAAATAAACTGATGAAATTGTACTCCGTTGTGTGCACAACTGCAGAGGGACATGGGGTAACCTGTGCATATAAGCTGATAGATCTTTTATTCACAAGAGAATTTTTATGCAAATGTTCGTGGTCTGGAGGCAACAGGGGAAGCACAATCAAACTACCATTAAAAAAATACAAAAATATTTTGGATTTCTGTTTCAAATTGATATTTTCCTGGGATAAATCCTATACGATAGAAGACAATGAAATTTTTTTTAAATTAGTTCTACGAAATGCTGAGCAAAGGAAAATTTTTAAAAACATGCGAAAACCATCAAAAAGAAATCGCGTAAGCAAGAATCAAACCGGAAAAGTTAAAAATGCCAAAATAGTAGGAACTAATGCAATAGTAACAAAAAACGCAGGCAATAAAACTAAATATGGTACAAGTATGAGAGCAGAATCCGAAGTAGAAACAGTAAAAGAGATAGACATGGAAGAAGAAGCAACAAATGAGACAGGTGTGGAAGAAGAAACAACAAATGAGACAGGTGTGGAAGAAGAAACAACAAATGAGACAGATATAGAAGAAGAAACAACAAATGAGACAGACATGGAAAAAGAAACAACAAATAAGTCGGATATAGAAGAAGAAACAACAAATGAGACAGACATGGAAAAAGAAATAACAAATAAGTCGGATATGGTAGAAGTTGCAGGAGAAAGGGTAGAAGAGAAAGATGATAATGTAATGGAAAAAGACTCTACAGATGTTTCCGAAAACGTCGATAAAAACATAGTCAAAGAGGTACAACTGACTGAAGAAGTTGAGAAAAACCTGGAAAAAGAAATGAAGATGCGATCGTATCTTGAAAAAGAAGAAGATTGTTTATTGTATATGGAGAAGGAGAAAAAAAAAGTCAAGGAAATGTATACAAAAGAAGTAGAGAAAGAAAAAATTGGACTAAAGGCGACCAAAGAAAATAATAAAGATGAAAAAGAGAACACAAAACGGGAGTTTAAACAAAAACAAAATGCAGGGATCCTAAAGAAAATAAATAAGATATATGTGAAAAAGGAATCAAGCCGATATTTACCAAAAAAACAAAAGCAAATGGTCACAAAAAAAATAAAAGATCTACACCCATCAAGCCAGATGAAACCGCAAAACCAACAGTCAATAACCGCTACAAAAAAAGACTTAGATGATGAAGGACAATTTATTCTAGCATCACCGAAAAGACAAAATCTAACGGCAGAAAAAAAAAAGAAAAGCTTGGATCATAATGGCCAGTCAGACCAAACGCCACCAAAGAGACTTAAGCCAAATGCTACAATAACGTCAAAAGACAAAACTTACGAATAGTATGGTTTTAAAAATATAATTTTATATTACGGTGATTGTTTTGGGTACCTACACTAGCGCCACTTCATAAAAAAATATAACTAATCTTTCTTTCTTCTTTTATTATATCTTACTAAAATTTTAGTTGACTTATTTAACTATAATGCGCCATATTACCCTAAATTTCTTGTGTCTTTAATATTAAGTACTGCGAAATCATAGATTGGTCTGCGATTAGATCACAATATGCAATCATTTTTTATGAAGTGGCGCTAGTGAACCCGAAACGGATCATTCTGTCTTTGTTTCGCTTTTGTTGATTTTTATTGAGTAAAATTGTAAAATTACGCTTTATTCATGTTAGCTGTAACTGACAACCAATCATGTTAAGATTTAATAACAACGGTATTTAGTTCCTTTCATGTTATTATAATTATTTAGTGATTATTTGCTAGCAGCTAGACTGCCCATTTTTTGTACTATTTTCTTTAAACTTTTATACCTACTACAACAAAATACAGTAAGTAGGTACTACGGGTATTTAGTACTAACATAGCCATTATGCTAATTGATATCTTATTGTACCTTATCCTGATAATTATCTAATAATTAATATTTCATTTTATAAATAGGTAAAATGTCATGCCTGTTATACTTATATCTGAAAAGATTGTGACGAGTACAAAATAAATATACTCTGATTATGAAAAATTTCTTTTATTTATAATAGATGATCAAGCATACCTCGTAGCTAATATTAATTAATTTGCTTACGGCCACACTCAGAGAAGTCATTAATGTTTCATTTTTTTGTGTTATTTTAAAGTACAGCTTGGGAATTAATTGAACGGCAGATAAATATATGTGACACTTCATGTGAATTAAAATTTTAGTGAAATTTACTGTCACTTGTTCGAGTGCGGCCATTAGTTTTACCGTTAACTGATACAATCATTTAATCTTAAATTTATTTGCTATTACTAACTGGTCATTAAAGTGTGTAATAAGGGTACAAAATAGAGCTCATGATGGTATTTAGTACAAACATATTTGAATTATACATCTTCTGGTCTAAAACATTTAATATTTCGCACACTTTGGTTTATTTTTGATCTATATATATGAAAATGACTGGATTTCAGAGGTTTTTCAAACACATTTACAAGCTCCGTAATTTGAAATCCACGCAATTCAATTTCTTTGTCATTGTTATAAATTTCTTTCAATTCGATAATTTCATTATCTTTGCTCATAAAATACTTATCTTTGTTTTTAGTAGACAGTTTGAAATCTTTAAAGTGTATCTCAAAGCATTCTTTTTTACTTTTTATTATAACAGAATGGCTTTTTTTGTTCTTGTTTATGGTTGTCTGTATTCCATCTAATTCACCTAGTCTCTTCGCTACCTGGGCCAATGGGTTCTTCCCTTCTCTCAGCATTCTCTTAATCAAGTATAGCTTGTTTTCAAAGGGGTAAGCACTAAATGTGTGGAGTGGTCCAAATCGTTGAACTTCATCGACCACGTGAACTAAATTATGCACATTGCTTGTGACATAATCAGCTCCATAATGATGTTTATAATTTTCAACAAAATAAAGTAAAAGTTCCTGTGCTAAAGGTAAAAGTGTTTTATACATTTCATGGGAACATATAGTTATACCACAATATAAAAAAAGGAAATGGGAAAACGCTTCGGCGTTCAAAACTTGTGGCAAAATAATTATGCTCAAATAATAAAAAAACGTTCTGAATTCGGATGCCTTCCAGTGAGCAAGATGATTCAAACCTCTCATAGTTCGGTGTATTTCTGAAGGCAAACGAGTTTCATTTATAAAAGCCGATACCATTTGTATATCGCGTGAACACAACTTGGTATTTTTTTTACCGAAATTGCCATCACGCCATCCAACCAAAAGCCTCTTCATTATACCTAGATCTATTAAATGTAAGGAGTCACCCACTGGAACATCTTCAACAATATCTATGGGTAGCTGCAGTAATGGAGAATCTACTTTATGATGCGACCCGTACAATTTCTTGCGAAAATGATCATCCGTTCTTTTCGGACATCTACTGTCAGGAAAAACAACGGTAAGAGACTGATGCGAATATTCCCCAACAGTTACGCACTTCAAGCAGCCGTGTTTACCATTGAAATTGCAGACTCCTGTAAAGATAAATTTTTATATAAATTTCAACTTAACATCTTTACGCGTTCCTAAGAAAAAGGATCTTGACAGACAAACAGACAGACAGACGGACAACGAAGTGATCCTATAGGAAAAAACACGAATTATTTACTAACTTACCCTTTATATAAGCTCTGGCAGGTGAGTCACAAACAAAACATCTAATAGCCACCTTAATTACTTTACGACCAATCATAATACCATCTTTTATCAATAAATTTGCATCCCTTACAAAATGTCTTAGGTAGTCATTTAAATTTTTCGGCTTTTGTTCTCCATAATATAAACCTATTACAAAAGGTTGTTCATTTAATTCGTGAATTTTACACAATATTGGCCAAAATTCTTTTTTTGAACTGTTGAAAATCGGCAAACCATCCATATTTATATTCAGAGTTATCTGCTCAAGAGTTTCGGACGCCAATATTCTTTTAAGTGGACCTATCATGCCATTGTGCCAGTATAGACCAGGTTCCACCACTTCAATTTGTACTTCCCTCGGGGTTTTAAGTATTGTTCTCGGATCATTGGGCAAACTATCCGAATATCTATCATTTAATATTGTTAATAAATCTTTTAAAGCACTTTGAGGTATATTTTTAACAAGAGTCCATTCTCTTATTTTATCTTTTAAAATCATATTTTTCATGTATTCTGTACAAATTTCTTCTTCATCAGTAGAGCTATCACCTAAAAATATCAGGGTGACATTCAAATTAAAAGATTCTGTAAACTTATATAATTTGACCAATCGTAACGAAATACTTACTAAAACACCGAAATAAACAATATTTCTTACTCAAAAAATAACAAAGTTTAAATGTTAAAGGCCTAATCGCCCTGATTCAGGGTAGGCTCGAGCCCCTCGGTGGGGACGTATATGAGCTGTAATGATGATGATGATGAAATGTATAAGGTACTATGGTTTATTTTGCACTCACAGTGCTATATTATTTTCATTTATGAATATATAAGGTGTAAAAAAATCAACTGCAAATATTTTAAGGGGTGAACCAGTCCATGAAACTGAACAACTTTCCCCAAGGAACATAGGTCGAAATACGAAAAAAAAAATTTGGCCCTCCCATACTTAGTGTGTTGGCCGGCCGGGTCAATTTGTATGGGAGGGCCAAAAAAATATATATGTATATATATATTATTTTAATTTATTATTTGTTAAATGAAGTACCTTCTGATAACACTTCCGCAAAATAATTTTCATTTTCTAAACTTGAATGTACTACGGAACCACTTGCTGGAACTTCTTGACTAGTGCTTGGCTCATACACAACTACCGATTGTTCTGTATTTTGTGTATCAAGAGTATCATTGTTTGGAATACTTATTTCATTACTTAAACGAGATATAAAGTTTAAATATTCCGTTTTTATCTTTCTCTTTACTCCACCTGTCCTCTTAGTCTTTTTCCACTGTTTATTCATGACAACAACGTGACACGTGCAACATAAATTTACAAATGAGTACTAACGCATAAAATGAAAATAATCATATGACTTATGGTTTTACGGCCAAATTATAACATATAGTAATAAAATAACATTTTTATTTACATATGTAGTGCTGAACGCTTTAAAGTAACAATTAAATGCGAAGGTAACAGAGCTAAAACTTTAGTAAATGTTTGGCTAATGCTTAGCAGTAAATAAGCATAAGAAAAGATCATAAAGATGCGTTTAATCTTAAAAATGTGGTAATACAGCTAAATTCCCTATAAAATATTTCGGCAATGTTTATTTAAAGTATAAGGTTTTATTATTTACTAATATAAGGTTTTAACCTTTGTGTTAGTGTAAATGCTGTTTAAGGTGCTGTATATTAAAAGTAATTGATGTTTTAGTATGATTATAAGCTGTTTAACTTAATTTTTTAGACCATACAATAGCTTCATGCAATATTAATTTTACCACATTCTACTCAAAAGCATTTAAACTAACTCAAAACTGATTTAAACTGATAGTCTGACTTTAAAACGTAAATCAGTCTTTACTTCAGTGACTATACAGATTACGTGTTACCAGGGTTTCGACCATAGCTTCGACCGGCGCTAATCGAGTTCAACTCGAGTGTAGAGGTTCCCTACAATGCCAAATTCAAATACAATATTGTATAATGTGGTATTCCACATTTGAAATCCTCACAGTAAGATTCCAGTTTTTTTTTTATTATTAAAAATTTTAGTGTGTTTGGCTGCACCTCACCTGATGGTAGGTGCCGATGCAGCCGAGGATGTCACACGCAAGCTCAAAAAGTGACTATTCACTCTCGTTTTGAAGTATCCTAAATTATACGAATCGGGGAATACAGACATCGGCGGGGAATTCCACTTCTTGCCCGTTCGCATAATGAACGAAGAAGCAAAACGCTTTGTACGTAAAGGTGGAACATCAACGACAAAGGGGTGGAATCGCCCTCCGCACCTTGTAGTTCGATGATAAAATGAAAAGGGGGAATGAGGTCGTGAAGCTCCAGGACACACTTTCCGAAATGAATCCTGTATAGAACACCGATAGACTATTTTCTATTATGACTAGAACTTTATTCCGTAGGTGAACGTATTACATTGAGTTTACCACTTTTTTCAATTGATAGAATTCTTATAGGTTTTCCTGTAATCTACAAGCCTTGAAGTATATTTTGTATTTTTTTCAAAATTTTAGGCTCAGTAGTTTCGGAGAACAGGGGGGGGAATGGTAAATTTTTGTCTTCTTTCATGAATAAAATCATAATTATTTATTTTAAAATTAAAACAAAAATATATTTAAGATCCTGATAATGAGCCCTTTCCTTTGATCTATGACACAATAAGGTTTCCAAAACTTTTTTTTTTAAATTTCCTAATTTGTCCCCCGAACATAACCCTTAATTAAAAAAATATGTATTTACTTTGCACACCTGTGTTTGGGTCATAGGATTACTATCCTACCAAATTTTACCTGATTTGGTCCAGTAGATTCGGAGCAAATGGGCTTGGACAGACGGACGGACTGACAGACGCACGAATGATCCTATAAGGTTCCGTTTTGTTTTTTTTGTACGGAACCTAAAAATAATCACATCGATCACAGCGTAACGATGGATTTCTTGTGATGAGATCCTTTCGAAACTGTCATCTTACTGCCGTTAACATTCAGAGCAGTCTTTTTAGTGTGAGGAGAGTTAAAGTTTGTGAGTCCACTGTGAGGAGGAGACTCCACGAAAAAAATCTTAGTTCTCCTGCAATAGAATAGTTAGTAACCGCATTCGTGGCGTAATGTTTAGTCCATTCGCTTCACACCAGGAGGTCGCTAGTTCGATTTCCGGCGGGGTCAACTTTTTAAGACTCGGTTTGGTTGGTGGTAGGGCATTTTCATATCCCGCCTAGCTAGCTACCACCATCTTGTCTAAGTCCTGCCGCCAAACATCATTTGTTGACAGCATTGATGTGTTCCGGCTTGAAGATAAGATAGCCAGATCCCATTGCGTTGGGAAATCTTGGTAAGCCTGCTTCCATATTCGGCATCATCGTTATCATCAGGTGAGATGATGCCAAGGGCTTGTCAATTGTGGATTAAAAAAAGGATCTAATCTTAAAGACACGTAACACGGCTCGCGTACGAGAGAGGACACATTAATTGGTATTTAGATCCATGGTGGAATGTTTTGTTTACCGACGACCCCAGAATGTCTTTATTTAGATCAGATGGACATGACCGCGTATAACTATAAACGCGGAATACGTTAAAAATACCGACTTCCATCGCAACAACTTAGTAAAATTTTGCATTCTTATTTTTGGTTTTTGCAAATTTTCTTAAAAAGTACTGCATCGATTTTGATAAAATTAATATGGGACCAACTAGAAAGCATACCATACCTAAAATTTGGCCAAGTGCGAGTCAGAACCGGACACAAAGGGTTCCATACCATCATACTAGATGGCGCTAGTGCAAAGGGTTCCGTACCATCATATTAGATGGCGCTAGTTTAATCACGTTAAAAAAACACGTTTTTTGTATTTACACCCCGTTATTTTTTAACTTTTTCTAATTTTTAGTATTTCTTGTGATTGCGGCAACAGAAATACATCATCTGTGAAAATTTACACTGTATAGCTATCACGGTTCATGAAATACAGCCTGGTGACAGACGAACAGACAAACAGACGGACAGATAGGGTCTTAGAATAGGGCGCCGTGTTTACCCTTTGGGTACGGAACCATAATAAAAAAGAATCATGAAAATCGGTTCAAAATCTGCGAAGATATCGCGTAACAAACACACAAAAAGCGAGCGAGTGAGCGTCGGTGGCTCATTCGGTAATGACTCGGTCCTCCTAACCAGAGGTGCCGGGTTCAAATCCGGACGGCCAATGTACCAATGAATTTTTCGAAACTTACGTACATACTCGTACGTACATATACTCACCGATTGCTTTAACGGTGAAAGAAAACATCGTGAGGAAACCTGCACACGCCTGCGAAGAAACTCGAAGGTTGTGTGTGAAGTCGACCAACCCGCACTGGGCTCGCGTGGTTGATTAAGACCCGATCGCCCTAATTCAGGGTAGGCTCGTGCCCCTCGGTGGGGACGTATATGAGCTGATATGATGACACAAAAAACATACAGTCGAATTGAGAACCACCTCTTTTTTGGAAGTCTGTTGCAAATGAAGACCAGGTGAACGGTATGCAGAATGTAAAAGAAGTAAATGGTGGCTCTGTGATGGTGTGGGGAGGGATAAACTTTTAGGGACACACCGAGCTCGTGGTGGTAAATGGAGCAGTTGTAAACGCTCAGAGATATGTCGATGATAATCTGGAACCCCTATGTACTGCTTTCTGTCCAGAGAAATAACCGAAACAGCATTTCAATTCACAATAATGCACGGGCACACACGGCGAGAATAGTTAAGCAATTTCTTCACGACAGTCATCATCATCACCATATCAGCCGAAAAACATCCGCTGCTGGACAAAGGCCTCCCCCAAGGATTTCCATGACAACAGGTCATGCGCTACCCGTATCCATCGGCTTCCCGCGACCTTCACCAGGTCGTCGGTCCACCGCGTGGGAGGCCTGCCTACGCTACGTTTCGCTTGTCTTGAAGCATCTCTGGGACCAGTTAAAAAGGAGTGTTCGAGCAAGAGATTCCAGTCCCGATCGCAGTATGAAATGCAACAAGCCATGCAATGCTTGGCAATTCCTCAAATTTATGTTAAATATGATCAGGTCAATGAAAAACCGTTGCCAAGCAAAAATTAAATGCCAGATGTTTTTTGTTAAAATTGGGTTATCTTTCAAATTCAAGTAACTCTTTATTGTACATCAAAATAAATACTAATGCAAAATTTTAATTAAAAACTAAGAGACATAACATCTAGGCGGTCTTATCGCTGAGAGCGATTTCTACCAGACAACCCAGTGCTTGGAGAAAAAGCAAGGAGACAGGTAGTATCTTTATTTTGTATTTCATCATCATCATATGAAGATTCAAGATTCAAGGTATTTATCCAAATAGGTGCAAATTACACTCTTTCTGATAGTCATAAAATAATAATAATATCATTTCATTTGTGAAAAATCAAGAAACAATCATTAGTTAATAATATCAAAATGCAACCCTTGAAATTAACCAGATTATTTCATTAGAACATTGAAACAATATGAAACGAAAATTTATACATTAAAATCATTGAATGTCGTTGATAACTTTGTAAAGAGTAGGCCAGTTCACACGTACAGCACCCGGTCACAAGTATAACGCGAGACCAGTCATCGCTCCCATCAACCATATTAGAAGGAAAGGAACGATCCGGCTTCCGATGCGCCACCATCCGCACGAACATTTAAGCGAGCGTGCACCACTCATGTCAATGCTAAGATAAAAATATTATTAATTATACGAAGTACTAGACTTGTAATGTCTTGTCGCTTCCAGGTCAATTCTTAGCTTGTTGATAGAAGAAACACTGTCACCCATACATTTTCGCCATTTAAATAGGATGTCTTATAATAACCTTTTTTACAAAGAGTTCTTTGGACACAATTTTAAACTGTTTTTCTGGCAAATTTAAGACATCATCGTGTAATTTGTTATACATGAGTGTGCATTGTCCCTCAAAGGACTCATTGACTTTGCTAAGTCTTGTATAAGTTACTTGAAGTTTATTCCTATTCCGAAGATTACGTCTGTGCCTGTCACTATTCAGTGATAATAGATGCAGATTTTTACGTACATACATTATATTTTCATAAATAGGGGAAATAGTCCGGTCATTTTAGACAATTGAAATAAAGAAAATTCCGACAGAGCCAAATCTTCGTAGAGACCTTAGGTTTACCACAAGGAATAAAGTGTCAAAAGTCCCCATCAGTCCCATGTGAGCTAAGGGACTTATTCGGGGCCCAAGGTCAAAATTTTAGGTTTTTTGGATTTTTCTCGAAAACGGTAAGTTTTATCGAAAAAGTACTTCGGAGCAAAGTTGTAGATCTTAAAATTCTCTATAAAAATGGTCCCTATAATTTTTTCTCTAAGACCCACTATTTCCCAAATATTGCGCTTGTAAGAATCATGTTCTACATAGTATGCACACATATGCCACGTATATACATATTTAGGTACTCAAGCAAGCAAAAATGCCTACTCGTGTCTCTTTTATGTATACATTATACTATTCTAAGAAAATTTACTCTAAAATGACCGCCAAGATTTGGCTCTGTCGGAATTTTTTTTATTTGATCACTATTTTAATGTCTAAAATGACCGGACTAAAAATCATTACGTCTCATCATCTTTGAACTTATCTCGGAGCGACTCACGAGAACGCATTTCATGAATCGCGCGAACTGCTCTTTTTTGCAGAACAAATAATTGGTATCTATATCAGCTGCATGTCCCCACAGAAGTATCCCATAAGACATAACACTATGGAAGTAGCTGAAAGATACCAGTCTTGCGGTGTCTATATCTGTAAGGAGCCTGAATTTTTTGACTGCGTATGCAGCTGAGCTAAGCCTGCCAGCTAACGTTTCTGTGTGCGGGTTTCTATATGAGAGTTTCTACATTAACCAAAGGACTTCCACTGCTGGACATAGGCCTCTTCCAAGGATTTCCACGACGACCGGTTCTGCGCTTCCCGCATCCAGCGGCTTCCCGCGACCTTCACCAGGTCATTTTGTATTTGGTAAAGATTCAATTAATGTGCAATCAACGTTTACTCATACATAACTTCGTGAATAATGATTAAATCAATTTCTCGTTTCATATCCAAAGTTAGGCCTTCCAAACTACCCTGCCGGGTTTTAACGCTCGCGAGTGTAAGTATATCTATAGTAAAACGAGCAATACTACGAGCAATGCTCGGTCACCTAGGTCCTAAATACCTAAAAGCTTAGATTACATAAAAAAAAACTAGATCCCCGGTTTCGTACTAAACAATAGGGGATCGGACTGCTAGTCATTTGAGTTACTTTTTATGATCATCTGTCATAAACTAAATTTTGTTCTAAAAATGTTTGAAATACCCACAAGTGACGTCATAAATTTTAAGCGTCATTCCCAAACTTATCTTGTGAATTTGATCAATTAAAAATTAAAGACGTGATGGAAAAACAAAACAAGTAAGGTTTTTTGGAACTTCAAGAGGAGAGCAATTTTAAAAATCATATTTCAGATTTTATTTTTGGTGCTGTCCGATCCCCTATTCAAAAATCGTCCAGACAGTTGTTTTACAGAAGATAGAAATAGAAATACACAAATAGCTATGTTACACATACACACACAGACACACACACACACACACACACAGAGAGAGAGAAACATAAAAGTACCTACACCTCCGTGACCAAAAATGGTAACTTTATGTTCAGACACTTTGACCGCGTATCTCTGAATCTCATTCTTTTACATGTAACTGGCTTTTTTCCGCGGCTTGAAAAAAATTAAAGAAAAAAAAACTTGTTTCCCACCTCCTCAACCATCTATGTGCAAAAAATCACTTCATCCATTGTTCCGTTGCGAGGTAAAAGAAGTTAACCAAAAAAAAGAGTATTATTTATTTCCCTGAGGAACAGCATCGGATTATGCTATTCTCCCGGGATAAAAAGTAGCCTATGTCCTTATATGTATATATATGTTATGTATCTTTGTTAAGATTGGTTGAGGCGTCGAAGCGTGAAAAGGTAACAAACAAACAAATAAAGAAACAAACACATTTTCATATCACACTTTAATATTATAAAGGCGAAAGTTGGTGAGTGTGTATGTTTGTTACTTCTTCACGCAAAAAGTACTAAACGGATCTGGCTGAAATTTGGTAGGTAGACAGATTAGGACCTGTATTAACAAATAGGCTACTTTTTTTCACGCTCGGGAGCCGCTTGCGGTTCGCGCACTGCGCACCCTCGAAAAGTCACAGAAACGATGTTTACGCGGGTGAAGCCGCGGGAAACAGTTAGTTTATAATATTAGTAAGGATGCTTATAGGGAACTTGGCATGCGTACAAAGAAAAAAATATTTCATTTGACATCTTTGCCCATGAGCAACACCCTTTACAAATGTCAACCTAGCTATTCAATACTGATTCACCCTGTTATGTTTGTTGTGTGGGTGAAATTTGAGTGGCTGTGTCGGAGTGGGTGCCGTAAAAACGGGCCGATGGGGTGAAAACTGTCGACGCGCCGTACCCGACTGACCCGACCAAACGACCCTTAGTTGTAGGGATGCGCGCTGGTTATCGATATCGATAATTACCTGTTTAACTAAATCTGACCAGGTATGAGTCGAATTCACGCGCTGAGAGTTTCGAACCACGACCTGGTAAAGATCGCGGGAAGCCGATGGATGCGGGCAGCGTAGGACCGGTCGTCGTGGGAATCCTTGGGGAGGCCTTTGTCCAGCAGTGGACGATTTTCGGCTGATATGATGATAATGATGATGATGAACAGAGTAGTGCGCACACCGCGCATCCTTTTTTTCGCTTACAAGCGTTTACTTACTTTCACCTGTCCCGGTGCCTGTAATTAAATCTTGCAAGTTAAATTTGACCCACTTCCCGGTATCCGATTGAGCTGAAATTTTACACGCATATGTATATCGCATGATAATGCAATATCAAAATCTGATATCCAAAAGTTTTTAGGTTTTATAGGCACTTTCGAGTTTTTTAGTTTCACCTGTCCCGGTCACTGTAATTAGATCTTGCAAGTTTAATTTGTTTGACCCACTTCCCGGTTTCCGATTTATTTGAAATTTTGCATGCATATGTATATCGCGTGATAATGCAATGTCAAACGCTTGTATCTTAAAGTTTTTAGGTTTTATAGGCACTTTTGAGTTTTTTTAGTTTCACCTGTCCCGGTCACTGTAATTAGATCTTCCCGGTTTCCGATTGAGTTGTAGGCTTATACGTTTTTGTTTTTTCGATAAAGTTAATAAGTTTGATTTTATTGTCGTTTATGTGTTTTCATACAAAACTAATTTTGTAAGTTTTTGTATGGAGCGTCCAACTATTTTTTTGAGAATTGTCTATGGGTTCCTTGGGGAAATTTGTTCAATATGATGAGTAGAACCCCCAGTTAAAGGAGCCTACACCAATTTTGTTACACTCTGTATATCTAAAAGTTGTACTGAGCTGTCTAGGTAGAAGACTAGAGTTCTTATTAACTCATCAGCTGATCGATTTGTATGAAGAATGTAATATATTTTTTTGCGATTTCAGCAAAGTCATAGAACAAAAGTTATACAGTATGATGAGTAGAAGCCCCAATTAACCAATTTTGTTACACCCTGTATATCCTTTCGGTGAGGCTTTAAGAAAATCCCAATCAATATACTGGGACGGGGGCATGTGCCTATTACGTAAACACGAAATAGATTTACAGGGTGCGATCAATAAATTCCCGGACTGGGTAGAGCTGGCTAGATCCCGCGTCAGCAGAGTCCGCACTCCGGACTTGATTGCTCCATCTATCTATGCGGAGAACGGGTTTTGCCGATAAAATAACAACGCATGCGATTAGCCTGTTCTGAACTTTTTCATAATTTAATATTAAAGTTATTTATTCAAAATTCATAGTCCGTATGGTTCCCGGCTAAGAATAGGACCATCCCATCTCTTCCAATGGGTGTCGTAAGAGGCGACTAAGGGACTTAAAACCGGAGGATGGGCAGCAGCGTCTTTCCGTGCATTGCAACACACCTGCAATCAAACTGCGATCGCCAACCCGCCTGCCAAGCGTGGCGATTACGGCAAAACCCCCCCTATGAATTTTTTTTTGGGGGAGGCCTTTGTCCAGCAGTGGACGATTTGTGGCTGATATGATGATTCAAAATAGGTGAAAATTACACTGTTTCTAATAGCCATAAAATAATAATGACATAATTTCATTTGTAAAAAATTAAGAAAGAAACAATCATTAGATAATAATGTCAAAATTATATCCTTGAAATAAACCAGATCAGGTCATTACAACATGAAAACCATATAACACGAAAAGTTATACATAAAAATCATTGAATGTCATTGATACGCCTTTGACAAGAGTAGGCCAGTTCACACGGGCAGCACCCGGTCACGAGTATAACGCGAGAGTCAGCCATCGCTCCCATCAACCATATTAGTGGGAAAGGAACGACCCGGCTCCCGATGCGCTACCATCCGCACAAACATTTAAGCAAGCACTTCAAGATTTGTTCATCACATTTTTAAATTTGTCTCAAAGTATTTTTTTATTTCTAAAATAGTAAAATAGATCTGCATCTGATCTTTTCTCTAATAAAAGAGCAGAATATTTCTTAAAATAACATAGGGAAAGGCTGCTATGATTGGACCACTTACTTCACAATATCACATCTCTTTGATTTTGAGTGATAAAATGAAACCAGTTTATGAGTTTCATGATTTCTGAAAAGTTTATTACCGTTAGTTGGAAATATATTAAATTTGTTTATTAGTTACCTTCTTTGTATCATTGTGGTTGGACCACAAGGTTGCCATCATTGTCTGTCACCTTTGTCTAATTTCTTTTTACTTCGCTAACTCTTCCCAAAACGGTATAATAATGAAATTTTTGATCGAATTTTAAACCAAGCATCTACTTATGAAACTTTCCAAGAGTTTCCTATAAAAAGGGAGCAACATTTTTTAGACTCCATAGAAGAGTCGCCTTGAGTTTCCATATAAACATAGTTCCGTTTGAATACAAAAAAACTGGCCAGGTGCGAGTACACATAGGGTTCCATACCATCATATTAGATGGCGCTAGCTTCTTCACGTTTTATTAAAAGCACATTTTTTTGTATGAAGTCCCCCTTATTATTCGCTTTTTTAAATTTTTAGCGGCTAAAGAATTACATATCTGTAAAAATTTCAACTGTCTAGCTATCACGGTTCATGAAATACAGCCTGGCGACAGACAGACAGACGGACGGACGGACAGCGAAGTCTTAGTAATAGTAAAGTATATTATGTATTAGTACTAACGTACACAATGGATACTCCCAGCCGCTCTCTAGATTCGACCTCAACCCGCAGATTGGTTACAGTTTGGATAACGAACGAAAAGGATCAGCTACGTTACCTCGCCCCGACCGCTCTGATTTCGTTTGGGACTTATTAAATCCAAATTTGGTACACTGTTAATTTTACTAAAGTTTTAGGTCACATAGTGATAAAGGCTGTAAAAAAAGCTTTAACAGATATCCTTTGGATAAAAAGCACTACTTTTAAACGCATGAAATTAAATGGCAAGAGCAGTGACAATAGAACTTAGCATAGACTATAAAGTATTAAAAAAAAAACATCTTGGATAGTTTTAATTCATTGTAAAATTAACCTTAACAATATTTATTTAATTACTCCCAACAGCTAGAGAAATAGAAAAAAAAATCCCGTAAATACTAGCCTGTCACTCGGGCTACAAATGTATGAAAATTAGGTCATCTTTGATAGTTTTTAATCAGAGTATAGCATTATTTATTTATTTACTCCCAACATCTAGCGAAATAGGAAAAAATCTGGTAATACTAGTTACTTGTGGTCAAAACACATTTAAGGTCAGACTAGAACGTTGGCTTGTCGAACTGACGCTCTACAAGGTCAATGAATTATTTGAATAATTATATTATTTGCCTTATTCTAATTTTATTTTTAATAATAATTTTGATATTTTACCGATTTAATTTTAACTAGATATGTAACTTAATGTTATCTACTAATATTATTGTTTTGTTTTTTAAGATTGACTTATAAAATTAATGTTATTTTATCAATAAAGGATTGTATTGTATTGTAAGCTATCCGTGGAAATCTATTTAGGTGGGTACCCACTTTGCCGTTCTACTTTGAAAATAATTTCAATTTTACAATATATTAGGTCTCTTTACCTATGAAATTGCCGATTGTATAAAAAAGTTCAAAGATGGAAAATAATATTAAGGACAATAGTTAATAAAACAAAATTTATTTTCAAAATAGAATTTAAATGGTGGTAAACATATGCCTATTGTTTAGATATTTTGAGAGCACAGTGGCTTTAACCCCCATGAAGTCGGGTTTCTTTACCTGAAAAAATACACAGCAGCAGCAGTTTCTTCGTTACTAATGTCATATTTTGGAATACCTTGCATAAGATTTCGTCACTTTTAGGAATATTTAAAAAAAATAACTAGTCTAAAGAATTGCCCCATCTGACCTCTTAGAAACGCCTCTGTTCCATTCAAAGGTACATAGCTCAGGGGATAGGAATATGTAAGACATGCCACTAGTTACTAATAAAAGACCATAAGTAGTGTTACCATAAGGTCAATAATAAAAAATTCGAGCGAGACCTACAGTACTCGCATATGATGTGTAACATGTGACAAAATACTTTAAGTTAGTTACATTTGATGACGATATTGTACTTGGGTGGCGGATCTGACAGTAACGAAAAAAACCGACAAAGTGCGAGTCGGACTCTCGTAAAGTAGAATTCCGCAGTAGAATAGCTCAGATACTCGTATTGTTAACTAAAAACCTGCGTTTTTTGCTAAGTTAATATAGGTTGTCATGTATGCATGAGGTAATTAACTTGTGTGTGTGTGTGTGTATCAACAAGATAACATCCGCGTCTTACTATGTAGATTATACTACATGGAATATATTTTTTTTATTGTTAAAAACAAACAGTAATATATATATATATATATATATATATATATATATATATATATATATATATATATATATATATATATATATATATATATATGTCGGAGGGTCATTGAAAACGCGACCAATACCAGCTCGAGATAAGTTTGCATAGTTACACTTTGTTTGGATCAAACGTCGGGTATTAGTACCTGGGTGAAACCGGTGGTGGCGTGACGATCGCTTGTACTCGTGAGACGATCGTTTGTGGTAGCAAAGATGATGTATTAACGGAAGGCTGTTTGTGCTGCCACACTGAGTTGAGAATTTATTAGATCTGTGGAGAAGCCACATTAGCTGGACGTCAGTCTCGGAGCAGACACTTTTTGACGGAGCGTCGAGCAGAACACAAGTAGTGGTGATCTGTGAGCAAAACGGACGTGTCACGCCATCGCTGTGATCACCGCGTTTGCATCCATTGTTATCCAAGGCATCCTGTACAATTTCGATTACCAAATGATCAAGACTATTGAAGAAGGACCTCTGTGATATAGCTGCATTGTTATT
Source organism: Coleophora flavipennella (assembly GCA_947284805.1). Lineage (NCBI taxonomy): Eukaryota > Metazoa > Arthropoda > Insecta > Lepidoptera > Coleophoridae > Coleophora > Coleophora flavipennella. The sequence continues at coordinate 5,568,662 of OX369292.1, forward strand.
TCGACGCCCAATACCGAAATAGTTAAGGACGTGAACCACGAGGCCAACCATAACCTAACCACTCACTTCCTTCGAGATCAGAAGTTGGATTGTTCCCAGCGCTCGCAACAAGTGGACAACGACGGGAAAATGTGAAAAATGATAATGGAGCAGCGAAATAAAAACCAACTGGCAACAATTCTTTGTGCTACAGAAACAGAACATGTTGCGATTGATTGAGGTTATGCAAGCACCATCGACTACATTTGCTGCAATCACACTGCCAGAATTCAACCAGAATATTATTATTATTATTATTATATCAGCTCATATACGTCCCCACCGAGGGGCTCGAGCCTACCCTGAATCAGGGCGATTAGGCCTTAGTCGACCACGCGGGCCCAGTGCGGGTTGGTCGACTTCACACACAACCTTTGAGTTTCTTCGCAGGCCTGTGTGCAGGTTTCCTCACGATGTTTTCCTTCACCGTTAAAGCAATCGGTAATGATATGTACGTAAGTTTTTGAAAAACTCATTGGTACCAGAATATACCTGAAGCTAATCCACGTTCACGGTGCTCGTTTGTCGACATCTCCCTTACGGAACGACAGTTGCAATGAGGTGCAATACTTATTTCACTTAGCAAACCGTTGAAAGGCATATGCTCCTGTGCTTCCGGAATGACTCGGAGCCAGTTTAGAAACCTGTTCCTGATGCGCTGTTTGGAAATGGGCGACAGTATGGGCTGCGCTGGCAGCAGCGGAGATCCACGCAAGCGGCGCGTGCAGCTTCAGCGAAGTGCGTGATGTACGCGGAGCTATGAAAATCCGGTGAGTCGTACCCCTTTTGTTTTGATAGTTGTGGTACGAGTACTATTACCTAATCTGTGGTGGTACCGAGTGTTCTCTCGTTAAAGAAAGTTTCGTGTATAGACTTTCGGGAGTGTGTTCAATACTAACGCACTATTGACTTTTGTAGGCAACTCTTAAGTTTACTGTACCGAACAAATATCGAGTGAGGGTAATATTGACGGGTATCGTTCAGAATGGTCATATCTTGTTATGCCAGACGAGTACGAACGATATTATGATCGATTCAGATATTTTAAATCTAGGATTGACGGTATTCTTAAACGAGTCTGTCAATAACAAAACAGCTTGACTGTCGGTAAGGATGCGAATAGAGTAGTTAGTCCCTTACCCTTCTAGTAGTGATTGCATTAGCAGCTAAAATGATGCCTTATGGAAAGTACTCTTTCACATGCTTTCGGATTTTTACTTGTGACACAATGTCGTGATTGAACGGAAGATTTAAAAAGAGGACTCATTGTAAATATGATGATTCATTTAGTTAACTAGTTTCGGTTATACAAACCTAAACCAAGATTGAAAGTATTGAAACCCCTTTAAGCTTTTATAATATTGAGACTGACATTTTTACATGGAGTAAAAAAAAAAAAAAAAAAAACCTTTATTAGCTTTCGTAGTATTGGGACTGATATTCTCATTGATCATAGGCCAAAGTTGTTGCCTATTTTTAATAGCTTTCGTGATGAATTTGTCGAGGGCATCCTTAATGCCCCGCTATCGTATAGACCCTATGTAGGTAGATGAGTTTCGGGGACCCCAATAAAATATTTTGTTTACCAATTGTAAAAAAAAAGAATAATAACAGGGTAGTATGCGGAGTGCAGTGATGGACGTCTTACGGCTGATGTGATGATGATACAGGATTCATGGGCTGGAGGCTGCGAATGTCATAAGCCCCGAAGCTTTCCCTTTTTGACGGCCTTATCATGCTGGTAAAGAAAAAGGATAGCATAGAACGCAAGTGTTGATAACCGTGAAAAAAAAAATGATAACAACATGCCTGAACGGAAATTGCTTCCTCTGATAGCTTGGAACATCGATTGACTTCATAGGTGGTCACTATTTAACCACGTCAGGCATAGCTAGTGGTTACATCAGGTGCATTCTTTACCTATTAAATCGAAATGACTGATTTTGTAACCTCTGTTCAAATACGTCCACGTGTCATTCGATCTACGTAATGCCCCCTTGTATTTGAACTTACGTTCATAAACGCTTTAGGCGCGTGGCAACGGTCAGGTGAATCTTAGCACGTTTAAACGTTGGTACTCTTAGTTAAGTGTCCTTTAAAATATGCTCACTTCCTTCGAGTATAGTAATGAGATTTCAATGTTACAAGTCCTTCCATGATGATCATTTGGCAGCAACCAAACTGTTGGGTTAACCGAGTTACGAAGTACAGCCTCCTGGAGTTGCTTCTAGGTACGAGTAAAGTAGCCTAACCTCTAAATGTCATGTTTGTCGATTACACACACAGGCTGTAATTTTATCTAAGTGAAGCACGACAACATACTAGTGATAATACGGAGAGTAACGCATCCTATTACAGGAGTTGTTAATCAGCTTGCTGCTGATGTGATAATAGACATGGGCCTCCCCCATGTTGGAGCGGTTTCACCAATTGTAAAAAAAAACAAAAAAAAAACAAAAAAACGCTACGCTTGGCGGGCTGTTTGGCGGTACAGTATGAGCGTGAAGGACGATGTTGCTTGTCCTCAAATTTTTAGTCCCTTAGTCACTTCTTGTGAAACCCTTGGGAAGAGATGGGGTGGTGTATTGCTCTGAGGCAGCGCCACTGGCTGATTTCTAGACAAAAGCTTAGTTTCACAAGTTACCTAACTTTGTGTTGTTACAAATGGAGAAGCGTTACCTACCACTTTAGATATCAAATACCGTCAGTTATTGAGGACAGACTACGTTAAATGCCCGATAGTGACAGTATTATTGACTTGGACAGAATTGATGATGGAGAGACTGAACCTCGACCATCTACTAGTGCAGATTAAGGACTTTTGTACTTGACCGTGATTTTAACGTTCACTAGTTTGTATTTTGAACCTTAGACGTAAACAATTTTTCGCAACTGGATGCCAATAGCCTCAGCCATTCGTAGACGTAGGCGTAAAACACCGAGTTGATTTTCTCGTTGCTGTGCGGCCACAACTGTGTGTGGCGTGCGTTTGGCTCGCAGGCGTATCACCGGGGAGGTGATGTTGGCAATGACCAGAAAGAGGTGATGTTTGAGATCGCCGCATGGAAGCGATAGTGTGGTTGGACACCGGAGGGAGGTGGTCCAAGAGTCGCCAGGTAGGGTGACTGTGTTTTTGGGCGGACACCTGAGAGGTTGTCTGAGAGTCGCCAGGTCGAGTGACTGTGTGTTTGGGCGGGCACCGGATGGAGGTGTCTGAGAGTCGCCAGGTTGGGTGACTGTTGTTTGTTTGGGCACCGGATGGAGGTGGCCCAGAGTTGCCAAGATGGGTGACTGTTGTGGTGATACAAAATAAGGAGCGTTGTACAGGATGTGATCTTGTACAGGAATGCAATGTCAATGTGTCAGTGAGTGTCCTAGAGGTGGTCCCAAATAAAATGCAATGGTCTTGTCAGATGGATCTCTAATTGAACACTGATTTAAATACTAATAAAATTATGCTACGTTGTCGTGTCAATGCACTCTTAACTGGGTCGCGGGCAAAGTACACAGTAGAAGCGCGACTGCTTCCAAATCTTAACAAAATAATATAAAAATAAATTACATGTACGTATGTAATTCGTACAAGCGTAACCAAACCAAGTTAGATCCCAAATACCGAGGGCCGTTCAGGGTCGTAGAGGTCTTAGAAGGTGACAGATACAAATTACAAGCTTTGAATTTGAGACGAAGTTACAAGTATGCCCATGACCGTTTACGTAGTATGTCCGAAGGTTATTTGCCTCCGGATGTTGACGATGAATCTGGTGCAGAGGCGTCTACCTTTCAATGTTAATTGTATTGACAGATCGTAACTCAATCAATTGTATACAGTTGTAATTTTTTTCTTTATCGTTTATTTTTGTGTGTAGTACTGAAGTATTCCAACATGTTTCAGCGGTAAATGAAGAGTGCTGAATGGCGCTATATGTTTGCATGAATTGGCTGCTGCTTGTTTTGTCAGACTCGTTCTGTCATGATGTGTAGCAGGTACATTCGTGTTTTTGTAAAAAAGAAGTATCCCGTTTACCGGCTAAAACTGTTGATGGTATTCCGTCGCCTGTACTGGCGATGATGGTATTCCGTCGCCTGTATTGGTGATGATGGTGTTCCATTGCCTAGATTGGTGATGATGGTATTCCGTCGCCTGTATTGGTGATGATGGTGTTCCATTGCCTAGATTGGTGATGATGGTATTCCGTCGCCTGGATTGGTGATGATGGTGTTCCATTGCCTAGATTGGTGATGATGGTGTTCCACTGCCTAGATTGGTGGTGATGGTGTTCCGTCACCTGGACTGGTGATGATGACTGATTGGTATTCCGTCGCTTGGCGTTAGTGATGATGATTCTTTGTGGTGTCCCGCCACCCGGATGTGGTGATGTTTAATTCTGGTGTTCCGTCGCTTGTGATTTGCGATGATGATTATGTTCCGTTCTATGTGCCCCTAAAGGTTGTAAATGGTTGTAAGGTTTCAAGCCTTGCAGCTGTGATTTACCTTGGAGACCTAAACTGATTTGAGATTGTTTGAGTTACGATGCTAATGCTGAGGTTTATTTAGTTTACGAGAGTGAAATTATTTTGGTTTTTTTGAGGCTGTTAAAATGTGTTGTTACCATGATTGTAGTCTTGAATTAAAGCTTCACATTATTAGCGTTGCTTTTATTCCTTGAGCTGTGGACCTTCCTAATGAAGGTCAGGATTGGCCGAACGAAATGGAATCTACTGGCTACCCTTTTCTTTTTCAGGTTAGTCACCCGAGGACGTGTGACTCGCAGGATGGCCGTGTCGGAGGGTCATTGAAAACGCGACCAATACCAGCTCGAGATAAGTTTGCATAGTTACACTTTGTTTGGATCAAACGTCGGGTATTAGTACCTGGGTGAAACCGGTGGTGGCGTGACGATCGCTTGTACTCGTGAGACGATCGTTTGTGGTAGCAAAGATGATGTATTAACGGAAGGCTGTTTGTGCTGCCACACTGAGTTGAGAATTTATTAGATCTGTGGAGAAGCCACATTAGCTGGACGTCAGTCTCGGAGCAGACACTTTTTGACGGAGCGTCGAGCAGAACACAAGTAGTGGTGATCTGTGAGCAAAACGGACGTGTCACGCCATCGCTGTGATCACCGCGTTTGCATCCATTGTTATCCAAGGCATCCTGTACAATTTCGATTAACAAATGATCAAGACTATTGAAGAAGGACCTCTGTGATATAGCTGCATTGTTATTTCGACGCCCAATACCGAAATAGTTAAGGACGTGAACCACGAGGCCAACCATAACCTAACCACTCACTTCCTTCGAGATATATATATATATATATATATATATATAAACTAGCTGTCCCGGCGAACTTCGTACCGCCTTACATTACATTACACTGCCCTGCCCTACCCTACACTACCCTACACTACACTACACTACCCTACCCTACATACACTACACTACACTACCCTACCCTACACTACTCTACACTACCCTACACTACACTACCCTACCCTACCCTACACTACCCTACCCTATCCTATCTCTCAAGTTGGATCGAACTGCACATGGTGTGCGAATTTTATTATAATCGGTTAAGTGGTTTAGGAGTCCATTGAGGACAAACATTGTCACACGAGATTTATATATATTAAGAAGATGTACGTAACTTCATTTTAGTACTTAAGTAAGTATCTAACTTAATGTTAGTATATTTATAGGTATATAACTTAGTTTCAATATATAAGTAATTTAATATAAATATGGGTGTATTTTAGTTTAGTCAGTAAGTACATAACTTTAGTTTTAGTATATAAGTTCATAACTTAGATTAATTATACAAGTACTTATCACAGTTTTTGAAAGTATAAATACAAGTCCAAGCGTCTTATGAATCCGATCTGAATTTATTAATAATAATAATAAAAACTTTGTGAATAACTAGAACTTAATAAGGCTAGGAATTAATATAAGGGTAGTTATATATAACTTACATCCTAATTTTGAATTTTTTATGGTAGATAACATATATTTTCACTGTACATATTCAATGACCACTAGCATCTAAACTAGGCCGAGCCTATATCTTAGACGCTATCTGTATATAAGTCGCAGGCATACTGTATGAGCGTCGGTGGCGCAACGGCAAGGGCCGCTACCTCCTATCCGGGAGGTCGTGGTTCGAGTCCTGCCACGTACCAATATGTTTTCGAATTTCGAGTTCATATGTACGTTTATCGGTATTATTACGGTGAAGGCAAACATCATGAGGAAACCTGCACACGCCTGCGAAAAAATTCTAAGGTTGTATGTGAAGTCGACCAACCCGCACTGGGCCCGCGTGGTCGACTAAGGCCCGATCGCACTATTTCAGGGTAGGCTCGAGCCCCTCGGTGGGGACGTATATGAGCTGATATGATGATACTGTATGATTAGTCATTTTACAAACGATCAGGCAAATTATATAATGGCGAGGGTGGGGAGCCTCGCTTCGCAAGGCTCTTTGACTGTTAAATCAATCAAACCTGACCGAAACTAACAGAGCTCATTTACAATCTGCCGTAAGCCATTTCAACAATTTGCCTGGCTCGGAATTTAACAATCTGCGTACAGAATTTTACAATTTGCCTGACCGTTTGTATACGGACGAATTATTACAAATTGTCTGACCATTTTTAAAATGACTAATCATAAATTCGTTTCTTCATTTAACAATGACTTATCTACAATTTGTCTGCCACTTAAATAAAAGGAAAAGGTGACTGACTGGTATATCAACGCACCACCACTGACGGATTTTGCTGAAATTTGAAATACAGACAGCAATTAGGACGTGGGCATCAGCTTAGAAAGGATTTTGGGAAATTCCCACGGAAACGGCATAAAACGGGATCTGAGCGGGCGAAGCTGTTGGCATCCACTAGTACTATTATAAAAAGCGTCAGTGGCTCAACCGGTGATCACTCGGTCCTCCTAACCACAGGTTCCGGGTTCAAATCCGGGCGGCCAATGTACCAATGAGTTTTTCGAAACTTACGTACATATACTTACGGTTTGCTTTAACGGTAAAGGAAAAGGTCGTGAGGAAACCTGCACTTCTGATTCGAGATGTCCGTAGGCGTTAATCTTATTGCCCTACATGTGACCGAGGGTGATACTAAGTGCAACACGAGTAATTCTGCCACACGATAAGAAGAAGATGTAGATTATATAAACTTTATATAGGTACCATAAAACAATAAAATAATGATTTCTCATATTTCCTTCACCTAAAGGTTGTCTGGAAGAGATCGCTTGTTAGCGATAAGACCGCCTATATGTACAACTTCCTTAATCATTGTATCTTTTTTTTTCTCTTATGTTGTGCAATAAAGTGTTTTCAATCAATCAATCAATCAAATATTTTTTTCCACTAGCACAAGCGTTTTATGTGTATATATGTTTGGTTAAAAATATTTAACATCACTGATCTAGTTTCCTTTAATCGCTACCTCTTATGGCATAGCCCCCCTACTCGCAAATCCCGAGACTCACTTTTAAGCCATTACTTACTGGCTTGTTTTCGATTTGTTTTTTCTCAAGGAAAAAAGACAGCGCGAAATACAAGCTAGACTAACTTTGGGGCAATCAGCCGGCCCCAACTTTGGGACGGGTTAAATCAAAGGGTTCCGGTTTTATGAAGACTTATTTCAAACTTACCTCCAAGTTGAAATTAGATTTAATCTGGCTCGGAGCTTGAGGATTGAATTTTGTAAACAATTTTGAATACCTCTGCAACTTCAGGCTTTGTTGGAATACCACGGGGAACAGGAGACCGTTGTTGGAAAATTCCTTTCAAATGAATTGGCGCTTATATGAGCCGGAGTTTTGTTAATATGCCAACTTGAACAATGTTGACGAAGGCAATGGCTATTTGATTGAGTTAACTTTCTGTTTCTGTTTCATATTGTAGGCCAATGTGGTTTTAATTAATTATGGATTGATATCAAATTGAGTCCATTTAAAACAGTCCTCGACTCGATTAATGGACTCGCAAACGGTTAAGGTAATAAATTACTTACTCGAAGGTACCTACATTTTACTAAACCACACCATGGACACTTCATACAACGAGCCAGAAATGACATTTCAAAAAAGGAATGACGGAGAAACCGAAATGGCGGCGAAATCCTATACGTTCGTCAACTAAACTGTAACCAATCTGTATCAATCTGGGTGACGAGGGGATGATGTAGCAATCTAGAGAGCGGCAGGAAGTGTCCATACTGTATGTTAGTACTAATATATATACTTTGACTAAACTATCACTTCAAAGCCTAGTTCACAATAGGCTAGTATTTTAGTTTAGTCTCTCTCGTGTGGCACAATTAACCTGAGGGATAGACGGTGCTTGCCTGGTGTTGCACTTAGCATCACCCGCGGTCACGTGTAGGGCATTTATATTTACACCTACGAGGTACGTGTGCAACGCGACTTTCATACACATTTGGAATCAGATGTGCAGGTTTCATCACGATGTTTTTGCTTCACCGTTAAAGAAATCGGTAAGTACGTAAGTTTCGAAAAACTCATTGGTACATTGGCCGTCCGGATTTGAACCCAGGACCTCTGGTTAGGAGGACCGAGTCGTTACCGGTTGAGCCACCTTGGTTAGCGACCTTCATACATATCTGGAATCAGGTGTGCAGGTTTCCTCACGATTTTTTTCCTTCACCGTTAAAGCAATCGGTAAGTATTATTTACGTAAGTTTCGAAAAGCTCATTGGTACATTGGTTAGGAGGACGGAGTCGTTACCGGTTGAGGCACCGACGCTTTTCAGTTGAGTGATGAGTAATAGTAATTTAATACTCGTAACTGCCTCAAAATCGTACTCACTAACGGTTCAATTCAATTCAATTAAATTTATTTACACCACTAACAAAATACTTTGTGTAGGAAAACAATATTAAAAATAATCACACATAACGTAATATCACACTTATACGATGAATCATAAAACATCACAAAAGTATAAAATAACAATACAGTTACTTACTATCACAAAACTCATCAATACTATAATAACATTTTTCCAACATAAGGCGCTTTAAGGTGAAGATCGCGGGAAGCCGATGAATGCGGTCAGCACAGGATTGGTCGTCGTGAAAATCCTTGGGGGAGGCCTTTGTCCAGCAGTGAACGTTTTTTGGCTGATATGATGATGATGATGAAGGCACTATAAAAGTTTTTGGAATACATTCACATTACTAATCGCCTTCAAGTCGGATGGGAGACAATTGAACATCTTCCCCGCCTGATGCCTGACGTTCCTATTCTCAGTCTTGGAATTGAACATCTTCACCGCCTGATGCCTGACGTTACTATTCTCAGTCTTGAAGTTGAACATCTTCCCCGCCTGATGCCTGACGTTACTATTTTCAGTCTTGGAATTGAACATCTTCCCCGCCTGATGCCTGACGTTACTATTCTCAGTCTTGGAATTGAACATCTTCCCCGCCTGAAGCCTGACGTTACTATTCTTAGTCTTGGAATTGAATATCTTCCCCGCCTGATGCTTGACGTTACTATTCTCAGTCTTGAAAATGAACATCTTCCCCGCCTGATGCCTGACGTTACTATTCTCAGTCTTGAAATTAAACATCTTCTCCGCCTAATGCCTGACGTTACTATTATCAGTCTTGGAATTGAACATCTTCCCCGCCTGATGCCTCACGTTACTATTCTCAGTCTTGGAATTGAACATCTTCCCCGCCTGAAGCCTGACGTTACTATTCTTAGTCTTAGAATTGAACATCTTCTCCGCCTGATGCCTGACGTTACTATTCTCAGTCTTAGAATTGAACATCTTCTCCGCCTGATGCCTGACGTTACTATTCTCAGTCTTGGAATTGAACATCTTCCCCGCCTGATGCTTGACGTTACTATTCTCAGTCTTGGAATTGAACATCTTCCCCGCCTAATGCCTGACGTTACTATTCTCAGTGTTGGAATTGAACATCTTCCCCGCCTGAAGCCTGACGTTACTATTCTTAGTTTTTGAATTGAACATCTTCCCCGCCTGATGCCTGACGTTACTATTCTCAGTCTTGGAATTGAATATCTTCCCCGCCTGATGCCTGACGTTACTATTCTTAGTCTTGGAATTAAACATCTTCCCCTTCTAATGCCTGACGTTACTATTCTCAGTCTTGGAATTGAACATCTTCCCCGCCTGATGCCTGACGTTACTATTCTCAGTCTTGGAATTGAACATCTTCCCCGCCTAATGCCTGACGTTACTATTCTCAGTCTTGGAAAATAGCATAGCCTGATGCAATTCCTGAGGGAACTGAAAATATACTCTTTTTTGGTTAATTAACATCGCAACGTAACAATGGATTGTGTGATTTTTTGCACTGAGATGGTTGAGGGGGTGCGAAATGACACGATTTAACAATAAGCATATCCTGACATAGTTCCCGAGGGATGTGGCCACGCTCGCGAACCGCTTGCGGCTCGAGCACCGCGCACCCTCTAAGTCAGTCACTAAAACGATGTCCACGCGGGCGAAGCCGCGGGCAAAAGCTATTGTGTTATATAATGTTTGTTTTTATGGCTGAATTGGCGCTCTAAATTTATTCAACTATACCTTCATGTAATGTTACCTAATTCAAGGCGAATAAAGATCATTTCATTTCATTTCATTTCTTAGAATTATTGAGTGGGGATATCACATCGACGTATCGCCAAACGAGTTCGCCTCTGCTCTGGTGTTCCATATTTTCCAGGCAATTTTACTAGAAATGTGAGCACAAGAATAGGTACAGTTAGAATTTTTAGCCTACGAAAATTATCTTAACAGGACTACCACGGACAGCCATGTTAACAAGCGAGTGGTGTTTTGTGAAATGAACAGGCTGCAACGCAATAAGCATAGTGCGGTGTAGTGTAGCGTAATGTATTGTAGTGTAGTTTAGTGTCGTGCAGTGCAGTGTAGTATAGTGTATTGCAATGTAGTGTAGTGCAGTGTAGTATATTGCAAGTGTAGTGTAGTATGCAGTGTAGTTTAGTGTAGTGCAGTGTAGTGTAGTGTATTGCAGTGTAGTGTAGTGTAGTGCAGTCTAGTTTATTGTAGTGCAGAGCAGTGTAGTGTAGTGTAGTGCAGTGCAGTGTAGTGTAGTTTATTGTAGTGCAGTGCAGTGTAGTATAGTGTATTGCAGTGTAGTGTAGTTAATGGCGGTATGAAGTTCGCCGGGAGAGCTAGTAAGCTGATAAAGCTTATGTTAAGGTGAAAGAAGAAATTTGCGTGGTTAAAAAGACATGGGTGCGCCAATCCATAAATTATTGGTTTGATTTTAGAATTAAGGGATATATCACAGGCATTCGGCTCTCCGCAGACGACCGACTTTTTGTAGGCCCGACAATCGGTCCTACTTTTTCGCCGACTTTTACCACCAATTTTCTGACCGACTCAACGCAGACGTGCTACTTTTTGTAGGACGACTAGTGTGGGAAGTGCACGTTATAGGTATCGACATTTCGATTAGATATCCAAGGGTTTAATACAAGAATTAAAAAAAACCGGCCAAGTGCGAGTCGGACCACCATAAAATATATTATTGTCTATCTATATATTACGACTGGCATTTTACCGATTTTTACTTTCGAGCAACGACGGAGTGAAGAAGGTATTATGATGGCATAAAAAAATACAAGTTGAGATTTTGATAGGGATCGATTGTCTTAGATTATTGTAATTTGTCTTTTTGGTATTGACATGTGATAGATTAGGGTAAGGCAACTAGGTACCTACTTACTTACGTATTTTTAATTACATAAATAGGAACTTTTGCTTTCTTCGATAAAAAAACGTGCGAAACATACCTACCTACCTATCTAGGTACCTACGTACTTTTGTACCTACCTACCTGCCCTGGCACTACCACGAGCGCTAGGTAGTTAAAATCTCATACAAGAGCGGACTCACTAAAAAAACGTTTGTTTGCTAAAATACTTTTGCCTTTGTACTTGCCGCCGCCACAAAGTAGATAGGTAACGTTTTTTTGCTTAAGTACGGCACCTTTGTGTTTCTTGCCGCGACCCGCGCGCCGCCTCTACCCTAAGGATGCCGGCAAGAAATTATCGAAATTTTTAAGTTCTAAAAAATATTCTGGGCAGATTTTCTCAAAAACGATGCATTCTATGCAAAATGTATAAGGACCTGAAATGATGCCATTGACAAAATCTTAACTATACGTGAATAATAATGGGGAAATATACTGACATCGAAAAATCATGTTTTTTTTTACCTTCGGAGCCGATTTTGTCAAAAACGGTGCATACTACGCAAAATATGTTCATGGCTTAAAATTATCATTTTGACAAAATCTTCATGATGCAGTTATAAATGGGAGGTTATACTGACGGTTGAAGTTCACTTAAAAAGGATGCCATACAAAAAAAAACTTCGCAAACAAGTCTTTTTTGCTGAGAGATTTTTTTAGTATGACAGCCCTTTTAAGTGCACCCCAACCATACTGACATCAAAAAATCGTCGATTTGTTAAGTCCTAGAAACGTTCAGGGTCGATTTTCTCAAAAACGGTGCATCCTACGATTTCGACGCATAGTAACAACAACACAAAAGACCAATAAACGCAATATACCAAATACGCATAACACTAAACACGCATTTAACTAAACACCATAATATGCAGTTTGTCAAAAACGCAGATAACCAAAAATATTACGCAATATACCAAAAACGCATATGACCGAAATTTCAGCTAAGTGAATAGGCAGATTTTGATGTTATCAAAGTGAATTGCCCGAAAAATAATAAATACCTACTTACTTCAAATAAAACAGTAATGACCACTTAATTATTACTACGCAAAAAAAAATATCGTCTCCGTGGCGTAGTAGTTAGTACACTCGCTTCACACCTAGAGGTCGCGGGTACGATTCCCGGCGGGGTCTAACTTTGTAAGGCTTGTTTTTGTAAGTGGTAGGGCATTTTCTAATTTAATTCGTATTTTTATACATTAACTACATCCAGTAATCCGTTCGAATATACTGGCACTATCTGAGTGAATGGACTATACCTGACTACTTTATGATTACATACTCGTAGTACCTACCCTCTACTAGCTAAAACCACTATTTCAGGAAATATGAAAAACAATGAAAATATGTAGGTATAAAAGTTTTGAAGGGAAATTATAATCGCCAAAATTTTTAGTTTACGACTAATATCTCATCTGTGGTTTAGGAGCAAAAGTCGACCACCTTAGAGTGTGCAGTTGGATTTGTAAAAAGTTCATAGATTCTTTCATACCTATAAAAACTGCAAAAATTACTTAGTTTTTTTATATATATTTTTTAAAGACTACAGAACCCTAAATTGCGCGTGGTCCGACATGAACTTGGCCTGTTTTGTTCAGATCACTTATCTAGGTCTTCGATATTGTCAATATCGATATCCATCGCCGAGCATCGACACGACGTCCTTCCCTAGCAAGTGCTCTCGACCGATTGTCGGTGAGTCGTGTGCGTTAGCGCATACAATTCCATCATCATCATCATATCAGCCACAAATCGTCCACTGCTGGACAAAGGCCTCCCCCAAGGATTTCCACGACGACCGGTCCTGCGCTGCCCGCATCCATCGGCTTCCCGCGACCTTCACCAGGTCATCGGTCTACCGCGTGGGAGGCCTGCCTACGCTACGCTACGTATACACATACAATTCCATACGTTCCATTTTTTCGCCGATAATCATATCGGCCGATACCCACCGACTTTTTGCATTGCCTACTTTTTGTAGGACGTGTGCGTTTCAACATTGCAATCCATATGTTCCATTTTCCACCGACAAAAAGTCGGTCACCGATTGTAGGACGTGTGCGGAGTACCTTCATGTTATAATATATGCTACCGGCCAAACCCTATTATAGGACAAACTAGTTTTTCCTAGGCCAAATCAGTTCATCCTTTATGCGATAGGATAAAACGGTACAGACTACGCTAAACTGATCCGTCATATGGCCGTTAGGAGAAACTAATTTAACCTAGGCTGAACTGTACGCGGCATTGTATGAGGCGCCGCTTTGTGTATGAACTACCGAGTAGTATAATTTAAGTAAGTTAATATTAGGTTCGGTCAGGTTTGATTGATTATACAGTCAAAAAGCCTCGCGAAGTGAGACTCCCCCCTGTGTAGCAGAATGCTTCGCAGAAGAGGAAATTATCGGTTTTTTTTTCTTACTACCTATTAGTTTACAAAGTGGTGTGAAATCCGCCGTTTTACAATCCGGCGTAATTCAGCGCGCCGATTTGGAAACCGACGGAGTATTCTACATAACGGCTGCGAAGTATAAAAAAGGTGCTAGCCTAGCCTAGGTAAAACTAGTTTCTCCTATTAGCCATAAGACAGACCAGTTAAGTTTAGTCTGTACCGGTTTATGCTATCGCATTAATGATGAACTGGTTTGGCCTAGGAAAAACTAGTTTGTCATAAAATAGGGTTTGGCCGGCAACATATGGGTGAGTTTTTTTAAGGGTCAGCAGGGGGAAATTCTAAACTATAAGAGGTAGAGAAGAACGCTCTTAGGAACCGTGATCTCAATTTTAGACAAAATGAAAATGGCGTTTTAAAAAATTAAAAAATCTTGATAGGTTCGGAGCTATGGATTATTTTGAATAGTTTTTTTATTTCGTTTGTATATCACTACACAAACCTAAAAATTATATGGAGATCATAGGTCTAAAGTTGCTAGAAGTTGTTGAAATTACTTGAAATTAACATTTTATTAAAGATACATTCCAATTGATTGGACATCCAATTGATAGGATGGATAATTGAAATGAAACAAAACCAAAAATCTGCCACTTGCCATAATCCCACGAAACTAAATTCATCTTAAAATCTTAAATTTTTTTAGAAATGTTATCCACTTTCGTCTAAGCACAATCGACTTCGGCGAAGCACTCCCCTATTTGCAATTCTCAATGAAATGTACATTCTTAATTTTTCTTAATGTTTAGCATTTGACGGACTGAAAATTTTAAATCATCAACAGTGTCATGGCGATTTTTTAAGCTTCATTTTTAAGTGGCCCCATAGAAAGAAATCCATGGGCGTCAGATCAGGTGACCGCGCTGGTAACTGCAATTCGCTATAAGTACCTATTGAATTATGACGGACTCAGGCAGGAGGAGTTTGAGAAAAGACGTGTTGTTCGTGTCAAGATTTAAGTGTATTCTGATTAAAATGCCTAAGCATTGCTTAATAACTAAATTCGTCAGTGTGATGGGTCAATCCGGACGTTGACCCAGATGCACTTCCGATCGGTACTACCTAAAACCACTTTCTTATACTAATTACAAATTAACTTATTTTATAATTTATGTACCGACATACTACACTATCCACGTGTTCCCAAACCTTTCGTTGAGGTAATTATGTGCAAGGCGACTATTGTGCGCAGGTATGTTGGACCTCGAAGAGTCCCACCGTAAAACTGAATGGACAAGACTTTATTGTCCAAAATCCCGCACCAACAATTAAATGAAAATCTAATTTGGTTGCTGTTTTCAGTGGTTCGCAAAGGATTATCTGTAGACCGATAATGGTTGTTGCGCCGGTTATACATTCCTGATATTTACTTCACAAAAACGTTTAAAAAAGGAAAGAATTAATCGGAGAAATAATCTTAGTTTAACATTATTTGATAGCTTTTCAAAATTGTGCCCCGTGTTACATGGTGGATTACCCAATCACAGAATGCTGATCTTCTCGCATGATCGCTTTCAAGAAGTTTCTGAACAATACAATTGTTGATACGGTTTGTGTTTATACTTTTTAAGTATCCTCATTAAAGTACGCTGTGTGATAGCCATTTCCGTAGCGATATCTCTCGACGAAATATTCGGAAAACTCTATAAAAAACACAAAACATTTATTTCGATGATGTAGGAATGTTTTTTGTGAGGCTTCGTGAAGCTTCCGTACCTCAGTAAATTATTCAACATTGTGGTCAAAGTATAGCGGCTTGGCGTTTCTCTTAGGAGGAATTCATTACGATACCAGCCGATTACCCAATGCTTGGTTCCTGTTATTTAAATGATACCCTCTCATTATCTTATTTTTTTCGGGATTTGACAACGATTGAGTCATTTTACCTATTTAGTTCACCATTGAATTCTCAACACAATTAATTAATTAACAAATTAGCGTATTAGAGATCGCTTTTTAGCGATAAGACCGCCTATATGTACAAATTCCTTAAATCATTGTACCTTTTTTTCCTCTTATGTTGTGGAATAAAATGTATTCAATCAATCAATCAATCAAATAAAGTATGCATTTAAAGAATGACAGAAACACATATTTTTTTTATGTCTGAATTTTTTATATTTTTTTCCTTTTTTGTTTGAAAATCGGCCAGAAGTTTAGTTTTCACATAACTATTACAGAAAACTAAAACGTTTATTTCAACAACTTCTAGCAATTTTAGACCTATGGCCTCCGTACAATTTTTGGTTTGTATAGTAATAAAACGTACATACTTACCGATTGCTTTAACGGTGAATGAAAACATCGTGAGGAAACCTGCACACGCCTGCGAAGAAACTCGAAGGTTGTGTGTGAAGTCGACCAACCCGCACTGGGCCTGCATGGTCGACTAAGGCCTAATCGCCCTGATTCAGGGTAGGCTCGAGCCCCTCGGTGGGGACGTATATGAGCTGTAATGATGATGATAGTAATAAAAAATCGAAATTACAAAAATATTTTTTTTTTTCAAAAAAGCCATATTATCTCCGAACCAATCAAGATTTTTTATTTTTAAAAACGCCATTTTTATTTTCTCTAAAATTGAGATCACGGTTCCTAAGAGCGTTTTTTTCTAACTCTTAATAGTTCAGAATTTCCCCATACTGACCCTTAAAACTTACCTTCGATTCGCTGACGATATCGTGGTCATGGCTGAGACTATGGACGACTTAGGCACAATGCTCGATGGCCTCAGTAGAGCCTCTCAACAAGTGGGTCTTAGAATGAACATGGACAAGACGAAAATTATGTCAAACGTCCGTGTCATACCTACTCCTCTGAAGGTTGGAGGCTCTACACTCGAAGTTGTTACAAAAAAACCTTATGTTTCAAAAAAAACTGCACGATTAAATTAAGTAAGGGTCTTGAGGTATTTAAACTTGAACCATAATATCCGGAAAACGGATACACCCACGAACGACAAAAAAACGGGTTCGTTAGGGAAAGATTAAAGGCAGAAAAGGGGATAAAAACATTAGTTCGGGCGCCATAAATATGTGACAAAAATAATGGAAACTGGGGATAAAAACCCTTACGGAATTTGCCACATATGATACGTAAGATTTAGAGGTTCAGGCCTAAACGGAGTTTTAAGAAAAAAATATTATGGGGTAAATTAGAATATATGTATTTTATGATTTTTTTAAAAAAGAAGGAACAATATAAGTACTGGAAAAAGATGTGATTTACATTAGTTGACCGTGTTGATATAAAACAATAACCTAATATATTTTTGGACAATTTCCTGAAATAAATCTAAAGTGACAATTTTATTTGAATATAAAAAGCTTATTTTATAGAATGCCGGTAGGCAACGATCGTCGCCGTCCCTTTGGTACTTAAATAAGTTACTAAGTTCTAAAATAATTAAATTTCACTTTGGTCTGAATTACCCTATCGTTCTAAAAAAAACACGTATTAGGTACAAAACATTTTTAAAATTTAAAACAAATAACTAAATCGTTAGAAACCGGAGGCAGGAAATCTTCTAGGACCAATGGCCAGAGAGTCGCTCGGGATAAAAGATAAATTAAGCATTCACTTCCCTTTTGGCAAGCAGCTGGGCGGGCAGTGCAAAGGACTGGCTGGTGGTCAGCACAGCTCCATCCCAGGATCAATCCTTAGTCGGATGAACCTTCGGGGACGTCAACTTCGCAAGGGGAGTGGAAGAACCCTACGGACATATATAGATCTAGTTCGCAGCAGTACCAAAAATACACGCAAAGCGTTTTCCTTATACAAATTACTTACCACTGAATAAAATAGTGGGCCTCAACAAAACATTAATATAAAACCAAAAATTTAAATATACATCACTGTCAAAGAGATCACGGTCAACCTTTTCTTTTCCTCTTGTCAAAAAAGTCACCAATATTTTCAAATTAAATTTCCATAGAGGAACAAAATCAAAAGAGAATTTAATTATGAAATGCACGAAATGAGATCGACTCGAAACGATAGTTTGCGTTTCAAAATACCCACAAACTCACAAAAAAAAGGCGAGAAGTCCAAAAATTTTTTGAAATTTGGACAACCCTATGGACGTTGGACAGCCCTGAAGAAGAAAAAATAAAAACTCTCTAAGTAACTAGTTAACTACAAACGTTTACTTGAAGCTGGTATAAATTGACATTTATACACGAAGCTACACATACAAACGGCAAAAACTCCATCTAAAAGTGAACAAACTTAATAACCCCAACAACACACTAGTGTTAAGGGATCGCTGTGCACAGCCTAAAACTAGTCAATTAATTAGGAAAGAGCATAACTAAACAACTAACTAAAACTAGATAGTATAAAGAGAGAACGAAGAAGAAAAAAAACGGAGCACTTCGCACAATAGGCAAGTAGGGCTGTCAAGCTTAACACTTTTCGAGGGAAAAACCACACAACTAGTAAAACATTAAAGACCAATAGGGTTGATAAAAACTGAAAAAACTTGCAAAACATTGTCGGTTACCCCAGCGAAAATGTGGACAAAAACGGTAAAGGCGGATGCGTGAAAATCCGACTCACGGATAAAATTAACACCGGAAGTCTGAAACGCGATACGCAAGAGTCTAAAGGGACAACTCTACCGAAAAATAGGCCATTTGAGGTAAGACAAGGGCAAGATTAATGAAAGAAATTTAAAAAATGGAAAATTGTTATAAGACCTCAAGAAATCTAAACAATACTGCGAAATACAGAAACGTTGTCACATAAAAGTGAACAGGGTACGCCAAAAATTTAAGCAGTACCTCGCAAAGCAACGCGTAAAAATATTCCAAACAGTAACCCTTAAAGATTTTTCCCTTAAAACAACGTTAAATAATCGTGAACTAAAAGTAAGTCTGTCCCGACTTTCGACTGAAAGAAATCTAGAGTCTGGCCATCGACTACTTAAATTAAAAATTCTCTTGGAATCGTAAGGGAATACACAGGCAAAAACAACTCAACAACACGTAAGTAATTATCCGAAAGAGGTATAATGCCATTAAGCCGGGGAAAAAACGACCCGTGTCAAGAGAAGCAAAAAATACCGTGCATACAAACAAAAAAACCTTATGTTTCAAAGAAAACTGCACGATTAAATTAAGTAAGGGTCTTGAGGTATTAAACTTGAACCATAATATCCGGAAAACGGATACACCCACGAACGACAAAAAAACGGGTTCGTTAGGGAAAGATTAAAGGCAGAAAAAGGGATAAAAACATTAGTTCGGGCGCCATAAATATGTGACAAAAATAATGGAAACTGGGGATAAAAACCCTTACGGAATTTGCCACATATGATACGTAAGATTTAGAGGTTCAGGCCTAAACGGAGTTTTAAGAAAAAAATATTATGGGGTAAATTAGAATATATGTATTTTATGATTTTTTTAAAAAAGAAGGAACAATATAAGTACTAGAAAAAGATGTGATTTACATTGGTTGACCGTGTTGATATAAAACAATAACCTAATATATTTTTGGACAATTTCCTGAAATAAATCTAAAGTGACAATTTTATTTGAATATAAAAAGCTTATTTTATAGAATGCCGGTAGGCAACGATCGTCGCCGTCCCTTTGGTACTTAAATAAGTTACTAAGTTCTAAAATAATTAAATTTCACTTTGGTCTGAATTACCCTATCGTTCTAAAAAAAACACGTATTAGGTACAAAACATTTTTAAAATTTAAAACAAATAACTAAATCGTTAGAAACCGGAGGCAGGAAATCTTCTAGGACCAATGGCCAGAGAGTCGCTCGGGATAAAAGATAAATTAAGCATTCACTTCCCTTTTGGCAAGCAGCTGGGCGGGCAGTGCAAAGGACTGGCTGGTGATCAGCACAGCTCCATCCCAGGATCAATCCTTAGTCGGATGAACCTTCGGGGACGTCAACTTCGCAAGGGGAGTGGAAGAACCCTACGGACATATATAGATCTAGTTCGCAGCAGTACCAAAAATACACGCAAAGCGTTTTCCTTATACAAATTACTTACCACTGAATAAAATAGTGGGCCTCAACAAAACATTAATATAAAACCAAAAATTTAAATATACATCACTGTCAAAGAGATCACGGTCAACCTTTTCTTTTCCTCTTGTCAAAAAAGTCACCAATATTTTCAAATTAAATTTCCATAGAGGAACAAAATCAAAAGAGAATTTAATTATGAAACGCACGAAATGAGATCGGCTCGAAACGATAGTTTGCGTTTCACTACCCTCTACTAGCTAAAACCACTATTTCAGGAAATATGAAAAACAATGAAAATATGTAGGTATAAAAGTTTTGAAGGGAAATTATAATCGCCAAAATTTTTAGTTTACGACTAATATCTCATCTGTGGTTTAGGAGCAAAAGTCGACCACCTTAGAGTGTGCAGTTGGATTTGTAAAAAGTTCATAGATTCTTTCATACGTATACAAACTGCAAAAATTACTTAGTTTTTTTATATATATTTTTTAAAGACTACAGAACCCTAAATTGCGCGTGGTCCGACATGAACTTGGCCTGTTTTGTTCAGATCACTTATCTAGGTCTTCGATATTGTCAATATCGATATCCATCGCCGAGCATCGACACGACGTCCTTCCCTAGCAAGTGCTCTCGACCGATTGTCGGTGAGTCGTGTGTGTTAGCGCATACAATTCCATACGTTCCATTTTTTCGCCGATAATCGGATCGGCCGAAACCCACCGAATTTTTGCATTGCCTACTTTTTGTAGGACGTGTGCGTTTCAACATTGCAATCCATATGTTCCATTTTCCACCGACAAAAAGTCGGTCACCGATTGTAGGACGTGTGCGGAGAGCCTTCATGTTATAATATATGCTACCGGCCAAACCCTATTATAGGACAAACTAGTTTTTCCTAGGCCAAATCAGTTCATCCTTTATGCGATAGGATAAAACGGTACAGACTACGCTAAACTGATCCGTCATATGGCCGTTAGGAGAAACTAATTTAACCTAGGCTGAACTGTACGCGGCATTGTATGAGGCGCCGCTTTGTGTATGAACTACCGAGTAGTATAATTTAAGTAAGTTAATATTAGGTTCGGTCAGGTTTGATTGATTATACAGTCAAAAAGCCTCGCGAAGTGAGACTCCCCCCCTGTGTAGCAGAATGCTTCGCAGAAGAGGAAATTATCGGTTTTTTTTCTTACTACCTAGTTTACAAAGTGGTGTGAAATCCGCCGCTTTACAAAACGTCGCCGTTTTACAATCCGGCGTAATTCAGCGCGCCGATTTGGAAACCGACGGCGTATTCTACATAACGGCTGCGAAGTATAAAAAAGGTGCTAGCCTAGCCTAGGTAAAACTAGTTTCTCCTATTAGCCATAAGACAGACCAGTTAAGTTTAGTCTGTACCGGTTTATCCTATCGCATTAATGATGAACTGGTTTGGCCTAGGAAAAACTAGTTTGTCATAAAATAGGGTTTGGCCGGCAACATATGGGTGAGTTTTTTTTAAGGGTCAGTAGGGGGAAATTCTAAACTATAAGAGGTAGAGAAAAACGCTCTTAGGAACCGTGATCTCAATTTTAGACAAAATGAAAATGGCGTTTTAAAAAATTAAAAAATCTTGATAGGTTCGGAGCTATGGATTACTTTGAATAGTTTTTTTATTTCGATTGTATATCACTACACAAACCAAAAATTATATGGTGATCATAGGTCTAAAGTTGCTAGAAGTTGTTGAAATTACTTGAAATTAACATTTTATTAAAGATACATTCCAATTGATCGGACATCCAATTGATAGGATGGATAATTGAAATGAAACAAAACCATTACTGCCACTTGCCATAATCCCACGAAACTAAATTCATCTTAAAATCTTAAAATTTTTTAGAAATGTTATCCACTTTCGTCTAAGCACAATCGACTTCGGCGAAGCACTCCCCTATTTGCATTTCTCAATGAAATGTACATTCTTAATTTTTCTTAATGTTTAGCATTTGACGGACTGAAAATTTTAAATCATCAACAGTGTCATGGCGATTTTTTAAGCTTCATTTTTTAAGTGGCCCCATAGAAAGAAATCCATGGGCGTCAGATCAGGTGACCGCGCTGGTAACTGCAATTCGCTATAAGTACCTATTGAATTATGACGGACTTAGGCAGGAGGAGTTTGAGAAAAGACGTGTTGTTCGTGTCAAGATTTAAGTCTATTCTGATTAAAATGTTAAAAAAGGAATGATGAAAACTTACGAGCTAAGCATTGCTTAATAACTAAATTCGTCAGTGTGATGGGTCAATCCGGACGTTGACCCAGATGCACTTCCGATCGGTACTACCTAAAACCACTTTCTTATACTAATTACAAATTAATTTATTGATTGATGGATTTTTCTACAGTGTACGAACAAAGAAAAAAAAACTACCACATGAGTAGATAGTTTTTCTCGGTATCATTAAAATAAATCTTCACTTGTAGAATAATTCAAAATAGCGAGTCTGTTTAACGAAATTTTGCCGCGCGTGTCTTTGACCGCGCTTGGCCCTACCTGCTATATAAGACGTACTATTAATCTTAAAATTAGGTTGAATTAAAAAATACACGTGAGGTTGTGAGGGCGTGAGGGGGGGTAGCCAAAAACCTGAAGGGAGGGGGAGGGGGCAAAACGTAGCCGAAAAAACCTCTCTGGGTTTGTGCACAAGCCCTTATTTGTATGATGCTGCACGATGGATCAGCTGTGCTAATCCATCAATCCACTTTCGTCTAAGCACAATCGACTTCGGCGAAGCACTCCCCTATATGCATTTCTCAATGAAATGTACATTCTTAATTTTTCTTAATGTTTAGCATTTGACGGACTGAAAATTTTAAATCATCAACAGTGTCATGGCGATTTTTTAAGCTTCATTTTTTAAGTGGCCCCATAGAAAGAAATCCATGGGCGTCAGATCAGGTGACCGCGCTGGTAACTGCAATTCGCTATAAGTACCTATTGAATTATGACGGACTTAGGCAGGAGGAGTTTGAGAAAAGACGTGTTGTTCGTGTCAAGATTTAAGTCTATTCTGATTAAAATGTTAAAAAAGGAATAATGAAAACTTATGAGCTAAGCATTGCTTAATAACTAAATTCGTCAGTGTGATGGGTCAATCCGGACGTTGACCCAGATGCACTTCCGATCGGTACTACCTAAAACCACTTTCTTATACTAATTACAAATTAACTTATTTTATAATTTATGTACCGACATACTACACTATCCACGTGTTCCCAAACCTTTCGTTGAGGTAATTATGTGCAAGGCGACTATTGTGCGCAGGTATGTTGGACCTCGAAGAGTCCCACCGTAAAACTGAATGGACAAGACTTTATGGTCCAAAATCCCGCACCAAAAATTAAATGAAAATCTAATTTCGTTGCTGTTTTCAGTGGTTCGCAAAGGATTATCTGTAGACCGATAATGGTTCTTGCGCCGGTTATACATCCCTGATATTTACTTCACAAAAACGCTTAAAAAAGAAATGAATTAATCGGGGAAATAATCTTAGTTTAACATTATTTGATAGCTTTTCAATCCGTCCAAAGAATTCGACTCCAAAAAATTGTGCCCCGTGTTACATGGTGGATTACCCAATCACAGAATGCTGATTTTCTCGCATGATCGCTTTCAAGAAGTTTCTGAACAATACAATTGTCGATACGGTTTGTGTTTATACTTTTTAAGTATCCTCATTAAAGTACGCTGTGTGATAGCCATTTCCGTAGCGATATATGTAGCGAAAGATGTAGAAATATTCGAAAAACTCTATAAAAACACAAAACATTTATTTCGATGATGTAGGAATTTGTTTTGTGAGGCTTTGTGAAGCTTCCGTACCTCAGTAAATTATTCAACATTGTGGTCAAAGTATAGCTGCTTGGCGTTTCTCTTAGGAGGAATTCATTACGATACCAGCCGATTATCCAATGCTTGGTTCCTGTTATTTAAATGATACCCTCTCATTATCTTATTTTTTTCGGGATTTGACAACGATTGAGTCATTTTACCTATTTAGTTCACCACACAATTAATTAATTAACAAATTAGCGTATTAGAGATCGCTTGTTAGCGATAAGACCGCCTATATGTACAAATTCCTTAAATCATTGTACCTTTTTTTTCTCTTATGTTGTGCAATAAAATGTATTCAATCAATCAATCAATCAACTAAATTATGCATTTAAAGAATGACAGAAACACATTTTTTTTTAATGTCTGAATTTTTTATATTTTTTTCCTTTTTTGTTTGAAAATCGGCCAGAAGTTTAGTTTTCACATAACTATTACAGAAAACTGTAACGTTTATTTCAACAACTTCTAACAATTTTAGACCTATGGCCTCCGTACAATTTTTGGTTTGTATAGTAATAAAAAATCGAAATAACAAAAATATTTTTTTTTCCAAAAAAGCCATATTATCTCCGAACCAATCAAGATTTTTTATTTTTTAAAAACGCCACTTTTATTTTCTCTAAAATTGAGATCACGGTTTTCAAGAGCGTTTTTCTCTAACTCTTAATAGTTTAGAATTTCCCCATACTGACCCTTAAAAAACTCAATCTATTTAGAAACAAATTTTAAAGTTGTTTTTTTGCGAAACTGACTATCTTATCTTCAAGCTGGAACACATCAATGCTGTTAATATTGATGTTTGGCGACGGACTTAGATAAGATGGTGGTAGAAAATGCCCTTCCACCAACCAAACTGAGTCCGTGGCGAAATGGTTAAGGTCGCGGGTTTGGTTGCCAGTAATTTTCTTCTTCCACCTCTTCTAAAATATTCATTACCATAAGCTTTATCAGCTTACTAGCTGTCCCAGCGAACTTCGTACCGCCTGCGAACTTCGTACCGCCTTATACTACACTACACTACACTTCACTGCACTACACTACACTACATTGCAATACACTACACTACACTGCACTACACTAAACTACACTGCACTACACTACTCTACATTGCAATACACTACACTAAACTACATTACAATACAATACACTACACTACACTACAAAATGCCCTTCCACCAACCAAACTGAGTCTTACAAAGTTTGACTCCACCGCGAAGCAAACCCGCGACCTTAACTTACTTTTAACTGCCTCCGTGGCGAAATGGTTAAGGTCGCGGGTTTGGTTGCCAGTAAATTTCTTCTTCCACCTCTTCTAAAATATTCATTACCATAAGTTTTATCAGCTTACTAGCTGTCCCAGCGAACTTCGTACCGCCTTATACTACACTACACTGCAATACACTACACTACACTGCACTGCACTACACTACATTGCAATACACTACACTACACTGCACTACACTACTCTACATTGCAATACACTACACTAAACTACATTACAATACAATACACTACACTACACTACAAAATGCCCTTCCACCAACCAAACTGAGTCTTACAAAGTTTGACTCCACCGCGAAGCAAACCCGCGACCTTAACTTACTTTTAACTGCCTCCGTGGCGAAATGGTTAAGGTCGCGGCTTTGGTTGCCAGTAAATTTCTTCTTCCACCTCTTCTAAAATATTCATTACCATAAGTTTTATCAGCTTACTAGCTGTCCCAGCGAACTTCGTACCGCCTTATACTACACTACACTGCAATACACTACACTACACTGCACTGCACTACACTACATTGCAATACACTACACTAAACTACATTACAATACAATACACTACACTACACTACAAAATGCCCTTCCACCAACCAAACTGAGTCTTACAAAGTTTGACTCCTCCGCGAAACAAACCCGCGACCTTAACTTACTTTTAACTGCCTCCGTGGCGAAATGGTTAAGTTCGCGGCTTTGGTTGCCAGTAAATTTCTTCTTCCACCTCTTCTAAAATATTCATTACCATAAGCTTTATCAGCTTACTAGCTGTCCCAGCGAATTTCGTACCGCCTTATACTACACTACACTGCAATACACTACACTACACTGCACTGCACTACACTACATTGCAATACACTACACTACACTGCACTACACTACTCTACATTGCAATACACTACACTAAACTACATTACAATACAATACACTACACTACAAAATGCCCTTCCACCGACCAAACTGAGTCTTACAAAGTTTGACTCCTCCGCGAAACAAACCCGCGACCTTAACTTACTTTTAACTGCCTCCGTGGCGAAATGGTTAAGGTCGCGGTTTTGTTTTGCCAGTAAGTTTCTTCTTCCACCTCTTCTAAAATATTCATTACCATAAGTTTTATCAGCTTACTAGCTGTCCCAGCGAACTTCGTACCGCCTTATACTACACTACACTGCAATACACTACACTACACTGCACTGCACTACACTACATTGCAATACACTACACTAAACTACATTACAATACAATACACTACACTACACTACACTACAAAATGCCCTTCCACCAACCAAACTGAGTCTTACAAAGTTTGACTCCTCCGCGAAACAAACCCGCGACCTTAACTTACTTTTAACTGCCTCCGTGGCGAAATGGTTAAGGTCGCGGTTTTGTTTTGCCAGTAAGTTTCTTCTTCCACCTCTTCTAAAATATTCATTACCATAAGTTTTATCAGCTTACTAGCTGTCCCAGCGAACTTCGTACCGCCTTATACTACACTACACTGCAATACACTACACTACACTGCACTGCACTACACTACATTGCAATACACTACACTAAACTACATTACAATACAATACACTACACTACACTACACTACAAAATGCCCTTCCACCAACCAAACTGAGTCTTACAAAGTTTGACTCCTCCGCGAAACAAACCCGCGACCTTAACTTACTTTTAACTGCCTCCGTGGCGAAATGGTTAAGGTCGCGGCTTTGGTTGCCAGTAAATTTCTTCTTCCACCTCTTCTAAAATATTCATTACCATAAGCTTTATCAGCTTACTAGCTGTCCCAGCGAACTTCGTACCGCCTTATACTACACTACACTGCAATACACTACACTACACTGCACTACACTACATTGCAATACACTACACTACACTGCACTACACTACTCTACATTGCAATACACTACACTAAACTACATTACAATACAATACACTACACTACACTACAAAATGCCCTTCCACCGACCAAACTGAGTCTTACAAAGTTTGACTTCTCCGCGAAGCAAACCCGCGACCTTAACTTACTTTAAACTGCCTCCGTGGCGAAACGGTTAAGGTCGCGGGTTTGGTTGCCAGTAAATTTCTTCTTCCACCTCTTCTAAAATATTCATTACCATAAGCTTGATCAGCTTACTAGCTGTCCCAGCGAACTTCGTACCGCCTTATACTACACTACACTGCAATACACTACACTACACTGCACTACACTACATTGCAATACACTACACTACACTGCACTACACTACACTGCACTACACTATTCTACATTGCAATACACTACACGAAACTACATTACAATACAATACACTACACTACAAAATGCCCTTCCACCGACCAAACTGAGTCTTACAAAGTTTGACTTCTCCGTGAAACAAACCCGCGACCTTAACCATTTCGCCACGGAGGCAGTTACTTTTGATTGCCTCCGTGGCGAAATGGTTAAGGTCGCGGGTTTATTAAATTTAATAGACTTTCCTAGTTGGAACTAGATTTTTTCGTCGATTACTTAGGGCTTGTGCAAAAATCACGTGAGGTTCGATAGGGGGGAGAGAGGATCACGAAAAAATCACGACAGATCACGTTGGGGTAGAGGGAGGTACTCGTATAAGGAGAACTCACGTGTATTTTTCTACAGTGAACGAACAAAGAAAAAAAAACTACCACATGAGTAGATAGTTTTTCTCGGTATCATTAAAATAAATCTTCACTTGTAGAATAATTCAAAATAGCGAGTCTGTTTAACGAAATTTTGCCGCGCGTGTCTTTGACCGCGCTTGGCCCCACCTGCTATATAAGACCTACTATTAATCTTAAAATTAGGTTGAATTAAAAAATACACTTGAGGTTGTGAGGGCGTGAGGGGGGGTAGCCAAAAACCTGGAGGAAGGGGGAGGGGTCAAAAAGTAGCCGAAAAAACCTTGCTGGGTTTGTGCACAAGCCCTTATTTGTATGATACTGCATGATGGATCAGCTGTGCTATGCACACAAGAAGCCGCGTTATGATGACGACAGTAAGTGGTTAGAATACAAGCAGCGCCGGTGTGAGCACAATAGTGTTCTCACCGGATATGTTTCCTTTGTCCGGAGCTTTTAGGTCTCGCCTCCGATCAATGGTAACTGGTACCGACTGAAAAATAGACGAGTGTGTTAATTATGCTTTAGCTAAAGTTGCACGATGGATCAGCTGTGCTATGCACACAAGAAGCCGCGTTATGATGACAGTAAGTGGTTAGAATGCAAGCAGCGCCGGTGTGAGCACAATAGTGTTCTCGCCGGATATGTTTCCTTTGTCCGGAGCATTTAGGTCTCGCCTCCGATCAATGGTAACTGGTACCGACTGAAAAATAGACGAGTGTGTTAATTATGCTTTAGCTAAAGTTGCACGATGGATCAGCTGTGCTATGCACACAAGAAGCCGCGTTATGATGACAGTAAGTGGTTAGAATGCAAGCAGCGCCGGTGTGAGCACAATAGTGTTCTCGCCGGATATGTTTCCTTTGTCCGGAGCATTTAGGTCTCGCCTCCGATCAATGGTAACTGGTACCGACTGAAAAATAGACGAGTGTGTTAATTATGCTTTAGCTAAAGTTGCACGATGGATCAGCTGTGCTATGCACACAAGAAGCCGCGTTATGATGACAGTAAGTGGTTAGAACGCAAGCAGCGCCGGTGTGAGCACAATAGTGTTCTCACCGGATATGTTTCCTTTGTCCGGAGCTTTTAGGTCTCGCCTCCGATCAATGGTAACTGGTACCGACTGAAAAATAAACGAGTGTGTTAATTATGCTTTAGCTAAAGTTGCACGATGGATCAGCTGTGCTATGCACACAAGAAGCCGCGTTATGATGACACTAAGTGGTTAGAATGCAAGCAGCGCCGGTGTGAGCACAATAGTGTTCTGACCCGGATATGTTTCCTTTGTCCGGAGCTTTTAGGTCTCGCCTCCGATCAATGGTAACTGGTACCGACTGAAAAATAGACGAGTGTGTTAATTTTGTTTCATTTTGTAGACTTTACAAGTTTTCTTTTCTATTGTGTTTAGGGTACTTTTTCGAAGTTATTCAATACAATATTCTTTATGGCATCACAACATAAAAATAAATCACACTAATATTTTATAGGCGAAAGTTTGTGAGTGTGTATGCTTGTTACTTCTTCACGTAAAAACTACTAAAAGGATCTGGCTGAAATTTGGTAGGTAAACAGATTAGGACCTGGATTAACACATAGGCTATATTATTCACGCTCGCGAGCCGCTTGCGGGTCGCACACTGCGCACCCTCGAAAAGTCATAGAAACGTTGTCCACGCGGGTGAAGCCGCGGGAAACAGCTAGTGAACAATATAGAAGAAAGCCTTTACAATAGACGGCCTTATTGCTAGGTAGAAATTTCTTCCAGGCAACCTTTTGGTAGGGAAACAGAGATAGAATAAGTTAAAGGGCGGTACAATCGTTTAAAACAGAAAAAAATGCAAATAAACAGTTACATAAAATACTTAAATAAATGAAATACTTAAACATATACATAAACAAACAAAAACACATACTTACAAACATTAATAAATTATACATTATATCTATCTGTGGCAAAGACAGGAAAATGAGATAGTAAGGAAGATGGAAAAAAAGGATTTAAAAAACAGAGAACAGAGATCTTTCACAAGCCTTTTAAAAGATTCAAGCGTAGGAGGACGCCTGATAGACTTAGGCAGCGAACTCCACATTTTAGAGAATAGGGATGACGAATGCTAGTTATCTGATTTACTTTTAATCATCTGTCAAATGTTCTAAATATGTTTGAAATACTTAGGCGTGACGTCATAGTTTTGCAGCGTCATTTATGTACTTATTTTGTGATTTTGACGTATTAAACATCGAAGGCTTGATGGAAAACAAAACGAGTAAGGTTTTCCGTAGTTTAAGTAGGAGGACAATTTAGTGATCAGGAGTTTATAATTTATTTCTGATGCTGTCGTCATCCCTATTTTAAAATTATTTTTTTTGAGGTTCGATGCCTTTCAAATCGCCAGTATCGTTGATTTTATAGAACATATGAGCAAGTATTCAATTTGTCATTATAAATAATCGTTAAAGTTTAAAGTGTTATATAATTGATTGCCTTAAAACTATAACAGCTCGTACCAACTGTATAGTTCTAAAACAGAGCTGAATTATCACGTGCCTGCCGCTGGCATCCACAATCATCACATTCTGATCATCCCAAAAATAATGAAAAAAATAGTTCCAAATAGTGTCCAAAGGAAACAGTAGTGCTCTCATAGAATATTCTGATAGCAGCCTCATCTCAGTACCCAGGAAATCAATGCACCAATGTTATGGATTATAATAACAACTACTGTGCACATTTCCAAATCCCTGGTGTCATATGGAATCATGCTGTGAGGAAATTCCACCGACTGTAGTCGTGTGTTCGTTCTGCAGAAGCGAGCACTCCAAGTTCAACTACTACGAGCACCTTCCTGCAGATCTAAGGAATGTCACAAATGACGAATTGTTTTATCTCCGACTACAATACCTTTTGTGGGATAATGAATTTGACAATTTTTGACGAATTTCTACAAAAGAAATTTTAATCGTCTATATGATGGATTTACTATTTTGTATTGACACCCTGTTTTATTTTATTTTTGACATCTTATTTTACTATGTTTTGACATCTTATTTTTATTGTGACATTGATTTTATATTTTTTTTTATTATGATGTTACACTTTGACATTTTTAATAAATATGTAATTGGTGACATGAAATAAATAATCTCATCTAATCTATATCTAAAAAAATAATACTTAAACAGTTTTGGTCTAAAAAAAAAAATGAATTGATGAGATGTTGCAACCGCTTTTTCGATCAAGGGACGCGTTGTAGCCTTTTCCAATTACGATTCTGCGCAAATTTATGTTGATTCTAACTTTGAGTTTTTCAAAAAAGCCAAGATTTATTGTTCTAGATTTTACTGTATCAGAAGGCATTATACGCAGAGTTTTTTTGCCTAAGTTAAGTTTAAAAATTCGCAGTAGTTTTGCCAGAATCATAATGAGGCTGCTAGCGAAATGTTATGGTGATATCAAGCACTGTTTTTGAAACTTTGTATATTTTAGCATTATTTATTCACATGTAGATGTGGAGCCGCATTGTAGAATCCGCCATTTTGCAAAACAGCGCGTTTACTAAACGAACTAACGAAAGTTTTCTTATACTTAGAAAAGGAATATTCGTTTTTTTTAGAGCGTATTCACAAAATCGTTTTGCACACAAACTTAAAATTACTTTTTTATTATTTAAATGCGTTTGGCTGCACCTCACCTGATGGTAAGTGCCGATGCAGCCGAGGATGTAACACGCAAGCTCAAATAGTGCTTTTTCACTCTCGACTTAAAAAAATCCTAAATTATACGATTCGGGGAATACAGACGCCGGCAGGGAACTCCACTCCTTGGCAGTTCGCATATTGAAAGAAGAAGCAAAACGCTTCGTGCGTGAAGGTGGAACATTAATGACATAGAGGTGTAGTCGCCCTCCGCGCCTGGTCGTCTGATGATGAAATGGAGGGGGAATGAGGTCGTGAAGCTCCAAGGCACACTCTCCCAAATGAATCCTGTAGAATACCGACTACTTCTTGAAAATGGATAGGCCGATTCTAATGAAACTTTATACACATAAGGAAGTCACGAAATCCTAGTTGTATATAAATGAGCGAGCGATATTAGGTTCGTTCAGGTTTGATTGATTATACAGGCAAAGAGCCTCGCCCACTTAACGGAATGCTTCGCAGAAGAAGAAATCATCGGTTTTATTCAGTTTTTTTACTCAGTAACTAGTTTACAAAACGCCCCTGTTTCGTAAACCAGCGGATTCTACATAACAATACATATTATTTGTTCAAAAACGGTTATTTTTATAAAAAAAGGGTTTTGTAATGTGGTGAAATCACGTTCAGCCGGATTGCAATTCGGATGAAATCAAGTACGCCGCATTGTATATAAATGAGCCTCGCCTAGGTGGCAGAATGCTTTACAGAAGAAGAAATCATCGGTTTTATTCAGAGTGTTTCACTTCATTTATTCATAAACAATATAGCATTTTATCTGAATATTTTAAATCTACAATGACAGAATAATAGGTTACTTGTGATAGGTGAGTTAATTTTAGCTAAAATAACGCAAAACAGTTCTAGTCTACATCAGGAATAATTAACACTAAAAATTTGTCAACAATAAAATCAAAACGTCAAATAATAATTATTATTCACATATAGCTTGTTCAAAAATGATTACTTTTTATTTTTCTAAACAAAATAATAGTTATTATTATATCTATTTTATCCTCTTATCGGATCTTTTCATATTTGGGAACAGAAAAAAGTAGCAGGCGACAACTTTGGTAAATACGGTGGCGGCGGTGGCATGATTATGAAGTTGTTTATGGCTAACAAATCACGAACAAGCAATGACGGGTGAGCTGTCACATTATCGTGGTGTAAAATCCATGACTATCTTTTCGCCATTGACATCTTTTCGACCTTCTGTGAAGAGCTAGTACCACCTATAAACATTTTTTTTCACATAGTAGACTCGCCAAATGTCAGTTAATATTTTAAGAGCGTCGGATTTGGTGCAGTAGTTACAGAGATGAGGCTGTTAGCAGAATGTTCGGCTAGCAACATGAATAACTCTGAAATCACTATTTTTCCAATGGAACTATTTATGCATTATTTTTTGGCACAATCAAATAGTGAAATTTAATCATGAAGCTGTAGCTAGCGGAATGCACGTGAATTTTTACGGTCATTGGTTCATTTTCATGTCAGTTGTTTTGCGGACAGTCCATCATACGACGCCGGCTGCGATCTCAAACGGGTGTTACAATATACAGCTCCAGCTTCGCTATTTTTCCCGACCGTACCTGGTCTTTTACCTTTCTCATCCATTGACCGGATCGAGACCGGATAGCCGATGACGTGTGCCGAATTAAACGACATTGAAAGCAACATTGTATCATAACAATGTTTACTTGTGCCTTACTCAAATTTTTGGGCGAAGACATTGTAGATAATAGCCAAGTACTTACCTATCTTAATGCTTAGACTTAAGTTTGTTCATTTAGCGATTTTGTAAACGTAAAAAGCCTTTCATAAAAATATTTAATTAGTTTCTTGTCCCGAGCCAAGAGTAGGGATTGTTACAGGTAAAGAGAGATAACTTTGCGATAGCAAACGTGCTAATTTAAACTTACTCACAATGCTGCTAACGTTCATAATGCACGGATGCAACTTTCGTTACAAATTATTAATTTATATTTATTTAATTACTGTACTTCCTAAAATACCCATTTCGGGTAACATTTATTTATGTTTTGTGATTTATATTTTAAATTTAAGTGTACTATTGTTTTCCTAATTTTTATGTTGTTTTCAGGTCTTGTACTCTTATTCTTCTTCAATAAAATTTATAACGTGTCCACGAACTTCTTTTACAACCCA
Source organism: Coleophora flavipennella (assembly GCA_947284805.1). Taxonomy (NCBI): domain Eukaryota; kingdom Metazoa; phylum Arthropoda; class Insecta; order Lepidoptera; family Coleophoridae; genus Coleophora; species Coleophora flavipennella. The sequence continues at coordinate 5,602,616 of OX369292.1, forward strand.
TGCCCATACCTACCTACCTACTAGTACCTGTCGTGCGACAAGGTATATTACATATTGTATGGCTGAGACCTCCTTTTAGATGCGGAAGTACCTGTTTTAGGGGATCTCGCTCCTCCATTACTCGCATGGTATGCATCGCTATGGTATGCTATAGGTAAAAATAAAACATTATGATATTAAAGATGACTAACGTTAAAAATTAAATAAATTAAATTAAATTACAAAGAAAATACCTATTTATTTAAAGTTCAAAACAGTATGACTGTCTTCTGTAGTGATTGTCTGCATGTGAGTGTGTGTGAGTGTGGGCCGCTGGAGGAAATCCTTGGGGGAGGCCTATGTCCAGCAGTGGACGTCCTTCGGCTGATATGATGAGTGTGTGTGTGATTTATAGCGTAAGCAAACAATTACCTATATAGGAAGAGGATTTATTCAATAAAGAAAATAGCAAACATAAATTTCCGTTGTATGGGGGCCTGCCTTTTACGAGTTTTACCGGAATATCCAATACCGCCACTTGATATTACATTAATAATAGTTACTACTTGCAAAGTTTTTATCAAAATCATTAGAGCCATTTTTGATATTTTCGAGTTTTTCGTTTTTTAGGATTCCGTACCACAAAAGGTAAAAATGGAACCATTAAAAGATCACTCGTGTGTCTGTCCGTCCGTCTGTCACAGCCAATTTGCTCCGAGTCTACTAGACCGATTGAGTTAAAATTAAGTACAGATTTTTAAGTCAACGATGAACGTTTAACGTAAATAAATGAATTTTAAACATGTGAGCCACTTTTGGGGTAAATAAGAAAATTGTTAAAAAAACTTTTTCAAAATATATGATATCAAATGCAAGGGCTCATAATTTTTTTTTTATAATTTTAAGATAAATGTTTTTGAATTTATTTAGGAAAAGAAGCGAAAATTTACCATTCCCCCTCCTTATATCAGAAACTACTTGACCTAAAATCTTTAAAAATCACAGTATATGAGGTTAAATGCACAAATTAAAGAAAAACCTATAAGAAAATCTAACGTTATTCCGTTCCTATAGGAAAAATTAATGGAACTAAAGTCCAGAATAAGTAAACCCCTTTTTACATAAAACAAAGTATGCACAGAGAGGTCTTGTTCTGTTGGTTGTGTAAGGTGTGGTGCGGAACCCTTTTTGTGTGACCCCGAGTCGCACTTGGCCTGTTTTTTGTTGTATGGCAGCTATCCATAAATAGCAACCCAGCCAAAAGCTGCTCAGAATCTACTTCTTTACCGACTTCAAAAAAGGAGGAGGTACTAAGTTCGACTGTATATTTTTTTTGTTTTCGGTTCGACGGCAAACTCAGATACTAGTAGTCCCATCCCAAAACCGAGCCACGCAAATTGCCTTGTCAGTGGCCTGCATCAAGTCCCCCCGCGTGCAGGTGACTGGGCAAGAAGGACACGTAATGAGGTGGTCCATCCTCTGAGGGACCGCACCATACCTACACTTCAGGTTCGTATCTCCAATGAATCTACCGATAAATTACCTATCATATAACTTTTTTTTAAAAAAAATTGCTGTCAATCGGACCATTGGTTTAGCCGTTTAGACTTCTTTGGCAAACACGTTTTTTTTTATTTTTTGAATTCCGTCGGTGAACCAAAGTAACCGATATAGCTCTCAGAATTGCTAAACTTAAGTGGCAGTGGGCGGGACACATAGCTCGTAGAACAGATGGCCATTGGGGCAGGAAAGTTCTCGAGTGGCAACGTAGTGTAGGCAGGCCTCCCACTCGGTGGACCGATGACCTGGGAAGGTCGCGGGAAGCCGCTGGATGCGGGCAGCGCAGAACCAGTCGTTGTGGGAATCCTTATGGGAGGCCTAAGTTCAGCAGTGGACGTCCTTCGGCTGATATGATGATGATGATGATGTTTTTTTGATCATGCTATCGATACACAACACATATTGGGAAAAAATAGATTTTTTTTTCATGACAGCAATCTTTCTTTATTCCTACGCTGCGCTCGGTTGTTCGAAAGTAAAAAGTTAAATGTAGCAAATGGCTTTTGAGTAAAAGAGCAGGTAAGTAGGTCCTAATTACCCCGTCTCCCCGCCCGATCGAGTGCCGTCCGCCGTTCGCATCAAATCGCTGGAATCGGTCGCTTATATTTATAGAGGAAAGAGGGGATAAACGATGTGCTGAATTAAGCCTACATATTTTTTCTAAGTGGGCAGTAAACGGGCTGGTTCACCCATACATATTGGATTGTCGTATATTTTACGATCCATCCCGATCGAGGGCACTTCAACAGCAATATCAGCATTAAGTGTACGAAATCACGTGTTCTGCAGAACGGTGAGGTTTGGTTTTAAAATTACCATGAAATATATTATTGTTTTTTTACCCGACTACGCAAGAAGAAGGGTTATGTTTTTAGAGTGTATATAAGTAGTATGTTTGTATGTTTCTTTGGCACGCTCGGTAGCCTAAACGGCTTCATGGATTTTGAAGTGCGAGGTGTCGTTAGATTCGTCTTGATCCCGTGAGTGACATAATATGTATATATTTATATGTAAAGTTTTCATGCAGTCGGGTTTTTAATTAAGTCGTTTAGTTATTTCTATTATATAAATCATTAACCCACTCCAAATGCTAATGGTAGGAGGTACGAGTTTCCATACAAACTTAGTTCCATTTTAATACAAAAACTACAAGCCGGATTGAATCCAAATTTCGCAAATGTATTAAGTAGACATATATCAATGTTAGTAATTAGGTCTCGATGTACTAATATAAAACGGAGAAATAATAGCAGCAGTTTCAAACATTTAGTACCAAATTAATTTAATCTTTCGTTTAGTTACGTCTAAATTTACTACGATAAAAAAATAATTACAAACATCGATATGTGTTTACTCATTAAAGTTGCAAAATTTGGATTCAATCCGGCATGTGGTTTTTGTATTAAAGCGGAACTATGTTTGTATGGAAACTTAAGCCTCCTTAGGACCCTTATTTACTCTTATTTAGGTAGGTATCAATCTATAATCAAACATATATAGCGTGTGCCATCACATCGTGCTTGGTAAAAATAATCTTAAAAGACTCATCAACTAGAAAATTATTTTACGGCGTCAAACACGCAAAGTGTTAAACAAGTCCGTTAATTTAAATTATTTCTGTAAAATCCACGAGATGGGACGTTTCTTCCCGGACATGCAAACAATTAATTAAGAGGGTTATTAATGCGAGGCATTAGTCAGGCGCCGTGTCAGCGGTCCAGCGGTCCACGCAACCCCAGCCTACCCTAAGCCTCTCATATTTAAATTGTTGTAAATATCGTGCCGATACGATACTGAACAATGCTTTGCGTGAATATGCGTGACAGTAAGGACTACTTTAATTTGCTTTTTCAAGCGACTTCCAAAAAGGAGGAGGTTCTCAATTCGTCTGTATGTTTTTTTTATGTGTGTTACCTCAGAACTTTTGACTGGGATAACCGATTTTTATGATTCTTTTTTTATTTGAAAGCTAGTGCTTTTCGTGTGGTCCCATATAAATTTTATCAAAATCAGTGTATTACTTTATTAGAAAATTAACAAAAATCAAACATAATAATGCAAAAATGTACTAAGTTGTTGCGATGGAAGTCAATTTTTTAACGTGTTTAGCGTTTTTCTTATAAACTGAAAGAAAGCAGTGCGTTGAAATATGATAATTTGAATAGACAATATTCTCAAGTTCAACACATAGGTATCATTATAAATAAAATTTATTTATAGAAATCATAAAAAAAATCGTAAATAATTATGTACATATTTTGTATGTCACTTGATGGCGTAACGGCGCGTCAGTGGCGTAGCGACTAGGGCGCCGCCTCCTATCCGGGAGGTCGCGGTTCGAATCCCGCCACGTACCAATGTGATTTCAAATTTAGATTTCATATCTAACTCTCTCACGGTAAAGGAAAACATCGTGAGGAAACCTGCACACGCCTGCGAAGAAACTCGCAGGTTATGTGTGAAGTCCACCAACCTGCACTGGGCCCGCGTGGTCGACTAAGGCCCGATCGCCCTAATTCAGGGTAAGCTCGAGCCCTTCGGTGGGGACGTATATGAGCTGATATGATGATGATGGCGAAACACATTGTTCCTTATAAATAATAATTCAATACTAAGATCTTTAATACTTTGTTATCACAAATAAACTATTTTATTTCGTTTAATTTGGACTCCCCATACAAATTTGGGTAATATGAAAAAAAAAATTTTTTTTGCGATTTCAGTAAAGTTTTAGAACAAAAGCTGTTCAGTTTCAAGATTAGAAGCCCCCTTGAATAGGGCGTTTTTGATCAAAGCAGTTAAGCATTTTTACAGATGGCCGTTGGGGCAGTAAAGTTCTCGAGTGGTGACCGCACAGCCGTAGACGTAGCGTATATAGGCAGGCTTTCCACACAGTGAACCGACGACCTGGTGAAGGTCGCGGGAAGCCGCTGGATACGGGCAGCGCATGACCGTTCGTCGTGGAAGGCCTTTGTTCAGCAGTGGACGTCCTTCGGCTGATATGATGAAGATGATATTACATACAGGTACCTACAGCGAAAAAATCGTCAGGTTTCATAATACGCTATCTTAGTAGCGATTCACCACAATACTTCTTTAGGAACGGTGCATTCCTACTCGAAGAGAGCAAAGGGAGATATCTCCGCCAGGCGAGGTGGGGGTCCGGCCGTGGACCAGTCGTTGATGATTGGTATCTGTATATATACTCAGCGCTGAAGAAATTCTAATAGCGCGTTCTAGATGTTGTATTTCTTTTGTTCTCTCGTCGCTTGTGTTAAGGTTCAGTGGCGGGTTGTTGCAGTTGCCGCCACACTTCCACTAACTTTTCGAGTGAATATAGTCTGCCAATCAAGGGCCGCACAGCGTTTCCAGAGGGCCGGAGGGCTATCCCGCCCGTCAACGAGCGTCGATACCGAAATGTTAAGCAGTTAAGTTCAAAACACTCCCTTCAAACCCGGCGCTATCGCCTGAGGAGTCGACGGTGTTTCCACGAGACAGTTTTCAACTATTTCGGATACCGGTTATAAAGCGGCTTATCATGTGGTATATCGGATATATAAGTTTTAACCGCCTCCGTGGCGTAATGGTTAGTCCATTCGCTTCACACCAGAAGGTTGCGGGTTCGAGTCCCGGCGGGGTCAACTGTATAAGACTCGGTTTGGTTGGTGTTAGGGCATTTTCATAGCCTGCCTGGCTAGCTACCACCATCTTACTTAAGTCTTGCCGCCAAATATCATTGTTCCGGCTTGAAGATAAGATAGCCAGATCCCCATTGCGTAAAGGAATCTTGGTAAGCCAGCTTCCATTTTCGGCATCACTGTCACTTACCATAAGCCCGCCTGGCTAGCTACCACCATCTTATCTAAGTCTTGCCGCCAAATATCAATGTTGATATCATTGGTGTGTTCCGGCATGAAGATAAGATAGCCAGTTCCCCATTGCGTGAGGGAATCTTGGTAAGCCCGCTTCCATCTTCGGCAAAATCGTGACTTACCACCAGGTGAGATGTTGTCAACGGTTTACTAATTGTGGAAAAAAAAGGTATGTGTGTAAATAGTAAAAATATTATCATCATCATCATATTTCATATACGTCCCCACCGAGAGGCTCGAGCCTACACTGAATTGGGCGATTGGGCCTCACTCGACCACGCGGGCTGGTCGACTTCATACACAACCTTGGAACCTTCGATTTTCTTAGCAGGCGTATGGCAGGTTTCCTCAATATGTTTTCCTTCACCGCAAGAGCGTCGGATAAACGTACATATGAAATCGAAATTCAAAAACACATTGGTACGAGGTAGGACTCGAACCACGACCTCCCAGATAGAAGGTAGCGGTCCTAACTATTACGCCACCGACGCTCTCATATTATATAGTTTCAAAAAAATAATAATCTTTATTCCCTTTAAATTACTGAAGAAGCTTGTAGACATTTCTTGAAAACAATTTGATATGTGGTGTGATGTTTGATAAATATACACACTATACTCTTTTCGTTTTGTAAGAAAACTGAGCTCTTTTTGCACTTCGTCATCGTCAGTCTAGTGATCATCATCAGCATCATCTGCTATCTCCCGAAAGACGTCCACTGTCGGATAAAGGCCTCCCCCAAGGATTTCCACAACGAATGGTCCTGCGCTGCCCACATCCATCGGCGTCCCGCAACCTTCTCTAGTTCGTCGGTCCACCGAGTGAGAGGCCTGCTTACGCTGCCTCTTCCGGTGGACGGTCGCTACTCGTTAACTTTACTGCCCAACGGCCATCAGTTTTACGAGCTAGGTGCCCCGTCCACTGCCACTTCAGTTTATCGAAAGAAGTGAGCTATGTCGGCTACCAGCAGTACCTTAAAAATACTTCTGGAAATTGACATTACAATAGTACAAGCCTGCTACTTGAAATCCCTACTAATATTATAAATGCGAAAGTAACTCTGTCTGTCTGTTACGCTTTCCCGCAAAAACTACTGAACGGATTTGGCTGAAATTTGGTAGGTAGACAGATTAGGACCTGGATTAAAACATAGGCTACTTTTTACCACGCTCGCGAGCCGCTCGCGGCTCGCGCACTGCGCACCCTCGAAAAGTCATAGAAGCGGCTCGCGCACTGCGCACCCTCGAAAAGTCATAGAAACGTGGTCCACGCGGGTGAAGCCGCGGGAAACAGCTAGTATTCTATAAATTATTAAAGGAATTGATGAAAATTCATGCGAGTCCGTCCAGCTGTTCTATCCAACTGATATGCTTTTTAAATAAAAGGTATTTATGCACAGATTTATCATCAAGCATTGGAAATCACTTGGCGTCGGTGGCGTAACAGCTAGGGCCGCCGCCTCCTGTCCGGGAGGTCGTGGTTCGAATCCTGCCACGCACCAATGTGATTTCGAATTTATATATCATATGTACGTTTATCCGACGCTCTTACGGTGAAGGAAAACATCGTGAGGAAACCTGCACACGCCTGCGGAGAAACTCGCAGGTTGTGTGTGAAGTCGACCAACCCGCACTGGGCCCGCGTGGTCGACTAAGGCCCGATCGCCCTAATTCAGTTTGGAGACCCTGGACACTTCATACAACGGGCCAGAAATGACATTTCAAAAAAGGAATGACGGAACAAACAAAATGGCGGTGAAATCCTATACGTTTGACTACCAAACTGTAACCAACCTATATCAATCTGGGTGACGAGGGGGTGAGGTCGCAATCTAGAGAGCGGCAGGGAGTGTACATACTGTATGTTAGTACTAATGTAATTATACTTTGCTTAAATATTACAGATTTTTGATATTTTTGACTTCCTAAACGATAAAAACCCATGGTTGAAAAAAAATAGTCTTATTGTTGATGATGTTTCTTAAAGTCAAAAACTATTAGAAACACGATTAAGCCATTTTGGCTAGATAGAAAAAAATCCCAAAGATAGGTCTACACCGTTACTTTTAACTTTAGTTATGTCTAATATTTTGAAGTATACTTAAATTAAAAGAAATATACAACAATATTTTTTATGATAATACAAAGTGAGTTATGCTATTATTTTTTATACCTTCATTGTAGTTTTTGATTGAAACGAAAAACCAATGAAAAAGTGTTGTTATTTTCTTTATTGACAGAGACAACTGTTTCAATCCAATCAATACAATGCCTTAATGACTGCAAAATACGTGTCAACGAAAACAACATTTAACGTACACGAGACCCCAAAGAAGAAAGGATATTATATTATTTTGACCTCAAGGCAGCCTCTTGGAGCTTCTTTGAGATGTAACAAACGAAATAGGAACTTAATCAGTTGGTTATCCAGCGGAAATAACTTAATTAATTTTGTTTACGTTGATGATATTTGCTGACATAATTTTTGTAAAGAACGTAGCTCATAGTTCGTAGAACGGATGGCCGTTGGGGCAGTAAAGTTCTCGAGTGGAGACCACGCACCGGAAAACGTACTATAGGCAGGCCTCCCACTCGGTGGACCGATGACCTAGTAGCGCGGGACCGGTCGTCGTGGAAATCCTTGAGGGAGGCCTTTGTCCAGCAGTGGACGTTTTTAAGGCTGACATGATGATGATGATTTCTTAAGCAAAACAACCCATAAGTATACCTACGGCTGCCACCGCATCATTATATTAATCACAATTCCTTAGCGAGTTTCAACAACACACGCAGCGGAAATCGCACGCCCAGTTATTCAGTTATGCCGATGAGTTTATGTTGATTACTAATTGTTGTTAATACTCGATATTGGTCACTTGTGCAACTCCCATTGTTCTAGTTATAAGCCTAATCATGCCGGATTAATTTGTTAAAACGCAATTACCGGCGGGTCGGACTGTCAACAAATCGTAACGGCCGCGGCCGAACAATTTGTCTAGACGTGTCCGCGGATTTTGTACATTATTATATCAGCTCATATACGTCCACACCGAGGGGCTCGAGCTTACCCTGAATCAGGGCGATCGGGCCTTAGTCGACCACGCGGGCCCAGTGCGGGTTGGTCGACTTCACACACAACCTTCGAGTTTCTTCGCAGACGTGTGCAGGTTTCCTCACGATGTTTTCCTTCACCGTTAAAGCAATCTGGTTAGAAGGACCGAGTCGTTATGGTTAGAAGGACCGAGTCGTTACCGGTTGAGCCACCGACGCTTTTTCTTACATTTTTAGAGCATAATTATTTTAAAAATTCAAGAGCGTCGGTGGCGTAATGGCTAGGGCTAGGGGCTATGTCCGGGATGTCGTGGTTCGAACTTGCCACGTAACAATGTGATTTCGAATTTAGATTTCATATGTACGTTTATCCGACGCTCTTACGGTGAAGGAAAACATCGTGAGGAAACCTGCACACGCCTGCGAAGAAACTCACAGGTTGTGTGTGAAGTCGACCAACCCGCACTGGGCCCGAGTGGTCGACTAAGGTCAGATCGCCCTAATTCGGGGTAGGCTCGAGCCCCTCGGTGGGGAATTATATGAGCTGATAAATTGTATGGTATGAACGGTCATTATTGAAATCCATAGGGAAGCCTTTGTATAACTGTGAACATTGAACCGGAAACTGTTACCATGATGATGATGGTATGAAGGCAGGTAGGTACAAGTTTTTTTCTTTCTTCTAATGATTTTTTCTCTTAAATTAAAAAAATAATTCATTCAACGAGTAACAAAATTATGTAGGTACTTATTACCAAATTGAAGCGCCACAAACAAGTTCATGTAATATTTGCGAATCTAAAATCGTCTTCAAAGCCACAACCAGGTGAAGTCGTTGTGCTTTAAGAACCCACAGATTAAACAAAGTGTAAATAAACCACCTTCTCCTAATTAAATACAACGTAACAAAATCAAAGTGAATTCTTGGAAAATGAAGTTAAATGGAGGTGAAGCAGATATAATTAATTAGGATTATAATTACTTTGATGAAGAGTCGTAATACTAAAAGGTCCAGCTATACAAGGCTTAGCGAATTTAGATTTACGATTAATAATATCTGGAAAGGATAAATACATCCCCACAGATTAAGATAATAATTTAGTGGAAATAATTTAAGATAAGAAAAAATAATCAACTAAGATATTTGGGAGTATGCAAGGGTCTGTATTTTGGGAAATATGTAGTATAAAATTACCGATTGTATAAAAATGTTTAAAGATGAAAATTAATATTAAGGACAATAGTTATTAAAACAAAATTTATTCTCGAAATAGCAGTAAACTTGTATTCACCGTAACGGTAAAGAAAAAAAACATCGTGAGGAAACCTGCACAACACACCTGCGAAGAAACTCGAAGGTTGTGTGTGAAGTCGACCAACCCGCACTGGGCCCGCGTGGTCGACTAAGGCCCGATCGCCCTAATTCAGGGTAGGCTCGAGCCCCTCGGTGGGGACGTATATGAGCTGACATGATGAAACTTGTGTTAGATAACAGTGTGTGGCGTTGCGATCCCAAACAGCGTTATGTGGGATAAGACAACGTTGGATGTTTGTAATGGATCCAAATGAGTAAAAAGTAACAGTGGACTGGAAAACTGTTATTTGTTTTAGGTATATATTATGGCAGTGATATTTCATAAGGTAACTTATTTCATCATCATCATCATATCAGCCGAAAGACGTCCACTGCTGGACAAAGTCCCAAAGATTTCCACGACGACCGGTCCTCCGCTGCTCGCATCCAGCGGCTTCCCACGATCTTCACCAGATCGTTGGTCCACCGCGTGGGAGGCCTGTCTGGTGCGCAGTCACCACTCGAGAACTTTACTACCCCAACGGTCATATCTGTTCTAAGAGCTATGTACCCTGCCCACTGCCACTTCAGTTTAGCGATTCTGTAAGCTATGGTTACATTTTTCTTAATCCTAGAGTGGTCGCGCGGATGACATATGTCATCCACGTTGATTAAACTGATGGGATTTTTTTTTATATGACAACGAATTTAGTATTAGGTACATTTTTCTTAATCCTAGAGTGGTCGCGCGGATGACATATGTCATCCACGTTGATTAAACTGATGGGATTTTTTTTTATATGACAACGAATTTAGTATTAGGTACCTATGGTACGCTTCGTGATGTCAGTAACGGTCGTGCGCTTGAGTGGCTTGGATGTGCCAGAAGAAGTTCGAAATTGTACGTGGAGTTGAATTTTGCGTCGAGAGTTTCTGTCTGATTTGATTGAGCATGGTGAAACTTTTGGCTAGTAGAATTTATATGTTGCTAATTTGTTAAGAAAACGATTTTTAATATTTTTTTTCGTTCTAATAAATAATTTATTTAATTTTTGTTATATTAAATAAATGAATACGAACTAAATACCGATTATATTATTATAAATCATTGTAAGCAAATGGATGACGCCTGTCATCCGCGCGACCTATGGTATGATCATATGCGCGACCACTGTAGGGTTAAGGTAACTTTAGTGAAAAAAACAACCACGATGATGCGCATGCACAGATATGGCGGTGATGCCGCGGATGGAACCCCTACTCCCGCAGTCTATACACCGTGCGAGCTGCGTTCGTAAACAATGCTCTTATATGCGATGGCGCACGCGACGATTCCTCCCGGCACCGGCAGAATAACAGCGCAGTAGGTAGGTCTTCCTGCTTGCAGCATTATGCTGAGTCGGGGCCGGTTCGGCAAAGTGCACATAGAATGTTCACAACTGTATCGTACTCATATTTTTCTAGTTTTTATTTGTGTTATTTGTACGTTTTATTTTTATTTTTATGTTGTCTGTGTGTATTTTTGTCGAATAAATGTTATCTTCTCTTATGTTATCTTATTTAGGGATTCTTTTCTAGTTTTTCCATGCTGCGTCTTCTGGGTCGGATGAGTGGGGACGCTCTCTATCATAGACACCTTAGGGCAGTTTCCACTGCAAAGTAAAACAGAACTAGTTTTTATTACAGTGCAAACCAGGACCACTCAGAGGGTCAAAACTTATAAAACTTTATTTGAGATGAGAAAAAACCATTGAACTCGAGACATCCTTACCGTTACCTGTCACCGCAAGGTGCACTCGGAGGGTCAAAACTTATAAAACTGTAAAAAGTATTTACTTCTGTCGGCACTCCCGGAGTTTTTTTGAATAGCGGCTTTTTCCCGCGGCTTCGCCCGCGTAGAAATAGTTTTTATGACTGTCTTTCAGGGTGAATGGTGCGCGAGCCGCAAATGGCTCGCGAGCGTGGACATGGGTTTTCAGCTGATCCCTCACGGGCTATTCTGATTAGTAGACTATGCCACTTCCCACCCACTCAACCAATTCTATACAAACAATCTGTTGTTCCGTTGCGACTCCGACATGCGCGAGCGTGGTTATGGGTTTTCCCTAGATCCCTCAAGACCTATGTCAGGCTATGCTAATTAGAAAATTCTCATTTTCCATCTCTTCAACCATATTTGTGCAAAAAATCACAACAATCCATTGTTCCGTTGCGATGTTAAAGAAATTAACCAAAAAATTGTATTATTTCAGTTCCCACAAGAACTGCATCGGACTATGCTATTTTCACGGGATAAAAAGTAGCCTATGTTCTTCCCAGTGACACAGGCTACCTGCATCACCTGCATGTCAAATTTTTAACCGATTTCAAAAAAGGAGGAGGTACTATGTTCGACTGTATATTTTTTTTATGTATGTTAACCGATTTTTCCGTCAATTGTGGACCGATTGTCAAAATTCTTTTTTCATTCGAAAGAGCATACTCCCATTGTCATCAAGTCAGGATCTGATGATGGGATCCTAGGGAAATCGAGAGCAACCGTCAAATTACTCATTACGTAGGCACTTATTACGTGATTCATATGTTTTCTAAAGGTATTAAAATACTTGCGTCTGTTAGTCATCATCTCATGTTGATAAGCTGATGAAGGAAGGTACAACTCCTTAACGGTTAGGAGTTGGAGGAAAATTTTTCAATATTATACATAGATTAGGTAGACCGATAGGTTGTATTCTTTCAGGTTATTCAGATGAGCTGATGATAAACGATTAACTCCATAACTTTCATGTTATGGAGTTAAATCGTCCATCATCATCTGCTGAGATGACGATGGAAGCCACAGGACGTTGTATCTGTTAATAAAACACATGTATTATGATTTGATAATTACTATTGGTGAGTAGGTGATTGGGTTTAACGTTGATAGATAGATAGCATTATCACTAAAAATAAAGAAAATAAAAATAAAAGTTTAAAAAAACTAAAAACCGACTTCAAAATGAAATTCACTCAAAAGTATGAAATAATATTATTATACTTAAATACACAACATTAACCAAAAATAACGAAATCAAAGGTGGGTACGAATAAAATTAGGAGCTTAAAATTTTTTTTGAGGTCGGTGTCAGCAAACCATCGAGTTTAAAACATTTGATACGTAAGTAACTTTACTGTGTGCTGGTACCGACCTCAAAAAAAAATTAAAGCCCCTAATTTAACTCGTACCCACCTTTGATTTCGTTATTGTTGGTTAATAATATGTTGTTTGTTTATTTGTCTGTTTGTTACCTTTTCACGCTTCAACACCTTGACCATTCTTGATGAAATTTGGCATGCAGGTAGCCTGTGTCTCGTGGAAGGACATAGGCTACTTTTTATCCCGTGAAAAAAACATAGTCCGATGAAGTTCTGAGGAAACTGAAAAAAATACTCTTTTTTGGCTAATTTCTTTAAAATCACAATAGCCCGATCTGGGATAGGGATCTAGAGAAAACTCATTTCTCACCCTCAAAGGCAGTCATAAAAACGATGGACACGCGAGTGAAGCTGCGGGAAAAAGCTAGTAGATAATAGTTCCAAATGCATAAGTATTCCATAGAATTGGATTGCCTGTTTATTCCGAAGCATTTCCGTAAAGTTTTAACCATCAGCGAACATTTGGGTGCGTTTTTTGTGTGGACTGGCATATCGCAATTAGCAAACCTCCTGGCAAAGTATATATATTAGTACTAACATACAGACATACAGTATGGACACTCCTCGCCGCTCTCTAGATTGCGACCTCACCCCCTCGTCGCCCAGATTGATTCAGATTGGTTACACTTTGGTTGTCGAACGTATAGGATTTCGCCGCCGTTTTGTTTGTTTTTTGAAATTTAATTTCTGGCCCGTTGTATGAAGTGTCCAGGGTGTGCATGTGGGTTCAATTTTTCAGCACTTCCAGTGTCGTGCGTGAGTTTCTACATCTTCGGCCCGCAGCATAAACGTTGGATTCGCCTTACCGGCAACTGGCCGAGCCGCGCTTTGAGCTGCGGCTTCAATTTCGCCCCGTTTGATGTGTTTAATTACTTTGTTTGTTCTTGTTCGCTGGCAATGCCGCTGTGGTCACCCCGAGTCGACTCAAACCGACCGTTCGCGCCATTATTAAATGTAACCCATGTCAAAACTAACCGAATAGTTTTACGTTGGAAACGTAATAATCGATGTGTTTAACGCACAACAAGTCGTGTGTCATTATGTGTTTTTTTATATATTTTTTATTTCACAATTGGTAAGCCCTTGGCATCATCTCACCTGATGATAAGTGACGATGATGCCGAAGATGGAAGCGGGCTTACCAAGATTCCCCAACTATCGAACTACCTAATTAATCAACAAATACTTGGAATTTCCAAAAAAAAAACTATGACGAGCTTTCTATTGAACACCTAAGTATATATCTAGGTACCTTGCTCACGGATTAAACGAGAGTCTGACAAAAAAACTTATTAAATTTTATGGCATTTCCCCGTTTACGATGAAATACATGTATATTTATCATCATTACAGCTCATATACGTCCCCACCGAGGGGCTCGAGCCTACCCTGAATCAGGGCGATTAGGCCTTAGTCGACCACGCGGGCCCAGTGCGGGTTGGTCGACTTCACACACAACCTTCGAGTTTCTTCGCAGGCGTGTGCAGGTTTCCTCACGATGTTTTCCTTCACCGTTAAAGCAATCGGTAAGTATATGTACGTAAGTTTTTGAAAAACTCATTGGTACATTGGCCGTCCAGATTTGAACCCGGTACCTCTGGTTAGAAGGACCGAGTCGTTACCGGTTGAGCCACCGACGCTTTTACAGTTATTATTATCTATCTACTTATCTATTTATCGTGAATTAAAATTTCTTTGCCTTTTAGAAAATACCTTACTATCAGATTCTTGCGCTATCGTTGTTTTACACAATATATTATTTGAATATATCTCATCTGCCAAGGGTTGTCTGGAAGAGATCGCTTTTAGCGATAAGACCGCCTATTTACACTTAAGTCTGATAAAACCATTTTGTCATTATTCCTTGTGTGCAATAAAGAATTTATACATACATACGAGTACATACATAAAATGGAATGCTGAGGTAGAGCAAATAATTAAAATAGTTAATTTTAAAGTAATTCAAGGGCCAGTGAGGCGGGTTTCGCAAGGGCGCTCGCTGGGCCCACAATATATCTTGGGGGCAGGCAACCACGCTTTGACTGACGGCGCACTCTGAAAGGACATTTATCAGCCTCACTAGCGGGTTACACTAAACTAAACAACAATGAATTCTCATTGACAAATTGTTCAGGATTTCTCCTCATAGGTCTTCTCTTTTGACTAATTTTACTAAACCGTTGTATATGTTGGCAAAATACCTATAAAATTATGTATGTTTTTTAAACATTTATTGTTTTACTAGCTTTGGCCCGCGGCTTCGCCCGCGTGGACATCGTTTTTATGACTGTCTTTTAGGGCGAGTGGTGCGCGAGCCGCACGCGGCTCGCGAGCGCTGACATGAGTTTTCCTCAGATCCCTCAGGAACGATATCGGGCTATTCTGATTAGAAGTCTATGTCACTTTCCACCCCCTTCACCAATTTTATACAAAAAACCACTTCAGTCCGTAGCTCCGTTGCGATGGGTTTTCCCCAGATCCCTCGAGAACCATGTCAGGATATGCTAATTAGTAAATTATGTCATTTCTCACCCCCTCAGCCATCTCTGTTTAAAAAATCACAGCTATCTATTGTTCCATCTTCGACAACATCGTCACTTACCACCAGGTGAGATGTTGTCAAGGGTTTACCAATTGTGCATAAAAAAAAACTAATCTATGTCCTTTCCTGTGACACAGGCAACCTGCATGCCACATTTCATCACGATTGGTCAAGGAGGTGTTTAAGCGTGAAAAGGTAACAAACAAACAAACACATTTTCCCATTTAAAATATTCATCATCATCATATCAGCCGAAGGACGTCCACTGCTGGACATAGACCTCCCCCAAGGATCTTCACAACGACCGGTTCTGCGCTGCCGGCATCCAGCGGCTTCCCGCGACCTTCACCAGGTCATCGGTCCACCGAGTGAGAGGCCTGCCTACACTACGCTTTCCGGTGCGTGGTCGCCACTCGAGAACTTTACTGCCCCAACGGCCATCTGTTCTACGAGAAGTGTGCCCCGCCCACTGCCACTTAAGTTTAGCAATTCTGAGAGCTATGTCGGTTACTTTGGTTCTCCTACGGATCTCCTCGTTTCTGATTCGATCACGTAGAGAAACTCCGAGCATAGCACGCTCCATTGCCCTTTGGGTGACCCTGAGCCTTCTTATGAGGCCCATAGTAAGCGACCATGTCTCAGTTCCGTATGTCATCACTGGCAACACACACTGGTCGAAGATTTTGGTCTTTAGACATTGCGGTATCTAGGACGTAAAGATATTGCGAAGTTTCCCTAACGCTGCCCAGCCGAGTTGGAGTCGACGATTAATCTCTTTCTCGAAGTTGGACCTACCTAACTAGACTGTTTGTCCCAGGTATACATATTCGGTAACAACTTCGAGTGTAGAGCCTCCAACCTTTAGAGGAGTAGGTATGACACGGAAGTTTGACATAATTTTCTTTTTGTTCATGTTCATTTTAAGACCCACTTGTTGAGAGGCTCTACTGAGGCCATCGAGCATTGTGCCTAAGTCGTCCATAGTTTCAGCCATGACCACGATATCGTCAGCGAATCGAAGGTGGGTGATGTACTCGCCGTTCATATTGATGCCGAGTCCAACCCAGTCCAAAAGCTTAAAAACATTTTCCAGGGTGGCGGTGAACCGTTTCGGAGATATAACGTCTCCCTGTCTCACCCCTCGCTGCAGCTGGATAGGTTCCAAGTTTTGATCCTGGAGGCGAACCGACATGGTGGCGTTTTCATACAAACACTTCAGCACTTCGATATATCGATAGTCAATTTGGCACCTCTGGAGAGACTGTAACACAGCCTAAGTTTCGACCGAATCGAAGGCTTTCTCATAGTCCACGAACGCCAAGCATGGTGGCTGATGGTACTCTTCGGTCTTCTGTATAATCTGCCGCAGCGTATGTATGTGGTCTATACCATAGTACTAAATCATTTTATTTTATTTTTTTGTTCACAATCACCTGGTGGTAATTGACGATGTTGCCGAAGATGGAAGCGGGCTTATCAAGATTCCCCAACGCAATTCCTTTTTGGAAACCGGCTTGTTCGGGAGGCTGAAAGTCGTCAAACCTGCAATTTATAATATTAGTAAGGATAAAAGGTAATTTAGGTGTTTTATTTAAGTTATTATAAGATGTTTCATTTTAGGTATTTTTTTATTTTTATTTCATTTTAGGTGTTTTATTTTGGGTATTTTAGATGTTTTAGGTATTGTAATTAGTGTGATTTTATTTTTAGGAGTGATATATTTAGGTGATCTTTTTTGTAAGTTTATAAATTAATCAGTCCTTAAAATAATATCACACTAATTACAATACCTAAAACACCTAAATTCCCTTAAATAAAACACCTAAAATGAAACACCTTAAAATAAATTAAATGAAACACCTAAAATAAGCCGTCCCTCGTCATCTCCGGTGGAAGGTGACCAATGACCATAGCTGCATTTCCGCGGTGAATGGAATACTTAAAACATAATTAATGTAATATATTTACAATAAAGATCATTATGTATATTTGACGAATTTCTCCGTTGAATGAACGTTTAACCTACTTACATAAAAATTGTTAATGAAAACAATTAATGATTTTCAAAACACACAAGTAAAAAAAAACCGGTACAGTAAGCATTTTCAGAATGTATAAGCCACTTATGAAAATGAATATAAAACGCGGATAAACCAAAGCCTATTTTCCACGCGAAGCAAAGCGGGCGGTTACAAATTGCTTTGGGCAAAGCGTAAATTTTAATTTTATCTCTAATACCCAAATGAGCACCGTGACTCGACATAATAAATGTACTCTTGCCACGTTAGCGGGCCGTCTCGCGTACTGCACCCGAGGTGCATGGTGCACAGCGGCCGTTTTAGTGTCGGTCGCGTGGCAAGCCTGCGTTTGCAATCGCAATCGGTTAATTACAGAAAAACTATTACAGGGTGATAACCTACTGAATACTGGGTATTAGTCCTAAAGCATAAGTGTTCCAGTAGAATTTGATTGCCTTTTATCTAATATATAAAAATGAATCGCAAAATGTGTTGGTAAGCGCATAACTCGAGAACGGCTGGACCGATTTGGCTAATTCTTTTTTTGTCGAGTTTGTTATTGTCAGGAGAAGGTTCTTATGTAGGGTAGGGTAGTGTAGTGTAGGGTAGGGTAGTGTAGGGTAGGGTAGGGTAGGGTAGTGTAGGGTAGGGTAGGGCAGTGTAGTGTAGGGTAGTGTAGTGTAGGGTAGTGTAGTGTATGTAGGGTAGGGTAGGGTAGTGTAGGGTAGGGTAGGGTAGGGAAGTTTAGTGTAGTGTAGTGTAGTGTAGGGTAGGGTAGTGTAGTGTAGGGTAGGGTAGGGTAGGGTAGTGTACTGTAGGGGTAGGGTAGTGTAGTGTAGGGTAGGGTAGGGTAGTGTAGTGTAGGGTAGTGTAGTGTAGGGTAGTGTAGTGTAGGGTAGTGTAGTGTATGTAAGGTAGGGTAGTGTAGGGTAGGGTAGGGTAGTGTAGTGTAGGGTAGTGTAGAGTAGTGTAGGGTAGTGTAGTGTAGGGTGGAGTAGTGTAGGGTAGTGTAGGGTAGGGTAGTGTAGTGTAGGGTAGGGTAGGGTAGTGTAGGGTAGGGTAGTGTAGGGTAGGGTAGGGTAGTGTAATGTAAGGCGGTACGTAGTTCGCCGGGACAGCTAGTAAATATATAAAAATCAATGCCACTTTTCGTTGTTATTTTATAATTCAAGAACTGCTGGACCGATTTCGCAAAATATTTTTTTGTCGAGTTCGTTATTGTCAGGAGAAGGTTTTTATGTAGGGTAGGGTAGGGTAGGGTAGTGTACTGTAGGGGTAGGGTAGTGTAGTGTAGGGTAGGGTAGGGTAGGGCAGTGTAGTGTAGTGTAAGGCGGAACGTAGTTCGCCGGGACAGCTAGTTTTACATACTTATTTTATCATGGTATAGTAATAAATATCGGTGGCTCAACCGGTAACTACTCGGTTCTCCTATCCAGAGGTGCCAGGTTCAAATCCGGACGGCCAATGTACCAATAAGTTTTTCGAAACTAACGTACATAATATACTCAACGATTTCTTTAACGGTGAAGGAAAACATCGTGAGCCCGATCACCCTAATTCAGGGTAGGCTCGAGCCCCTCGGTGGGGTCGTATATGAGCCTATATGATGATGATAATAATAAGTACACTCACTGTACAATAAGTGGCAGTGGGCAGGGCACATAGCTCGTAGAATGACGTAGGGCGACCCGGTGAAGATCGCGGGAAGCCGCTGGATGCGGACAGACAGACACACGAGTGATTCTATAAGGGTTTCATTTTTACCTTTTGGTACGGTACCCTAAAAAGTAGAATTCCGGCTCCATGCACCAGGGTACGATCGGCGTTCCAGTCACGGCGAGACAGTTTATTTCAACTTCTCAACTTCGCCTGGGTTCAAATGGGGCATAATTTTCATATGAAGCGCCCCGTTGCGTCTTCACGCAAGAATTTAATTCATTATGTTGCATGAAATACTCGAGATTGCTCGATACATTGCAACTTAGTTCTATCATCATCATATCAGTCCACTGCTGGACATTGGCAAAGTATATAGTATATATATGTACTATCATACAGTATTGACACTCCCTGCCGCTCTCTAGATTGCGACCTCACCCCCTCGTCAACCAGATTGGTTACAGTTTGGTTGTCGAACATTTTTTTTGTTTCGTCATTCGTTTTTGGAAATTTCATTTCTGGCCCGTAGTATGAAGTGTTCAGGGTGTGACATAGGCCTCCCCCAAGGATTTCCACGACGACCGGTTCCGCGCTATCCGCATCCAGCGGCTTCCCGCGACCTTTACCAGGTCATCGGTCCACCGAGTGGGAGGCCTGCCTACGCTACGATTTCGCCACTCGAGAACTTTACTACCCAGACAGCTGTCTGTTCTAAGAGCTATGTGCCCCGCCTATGTTACTTAAGTTTAGTAATTCTGAGAGCTATGTCCATCCACATGAAGCTCATAATTCAAAATATTTTTCTTTTATTTGGCTACTAGCTTTTGTTCGCGGCTTCGTTCGCGTCAGCATAGTTGTTATCACTGTCTTTGAGGGTGAGTGGTTCGCGGGCCGCAAGCGGCTCGCGAGAGAAGATAGGAGTTTACTCCAGATCCCTCGGGAACTATGCAGCGAGAATGGTACACGCAAACTCAAATAATGCCTATTCACTCTTGCCTTGAAGATCTCCAAATTATAGAAATCGGGAAACACTGACGCAGGCAAGGAGTTCCACTCCTTCGCTGTACGCATAATAAATGAGGAAACGTCTTCGGCATCATCGTCATTTTCCATGGTGAGATGATGCCAAGGGCTTACCAATTGTGAATAAAAAACTGCGTTTCTCATAGTTTGCCTATTTTAATTTTGTGTGTTGAATCGAACCATATTAGCGATGATATATTATCTAATTTCGTAAGGAGTGTCGGTGACGCAATGGCAAGGGCCGCTACCTCCTGTCCGGGAGGTCGTGGTTCTAATACTGCCACGTACCAATGTGTTTTCGAATTTCGATTACATATGTACGTTTATCCGACGCTCTTACGGTGAAGGAAAACATCGTGAGGAAACCTGCACACGCCTGCGAAAAAAACTCGAAGGTTGTGTGTAAAGTCGACCAAACCGCATTGAGCCCGCGTGGTCGACTAAGGCCCGATCGCCCTAATTTAGGGTAGGCTCGAGCCCCTCGGTGAGGACGTATATGAGCTGATATGATGATTATCTAATTCAGTGTTATTTCCAGGAACTTATTGCGATATTCACTTAGAAAGTACGATGTGAGCCAGTCATAAAACATCCGGATATTCATATCTGCTGTATAATTCCTCCATACTCACATTATTTTATTCACCCAATTTTTAATCTTAATAATACATTCTGTATTAATACCAGAAGAGTTCAGCCTGCGTCTGAGTCTTCATCATCGTTTAATACACCCAATATATGGCAGTCGTTTATATTTTTTATTTGACGCGTAATTTGCTTACGAAAGATTTTATTTCAGCTTACTTCTTGCAGTATGTTTTTTAGAAAAGATTCTCAAAATCGAGAGTAAAAAAAAACGCTAAACACGTTAAAAACCGACTTCCATCGCAACAACTTTGTACATTTTTGCATTATTGTTTTTGGTTTTTATTAATTTTCTAATAAAGTAATAAACCGATTTCGATAAAATTTATATGGCACTACACGGGAAGTACTAGCATTCAAACTAAAAAAGAATCATAAAAATCTGTTCACCCAGTCAAAAGTTCTGATGTAACACACCTTAAAAAAACATACAGTTGAATTTAAAAACCTCCTTTTTGGAAGTACGTTGAAAAACCTTGCCTGTACGTGAAAGTTGGACGATCGAAATGGCCAGGACCGTTGTCTAAAAAGACACGTCGTATTTTCTTATGCAGAATCGAAGCGAGACATTGAATACACGGCAACGCTCGGGTGGGGCACAAACATAATTTACTTATCTCGCACGAGACCAGAAAGTTTCGTTCAAACAAATAATAATATAGGTTTCCATCGGCGGGGCACCTGGGCGGCGGCAGCACGGGCGCCGCGATCGGTGTGCCCCCTGGGAAATAAAAACTTTGTCGCACACCGCTTGTCCTAAAGCCTTCCACTCTCGGGCGACACGTTCACCGATTTGCTGCCGAGCGTCAACCTAACTTTATAGCTTTGATTCTCAACGACACTCACTACGTTTACGATATTGTTTCGCATAACTGCCGCGTAAAGTCGGGGAGTAAACGCTGACGCAACTCTCGCTGACGAATTGAATAGCTCAGCAAAATGTCTTATCTGGCTCTATACAATGGAGACCGCTCTTAGTTTGAATGTTCATTCATTCATTCATATCAGCTCATATACGTCCCCACCGAGGGGCTCGAGCCTACCCTGAATTAAGACGATCGGGCCTTAGTCGAACACGCGGGCCCAGTGCGGTTTGGTCGACTCCACACACAACTTGCGAGTTTCTCCGCAGGCGTGTGCAGGTTTCCTCGCGATGTTTTCCTTCACCGTAAGAGCGTCGGATAAACGTACATATGAAATCTAAATTCGAAATCATATTGGTACGTGGCAGAATTCGAACCACGACCTCCCGAGCAGGAGGCGGCGGCCCTAGCCATTAAGTCACCGACGCTCTTGTATGTTTGTATGTAACAGTACGCATTTGCGTGACTTATACTTGTTCATCTTCTTCTTCTTATCGTGTGGCATAATTAACTGTGCTATCTAAGGGATTGACGGTGGTTGCCTGGAGTTGCATTAAGCATCACCCGCGGTCACGTGTAGGGTATTAATATTCACACCTACGGACGTGTGCAACGCCACCTTCATACATATCTGGATTCAGATGTGCAGGTTTCTTCACGATGTTTTCCTTTACCGTTAAAGCAATCGGTAAGTATATATTATGTGCGTAAGTTTCGAAATACTCAACGGTACATTGGCCGTCCGGATTTGAACCTGAGACCTCTGGTTAGGAAGGACCGAGTCGTTATCGTTTGAGCCACTGAAGCTTTTTTACTTGTTTGTGAAGTGTGAGTAATAATGAGTAAATTAACTAATTAGTTTACACTTTTCCGTTATTCATGAGAACTCTTATGCATAAACTTTCACTGAATATCTAATAATTAATGACAAATTGAAAGCGGCCTGTGGACTATGTCAGTATAGTGTGTCGTGACCCTAACTTATTAAGTGAAAGGTGTGGTGACCCTAACCCTTCACAAAATGAATTCTATTTACTGCAAAAAGGAGTCCTTTTACCCTGACTCCTACTTTCCGAGATGAATCTATTCAGATCTCCGACCATCATGAGCTCCTTGGCGTAGATTTACCATCCGATCTGAATTTCGGGAGATACATTGAATCCAAGGCAAAAACGGCAGCCAAAAAGCTCGGTATCCTCTCGAAGGTGAGACTTTACTTTACACCAGAGCAGCTTCAAATATTATACCAAGCTCAAGTTCGGTCATGTATGGAGTACTGCTCTCACTTATGGGACATATCGGCTCATTACCAGCTGTAGCATAAATGAATTTAAATCTATTTATTAACAATGCTAAATGATACGTGGAATTTTGAAAGGTTGCCTAATAGTTGAAACCTATGAAAGAAAAAGAAAATTGCATGGTAAATATAGAAATGTAATCAAAGGAATAGATTAGAAGATTAAAAGAAGATTATAAAATAGGAATGTCATCGCAGATTGGTGAATAAAGGAACTTAACAGTAAGATTTGGAATTTACAAGTTTTCAAACAATTAAAATAACGAAATATTTAACTTTTTTTATTTTTTTTTTATTTTTAGATGGTGAAATATTAGGAAAATTTATTGCTACTTCATTGTGCTATATATGTTTTGTGCAGTTTTTTAAAACAAATATCGGGACCCTGCCGGAATTTCAAGGTTCGTATTTCCTACTTTCGTTTTAATTTTTCCTTTACGATTTTCACTATGCTAAATTGGTATTCTTTTGCATTTTTAGGGTGTACCTTTACCTTTTCCTTTTTACTGGCCATATAACACCGAGGAAATCTGTGAAAGACGTATTGGTACCACAGCCCAGCAGGCTGGACAATTAACTGTACTGATCTTCACTGAAGCAGCATGTTTGCTTTGCCATCGCCCTAAGCAACTTCCATCGAGCCAGCAGTTAAGGGAAGTACATACTCCATTTTTCCTCCAGTTTTCCCGGCCAAAAACCCATGGTTTTTTATATACGTTAATCAGTGTTTAATTTAACTCGTTTTATGTGTGTCTTTTTACTTACAATTTAAGTGATATCACAAGATTAACAGAAAATGATCTATACGTTGGATCGTCCAATTTACAATTCTTAAATCTTCAAAATATTCAATGTAAACTCATGTTCATACATTTCGTTCTATATTTAGTAATTGGTTCTAACCCTATTTAATTAATTTTGTTTTGTAAGAAATTTTCATATAATCCTGCGGTCACCAACCTTTTTTTCATATATCCAATTATTTACTTTACATATTTTAAATTATAATTTTATTTATACCTCTAATGTTTTTTTCCATTATTCCACCGATGAACATATATTTCCTTAAATTCTACGTATTATGTAACGGAATTTTGAAGGGCATTTATCCCGATTTCAATCATTTTCGTTACACAGCTGCCTTGGATTCTATCGACCGACGCGCTAAGAGACTCATCGGCGACGAGGAACTTGTATTAAACAGGCTCCAAAGCCTCGAGCATCGCCGCAAAGTCGCCAGTCTATCGGTATTCTACAGGATTCATTTCGGAGAGTGTGCCCTGGAGTTTCACAACCTCATTCCCCCTCTCCATTTCATCATCGGACGACCAGGCCCGGAGGGCAGTTCCACCCCTTTGTCGTCAATGTTTCACCTTTACGCACGAAGCGTTTTGCGTCTTCGTTCATCATGCGAACGGCCAAGGCGTGGAATTCCCTTCCGGCGTCTGTATTCCCCGACTCGTATAATTTAGGAATCTTCGAACGTATAGGATTTCACCGCCATTTTGTTTGTTCCGTCATTCCTTTTTTGAAATGTCATTTCTGGCCCGTTGTATGAAGTGTCCAGGGTGTTTTTTTTATGCACAATTGGTAAACCCTTGACAAAATCCCACCTGGTGGTAAGTGACGATGTTGCCGGAGATGGAAGCGGGCTTACCAAGATTAAATTTTTAATTAAATAAAAAAAAAAGTGTCTAGGTTGTACCGCGGCTTCAGTCTACTCGCGACCACGGTTATCGAAGCATAGTCGAAACGTTGAGGTAAAAAAAAAACATCAATACCTGCTCATATATTATAATATAAAATCACGTCAAGTTGTCATTATGAATAATCGTGAAAGTTTAAAGTGTTATATCTAATACTTTTCACATGCCATATTTTATTGATTCTTGCAGACTTTTGTTCCTATGTAAGAATTTCTGAGAATGACTTCGCTAATAATTAGGTACTAGTGTTGAAAGTTTCCGACGTCGAAATCTTGAGTTCAATAACTGCCCAGTTCTCGGCAGGAATTTTAAAATTAATTCAAGGAAAATAAAATTAACGGACTTGGCGAGGATCAAATTAAATCGTAGTAATTTATGTCAAGAAAGTTGGAATGTTGATTATATTATGGGAGTTTTTTCTTTTGAACAACTAAGAAGCGAGCGTTTGCAAATAATAAAAAATGCATGTGTGTGCGTTGTGTTAAGAATTAAAGACTCGAGATATTTATTCAAAACAGGTGCAAATTAAACTCTTTCTGATAGTCATAAAATAGTGATTACATAATTTCATTTGTAAAAAATCAAGAAATAAACAATCATTAGTGATATAAAAAAAACAAATTATGTCATTAGAACATGAAAACAATATGACACGAGAACATATACATTAGAATCATTGAATGTCATGAACGCCTTTGACAAGTGGAGGCCAGTTCACACGGACAGCACCCGGTCACGAGTATAACGCGAGAGTCAGCCATCGCTCCTCTCAACCATATTAGAACCATATTAAAACAAAACTATTTTTACAGTTGGTAATAGAACATTTTGTATGGAAACTCTATGATTTTTTTACAAATCCAACTGCACATCTTAAGTTGGTCACATACACTTTACAGCAAAGAAAACGGTCGCTATCAAAAAAAATTCAATAACTTTCAAAGTGTTGTAAGTAGCTTTATGAAATAAAGACTGTATTATAGACAAATTTATAGTGCTTAAATAATAATAAAAATAAGTCATAAAAGTTCATGATTATAAAGTATATTTTGAATAAAGTTAAGTATATATGTCAATTTTTCACTTGATTTCAAAAAATGTCGTAGCGTGTCAAAAGTGCAATTTTCACATATTTCACTATTTTGTATTACCACCACGAGCTATTAAAACAGCTGTTATACGGTTTGGCATACTTTCCACCAGATTTCTGAGCCGATGCTGAGAAATATTCTTCCATTCCTCTATCAGTGCTTCTTTCATTTTACCAATCGTGATTGGAGGGGAATTTCGCTGGCGTCCACGTCGTACAAATTCATCCCATGCATGCTCGGTGGGGTTCAAGTCTGGGCTGCGTGCTGGTCACTCCATGCGTGTGATAGCGACATCATCAAGGTAGTCATACACTATCCGAGCTGTATGGGGACGAGCGTTTTCTTGCATAAAGATGGCGTTTTCGCCCATGTTTACTAAAAATCCAATCCATGTGTTGTCTAGCGTAACTCAGCCTTGAATTTCCATGCTATCTTTCAAGTTTTGTACCATTGGCAGGTCTAAATGGCTTCAAGTTTGCTTCAGCAAGATGTCGCCTCACTGTACACGTGCTCGCATTGCTTCCTCCAGCACGTAGAAGGTGATTTTTGACTTCAACAGCCGTTTGAAATCGATTTTTCACTGTTATTGATACCATATTATATCGATCCTCCTGTGCTGTAGTAGTGCACCTTGTTCGGCCTGTTTCTGGTCTGCGAATATTGGATCCAGTCTCTTCAAATATCTGGAGCACTCTTTGAAATCGCTGGAGCATTCTTTGACACCTATAGTTATCGCTGTATAAAACTAACTGCGCCCGTCTCCAAGCATTTTCAGAACTCTGGTACACTCTTAAGGGCTTACTGACATGTTTTTAACTGAATTTGATCAGAATAATGAAATGTTTTAAAAGATATCGCATTTTTTATAACCGACCCGTTTTTTTTACGACCAGTGTATATTACTCCTAAACTAAGAAAGCCTACGTAGCCACGATAGTTTTTCTTTTAAATTTATTATATTTTCTAGTATTTAATTTTTTTTTCAGATGTCCTGTAATAATGGTTTAGCTGGTAGAGGAGGGGGGAACACTTTACTCTTACAAAAATTTGCACTTTAAAGCTTAATATTTCGCGAAGGGATCCCTGAAACGAAAAATAGTGTTAGCAAACCCTCGGTAGTTTTGAAAGACCTATTCAACGATAGGGTACGTCAACGATAGGATACGTCAACGATAGGGTACGTCAACGAAAAAAAATCACCCCCTCTTTACATGTAGGGGAGGTACCGTAAATAATATATTTTTTTCAAGATTTTAATGTACCACTTTGTCGGCGTGATTAATATGTATACCCACGCCAAATTACAGATTTCCAGTACTAATAGTTTCTGGGTTAAGCCATGGACAGACAGACGGTCAGACGTGGTGAAACTATAGGGGCTCCTTGTTGACTTATCATCATCATCATCATATCAGCTCATATACGTCCCCACCGAGTGGCTCGTGCCTACCCTGAATTAGGGCAATCGGGCCTAAGTCTACCACGTAGGCCCAGTGCGAGTTGGTCAAATGCACACACAACCTTCGAGTTTCTTCGCAGCCGTGTGCAGGTTTCCTCACGATGTTTTCCTTCACTGTAAGAGTGTCGGATAAACGTACATATAAGTCGAAACTCGACTAATACTCTAAACATATTAAAAACATGTTAAAAAAACCGACTTCCATCACAACAAGTTAGTACATTTTTGCATTATTATTTTTGGTTTTTGTTAATTTTCTAATAAAGTACTACACCGATTTTGATGAAATTTATATGGGACCACACAGGAAGCACTAGCTTTCCAATAAAAAAGAATCATTAAAATCGGTTCACCCAGTTAAAAGATCTGAGGTAACACACGTAAAAAAAAACATACAGACGAATTGAGAACCTCCTCCTTTTTGGAAGTCGCTTGAAAACACATTGGTACGTGGCAGGACTCAAACCACGATCTACCGTATAAGAGGTAGCGGCCCTTGCCGTTGCGTCACTGACGCTCAGTACATAAGCTAAATCTTTGAATAAACATTTGCCTTCCGTGCCCTTTTGCACTCGTAAAAGGGGTTCGAGGAACTCCACCCTAAACTTATTTAAACTTTTACCCTAGAAAATCCTTTTTGCAAGCAGTTTAAGTGTAGAATAGAATATGTATTGGGATAGAAGGATAACGAGATTTGTTTGGTAAATAAAAATAGATCTATGGTACTCTGCTTGTTAACTTTGGAGATCTTTTTATTATAAAATATTTTTACATCTAAAAACTTCAAAATATATTCTGTGAACTGACTCTGTACGTATAACTCATCATATCATATCAAATATACGTCCCCACCGAGGGGCTCGAGCCTACCCTGAATTAGGGCGATCGGGCCTTAGTCGACCACGCGGGCCCAGTGCGGGTTGGTCGACTTCACACACAACCTTCGAGTTTCTTCGCAGGTGTGTGCAGGTTTCCTCACGATGTTTTCCTTCACCGTTAAAGCAATCGGTGAGTATATGTATATAAGTTACGAAAAACTCATTGGTACATCGGCCGTCCGGATTTGAACCCGGCACCTCTGGTTAGGAGGACCGAGTCGTTACCGGTTGAGCCACCGACGCCTCTTTATAACTACGCTCTGATAAACACACATATCGACTTGTATAACGGGTAATAAAAAAAAACGTCTGGCAATATTTTAGCTGTGGCTTCTACTCATCATACTGAACAACTATCCTTAAGAAACCCATAGTCAATTCGCAAAAAATATTTTGGATTTCCCATACAAAGTTGGATAGTTAACAGATCGATATGTATGGGAATGCCAAAATTTTTTTTGCGAATTGACTATGGGTTTCTTGGGGATAGTTGTTTAGTTTGTTTTCGGCAACATCGTCACTTACCATCAGGTGAGATGTTGTCAAGGGTTTAACCAATTGTGCAAAAAAAAAAATGATGAGTAAAGCCACAGCTTAAATATTGCCAGACATTTTTTGTTGTAAGAAATTGGTGAAGGACCCACTGACTGGGGGTTCCACTCATCATACTGAAAAACTTTCCCCAAGGAACCCATAGTCAATTCACGAAAAAAAAATGAACCCTCCATACTAAAATTCACAAAATTGGTCAATCAGTTGATCGATTTGTATGAAGAGTATTTTTTTTGCGATTTCAGCAAACTCGTAGAAAAAAAGTTTTTAAGTTGATGAGCAGAAGCCCTAGTTAACGGGACCTACACGATTTTTGTTACACCTGTATATACACACACACACACGACATAAGACGTTTATGGATTTCTTGACACCAAACACACATACATATTATCGGAACGAATCAATAAACAAGAGGAAAAAATAATAATAATAACAGATTAACAGCAAAAAGTTGAAAAAAACAACAGTTTAATAAAACACGCACACACGCTTGACACACAGACACACACGCTCCTTACCTATGGATTTCTGTTTATTGTTTTTTAAATGAAGGAAAAAAAATATACAATTTTTTTTCCTTCGTGGTGTTCTAGATGCTATGTAATTTAATCTCACTGATAATGTTCCCGCATTTTACTATTTTGTAAAGCCATTTTTCAGAGTAAGGGCCTGGTGACACAAGATCATCATCATCATACCAGCTCATAGCCGTCCCCACCGAGGGGCTCGAGCCTACCCTGAATTAGGGCGATCGGGCCTTAGTCGACCACGCGATATTTTGTTGGACATAAGATATTTTATCTTAATCTGAATCTCTCAAAAACCACAGTCATTCTGATCTTTTGATTTGCTCCATTTATTAGTATGTGAGCGTCGGTGGCGCAACGGCAAGGGCCGCTACCTCTACCCGGGATGTCGTGGTTCGAGTCCTGCCACGTACCAATGTGTTTTAGAATTTCGATCTCATATGTACATTTATCCGACACTCTTACGGTGAAGGAAAGCATCGTGAGGAAACCTGCACACATCTGCGAAGAAATTCGAAGGTTGTGTTTGAAGTTGACCAACCCAAATATCAATGTTGATATCATTGGTGTATTCCGGCATTAAGACAAGATAGCCAGTTCCCCATTGCATTGGGGAATCTTGGTAAGCCCGCTTCCATCTTCGGCAACATCGTCACTTACCATCAGGTGAGATGTTGTCAAGGATTTACCAATTGTGAAAAAAAAATCCGCACTGGGTCCGTGTGGTCGACTAAGGCCCGATCGCCCTAATTCAGGGTAGGCTCGAGCCCCTCAGCGGGGACGTGATGTGATGATACGTGGCCGAACCATGTCAGTCGGTGGCTTGTTATCTTCTTAGATACCGTTGCTACTTTAAGACTACTCTAATTTTTCTTACCACCTGCATCATAGACCCCGGTCACCATTTATCTATAATCTATTCATAAAAAATATTTCAGTGTCCCAAAAACAATAACTCTCCTGCAAGTTGGTGAGGAGCTGGGTACCTTGCAGATTCCAGATATACTGCAGCATCAAGTCAGCATCAATCAGGTCTTACAATATGGAGCTGCTTATAGATGCTTTGGACCAGTGTAAAAGCGCTGATGATCTTCAAATGGCTAAAAAGCTATTTTTGAATTATGCTAAGAACACTCTTGATCAAATCACCTTTCAAACCAAAAAAACTTAATCAAAATTGGTCGATTCGTTGGGGCACTACGACGCCACAGACTTTTTTAAATTCACAATTGGTAAGCCCTTGGCATCATTTCACCTGATGGTAAGTGACGATGATGCCGAAGATGGAAGCATTGTATATTTAGTCATATTACAATACCGCTAGCTGTTTTACAATACGGAGGCACATTGCAATACAGCGTGTCGACGATACGCTGCATCGTCATCGCGACATAATATGTGCCAGGCAAATTGTATGATTAGTCATTTTACATACGGTCAGGCAAATTGTATTATTCGTCCTTATGTAAACGGTCAGGCAAATTGTAAAATTCTGTACGCAGATTACTAATTGCCGAGCCAGGCAAATTACCAAAATACCATACGGCAGATTGTAAATGAGCTCGCGAAGCGAGCGATGTTAGGTTCGGTCAGGTTTGATTGATTTAACTGTCAAAGAGCCTCCCCGCCCTCGCCATTATATAATTTGCCTGACCGTATGTAAAATGACGAATCACACAGTACGCCTGCGACACAATGCCAGCGGTAATGCAATCTGCCTTATCCTCGACCTGCTGTATTGAAATGCAGCTCCGTATTGTAAAACAGCTAGCGGTAATGTAATATGACTAAACATACAATACGCCTGCGAAATATATATTTTACAAAGTGAATAAAGATAGCTCTTTAGCCTTGTTCATATCGTACAAACGTATTTCTTTACGTCACGTATAGACACGTCATAGTACGTAGCTTCCAAAGTTGATCAAAATTGAGGGACTCGTCATATATTCTGTTCGAGAATAGTTAGAAAGCCGTGATAAGGGTGAAAACATTTTCCAATAACGTCTATCGCGCGATCAGCTTTGACTTTCAAAGGGGTTTGAAGTCAAAGTTCGCCGCGAGGTATTTCTTAGATCATCAGAGGCTTTTTCAATTAAATTCGGCTTGTTTTTGTGCGTGTACCTGGTAACAGGCAAAAATGAACGAGGGCTGAGTCGAGATTTGTTATTACTTTACTCAATTACTAGCTGTTTCCCGCGGCTTTTTTGATGTGTAACATCTTTGCTCCCGCTTTCCTGCTTTTTGTGGTAGTGATTTCGTGAAATGGGACGGAAATGTGTAACAGGAAGTCGCGTTTTTTCAGGCTTTAAAAGCGCGGAAAAGGCAAAGGTATCTATGACCATACAGCCTAGTCTGCCGTATCTTTGCCGTCCTTTTATAAAGTATTTTGTCTCATGTTACACATCATATGCGAGTACTGTAGGTCTCGCTTGTTTTTTATTTTATTCACAATTGGTAAACCCTTGAAAATATCTCACTTGGTGGTAAGTGACGATGTTGCCGAAGATGGAAGCGGGCTTACCAAGATTCCCCAACGTAATGGGGAACTGGCTATCTTATCTTCATGCCGGAACACACCAATGATATCAACATTGATATTTGGCGGCAAGACTTAGATAAGATGGTGGTAGCTAGTCAGGCGGGCTTAGAAAATGCCCTACCACCAACCAAACCGAGTCTTACAATTGACCCCGCCGGGAATCGAAACCGCGACTTCCTGTGTCAAGCCAGTGAACTTTGCCTCTGAGCTACGGAGTCGGTCAAAGGCTTCACCCGCGTGGAAAATGTTTCTATGACTTCTCGAGGGTGCGCAGTAAAAAAAAGTAGCCTATGTGTTAATCTAGGTCCTAATCTGTCTACCTACTAAATTTTAGCCAGATATGTTCAGTAGTTTTTGCGTGAAGAAGTAACAAACATACACACTCACACATTCACAAACTTTCGCCTTTATAATATTAGTGTGATTAAATAACTAGCTTTAGTCTGCGGCTTCTCCCGCGTCGGCATCGTTTTTAATCGACTTAAAAAAAAGGAGGAGGTTTCTCAATTCGACCGTATATATGTTTGTTTTTTTTATGTGTGTTCGCGGATAACTTCGTCGTTTATGAACCGATTTTGATGATTATTTTTTTTTTGTTGGAAAGAAGATATCTCATGGGTGGTACCATGATAAAAAAGCCAGGATCTGATGATGGCATCCCCGAGAAATCAAGGGAACATTAGTTTCATGTTTGAAGTCGGTTACTTTTTGTTCAAAATTATTGTGACTGTATTTGAGGGTGTGTGGTGGACACGAGTTTTCTCCAAATCCTTCAGGAATTACATCGGGCTATTCTGATTAGCAGTCTATGTCACTTCCCAACCCCTCAACCATTTCTATACAAAAAAAATCACTTCAATCCGTTGCTCCGTTGCGACGACAATGTGCGCGAGCGTGGAAAAGAGTTTTCGAAACTCGAAGGTCGTGTGTGAAGTCGACCAACCCGCACTGGGCCCGCGTGTTCGACTAAGGCCCGATCGCCCTAATTCAGGGTAGGCTCGAGCCCCTCGGTGGGGACGTATATGAGCTGAAATGATGATATCATCATCATCATCATATCAGCCAGAAACCGTCCACTGCTGGACAAAGGCATAATATTATACTTATATATAAAATGTAGCATAACCACCAGTTTAACCACCTCTGTGGCGTTAAGGGTAAGTCCATTAGCTACATATCAGAAGGTCGCGGGTTCGATTCCCGGCGGAGTTTAACTTTGTAAGACTAGGTTTGGTTGGTGTAAAGGGCATTTTCTAAGCCAGCCTGGCTAGCTAACACACTCTTATCTAAGTCTTGCCGCCAAAAATCAATGCTAACAACATTGATGTGTTCCGGCTTGAAGATAAGATAGCCAGTTCCCCATTTCGTTGGGGACTCTTGGTAAGCCCGCTTCCATCGTCGGCATCATCGTCATTTACCATAAGGTTAGATGATGCCAAGGGCTTACCAGTTGTGAATAAATACAATAAAAAATGACATTACACCTGTAGGCGTTTTTATGTCATCATAATTTTCTGTCACTTGCATTAATGTCTTTTGTTTATTGTACTTTGATTATACTTGTGTGTAGTAGTTATATGATGGCACGGAACCCTCGGTGCGTGAGTTCGACTCGCATTTGTTTTTAGATTGTTTAAAAAAAAACGCTAAACACGCTAAAAAAAACGACTTCCATCGCAACAATATAGTACATTTTTGCATTACTATTTTTGGTTTTTGTTAATTTTCTAATAAAGTACTACACCGATTTTGATTAAATTTATACGGGACCACACGGAAAGCACTAGCTTTTAAATAAAAAAAGAATCATCAAAATCGGTTCACCCAGTCAAAAGTTCTGAGGTAACACACATAAAAAAAAACAAAAACGTACAGTTGAATTGAGAACATCCTCCTTTTTGGAAGTCGTTTGAAAAGTATTTTAAAGAGGCTTATGTTTTTCGAGTGTGTGAACGTATGTATGTTTTTTAATTAATTTCTTTAGAACGCACTGTAGCCTAAACGGCTTGATGGATTTTGGAGTGGTGTGTGTAGTTAAATTCGTCTTTATCCCATGAGCGACATAAAATACATTTTTACCCGACGAAAAAAGAGTGGTTTAGTTTTTAATTTTTAACGTGCGAGGTGTCTTTAGATTCGTATTGATACCGAGGGTGAAAAAGGATATATTTTAACCCATGTGGCCAAAAAAGAGGGGTTAAGTTCCCCTTTTAATTAATTCGTGAATTTATTATTTCAGCTAACTTGTAAAGGGAATGAGACCCCCTTAATTTTTGTGAAAGCGACACAAGAGCAACTGGAGTGCCGTATCTCTGACCGGCACGGTATTAGCCGGACGCCGAATTACTTGCAAATTCCATTTACGAGCCGCGGCCGGCGAGTTGTGTCACGCCTTGCAGGCTATTACAACTGTGGCACACCCTGGACACTTCATACAACGGGCCAGAAATTACATTTCAAAAAAGGAATGACGGAACCAACAAACGGCCGCGAAATCCTATTTTTGACAACCGAACTGTAACTAATCTGTATCAATCTGGGTGACGAGGGGGTGAGGTCGCAATCTAGAGAGCGGCAGGGAGTGTCCATACTGTATGTTAGTACTAATATGTATACTTTGACTGTGGTGTGAATTCTGCATTGATATTAAAATGAAAGCGTCGGTGGCTCAACCGGTAACGACTCGGTCCTTCTAACCAGAGGTACCGGGTTCAAATCTGGACGACCAGTGTACCAATGAGTTTTTCAAAACATACGTACATATAGTTACCGATTACTTTCACGGTGAAGGAAAAAATCGTGAGGAAACCTGCACACGCCTGCGAAGAAACTCGAAGGTTGTGTGTGAAGTCGACCAACCCGCACTGGGCCCGCGTGGTCGACTAAGACCCGATCGCCCTAATTCAGGGTAGGCTCGAGCCCCTCGGTGGGGACGTATATGAGCTGATATGACGATTGAAATGATACCAAGGGTAAGCCAGAAAACTAAATCATTGAAAGCAACGTAAGTATCTACTTTCTTACTTACCATAAGACAAAAAAGGGTTCAGTATATTCATCTATTACATCAACCTCCTTGTCACTCAGATATATATAAAAGAAATATTTCTAATATGAGTGTCGCACTGTTTAATAAGCTTCCAGTTGAAATTAAAACGTTAGAAGGTAATCTATATAAAAATAAGTTGACAGGTTGGCTCTTAAATCACTGTTTTTATAGCGTTAAAGAATTTTTAGAATTTAAAATTTAATTTTAATTTCCTGTTGAAATATTTGCATGCTTTCTTGAAGGCTGAATACAGTACTACCTATTAATTATGTTAAGACCTAATTGTAAAGTATTCTTGCAAATAAACAATTATCTTATCTTATCTTCAAAGTTTGTTGTTTTTAGGGTTCAATACACCCAGCGGGTGACCAACGGATACCCTATTGCTAAGCCTCCGCTGCCTTTCTGTCTGTCCGTCTGTCAGCGGGCTATATTTCATCAGCCGTAATAGGTCTACCTAAATAGTTTACAGAATGTGTATTTCTGTTGCCACTGTAACAAAAAATACTAAAAAATAAGGAATCTTCAAGTCGAGAGTGAATAGGCACTATTTGAGCTTGCGTGTCACATCCTCGGCTGCATCGGCACTTACCATCAGGTGAGGTGCAGCCAAACGTACTCAAATTTTTAATAAAAAAAAATAAAATAAAAAAAAAAATAGAAAAAGTTAGAAAATAAGGGGGTCTCTTTAATACGTCCTCATAAGGATATTTATTTAGCTCTTTCGTAGAAACGGTAATACATACAGACGTGAAATTGGGTGTGGTTATAGTGCTGATACTGAAGTAAAACAACAAATAATAAAAATCGGCCAAGTGTGAGTTGTACTCGCGCTAAGGAGTCCGAACTGAATGACAAAAAAGCATATTTTTGTAGCACACGTTGATGTGTATTGTTTGTAATGTGAACAGGTGTCATTGACATTATTACTATGTAGTTGTGGGGAGAGGCGTGGAGGTACGGAACCGTCGGATCGCTTGTTTGACTCGCACTTGGTCTGTGACTTTTTTTTTATTTTTTTTATTCACAGTTGGTAAACCCTTGACAACATCTCACCTGGTGGTAAGTGACAATGTTGCCGAAGATGGAAGCTAAATTAATTGTACTAAACTAACATCCTACTAGCCTGATTGTTATCATTCTATCCTGTGCTGCTAAACCGAATCACCTCGTCGAATATAAAAAAAAGAGCTGTCTTTGTTCTCTTTTTACACGAGTGTCCACAAAAAAGATTGTCTAATGTGTGTATTTTTTTTATTCACTATTGGTACGCCCTTGGCATCATCTCAAGGTAAGTGACGATGATGCCGAAGATGGAAGCGGGCTTACCAAGGTTCCCCAACGCAATGGGGAACTGGCTATCTTATCTTCATGCCGGAACACATCAATGATATCAACATTGATATTTGGCGGCAAGACTTAGATAAGATGGTGGTAGCTAGCCAGGCGGGCTTAGAAAATGCCCTACCACCAACCAAACCGAGTCTTACAATTGACCCCGCCGGGAATCGAACCCGCGACCTCCTGTGTAAAGCCAGTGAACTTTGCCTCTGAGCTACGGAGGCGGTTAAAACTTGTACTTGTACGATCGGGCTGGTTTCCGCAACCAGGCGTCTAGTGCGCCCTTTTTGCGTGGTGGCTGGCATCACTGGCAGCCCAGCTCCTCCAGGAAGCCCAGTAGCCCCGCAGGTTTCTGATGACTTCCGGGAGTGGCCTCAGGTTTCCGAAATGCTTGGCCCTGTACGCCGCTACCTCTCTGCAGTCCAGAAGGATGAGATCGGCTGTCTCCTCGGCAGCCATGCACGCGCGGCACAGCGGGCTGTCTGTAATCCCCAGGGTAAAAAGATGTTTGCTAAAGTAACCGTGACCAGTAATGGTTGCTGTTACCTTGCGAAGCAGGAGTCTCCCGAGTTTCAGGAGCTTTCTAGTCAGGCCAGGGTTATAGGCAACGGTAGCGCCTATCCGTCCTGGCGACATGCTTCTAGCCCTGTCCAATATCGGTTATTTTCTGACCTTGTACGCAGCCTCAAGGTGGATCTGGACTAGCCTAAAGGGAGGGGTAAGATAGGTTCCGGTCCCACAGCTATGAGTTCTGACCCTCTCCTGGCCAGTTCGTCAGCTGCGTCGTTTCCGCGCAAATTTCTGTGCCCCTTAATCCACTGCAGAGTTACATTGCTGTGGTAACATAACTCTGTTAGTCTTTGGTGACACTCGTGTATTAGCTCTGAAGTGATGACGTTACTTTAGAGGGCCATCAGGCCAGGTTCAAACCCTCCTAGCAGTGATTGCAATAGCAACCAGAATGATGCCCATACACTCCGCCTGAAAGACTGTGTTGTACGCACCAAGTGGTTTGGATATTTTTATGTTTAGGTCTTCTGAGAAGACCCCGCAGTCGGTCCCAGCTCCAGTTGTGGGGTTCTTCGTAGAGTTGTATTTTGTATTTCTTGTCAAATACAAACTGTTTCAGGATTCTATAGTTGATGGCTGCGAACAGCCGTTCTTCCGAAACGATGCTGTCCAGAAGATCAACATGAGGAACCCTTTCCTTGCTCCACATGTTCAACAGCTTTAGTCGTACCGCTCGTGCTTCCTGCTGGATGAACAGCTGCAAAGGAGGCACGTCTAGCATTGTCTCCAAAGCTGCTGTTGGTGTTGACCGCATGCAGCCGGAGAAGGCCATGCATGCTGTCCTTAGGAAACTTTGAAGTTTGCTTACGACAGTCGAAAGTTTAGTGCGTGGCCACCATACCACCGCGCCGTAGCAAACCATAGGGCGAATATTTTCAGACTAAAAAGATCACTTTATGTGTACTGAATAGCTTGGGCAATTTATAGTTACCCATATTTCGCTTGTTGGTGAACAAAACTAGTTCCGTTTTGTTGGGGTTCACTGACAGTTCAAACTCAGTACACCAGCGTTCCACGATGCGCTGCGCAGAGCGAGTGACATCGCTGACTATATTTGTGGAATTTCCTGATATGAGGATGGTCAGGTCGTCAGCATAGCCTACCGTGAATTAGTGATGTCTGTTCAGCGTGGTAATCAGGTCATTAACCACCAGATTCCACAGTAGTGGTGATAGTTCACCTCCTTGAGGGCATCCTTTCGCAACTATGACTGTACATGCCTTACTGAGCATGTTCCCTATCCACTTGAACATGGTCGAGTTCATGTCGTGCTTGCGGAGCGCTGTCTCTATGCTGGAGAAGTTTGTCTTATCAAATGCACCTTCGATATCGATAAAGGTGCTCAGGCACATGGCCTTACTTTGTATCGCCGCCTCGATCTTGCTGACAACACAGAAGGAGGCTTATGTTTTTCGAGTGTATATGTGCGTGTAGAAATAAATAGCCAAAACGGCTTGGTGAATTTTGGAACTGCGAGGTGTCGTTAGATTCGTCTTGATCCCGTGAGTGACATAAGATACATTTTCAGTCGACTGGCCAAGATAGAGGGGTTAAGATTTTATGCAGTTGTTTTTTTAATTTAAAAAAAAACATGTAGTTATTGTTGATTGAAATGCTTTGTTCTGACTGTCTTGAAGGCACTAAGATCACTCAATCCGAGAAGGTTGATACGTGTTTCAATAATATCGAACGTAAGTCTATTCATTTTATGTTCAAATCAATGCGGGCTTCAACGCGGCTGTTACGTTGAAACCGAACGCCTAATTCTCGATTTTTACATGTTTTTATTACTTTTCATCAATTTAAAATAAGTTTAAAAAATGTGTTTAATTAAAATGAATGTTCTTAAAGTCGCCGATATTTGTGTCTTGGTTTCATTCAATATTAACTATTCGTTTTCGAGAAATTTTGCAATTAATGCCAAAAACAGGGTCTACAATATATTTTTTTAACATCAAAAGTGGTAATATTTTTAAAATTGTATTCAATTAAATCGATTTTTTATTACTTTAGGTGTATTATATATTTTTTCCATGGTGATAGCTTTACACAGTCTTTCAATAAATTGAATTGAATATTGTCATTTGGCCCATCTTAAGGCCTTAAGCAAAAGGGATCTGTATTTGACCTGTATTGTAAATTCTCCTAAGCAATGGCAATAAAACCTGAGTTAAAACGACGCCATTCACACGCGATAGTAAAACTCCGATACATTAAACAACTTTGTTATCTCTTGTTTTGACTTCCATCACAGTCAGTAGCTCAGCATTCATTATTTGCCTATACTTAGTTGCTGATTCACATAATAGGGGATCGGACTGCTAGTCATTTGAGTTTTTTTTTAATTGGTAAACCCTTGGCATCAACTCACCTGATGGTAAGTGACGATGATGCCGAAGATGGAAGCGGGCTTACCTAGATTCACCAATGCAATTGAGAACAGGCTATCTTATCTTCAAGCCGGAACGCATCAATGTTGTTAACACTGATGTTTGGCGGCAAGAGCCGCTAGGCGGGCTTAGAAAATGCCCTACCACCAACCAAACCAAAATATGATCTGTGAAAACGTTCTTAAAATGTTTGAAATACCCAAAAGTGACATCATAGATTTTTAGCGTCGTTAACGTACTTATTTTCTGAATTTGATCAATTAAAAATTGAGATTGAAAAACAAAACGAGTAAGGTTTTTTGAAACTTCAAGAGGAGAGCAATTTAGAAAATCATATTTCAGAATTTATTTTTGATGCAACCCGATCCCCTATTATATCACAACCCGGACACTGCGTACAACGGTCGTGAAATGACATTTCTAAAAACAAATGACGGAGCAAACAAATCTATGGCAAAATCCATTATGTTAGAGAAACTACTATAACCAATCTGTATCAATCTGGGTGACGAGGGGGTGAGGTCGGAATCCAGAGAGCGGTACGGAGTGTCCATACTGAATGTTAGTACTAATACGTATACTTTGATTATGTTACGCTCCAAATAATGTTACTATTGTTATAGGTTAAGTGGCAGTGGGCAGGGCACGTAGCTCGTAGAACAAGTGGCAGTTCGGGCAGTAAAGTTCTCGAGTGGCGACCGCGCACCAGATGACTTAGCGTCGGCAGGCCTCCCACACAATGGACCGACGACCTGGTGAAGGTTGCGGGAAGCTGCTGGATGCGGGCAGCGCAGGACTGGTCGTCGTGGAAATCCTTGGCGGAGGCCTTTGGACGTCTTTCGGCTGATATGATGATGATTGTTTTAGGTTCACTTATCTTATCTTATCAGCTCATATATGTCCCCACTGAGGAGCTCGAGCCTACCCTGAATTAGGGCGATCGGGCCTTAGTTGACCACGCGGGCCCAGAGCGGGTTGGTCGACTTCACACACAACCTTCGAGTTTCTTCGCAGGCGTGTGCAGGTTTCCTCACGATGTTTTCCTTCACCGTAAGAGCGTCGGATTAAAGTACATATGAAACCGAAATTCAGAAACACTTTGTACGTGGCAGGATTCGAACCACGGTAGCGGCCCTAACCGATGCGCCACCGACGCTCACACACACTCAGGTTCACTTAACTTAATTAAATTAAAAAGTGAATAAAAACATGACTTCATAAAGACATTACCACTCTTTTTTGAGTAGTCGGGTAATATTTATCCTATGTCACTCACGGGATCAAGACGAATCTAACGACACCTCGCACTCTAAAATCCATCAAGCCGTTTAGAAGATAATAAAGAAACATACATACATACATACAATCAAAAATTTTCAAACTGCTCATTACTTATAACTACAGTGAAACCGAAAATCATTACTTATAACTACAGTGAAACCGAAAATCATTACTTATAACTACAGTGATACCGAAAATCATTACTTATAACTACAGTGAAACCGAAAATCATTACTTATAACTACAGTGTAACCGAAAATCATTACTTATAACTACAGTGAAACCGAAAATCATTACTTATTTAGGTGTGTTGGATGGTGCGATGCTTAGTTCAGCGTATAGGTATGTAGTTAGGTTGTTTATGAATAATCAACACTTACAGTTTGTTGGTAGAAACGGTATATTTCTTTGACATACCCTCACTAATCACACAACACAAATATCCACTGTTCCACTGTTACAGAAGGAGAGAAGAAAATATAGACTCAGGTTTAGTATCACAACCAAGACGACAAGCAAAAAATGAAAGTTCAAGCGAATATTAATAATAAACAATAATTAGTTAATTAGGTATGAGCGCGGAGTTATGCACCTCGTATCGCCGGTAGTCTTCGACTGGTGAGCCGGGAAAGACCGAATGATTAGAAACAATAGAAGCCGTCCGTAAGGGCGGTTCTATAGTCGTGCATTTTAGACGCGGGATAAACGCGTCACAGCGACGAGTTAGTTTTTATTATTAAATACGTAAATTGAAATAGTGTACATGATGTAACTTCTTAAATAAATATTTATAAATATATGTAAATATATAAATAATATATAAGTAGGTAAGTTGCCTACACCACCCCCCTCCAGAGACTGTCAAGGGCGATAAAAATCTGGGAAACGTACTCTGCGTCCAGAACGAGTGACAACGTCCTTGTTGACCTCTACAGGGGGATCAGTGAGGTCCGACAGTATATAGGCCGGCTTAATGCGGTCTATTGATACCGAAACCTCTTTCCCATTACGTAGAATCTTGAATACCTTATCCCCTCTGGTTAAAACTTTATAAGGACCAGTATACGCGGGTTGGAGGGATCCACGTAGTGCGTCTTCACGAAGGAAGATGTGTTCACTAGTGGATAGATCCTTGAAGACGAATGGTTTGTCTTTTATATGGCGTGAAGCAGGCACTGGTCTTAACTTTTCGGCGAACAGACGCAACCGCGCGGAAAATTCGGACAAGTCCGTGGTTCCGGTAGTGTTCGGTTCAAAAAATTCACCTGGAAGTCGCAAAGGCTCGCCATAGACGAGTTCTGCGCAGGATGCCTGTAAGTCCTCTTTGAAGGAAGACCTGACGCCTAATAAAACCCAGGGGAGGGACTCGGTCCAAGTGTCGTTGGCATGGCACATTATCGCCGCTTTGAGCTGCCTATGAAAGCGCTCAACTAGACCGTTGCACGCTGGGTGGTAGGCTGTCGTCTTCTTGTGCTCGAATCCGGCTATTTTAGACAGATGGCCAAACAATGCCGATTCAAATTGCCGACCGCGGTCGGTGACAATATCTGTCGGACAGCCGAATCGAGCGATCCAAGTGGACAGCAATGCCTGAGCGACCGTCTCAGCTGTAATATCAGCTATAGGCGTTGCTTCAGGCCAGCGCGTAAAGCGGTCTATTGCTGTGAGGCAATAGCGGTAGCCGTGTGATGAGGGCAAAGGTCCAATCAAGTCAATATGGACTTGCTTAAAACGGGCACGTGGTAGGTTAAACGTGCCTAATGGTGCAGTCACGTGTCGACTGACCTTTGCACGTTGACATGCTAAACATGACTGGGCCCAAGACCTGCAATCCTTTCTAATCCCTGGCCAAACATAACGTTCTGCAACTAATTTAGCCGTTGCATTGGCTCCAGGGTGGCTAAAGCAGTGTAGGCTGTCAAAAACTTGCTTACGGAAGAACTTAGGTATATAAGGCCTGGTGGTTGGAGTGCTGACGTCGCAGTACAATAACATGCTACTACCAGGTACCTGAAGTTTCTCCAGTCGCAAAGACGAACCTTCTTCTAGCAACTTGTTTAGCTCGGCATCCGAGGCTTGAGCTGAGGCTAATGACTCGAGGCTGACCGGTGCTCCCAGTTCTTCAATGCGCGACAACGTATCGGCGACAACATTATCCTTGCCGGATATATGATGTATGTCCGTCGTGAACTGGGAAATGAAGTCCAAGTGTCTATACTGCCTTGGCGAGCAGTTGGTTTTCCTCTCGTGGAAAGCAAAACTGATCGGCTTATGGTCAGTATAGACCGTGAAGTGGCGTGCCTCGAGCATATGCCTGAAGTGCTTGATGGCCTCATAGATTGCTAAGAGCTCACGGTCGTAGGGAGAATATTTCTCTTGTGAAGGGCTCAGCTTGCGGGAAAAGAAAGCCAAAGGTTGCCAACCAGTCTTCTGAAGCTGCTGCAAGACTGCACCAATAGCCTTGTCAGAGGCATCTGTCACCAGTGCAAGCTTTGCCTCGCAGTTGGGGTGCGCTAACAGTGCAGCGTTGGAGAGATTCTCTTTGCAGGCTTCGAAGGCTATCGAGGCTTCACCCGTCAAGTTGATTGGCTGGGAACCTTTCACCGAACCAATGAGCAAGGCATTTAGTGGCGCCTGAGTTTGGGCAGCGCGTGGTAAAAAGCGCCGGTAAAAGTTTACCATGCCCAAAAACCGTCTGAGTTGACGAATATTTGTGGGGGGAGGGAAGTCCTTGATGGCTTGAACCTTAGAGTCTAGTGGTTTGGTGCCGTTTTCGGAGATAAGGTATCCTAAGAAGGTTACCTCCGAGACACCGAAGACACACTTGGCTGTATTCAAAAGCATGCCATAGTCCCTCAACCTACTGAAAATCTTCCGCAGGTGTTCCTCATGCTGTGCCTGATCTCGTGAGAATATCAGGAAATCGTCCAAATAACAGTAGACGAAGTCCAAGTCTCTGGTCATCTCATCCACGAATCTCTGGAAAGTCTGTCCGGCATTCCTAAGACCGAAGGTCATAAAAGGAAATTCGTAAAGACCAAACGGTGTTGTGATAGCGGTCTTAGGAATATCCCCAGGGCTGACAGGTATCTGATTGTAAGCTTTCACAAGGTCAAGGGTGCTAAAGACCGTGCATCCAGCAATGCTTTGAGAGAAGTCGTGGATATGCCTAATCGGATACCTGTCAGGCACGGTGCGGGCGTTAAGCATGCGATAGTCGCCGCATGGACGCCAGCCGTTGTCCTTCTTCGGTGCCAGATGCAGAGGAGATGACCAGGGACTTTCCGAGGGTCTGGCCGTGCCATTGGCTATCATGGACTGGAACTCTTCACGTGCGATCTTCAGTTTATGTGGTGCAAGACGACGAGGTGTGCATGACACTGGAGGCCCTGGAGTTGTGCGGATATGGTGGACTGTATTGTGTGGAATTGTGCGTTGTGTACCAGCGGGTCGCGTGATCTCGGGGAATACGTCTAGAATTCTGTGATACCGAGTCTCACCAGACGAAACCTTCACTGAAAAGATATTATCATTACAGTTGCTATTAACAATATTTACACCAGCTGACAAAGTTGTAGTGCTATCAATCAAGCGCTTGTTGCGAGTATCTACAATTAAGCCATAGAAATTTAAAAAATCTACGCCAATTATTGGCTTAGTTACATTAGCTACAACAAAACGCCAAGCAAAGTTTCTACGTAAGCCAAAATCTAAGCACAAGTGCACAAAACCATAAGTTTCTATACGAGTACCATTGGCGGCACTCAACTCGTAGTCACTTCGGGCACGACGATCACGAATCATCGACCGAGGGAAGACACAGAGGTCGCTACCTGTGTCGACCAGGAATTGTGT
This sequence comes from Coleophora flavipennella, assembly GCA_947284805.1. Taxonomy (NCBI): domain Eukaryota; kingdom Metazoa; phylum Arthropoda; class Insecta; order Lepidoptera; family Coleophoridae; genus Coleophora; species Coleophora flavipennella. The sequence goes on from OX369292.1 coordinate 5,646,860, forward strand.
CTTCGAGGATCGGTCGGTGACGAAGAGACGACCAGCAGGAACAGGACAATCGTCAGTCGCCATCACCGACTGCCCCTGGTGTTTTCCGCCTTCCAGTCGCAAGGAGAAACGCAGTGGTTCGCCTTGTCACCATACTTTCCATGGTAGAAGCATAGAGGGAACTTTCGATAGTTGGACATGGATCTGGTCCTAGAGGTGGATCTCCCGCGGGATGAGCGCCTTGAGCGGGAACGGGGTCTACTGGCCCGCTGCATGGATAACTGCTGGACTTGTTTGCGCAGCTCTGCGATTTCTCGGGTGAGATCACCGAGAACGGACCCAGGAACAGATGAAGACGTCATTGCTGCTACCTTCGGAGTTGAAACTGCAATGTCATTGACCCTGTCGGCAAGGTCAGACAGGATTTCCAACGAAGTTGATGCAGGTTGACCAGCCAGTACCGTCTGAATGCTGTGAGGTAGCCGACTGATCCAGATTGTTCGAAGGAAGTCGTCCGGCATATCCGTTCCAGCTAAGCCCATTAGATGACGCAGGAATTGTGAGGGCTTTCTGTCCCCTAGCTCTTCATGCATTAAAAGCTGTTTTATCTTGTTTTCATTAGAAGCGCTCAGTCGCTTAATGAGCTCTGCCTTTAGCTTATCATATCTATTCACCGCCGGAGGGTTCACGATGATGTCCTTGACCTCGCGGGAATATCTGTTATCAAGCTGTCCGATGACGTAATTAAATTTGGTTGCATCCGCTGTGATACCAGATATGGCAAACTGCCCTTCCACTTGAGCGAACCAAATTTCGGGTTCTTCGGGCCAGAACGGTGGGACGCGTATTCCGACTTTAAAAATATCCGGTGGACGATCGACGAAAGTAGAATTAGCGGCGGCATTATTTCCGCCCGCGATGTCGGTGGCGTTTTCGTGACCGGTATTTGTTTGAGTGAGCGGACGCCCTAACGCGTTCATTCCGGCATTTTGCCCGGCGTTCTGACCGTCTTGTTCATATTCGGTGTTCTTCATGGGGTCACCAGTTTAGGTGTGTTGGATGGTGCGATGCTTAGTTCAGCGTATAGGTATGTAGTTAGGTTGTTTATGAATAATCAACACTTACAGTTTGTTGGTAGAAACGGTATATTTCTTTGACATACCCTCACTAATCACACAACACAAATATCCACTGTTCCACTGTTACAGAAGGAGAGAAGAAAATATAGACTCAGGTTTAGTATCACAACCAAGACGACAAGCAAAAAATGAAAGTTCAAGCGAATATTAATAATAAACAATAATTAGTTAATTAGGTATGAGCGCGGAGTTATGCACCTCGTATCGCCGGTAGTCTTCGACTGGTGAGCCGGGAAAGACCGAATGATTAGAAACAATAGAAGCCGTCCGTAAGGGCGGTTCTATAGTCGTGCATTTTAGACGCGGGATAAACGCGTCACAGCGACGAGTTAGTTTTTATTATTAAATACGTAAATTTAAATAGTGTACATGATGTAACTTCTTAAATAAATATTTATAAATATATGTAAATATATAAATAATATATAAGTAGGTAAGTTGCCTACACTTATAACTACAGTGTAACCGAAAATCATTACTTATAACTACAGTGAAACCGAAAATCATTACTTATAACTACAGTGAAACCGCAAATCATTACTTAAAACTACAGTGAAACCGAAAATCATTACTTATAACTACAGTGAAACCGAAAATCTATTGAGAGTAGTCGGATAAATTAATCTAGTGCTCTCTTTTCTATGATCTAGTCAAACCAACATAAAAACAATAAAACTACATGTTAACATGCAATTCAATCCAACACACACACATACACTTACATACACACACACCCATACACACACTTTTTCTTTAAGTTATAAGGATACCTACAACACATACACACATACATTTATATTATGTCTTTTTATAAATTCCTTCACATATCTCATAACTAATAAAATTAAGTACCTCTCTTAGTACTCTCTTTGTATGTCATGTTTGGATCCTGGTAAAGCTTTTATTTTCAGCCCCCACGATACAGGCCTAGCCTAGTGTGGGGACCACTACTTACTGTATTATCGTTTAACTGTGTTTTTGGTAATGAAATAAAAATTTATTTTTATTATTATTATTATTATTTATTACATTAAACCGCCCCCGCGGCGTATTGGTTAGTCCATTCGCTTTACACCAGGAGGTCGCGAGTTCGATTTTCGGTGGAGTCAACTTTGTTAGACTCGGTTTGGTTGGTGGTAGGGCATTTTCATAGCCCACCTGGCTAACTACCACCATCTTATCTAAGTCTTGCCATCAAACATCAGTGTTAACAACATTGATGTGTTCCGGCTTGAAAATAAGATAGTTAGTTCTCCATTGCGTTGGGAAATCTTGGTAAGCCCGCTTCCATCTTCGGCATCATCGTCACTTACTTTGAGATGATGCCAAGGGCTTACCAATAGTGAATAAAAAAATACACACATAAGAAAGTCTTTTTTTGTGGACAATCGTGTAAAAAGTTAACAAAGACAGCTCTTTTTTTATTTTATTCGACGAGGTGATTCGGTTTAGCAGCACAGGATAGAATGATAACAATCAGGCTAGTAATATGTTCATCATCATTACAGCTCATATACGTCCCCACCGAGGGGCTCGAGCCTACCCTGAATCAGGGCGATTAGGCCTTAGTCGACCACGCGGGCCCAGTGCGGGTTGGTCGACTTCACACACAACCTTTCGAGTTTCTTCGCAGGCGTGTGCAGGTTTCCTCACGATGTTTTCCTTTACCGTTAAAGCAATCGGTAAGTATGTACGTAAGTTTTTTGAAAAAACTCATTGGTACATTGGCCATCCAGATTTGAACCCGGTACCTCTGGTTAGATGGACCGAGTCGTTACCGGTTGAGCCACCGACGCTTGCAGTAATATGTTAGTTTAGTACAATTAAGCCAGTTTAAGGAATATATTTATTTATTTATTTATTTATTTACACTTATAGTACACCAAAACAATTTCGTAAAGCTAATACATAAAGTTAATTTAACAAGTTAGTAGGTTCAACCTAAGCGTTTTGGACCTCTTTGTCAAAAGGGTCAGTTGGTAATTTATGTTAGCTCCTTTCGATTGATTGAATGAAATCTTCATTATTTGAGACAGAAATATCCCTTTATGTAAATCTATTACATAAGCGTCGGTGGCTCAACCGGTAACGACTCGGTCCATCTAACCAGAGTTACCGGGTTCAAATCTGGACGGCCAATGTACCAATGAGTTTTTCAAAAACTTACGTACATACTTACCGATTGCTTTAACGGTGAAGGAAAACATCGTGAGGAAACCTGCACACGCCTGCGAAGAAACTCGAAGGTTGTGTGTGAAGTCGACCAACCCGCACTGGGCCCGCGTGGTCGACTAAGGCCTAATCGCCCTGATTCAGGGTAGGCTCGACCCCTCGGTGGGGACGTATATGAGCTGTTATAATAATAATAATAAAAATTACATCATCATCATCATATCAGCCGAAGGACGTCCACTGAATGACATAGGCATCCCCCAAGGATTTCCATGACGACCGTTTCTGCACTGCCCGTATCCAGCGTCTTCCCGCTACCTTCACCAGGTCATCAGTCTACCATCGGACCAAAAAACTCCATTGCTAGGACCTCACCTCTCTGGCTTAAAACTGTAACGGGGCCGTGTCTGTACATGAAATATTTTTGGAAAATAATAACTGTTGTGGACATTACTAAAGATATAGAGGCCAAAACAACAACTTTTGGAATTTTTGTCTGTCTGTCTGTATGTTCGCGCATCACGAAAAAACTACTAGGCCGATTTTGATGAAATTTTGTACGGTGGTTCCTTATAGCCCTGGTTAACATATAGGATATTTTTATCCCGGAAAGTTTAAGAACTCCCGTGAGAAAATTCAAAACCTCCACTTGAACGAAGTTAGCTAGATAATAAATGTTAAACTTTTACTTTTAAATTTTTTGTAACTTAACTACTTCTTTAATTTACTTTTGTAGTAATCTGCATGTACTTTTGGCAATAAATAATTTATTACTTCTATTTCTTGTTTTATTTAGATTCACCTGTCCCGATGAAGTCATCAAATCTTGCAAATCAAATTTGATCCACTTCCCGGTTACCGATTGAACTGAAATTTTACATACACGTGTAAATCACGTGACAATGCAATATTATGATGACATGGTGCTGATCTCATGATGAAGCTGGAAGGAATAAAACGACACAACCCTTTCGAGTATGGGCTCGTTTGATTCGTATTGACGAGTACTTTCATCCTAAAAAGCTTGTAACTAAAAGCTTTTAGATTTTTCGAAAACAATTTAATTAACTGACTTTGAATACTGCATCTGAATGTGAGCGTCGGTGGCGTAATAGCTAGGGCCGCCGCCTCCTGTCCGGGAGGTCGTGGTTTGAACCTGCCACGTACCAATGTGATTTCGAATTTTGATTTCATATGTACGTTTATCCGACGCTCTTACGGTGAAGGAAAACATCGTGAGGAAACTTGCACACGCCTGCGAAGAAACTCGCAGGTTGTGTGTTAAGTCGACAAACCCGCACTGGGCCGGCGTGGTCGACTAAAGCCCAATCGCCCTAAGTCAGGGTAGGTTCGAGCCCCTCGTTTGGGACGTATATGAGCTAATATGAATGAATAATGCATCTGATCTCAACAAAGAGATACACTCTCGTGTTATAAGTCATAATGTAATCTCGTCATAAACAAACAAACAGCTTCACAGACTCTTTTAAAATACGAAACATGATCGCGAGTTTCCTGGTTTCCTTGTCGGTCATGATTACCAACGGAGTCCTATTGGTATGTAAGTAGCGAGTGCGCAAACTTAGCTCATTACTGGAGGCACGCTGGACGAATGATAATGCCTGGTATTCTTTAAAGATGCCTTATCTAGTGCTGGATAGATATTGAGGTGTAATGTTTATTCAAAATAGGTGCAAATTACACTCTTTCTGATAGTCATTAAATAGTAATTACAATAATTTGTGAAAAACAAAAAAATAAACAATTATTAGTTAATAACGTCAAAATTCAATCCTTGATATAAACCAGATTATGTCATTAGAATATGAAAACAATATGACACGAAAAGTTATACTGAAAAAGCATTTTATGTCAAGAGTAGGCCAGTTTACACGGACCGCACCCGGTCACGAGTATAACGCGAGTGTCAGCCATCGCTCCCCTCAACCATATTAGAGGGTAAGGAATGACTCGGCTCCCGATGCGCCAACATCCACATGAACCTTTAAGCGAGTATGCACCACTCGTGTCATAGCTAAAATTAAGAAATCTAATCTTCTTTATATATATAAATCTTCTGTCCGTGTGTTAGTCATTGAACTCCTCCTAAACGGCTGGACTGATTTCGCTAATTCTTTTTTTGTCGAGTTCGTTATTGTCAGGAGAAGGTTCTTATGTAGGGTAGAGTAGGGTAGGGTAGGGTAGGGTAGGGTAGGGTAGGGTAGTGTAGTGTAGTGTAGGGTAGGGTAAGGCAGTGTAATGTAATGTAAGGCGGTACGTAGTTCGCCGGGACAGCTAGTTCTGTATATGTCGCGGGGATATTGTCAAAACCGCGAAATTACAATCTCACTACACTAAATTCAGTTCGATTATAATATGACGGTAAATTGTCAATCAGCTTACAATTTCACGGTCCATTCTTGTATCTCCGAATAAAACCGATGATTTCTTCTTCTGCGAAGCATTCTGCTACCCAGCCCCCCCATCGCGAGGCTCTTTGACTGTTAAATTAATCAGACCTAACCGAACCTAACATCGCTCGCCTCGCTCGCTTATTTATTTAATGTGGCTTAGTGTTATTGTAATGTCACTAGAGAGATTACAATGACACTAGTGAAATTGTAAGCAGTATGTTTTGGTTCACAATCTTTCGACAGTTCACAATCTCGCGAGATAGATCCCGTTAGATTCTAATCTAACGGTTTTTACAATTTTACGGTGACATATTTAATGTATAAATATATATTTAAAAAAATACTTGACTTGTCACGTCTTTTCGCTTTTTTTTATTTTTTTTATTCTGAATTGGTAAACCCTTGACAACATCAATTAACGTCAATTCTTACATTACATGGTTGTCATTTAATGAATATTAATGTCTTGCTGCATGTACCTAGGGTTTAATTTAAATAAGTTTGTGGTATTATTTAAATTACACAATAAAATAATAGGTCATTAAATAAGTTTCTTCGTATTTTGCAACTATAAATTTGTAACCAAACTTCTTTCCTTGTATATACCTGACTGGTTAAAATAAAATTAAACAGGTGAATATTCACAATTTTAATAAAAATAAAAAATGATGATTCTCGTCCTTTTTTAATTGTTTTTTTATATCTACGGAAATGAGTGAACTTAAGGAAGAAACTCGCTGTTTTTTTTTTTTTTAAATAACCGGCCAAGTGCGAGTCGGTTTAGCGCAAAGTAGGATTCCGTAGTCTTCTCAAAAAATATTGTATATTTTAAAAAATACAAAATTTATTTGCAGTTGGCAATAGAATATTTTGTATAGAAAATATATGAACTTTTTACAAATCCAACTTCAACGTCGATTGTTACTCCTAAACTAAGAAAGTCTATTTAGCTGTGATAGTTTTCCTTTTTAATTGATTATTATTTCCTACTAAAAAAATTTTTTTAGATGTCCTTAAATTGGGCGGGTGGACACTTGACTATAAGTAAAATTAGCACTTTAAAGCTTAATATTTCACAAACTGATCACTGAAACGAAAAATGGTCTTAGCAAACCCTCGGTAGTTTTGAAAGATCTATTCAGCGATGAAAGAGCTACAAGAGCATGGCTCTTAAATTATGATGATGATGATGATGATTCAACGATATCCCACACGATAGGGTACGTCAACGAAACAAAAGAGAAGAGAAGAGATCGCTTGTTAGCGATAAGACCGCCTATATGTACAACTTCCTTAATCATTGTATTTTTTTTTCTCTTATGTTGTGCAATAAAGTGTTTTCAATCAATCAATCAATCAATCAAAATTCACCCCCTTCACCCCCTCTCTACAAGTACCTAAATAAACATTGTTTTCAAGATTTTATTGTACTCCTTTGTCAGCGTGATTAATATGTACACCCATGCAAATAACAGCTTCTAGTACTAATAGTCTCTGAGCTAAGCCGCGAACAGGCGAACGGACAGACAGACATGGTGAAACTACAAGGGTTCCTTGTTGACTTTGGAACCGCCTCCTTGGCGTAATGTTTTGTCCATTGTCCATTCGCTTCAAACCAGGAGGTCGCGGGTTCGATTCCCGGCGGGGTAAACTTTGTGAGACTCGGTTTGGTTGGTGGTAAGGCATTTTCATAGCCCGCCTGGCTAGCTACCACCATCTTTTCTAAGTTTTGCCGCCAAGCATCAGTGTTAACAGCATTGATGTGTTCCGGCTTGTAGATAAGATTGCCAGTTCCCCATTGCGTTGGGTAATCTTGGTAAGCCCGCTTCCATCTTCGGCATCATCGTTACATACCATCAGGTGAGATGATGCCAAGGGCTTACCAAATGTGGATAAAAAAATACTCTAAAAAAGGTAAAAATGCAACACAGGCCGCGTATAGTTTTGTTTATGGGCCTAACCTTTTCATTTAATTAACATACATAGCAGTATCAGTCAGTAGCAAAAACTTGGTTCAAGCGTTTCCAGTCTGGAAATTTGAACGTTCAAGATGCAGCTCGCTCTGGTCACCCTGTTTGAATTTGCATACAAAATACGAAGAAACTTTTTCCCCGACCATCGGGTTCCCGCGATCTTCACCAGGTCGTCGGTCCACCGCGTGTGAGGTCTGCCAACGCTACGTTTACTTCAACGAACTTTACTACCCCATCGGCCATCTGTTCTACGAGCTATGTGCCTTGCCCACTGGCACTTCTGTTTAGCGATTCTGTGAGCTATGTCGGTTACTTTGATTCTCCTGCGGATCTCCTCGTTTCTGATTCGATCACGCAGAGAAACTCCGAGCATAGCACGCTCCATTGCCCATTGGGTGACCTTGAGCCTTCTTATGAGGCCCAGAGTAAGCGACCATGTCTCAGTTCCGCCGATGTATGCGAGCAGCGCAGGACCAATCGTCGTGGAAATCCATGGGGGAGGCCTTTGTCCAGCAGTGGACGACTATTGGCTGATATGATGAGTATTATCAATTCACTTGAGTTGCTAAATGATTTTGAAGCTAAAAGGAAGATCATAAACCAGTTTTAGTTAACAAAACTACATATTATATTGTGGAAAACTACTTAGTTGTATCTGTTCTATTCCGGAACTTGTCACAACGCGGCCCTATGAATAATTTACGCGCCTGCTCCGCGACCGCTAAAGTGTTTATTGTGATAGCGCGCCGTCACAACCGCATTGTCATATGGAATAAAACACCTAGATTTTTCCTCTCAATCTCCTGAGGTATGTCTGGGATTACACTCTGTCACATAACGTCATAACAACCTCTGCGAAAAACACGAAAATAAAGTATATCTCAAATGCTGAAGTTTGATTCTTCGTTTATTTTTAAAATGACTTCTCAGTTTCCTGTCGGTGCAAGACATCGAGAAGGTAAGAAGTTTGCCGGTTTCTGAGAATAATGCATTTGGAGTTCAATGCGGTGGGGTTAAGGTTGACGATTATATGCGGGTCGCTGCTTCCGTTTGTCCGTGAGAGAATTGAGGGAAGACGGCAGTAAATAACAAGCGAGATCGGATTATTTCGATAAGATCGTAAAATGAAACAAGCCGCGCAGTGTCGGGACATTTTCTTTTTGAATACGTTACACGTTTTCCGGCACGTTACCCACAACGTGAAACGTACAAATGTAAAAATGGCAAAGTTTTGCCTCGCTTACTTTTGATGTTAAGCCATTACTACGAGTAAGTTATGAAAATGGTGACAGCGGAAACAATTATTTGAACTTTTTACACAGGTAGGTTTCTTAATAATTTTTACTTTCAAGCGACAGAGAAGCGAGCGTTAGCGAAGGATGAAGAAGTGGAGAAGGTATTGTGATGACAAAAAAAAAACTAAAAATGCGAAAGTTTTGCCTCGCTTACTTTTGATGTTGTTAAGACATTACTAAGTTATGAAAATGATGACAGCGGAAACAATTATTTGACCTTTTAACACAGGTAGGTATCTCAATAATTTTTACTTTCAAGCGACAGAGAAGCGAGCGTTAGCGAGGGACGAAGAAGTGGAGAAGGTATTGTGATGGCAAAAAAAACCTAAAAATGCGAAAGTTTTACCTTGCTTACTTTTGAATGCTTTTGATGTTGTTTAGCCATTACTAAGTTATGAAAATGGTGACAGCGGTAACAATTATTTGAACTTTTTACATAGGTAGGTATCTCAATAATGTTTACTTTCAAGCGACAGAGAAGCGAACGTTAGCGAGGAACGAAGAGGTGGAGAAGGTATTGTGATGACAAAAAAAACGAAGTTGAGATTTTGATGGGAATTGAATTATTTAGACACTAAAAGTGTCTAAAAAATAAAATAAGTAAAAAATAAAAAATCCATGTAGGTATGTGTGTCTGTGCGTATGTGCCGTGCTCTAGTGTCCAAACTACTGGATAGATTTAAAATATTATGTATTTTGGTTTGATGTTACTGGGACCAATGAACCTATTTCTTTCTAAAATTTGGATTACAGCATCATCATCATCATCATCATATCAGCCGAAGGACGTCCACTACTGGACGGACATAGGCCTGCCCCAAGGATTTCAACGACGACCAGTTCTGCGCTACCCTCATCTAGCGGCTTCCCGCAACCTTCACCAGTTCATCGGTCCACCGAGTGGGAAGCCTGCCTACGGTACGTTTTCCACGCCACTCGAGAACTTTACTGCCCCAACGGCCATCCGTTCTACGAGCTATGTGACCAGCCCTCTGCCACTTAAGCACTGCCACTTTATTCTGAGAGATGTCGGATTACAGAAATATTATCTTATTGTTTCCAGCCGCCTTTTTAAATCCCTGTCTTGATCGTTTAGGGTTGACAGCATAATAAAAATCTATTATTATTTTTCTCAAAAATGACTATAACGGTTATGATGAGAATCTGTACGTAACACGTTTTCTGGCACGTTACCACCTAAAACGTACAAATACAAAAATGCCAAAATTTGCTTACTTTTGATGTTTTTCGTCTTTACTAAGTTATGGAAAATGACGACAACGGAAATAATTTAAACTTCTGAGACAGATAGACATCTCAATAATTTTTACTTTCAAGCGAATGAGGAGCGAGCGTTAGCTAAGGATGGAGAAGTGTAGAAGGTATTGTGATGACAAAAAAATCGAAGTTGAAATTTTGATGGGAATTGTTTTTTTTGCACTAAGTCTAAAAATGCAAAAAAACAACAACATGTATTTATGTGAGTCTGTGCGTCCGTCTGGTGTTGTAGTGACCAAACTACTCAATGGATTTGGCGAAAACTTCGGTGAGGGCAATATTTTTTTTATTTCCAGCCGTTTTTTATAAAAAAAATCTTGATTATTTAGGGTTGCCACCAGTAAAAAAAATTTTTTTTCTCTCAAAAATGGCTGTAAAGTACATTGTTATAACTTTATATCGTAGTTCGTTATTACAGGAAAAATTGGAATAAGATACCTCTCTCTTAACAAAGCCAGGTTATTTGTTAATTTTGTTAAAAAAAGCTTTAACGATTTTAATGAAATTTAGTGAATAAATAGGACTTTAAAAGCTTACTAAACTGGGTAGTTCATTATTCCAAGAAAAATTAATAAGGTACCTCCTATACAAATTCAAATTATATGTAAATATTTCATCAAGTCTGGTACGTACATCCCTATTCTATGCTACTAAGTAAGCATAATGTTTATTGTTGATTTATGTCCGCTAGACGATGAAGGCTTCGAGAGAAAATATGTACAGCGTGGCTATACAATTTATTACAAATAACCTTATTATAGTGGCAACTTGCAACAGAGACGGTCGATGGTGGGAGTAAGGGCCGAAACACATAACCGCGTTGCGGCGTCTTAGTCGCGAAATAAAGCGTTCTACTGCTGTAGGTACTTCCCCTGTCAGTCCTGCGGTAGACTGTGCAGGTCTCGCATCGGATTGTACACTCACCAAAATCACTGTATCCGAGTCAAATCGTCTGTTACAGACGCACAAGGCCACTGAACTGCTGTAATATGGGGTGACCATTTTCTTGACAAAATGGTGGCGAAATCCTATACGTTCGACAACCAAACTGTAACCAATCTGTATCAATCTGGGTGACGAGGGGGTGAGGTCACAATCTAGAGAGCGGCAGGGCGTGTCCATACTGTATGTTAGTACTAATATATATACTTTGACAAGGCTATGAATCTTGATGACAAGTACTTTTCTCTAAAATATGAAGCATTAAAGATAGATGATTTTTCTTTATTTTTTCACCGGATTGAAACGTGTAATTTGCAAGCGTCCTATTAATAAACTGAAGTTGTTGTCAACAAGTGTGACGTCATAACTCTAGAATGTGAGGCGCGCTGTACACTGCTAAATTCTGCGTAACGGCGGGCGACGCCGCTGATTTCGGCGGTGCGGTACCGCAACGCGGTTATGTGTTTCAGCCCTAACGTAAGTGATGTTACGCGCAATAGGCTAGGTCACTGCGAGCGTCCGCGTTCGGTTGCAATCCTATTTTTCCGGTGGCTGGCCGGGCGGCTGGCTCTTTGCCGGGGCTTATTGCCTACGTGCCAGCGGGCCGGTCGCGCGCCCGTCATATTATTCTATCGGGCGGCTATCGGCTGCGCCCACACACCCGATATTAGTATACCCGGCTGCCGTCTACAGATATTGCTCTTGATCGTAAATAAAATTGCCGACGCTCAGCAAAATACCCCAACTGCTCTACGGAAGCGGCTACTTATCACCTTAAGAAGACTTAGCGCTCAGAAAATAGGCTCTGCCGTGTTGGATGATGATAAGTTTTTTCTTATACAGGAGAGAAATAAATCTGGATCGTAACAAAACAGCTGATTGGAAACTTTTTTTTATCACAATTGGTAAGCCCTTGGCATCATCTCACCTGATGGTAAGTGACGATGATGCTGAAGTTGGAAGCGGGCTTACCAAGATTCCTCAACGCAATGGAGACCTGGCTATCTTATCTTCAAGCCGGAACACATCAATAATGCTAACACTGATGTATGACAGCAAGACTTAGATAAGACGGTGATAGCCAGCCAGGTGGGATATGAAACCACCAACCAAGCCGAATCTTACAAGTTGACCCCACCGGGGATCGAACTCGTGACATCCTGGGTTTAAGCGAATGGACTAACCATTACGCCATGGAGGCTTATGAACTTCACGACTAGTTCAAAATTGGCACCAACAGTCATATCAATATAGGTAATGACCGTGAATGTACGTGATCAACTCAACTACGCAAATCACACTGAGCTATGACCGTTTCCGTGCTTCACAAGGCACTTTAGGCCGTTGCTGGCGGTTGTTATCACTAGATGGCAGTCTTTAAAACGTGTCAGATGCATCACGGCGGCTTGGAAAACTTCTGATAGCCACTAACTGGATTCTATCGACTGAAGCACTAGGAGACTCATTGGCGACGAGGAATTTGTATCAAACAGACTGCAAAGCCTCGAGCATCGCCATAAAGTCACCCGTCTTTCGGTGATCTACAGGATTTCTTTCGGACAGTCTGCCCACGACCTCATTCCCCATTCTCCATTTTCAAATTTTTCAAGCGTTTTGCTTCTTCGATCATTATGCGAACGGCCAAGGAGTGGAATTCCCTGCCAGCGTCTGTATTCCCCGATTCGTATATCTAGAAATGTTCAAGACGAGAGTAAATAAGCATTATTTGAGCGAGCGTGTTACATCCTCGGCTGCATCGGTACTTACCATTAGGTGAGGTGCAACCAAACGCACTGAAATTTTTATTTAAAAAAAAACCGTTCAACCTCCATCAACCCGGACTTGGCCCCCTTGTGTAGAGTATGGCCTTACCTTCCCCAGCTAGGGGAGAGACTTGTGCCCCAGCAGTGGGGAGGTATGGGTGGTAAACGAATTAATAGAGAAAACCAGATGTTGTTTTGTTTCAGCTTACTAACCAAAATGGTTGTATGTAATCATATTTAACCGCCTCCGTGGCGTAATGTTTACTCCATTCGCTTTACACTAGGAGGTCGCGGGTCGATTCCCGGCGGGGTTAACTTTGTAAGATTCGTGGTAGGGCATAATCACAGCCTGCCTGGCTAGCTACCAGCATCTTATCAAAGTCTTGCCGACCAACATCATTGTTAACATCATTGATGTGTTCCGGCTTGAAGATAAAATAGCCAGATCCCCATTGCGTTGGGGAATCTTGGTAACCCGGCTTTCATCTTCGGCATCATCGTCACTTACCATCAGGTAAGATGATGCCAAGGGCTTATCAACTGTGAATTAAAAAAAACTACTAATTTTGGCTAGCTACAAGCGGTTCGACATTTATTAAGAAACTTGTGTATCATAATTACGCAAACACTAAAGTTACAGCGGCCGCAGGCTGCGTTATTGTCGAGGGCGAATGTCACCGCCGAGGGTAGTCTGAAAAAGTGAAAGTTTTTATCTGTGCGCTCCCCGGGCGCGCGTTCCTATTTCCACGGAGCTCCGCGCGCGCCGCCGATTGCAATCTAGCGCAGGGTTGAGCCGCCGTGTACACTAAACTGCCGGATAATTGCTGATCTCCTGATATTATGCTGTTCGATACAGGTTTGCAGGCTGTTTTTATCTTTTTTTATTATTCACAATTGATAAGCATTTATTATCTGTGGAAATCTTAAATTTAGTGATTCAATTTTTGATTTTTTTTTCGAGTTGTAGTGTGATTTAATAGTCACTATCCACTGACCTACATTCAACTCAAAACTACTTAGACTTACACTAAGTTTAAATTACAAGTCATAAAATAGATAATTAGTAGATGATTTTTGCGGTAATCTCATAGATCTTAATGTTTGTCTACAAAAGCAAAGAAAGGAGGAAAGAAATTTCGCAATTCATGATACTGGCACTGTTCGTCGCAAAATTAAAATAAACAACCCTATACAAGCGGTCGAGAACAAAGAAAAAAAGGTATACACTCAAGGGTGGATACGTCAATAAATTATGTGTCTCTAGAAGGACTCAAACACTAAAGGAAGTAGATCAGTGCGGGTTAAGATACTCAATACTCAATAATTTATTGCTGTCATATACAGGGTACAGAAGATCTTAAGTGTACTTAAATAAAGTCAAGCAAAGTGCTGGAGGCATTTGTATTCGATGCATCTTCTGTCGATGCACTTGGCATCGCTTCTTCGCACAAGACGAGGCAGAAGGAAGGATACAGTACTTGAATGTCGATAATACATCTAGATACCATTATTCGCACTTATTTTCAACCGACTTCCAAAAAGGAGGAGGTTCTCAATTCGACTGTATGTTTTTTTTTATGTGTGTTACCTCTGAACTTTTGACTGAGTGAACCGATTTTGATGATTCTTTTTTTATTTGAAAGCTAGTGCTTTCCGTGTGGTCCTATATAAATATATGATATAGATAAACATACATATCATACACTCATACAATTAGCTCACATTTTTTCTACAACACTTTTTTGGTATCTACTAGTGATATAGTATCTAGTAGAGTGCATTTCGTCAAAATCTTATCTTGTTTTTCGTACGATTATAAAACCTTTTGATACTCTTTCGTCCCTTGGAGATAAAAATAAACTATTTATACAGGATACATTTTTGGTTCACAGAAATCGATTTGGATTTAGTTAAGGTCTAGATAAACCTTCCCTAGAGATTAAGAGGACTGTGAACCCACCACGGCGAATATTCGACTTTTCATACAAACAGGGATAACGATTTTCACCTCTTAAATGTTAATCGATTTAGACCAATTTTTGATAGGTTATCATATCAGTCAGAATAAAAGCTAGGCTTATACGTTTCATTTATTAAATTACTGATTATAAATAAAAAAAAATACCGAAATTAGTTTTGTACGAAAACACGTGAACGAAAATAAAATTAAACTTATTAACTTTATCGAAAAACCAAAAACGTATAAGCCTAGCTTTTGTTCTGACTGACAACCTATAAAAAAATTGTCTAAATCGGTTAACACTTAAGAGGTGAAAATCGTTATCGCCGTTTGTATAAAAAGTCGCAGCTTTACTTGTTAAAGTTCGCTATTTTAATTTGACTAGGTATAATCACAGTCTAAGAGTATGGATTCTTACACTGTAATATTATAATGAAACTCAAAATAAAGAAGACAACGACTGCTCATTGCAATGACAATGACTACTCATTACAATGACCCGACCTGCAGGGCCTGAGGTGAAGATAGAATATCTATGGAACACATACTGTGTCAATGCAATGTACTGGCTAGCAAGCGTATGTACCTCCTAGGTGATGGCTACATCTACTCATTGCAATGACAATGACTACTCATTACAATGACCCGACCTGCAGGGACTGTGGTGAAGATACATAATCAATGGAACACTTACTGTGTCAATGCGATGTCCTGGCTAGCAAGCGTATGTACCTCCTAGGTGATGGCTACATCTACTCATTGCAATGACAATGACTACTCATTACAATGACCCGACCTGCAGGGACTGTGGTGAAGATACATAATCAATGGAACACTTACTGTGTCAATGCGATGTCCTGTCTAGCAAGCGTATGTACCTCCTAGGTGATGGCTACATCTACTCATTGCAATGACAATGACTACTCATTACAATGACCCGACCTGCAGGGACTGTGGTGAAGATACATAATCAATGGAACACTTACTGTGTCAATGCGATGTCCTGGCTAGCAAGCGTATGTACCTCCTAGGTGATGGCTACATCTACTCATTGCAATGACAATGACTACTCATTACAATGACCCGACCTGCAGGGACTGTGGTGAAGATACATAATCAATGAAACACTTACTGTGTCATTGCGATGTCCTGGCTAGCAAGCGTATGTACCTCCTAGGTGATGGCTACATCTACTCATTGCAATGACAATGACTACTCATTACAATGACCCGACCTGCAGGGACTGTGGTGAAGATACATAATCAATGGAACACTTACTGTGTCAATGCGATGTCCTGGCTAGCAAGCGTATGTACCTCCTAGGTGATGGCTACATCTACTCATTGCAATGACAATGACTACTCATTACAATGACCCGACCTGCAGGGACTGTGGTGAAGATACATAATCAATGGAACACTTACTGTGTCAATGCGATGTCCTGGCTAGCAAGCGTATGTACCTCCTAGGTGATGGCTACATCTACTCATTGCAATGACAATGACTACTCATTACAATGACCCGACCTGCAGGGACTGTGGTGAAGATACATAATCAATGGAACACTTACTGTGTCAATGCGATGTCCTGGCTAGCAAGCGTATGTACCTCCTAGGTGATGGCTACATCTACTCATTGCAATGACAATGACTACTCATTACAATGACCCGACCTGCAGGGACTGTGGTGAAGATACATAATCAATGGAACACTTACTGTGTCAATGCGATGTCCTGGCTAGCAAGCGTATGTACCTCCTAGGTGATGCCTACCCAAAACCGGAGGACTACAAGCAGCTTCCAATCAGCGGGATTGCTGCATTGATGCAGCACATCTTCGAGTAGGTTTGAGGTGCAAAGGCTATAGGTGTTGACACAAAAGATCCCACTGGGTCGAAGTGTCGCTGCAACTGGAGCCCCATCTTACAAAGATATGATAAGACTCATTGCAACTCAAACACTACAGGCTGCAGTCGTAAACTCATAATACAGAGACCAGAGTGAAACAAATAGGTACAGTGAAACTTGAAGGTGGTCTTGTACTCATCAACGTGCATGCTCGCTTAAATGTTTGTGCGGATGATGGCGCATCGGGAGCCGGGTCGTTCCTTTCCCTCTAATATGGTTGATGGGCACGATGGCTGACTCTCGCGTTATACTTGTGACCAGGTGCTTTCCGTCTGAACTGGCCTACTCTTGTCAATGTGATACCTTGATATTCAATGATTTTTATGTACTCATAACTTTTCGTGTCATATTGTTTTCATGTTCTAATGACATAATCTGGTTTATTTCAAGGATTGCATTTTGACATTATTGCCTAATGTTTGTTTATTTCTTGTTTTTTCACTAATGAAATTATGTTATTATTATTTTATTACTATCAAAAAGAGTGTGGTTTGCACCTATTTTGAATAAATACCTTGAATCTTGAAAACTGAACAACTTTTGTTCTACAACTTCGCTGAAAAAAACTTGGATTTTTTTTTGTACAAATTGGTTAGCTGATTGGCTGGTTTCGTGAAAGAAATCGTGATTTCAGCGTAGTAATGTAGAACAACAGTTGTTCAGTTTGATGAGTACAAGCCCACCTTAAAGTATTACTGCACCTTAATATTACATCCTGTATAACGCGGTCCTTAGCTCTGTAGCATTTTGTATTTCAGTAAGTTAGGTCGATTAAGCCGGTGTCCATTTTATAAGGCCTTTGTGTTGGATAGAATCTTGGTATGTTGGCAGTTTGTTGCATAGTATGTATAGGATGTTCCATACGTATCCTACGGGAACCATTTAAGAAATCTTTATAAAAAGTAGCTTAGATGTTAACCTAGGTCATAATCAGATCCGTTTACTTGTTTTAGCGTGACTGATCCATGGCAAAACTTTCACATTTATAATAATACGGGTTTAAGTATGAAATTGAATTTTAACCGCCTCCGTGGCGTAATGGTTAGTCCATTCGCTTCACACCAGGAAGTCGCGGGATCGATTCCGGCGGGGTCAACTTGTAAGACTCGGTTTGGTTGGTGGTGGGGCATTTTCTAAGCCTGCCTGGCTAGCTACTATCATCTTATCTAAGTCTTGCCGCCAAACATCAGTGTTAACATCATTGATGTGTTCCGGCTTGAAGATAAGATAGCCAGTTCTCCATTGCATTGGGGAATCTTCGGCATCATTGTCACTTACCATCAGGTGAGATGATGCCAAGGGCTTACCAATTATACATTTAAAAAAAGACCATACATTTTGAAATGGCTAGTATTAAAAACTCAAACCAAACCAAATTCAAACAAAAAATAAAGGAAACGATTTATAAAAGTGCAAAGTACAGCGTTAGGTTTATTCAGTAGTTTATCTAACGGCGGGGACGCTAGGGGTCGCGGCGTGCCCTATCTGTCATCTCGGGGGCGTCACGGCAAACACGGCGCTACCTCCGCTCATTTTATTAGGGGCCCCTACAGCCTCCGCGGCCTCTAGCGGTGTCGGATTTAACGAAAATTGTCCGCCTTGAAAAATTACAATGTTGTTAGTAAGTACGATATGTCAGAAAATCCGTGTCTCGACATCTTTAAAAATGTTTCCGAAATATCAATAAAATGAAATTCTGATACTTTGCAAAACCAAGATTCCCCAACGCAATGGAGAACTGGCTATCTTATCTTGAAGCCGGAATACATCAATGTTGTTAACACTGTTGTTTGTCTCATTGTTGACGATCACACTAAACAAAAACTAGATCAATTAGCGGATGGCTCCCGACTTAAGACCATAAGACCATCCAATCTCTTCCTAGGGGGGTCGTAAGCGTCGACTAAGGGACTTAAAACTGGAGGATGAGCAGCAGCATCCTTTCCGTATATTGCAACACACCTTACGATCGCCAACCCGCCTGCCAAGCGTGGCGATTACGGCAAAACCCCCCTATGAATACCACACCCAGAAAACGGCACCTAGTCCCCGGCGGCCCTGGTATTTCTGGCTCTGGTAGCAGTCATGGTAACGGCGGGGCGGCAGATGCCAGGCTACCAAACCCACTGACCTTTGGCCCTGGCTACTTTCAAAACGCGTACACTGCGGACTGACGAGAAGCTAACAGAACTCAAAGACAGTTTGAGCAGGTTACGGTGGGAGAAAATAGGTTTATGTGAAGTCCAAAGAGAGGGAGAGGACACCATGATCCTTAATAACGGAAAACTGCTCTATTTCCGGGAGGGCTACCAACTTTCCCAGGGTGGTGCCGGGTTTCTCGTCCACAAGTCCTTCATTAAAGATGTGTTCCAGGTCGTGAGCGTTTCGACAAGGGTTGCATACCTTATGCTCAAAATCATCAGACGGTATTCGATGAAGGTCATACAGGTAAAGGCGCCGACCACGGAACACTCCAACGACGAGGTAGATACCATGGATGAGGACATCTCTACAGCCATACATAGCACCAGGACCCATTATACCGTTGTTATGGGGGACTTCAACGCGAAACTGGGTAAACAAAGTGATGGTGAGCTTCGAGTGGGGCAATTTTTCCGGAACACCAGCAGCTCATGAGCATGGAAACGAGTCAATTATTTCCGGAACCCTCGAGAACTATAACGGGCTATGCTAAGTAGTACCCAACCCCAATGATCTCTGTGCAAATGTTCTCGTCAATCCGTTGACGCGTTGCGACGTGAACCCTGGGTGGTGCGCAAGCATGGAAATTAGTTATTTATTTCCGGAAACCTCGGGAACCATAACGGGCTATGCTAATTAGTACCCAACCCGAATGATCTCTGTGCAAATGTTCACGTCAACTCGTTGATCCGTCGCGACGTGAACTCTGGGTGGTGCGCAAGCCACCAGCAGCTCATGAGCATAGAAATGAGTTAATTATTTCTAAAAACCTTGAGAACAACTAGTATTTCGGGCTACGCTAATTAGTATTCTATGTCATATCCAATCATATTGACCTCTTTGCAAATATTTACGTTAATCCGTTGCGACGTGAAAGAATGACAAACTAAAAAATGCCAAGTGCGAGTTGGACTCGCGCACTGAGTGAGGATTTTGTACCACCACAGCTCTTCACACAAGCATAACGTTAACATTTTCTATTCATTTCAAACAAAAGAAATCAACATGCGCGACAGAAAAATGCTTTTTTATTCAGTTCGGACTCCTTAGCGCGAGTACTACTCCCACTTGGCTGGTTTTTTTATTTGTTGTTTTACTTTATGGTTAGGTTTAAAGATACTTTATTCTCATATAAGACATATGAAAACAAATTAACCAAATGATTCACTTTTTTTTACAATTGTGGGTAACTTATTATAAAGTTGTGCTTTTAAAAAAATATGGTTAGTACCTACAACAGTAGGGCCCCGGTAATTAGGATCCAATGTAATCCAGTGATCTCTGTATCCCGGACAGTCCGCGCGGCCAGACGCGGGTCGCTAGTACGAATTTTTCAAGACTTCTTCATAAAAACCGGCCAAGTGCATGTTGGGCCACACGCAATGTAGGGTTCCGTAGTTAACATTATCGCGTCCATATCTAAATTTCAAATTTCCAAATAAAGCAGTTTAGTTGTAAGGGGGTGGGGACACTCGACTCCAACAAAATGTAGCATTTACAGGCCTATTTTTTCGAAAACGGAACCCTAAATTATAAATTTTTTTTTAATCTCTAACCAACGATATCCCACACGACTGAGTTTGACGAGAAAAAAAAACATTCCCACTTTACTTGTACCCTTAAATTTTTTTTTTAATTTTTTTTACAGTTCTCTCCGCGTTATTGCTATATATATATATATTGCTAATATATATATATTGCCAATTTTTAGCTTTTAACTACTAATAGTGTTAGAGCTAGGCCGCGGACAGAAGACGGACAGACAGACATGACGAAACTAAAAGGGTTCCTTGTTGTACTACGGAACCCTAAAAATTATGGTTTGTTTCCTCTTAGTGCTTACTTCATCATTTCAGCCGAAACACGTCCACTGGTGGACAAATGCCTCCGCCAACGATTTCCAGGACAACGGATTCTGCGCTGCCCGCATCCAGCGGCTTCCCGCGACCTTCATCAGGTCATCGGTCCACCGAGTGGGACCTTATTTACTGTCAGTCAATTGTTATTAATTTCCCCTGTTTTAAAAAAGATTCTGTGTTAAAAAGTGTGTATTTTATTAGGAACAGAAGTTTCAGACTATAATCCGAACGCCTTGATAATCGCCAGAGCCTGGTTTTTTCCGTCCGGATTATTAAGGCCGTACTCTAACCAAGTTTCACGTTTGTATGTATTTATCTTTATTACGATAGAAAAAAAAAACTTTAAAACTAGATGGCGCTACTTCCTTCATGTTTAAAAAAACACGATTTTTTGTATGTTTTTTTTACTTTTTAAAATTTTTAGTATTTGTTGTTATAGTGCAACAGAAATACATCGTCTGTGAAAATTTCAATAGTCTAGCTATCACGGTTCATGAAATACAGGCTGGTGACAGACAGACAGCGAAGTCTTAGTAATAGGGTCCTGTTTTTACCCTTTGGGTACGGAACCCTAAAAACACGTTTTTATTGTTGGAGTTCCCCTAATTTTTTATTTTTTATATCATTTCTTTGTAAATTCTCCATAATGACCAAATTCAAAAATTCAAAATTCAAAACAATTTATTTCAAATAGGTGTTTACACACACTTTTAAATAGTCAAAACAAAAAAAATACAAAAAAAATAAAATTACAAATAATGTCATGATTCAGATTACAGTCTCAGGTAATGGTATTTGTTTTAGAATCAACATAATATATATCTTTGTCATTTACATAATCTATTATTTTATAATATCCTCTAGAGCAAAAAACTTTTTTGACATGAGTCTTGAATTTATTCTCTGACAAACTAGTTACATTTTCTGGAATTTTATTGTAGAATCTTATACACTGCCCCACAAATGACTTTTTAACCTTACTCAGTCTCTGACATCATCATCATCATCATATCAGCAAACGGACGTCCACTACTGGACATAGGCCTCCCCAAGGATTTCCATTACGACCGGTTCTGCCCTGCCCGCATCCAGAGGCTTACCGCGACCTTCACCAGGTCATCGGTCCACCGTGTGGGAGGCCTACCTACGCTTCGTTTTCCGGTGCGCGTTTGCGCTGACAAAACAAAGACATAATGACATATATTCTGATAAAACTTCAGCTGGCTACCTATTACTGTTCAAAAGATAAATACTGTTAAAAGTGTGAAATATGGACGGACAGATAGCTTAGTTAGGTAATAGGGTCTCGTTTACTGGTTTTCAACCCATATAATATGACTGACTCGTTGGCTCAGTGGTTAGTGCCCTTGACTACTGATCCGAGAGTTGTGGGTTCGATCCCCACCCAGGGCAAGCATTTGTGTGGTGAGCTGATTTGTTTGCTCTGTGTCTGGGTGTTAAATATCTATATATGTATGTATTTAAAGGTATATAAGTATTTATATCAGTCTCTGGTAACCCATAACACAGGGAATCCTACTTTGGGGCCAGATGACCATGTGTGATTTGTCTGAGAATATTTATTTGTTTATAATATATTTTTTCAGAACTGCCAAAAACTACCTACAACGGGCTTTGTTATTTAATGGAATGACAGGTAGCTTTACTTACTTCCTACCCCTATCAACTATCTCTGTGTAAAAAAATCACGTCATTCCGTTGCTCCGTTGCGACCTGAAATAATGATACACAAAAAAGAGCTTACCTCTAGAACCCCCAGGAACTAAGTCGGACTATTCTCTTTTACAGGATAAAAAATATCCCTTTTTTATTTATAAATATAATTGTCCTAGAAAGTTTAGCGCGGGCTACCGTACAATTTATTTTCTTAAGTAATCGCTTGTTCAATCCACATAAATGTTACACTGATTTTAAGGGACAACATTGAGGCAACGTGCCTGACTCCTCTCTGAGGCAATCCGTCTGGCTTTGTCCTCATTATGCTTGCCCAAATTACACAGTGGGCACATTCGACCCATTTGCGACGCATTGGCCGCAAGCTTTGTTTGTTAATCAAATTGAATTGCGTTCACATCCAACGTCGGTCTCGCTGTCCACCTAAATTGTATAAAGACTAGTCAATGCGAAAGTGTGTTTATTTGTTTACTAGCTTTTGCTAGTCATTTTTGTGACTGTCTTAGAGGGTGCGTGGTGCGTGAGCAGCAAGCGGCTCGCGAGCGTGGGCATGAATTTTCTCCAGATCCCTCGGGAACTATTTCAGGATATGCTTATTAGTAAATCGTGACATTTCCCACCCCCTCAACCATCTCTGTGCAAAAAATCACACAATCCATTGTTCCGTTGCGATATTAAAGAAATTAAAAGAGATTTTTTTTATCCTCTAAAAGAGAATAGTCCGACTTAGTTCCTGGGGGTTCTAGAGGTAAGCTCTTTTTTGTGTATCATTATTTCAGGTCGCAACGGAGCAACGAATTGACGTGATTTTTTTACACAGAGATAGTTGATAGGGGTAGGAAGTAAGTAAAGCTACCTGTCATTCCATTAAATAACAAAGCCCTACGTAGGTAGTTTCTGGCAGTTCTGAAAAAAATATATTATCTGGGTTCCAAACCAGGAAACGAGACCCTTTTACCTAACTAAGCTATCTGTCCGTCCATCTTTCACACTTTTAACAGTATTTATCTTTTGAACAGTAATAGGTAGCCAGCTGAAGTTTTGTTTGTTTGTAAAGTCTTTATTGTACAAAATATAATATATGGAGATTTAGGAACGGTGCGTTCCTACTCGGCGAGAGCAAATGGAGATATCTCCGCTAGGCGAGGTGGTATGCCTGGGTCCGGCCGTGGACCAATCGTTGATGATCGGTATCTGTATATATTACTCAGCGCTGAAGAAATTATATTAGCGCGTTCTAGATGTTGTATTTCTTTTGTTCTCTCGTCGCTTGTGTTAAGGTTCAGTGGCGGGTTACTGCAGTTGTTGCCACATCACTCCTCCTCCGAGACCGGAGGTCGATCCAATGAGAGCTGGCAGTCTAAGGTCGCGGGTTCCGTCATCAACCTCGTTGAGTCGGGTCGATGTGCAGTGTGCCAGGTCGATGTCCATGGTGAGTCGGGATGAAGGCTGGCGTCAGGCGTCATGGCAAGGGAAGCAGGAGATGCGCGCAGAGTTAACGCGTGGCTGCCGACAACTTGCTGGTGCCGAAGGTGAAGTAGCAGGCCAGGAAACTCGAAGTCTCGGGTTGCGATGGTCCTGATTTAACTTCAGTGCGATGTGACTGCTGTGTGCTGTTGAGGCTTGCTTTACCGGCTGGAGGTTTGATGATGGAGTATCACGGCGGGGTCACCCATTTAGGAACGGTGCGTTCCTACTCGGCGAGAGCAAAGGGAGATATCTCCGCCAGGCGAGGTGGTATGCCTGGGTCCGGCCGTGGACCAATCGTTGATGATCGGTATCTGTATATATTACTCAGCGCTGAAGAAATTCTATTAGCGCGTTCTAGATGTTGTATTTCTTTTGTTCTCTCGTCGCTTGTGTTAAGGTTCAGTGGCGGGTTACTGGAGTTGCCGCCACATCGACCTCATGTAATATGAGTTTATCAAAATCTATACATATAATAGTAGGGTAGGCTCGAGCCCCTCGGTGGGGACGTATATGAGCTGTAATGATGATACATATAATAAAACTGTAGAGGTTGAATGTCTGTACATAGAAAAAAAATGCTTAAAACCAAGTCAGGGGGGTGTAAAAAGAGGGAAAATACCAAAAAAACATTTTTTAAATTTTTTCGTGTCTTTGTTTGTTTGTCTGTTTTTCTGTTTGTCTGTTTGTACGGGTTAATCTCCGAAATGCCTGGACCGATTTCAATGAAAATTTGCATGGTGATACCTTATATCCCTGGTCAACATATTAGATACTTTTTATTTCCGGAAAATTAAAGGGTTCCCGTGTGATATTTAAAAAACCAAAGTAACTTGGACATCTAAGTACCCACAACGTACTTACTTACCTCATGCTGATACTTTATATTACCGATCGAATTAAGTATAAATCCTATAAAAGTGACGGGATTCAGCGGGAAAGAAAATTGCTACAGATCACACTTGGCCGGCTGAACTTGAACAGGTTCAATAAGATGTGAAAATCTCAAACCGACCTTCTGGCTTTCCCAAATCGATTAAAAAACTAGATATTATTTTAATAATAAGTATTTTTCAACCAACTTCAAAAAGGAGGAGGTTCTCAATTCGACTGTATGTTTTTTTTGTATGTTTGTTACGCGATATCTCCGCCGATTGTGAACCGATTTTCAAAATTATGTTTTTATTCGAAAGAGTATACTCCCGAGGGGGTCCCATTGTCACCAAGTCAGGATCTAATGATTGGATTCCAGGGAAATCGAGAACAACCCTCAAATTTTATAGGAACATATTACGTGTTGCATGTATTTCCTAAAAATATTTAAGTTTTGGCGTCTATTAGTCATCATCTCATGTTGATAAGCTGAAGAGTATACAACTCCTTAACGGTAATGAGTTGGAGGATAATTCTTCAAATATTTTGCGTAGATACATAGGTAAGTATAGACCGATAGTTGTATTCTTTCAGGTTATTCAGATGAGCTGATGATGGAAGATTGAACTCCTTAACTTTCATTCTGTTAAGATGATGATGGAAGCTACAGGAATCTGTATCTGTTAATGAAACACACATTATGATTTGATGTTTCCTATTGGCGAGTGGGTGATTGGGTATAACGTTGTTAGATAGATACGGACACTGATATAGCCTTGCGATTTGGTGAATGAAAATGGTTTTACTTCTTATTTGGCTTAGGAAATACGGATTTTGATATAGCTCTATGATTAGGTCAATAAACATTGTTTTCTTTGTAACTTGGCTTAGGCAATACGGATACTGATATAGTTTTGGTAAATGAAAATAGTTTTCTTTTTAATTTGGCTAAGGAAATACGGATTTGATATAGCTCTACGATTTGGTCCATAAAAGTGTTTTCTTTAGTTTTGGTTTTTCTTTTGTCTACGATTTACGCATTATTCCAAACTTTGTATTTTTGTTTTATTTATTTTTTGCTGTATAACAGTTAACCGCGTGATATAATCAAATACACGCGGACGAAGTAGCGGGCAACAGCTAGTTATAAATAAAAGAAAAAGATTTGAAATAATTTTGATGAACTCATATTACAAGACTTACAATTCAATAGCTCCAACCATTTGTGAGTAAATCGCAAGTTTCAATTTCATTTGTAAGAGAACCATACAAACACGATTTTTCCGTACCAATGGGTAATACCATGTAATAGATATCTCCGACATGAAAAGCTTTACTAACATCGTTAGAGCCGTCTTTGAAAAAAAAACTGATTTTGTTGTATGACAGCTACTCTTTGGTTTGATGGTACCAAAAACTTTTGATATTTTGTAAGTAGCGTCGGTGGCTCAACCGGTAACGACTCGGTCCATCTAACCAGAGGTACCGGGTTCAAATCTGGACGGCCAATGTACCAATGAATTTTTCAAAACTTACGTACATATCATTACCGATTGCTTTAACGGTGAAGGAAAACATCGTGAGGAAACCTGCACAGGCCTGCGAAGAAACTCAAAGGTTGTGTGTGAAGTCGACCAACCCGCACTGGGCCCGCGTGGTCGACTAAGGCCTAATCGCCCTGATTCAGGGTAGGCTCGAGCCCCTCGGTGGGGACGTATATGAGCTGATATAATAATTGGTAAGCCCTTGGCAACATCTCACCTGATAGTAAGTGACGATGATGCCAAATATGGAAGCGATGAAATAATTAAAAACTTTTAAGATCAAAATTTGGTCCCAATCGGACTAAAGACAGCCTCCAGAGCCTAGCGTGACGGACTGACGCACGCACGGACACACAGACGGAAATGAGATATTCGGTTTTTCGATATGTGTGAATGATATAGAACACATTTTCACGAAAATCGGAAAAAACATTTTTTTCGCCATTTCTCTACCCTACGTATACAGGGTGTAACAAAATTGGTGTAGGTCCCGTTAACTGGGGCTTCTACTCATCAACCTTTGTTCTACGACTTTGCTGAAATCGCAAAAAAAATCTTTACTCTTCATACAAATCTTTTCATACATCTCAATTTTTTTTTTGAGAATAGACTATAGGTTCCTTAGGGAAAGTTGTTCAGTATGATGAGTAGAAGCCCCAGTTAACGGGTCCTACACCAATTATTTTACACCCTGTATAAAGAGAAAGGTAGAGAAAGTAAAAATGATCAGTAAGTACATGATCATATTGTAATCTAAGTGGATCAAAATTTTCGCAGTAGCAAAATTAAGCAATCTAAGTTAGCAACTTCAGTAACAAAGTTGTTAGAATTACAACTCGAGTCCTAGGCAGCGCGCTAATCAACTGGATTTTACAAATTGTAGCCTACTGCCAAAGTATATAATTATATTAGTACTAACATACAGTATGGACACTCCCTGCCGCTCACTAGATTGCGACCTCACCCCTTCGTCACCCAGATTGATACAGATTGGTTACAGTCTGGTTGTCGAACGTATAGGATTTCGCCGTCATTTTGTTTGTTTCGTCATTAGTTTATTAAAAATATTTAATCTACAGACACGGCCCCGATACATTTTTATAATATTTGTAACGGGGCCGTGCCTGTAGATTAAATATTTTTGGAAAATAATAACTGTGGTGGACATTACTAACGATATAGTGGCCGAAACAACAACTTTTGAAATTTTTGTCTGTCTGTCCGTATGTTCGCGCATCACGCAAAAACTACCCGTCCGATTTTGATGAAATTTTGTATTGTGGTTCCTTATATTTTCTTTTTTTTTACAATTCGTAAACCCTTAGCATCATTTCACCTGATGGTAAGTGACGATGATGCCGAAGATGGAAGCGGGCTTACCAAGATTCCCCAACGCAATGGAGGCCTGGCTATCTTATCTTCAAGCCGGACCACATCAATGTTGTTTACACTAATGTTTGGCGGAAAGACTTAGTTAAGATGGTGGTTCTAGCAAGGCTGGCTTAGAAAATTCCCTATCACCAACCAAACCGAGTCTTACAAGTTGACCCCACCGGGAATTGAACCAGCGACCTCCTAGTGTGAAGCGAATGGACTAACCATTACGCCACGGAGGCGGTTAAGCAGTCCTTATAGCCCGGTAACCATATAGGATACTTTTATCCCGGAAAATTCAAGAGTTCTCATGGGAAAATACAAAACCTCCACGCAGACGAAGTCGCGGGCACAGCTAGTAAATTATATTGAGCGCAACTAGTTCAAAGCCCATAATTCCGAACTGGTTTGTGTATAAATCACAAGTTTAATATCATTAGGCGGCTTCGCCCAAAGTGCTATGAACTTCCCAGTTTTAATTCACTAGTGAGATTTTAATTTAACGAGAAACTGCTCCACAGAACTTATATTTTGCAATGTATTTATACACAAACAAAACAGTTGCTGACATTCAGAATAGTTCTTGTGCGTATTTACAAAACATTTGCAAATTATGCTCTGAAAAGTGTAAGACTTTGAACTAGGTGAATACTACACTTTAAGCAAACCCTGGACACTTCATACAACGGGCCAGAAATGACATTTCAAAAAAAGAATGACGGAACAAACAAAATGGCGGCGAAATCCTATACGTTCGACAACCAAACTGTAACCAAACTGTATCAATGAGGGTGATAAAGGGGTTAGGTTGCAATCTGGAGAGCGGCAGGGGGTGTCCATACTGTATGTTAGTACTAATATATTGCTTTAAGTCAGATTTCCCTGCTGGCCGTTACTACGCCCAATTTTTTTTAAATTTTTCCAAGTAAGGAGAATATTAACAAAGCGCATGAAATTATAAAAAAAAATCATATTTTCAAGGTTAACTGAGGGATGAGTCTACTCTCTGTCTTATTGTGTGGTACAATAATTAACCATGCTATCCAAGTGATAGACGGCGGTTGCCTGGTGTTGCACTTAGCATAATCCGCGGTCACGTGTAGGGCATTTAGATTTACACGTAAGGAAATATATGCAAAGCAAACTTCATACACATCTGCAATCAGATGTGCATGTTTCCTTACGTTTCTTCACCGTTACAGGCCTGTCTCACTCTGCGCTGTAGGTATGAAAATGTTAAAAATGTAACTACGCCGCGATCTACGCTACGCCAAGCCGCGCGGCCCTTTGGAAGGTGCAAATTCAGTAGTCAGAAGAGATAAGAATTACGCGATAGAAAGAGAGGCAACTTGTAGTTAAATATAACTATAGGTAATTAGCACTGTGCGACCTGAATTTGCACTTTATTGTGTCGTAGCAAGAGTCGCCATTTATTCAAATAATTTTGCGGAGTTAACCTTCTTTTACGTAGTAAATAGTCTTTATTCTTTGACCGTTAAAGCAATCGGTAAGTATATGTTCGTAAA
The DNA here is from genome assembly GCA_947284805.1 of Coleophora flavipennella. NCBI lineage: Eukaryota > Metazoa > Arthropoda > Insecta > Lepidoptera > Coleophoridae > Coleophora > Coleophora flavipennella. The sequence continues at coordinate 5,676,222 of OX369292.1, forward strand.
TTTCGAAAAACTCATTGGTAGATACATTGGCCGTCCGGATTTGAACATGGGACCTCTGGTTAGGAAGACCGAGTTGTTACCGTTGAGCTAACGACGTTTCTGATTTACTTCAACTAATCCAGTCGTATTTTTCGTTTCTGAAGGTTGTGTCTATCTTGAAGTTTCGTCAATCTGGGACCTATTTACCGGGTCACCGCTTCCTTCCTACCTACCTTACAGTATAGTTAGTGAGACTTATCAGCAGGTAAACAAAATTATTTTAATATGAATATCATAAATATAAATATATATTACTAAAACACTTTAAATGTTTTTATTTCTCTACTTATGATATTAGGTACTGTTATTTTGTTATTTTTCTCTCTTTTTTTGTTTAATTTTTTTCCAACCATATGTATTATGTATTTGGTGAAAAGGAATCAATAAAATATGTCTTATGTCTTATTTATGTGGAGGTCAGTGGCCTGTGGTGCGGCCCTAGAATTGCACCTCCCTATCTCTTTTCGTAGATGTGGTAATAGAAGTGCACCTCCCTATCTCTTTCCGAGGATGTTTTAATAGAAGTGCACCTCCCTATCTCTTTCCGAGGATGTTTTAATAGAAGTGCACCTCCCTATCTCTTTCCGAGGATGTTTTAATAGAAGTGCACCTCCCTATCTCTTTCGGAGGATGTGGTAATAGAAGTGCACCTCCCTATCTCTTTCCGAGGATGTGTTAATAGAAGTGCACTTCCCTATCTCTTTCCGAGGATGTGGTAATAGAAGTGCACCACCCTATCTCTTTCCGAGGATGTGGTAATAGAAGTTCACCTCCATATCTCTTTCCGAGGATGTGGTAATAGAAGTGCACCTCCATATCTCTTTTCGAGGATGTGGTAATAGAAGTACACCTCCTTATCTCTTTCCGAGGATGTAGTACTAGACGATTAAGGGATAAAAAATCGGAGGATGGGCAGCAGCGCAGCGTCCTTTTCGCGTACTGTGTCACCGTTTGGGCTTTAGCCTGTTCGCTTAGATAGTGTCGCTCGCCCTTTGTAAACACCAACACAGCGCGTGCCGGCGCGTGTCAAAGAACGCCGCCTTGACGTCAAAAAATGCTGACACATGTGTATTACTTGATTTGTATCTGTCATCTGTAAATTATCTAATAAAGTGGATTTAATTCTTGCATTTTGTTTAAACGAATGACACTATCTAAGCGAATCGAGTTTACTGCACACTGCCAAGCGTGGTGATTACGGCAAAACCCCCAAAACTGGGGAGGCCTATGTCCAGTAGTGGACGTATTTTGGCTGATGTGATGATGTACACCATCATCACATGCCAAAGCAGGATGATAAGCAGTAGATATAACTTGAAGGATGAGACAAGTAAGTTACAAGTAAATTACAAGACTAGCTTGTAATTTGTATCAACTGAATGATTTTATTATTATGTATTTGTAATTTAGAAAACTTTAAGGAGTGAAATTCCATGCCGGCGTCTGTATTACCCGATTATAATTTAGGAATCTTCAAGGCAAGAGTGAATAGGCACTATTTGGGGCAGAATATCAGCGTTGTAGGTACACACATAATTACCTGCAACATATGCTGAGTCGGAGCAATTTCTGAGCTACGGCACAATTTTATGTTTTTTTTTTACTTTTTAAATTTAAGCTTACATATCAGAAGTTATTATTATTATTTGTTTTCTTTTTGTGTATTAATATTTAATTGTAATGAAGCTTTGAATAAATGTTTTATTTATCTATCTATCCTCGGCTGCATCGGCACTTACCATCAGTTGAGGTGCAGCCAAATACAAATTTTTAATAAAAAAAAGATTACCGCTGGGGCAGTAAAATGCTTGATTTTCAATCTCACACCGGAAGACGAAGCGTAGGAAGCTACTCGGTGTATGGACGACCTAATGAAGGTTGCGGGAGGGAAGCTACTGGATGCGGGCAGCATACGACTGTTCGTTGTCCTTGAGGGAAGCTTTTGTCTAACAGTGGACGTCTTTTGGCTGATATTGTGATGACGATGAACGCTTTAATTACTTAATAAAATATTAAAAACTAAAAGAAATGTTTATGGATGATCCATATCCTGGAAGCAAAATCGCAGCCTGAAGTCCGATTCCAAGAAAGAGAACGCGTTGCACTGCAGTAACATTTTCTTTATACTTAAACGCTTTTACTGTTTTCATTAATTCCTATTGAAATCAATAGGGATGACGACAGCATCAGAAATAAATTATGAACTCTTGATCACTTAATTGCCCTGTCGGAAAACCTTACACGTTTTGTTTTCCATCAAGTCTTCGATTTTTAATTCACCAAACTCACAAAATGAGTACCTAAATGACGCTGCTAAACTATGACGTAACGCCTAGGTATTTCAAACATTTTTAGAACAAAGTGTCGTTTTTGACAGATGATGAAAAGTAACTCAGATGGCTAGCATTCGACATCCCTATTGTACAGCCACGCTGTGCATACTTTCTTGAAAACACTTTACCGTCTGTCGTAGTCGGGCATACACAAATCAACAGTAAACATTACACTTACTTAGTAGCAAAGAGTATATGGACATCGTTTTCGACATTCGTGTGTGGTGCGCGAGCCGCGTGGACATGACTTTCCTCCAGATCCATATCCCAGATCGGGCTATTCTGATTAGCAGTCTATTTCATTTCCCACTCCCTCAACTATCTCTGTGTAAAAAATCACAACAATCCATTGTTTCGTTGCTATGATAAAGAAAATAACCAATAAAGACTATTTTGCGGTTCCCTCAGGAAATGCATGGGACTACGCTATTTTCACGGGATAAAAAGTAGCTAATGTCGTTCCCCGTGACACAGACTACCTGCGTACCAAATTTCATCAAGATTGGTTAAGGTATTGAAACGTGAAAAGGTAACAAACAAACAAACACATTTTCACATTTACGAGTATAATATTAGTAAGGATATCAGACTTAATTAAAGTTTACAAATAATTTGGGTATGTATGGGAGGGAACTTACTTGGATTATTCATAAAATAATTAACTACCCAGCGCAGTAGTCCTTATTAAGTAGTAGTTACTTACAAAATTTTCATCAAAATCATTAGAGCATTTTTTGAGAAAAAGTAACAAGTAACAAACAACGTGGATTTGTATGGGAGGTACTTTATTTTTCGAAATCACGAAAGAATGCATGCTGTAGGCCATATAAAGTTAAAATAATATACCGAGTTTCATCAAAATCGTTAGAGCTAGAAATGTACCGATTAGTCGCCGATAGTCGGCAAAGCCAAAACCGACTATCCGGACATATCTGTAGTCGGCGATTAGTCGGCAAAACTGCCGACAAGTTGGCCTGAGACTAGTCTTTAGGGTCATTAAAATGAAATTTACTATTAAATTAATAATATTTATTTTAGAATTAACAATAGTCATTATAGGAACTCTGGCTTTGGCAAATAATTGAACTCAAATCACTAGGTAGTGAGGTAAATACATAAATATAATTTGAACAAAAAATAACTCTAAATGTAAGTAATATCAAGTAATTAATTAATTATAATTTGAATTATAATCATTAATAATCTTTAAGTAGGCGGAACACATTTTTATGATTTATTATTTTTGTATTAGTATACTGTCGCGGTACACAGACTGGTGAGGGCCCGGGCAGAATATCAGCGTTATGGGCATTCAGCTGAGCCAGGACCTTTTCACTGGCTTGGCACTTACTGCAAATCATTTGTATTTTATTGTATTTATTAGTAAGTAGCTATAAGTTAGTCTTAGTGGTGTAACTTTAATTTTTTTAGTTTATTGTTTTTTTTACCAACCTTTTAATTATTGTTTTTTTTTGGACCTGGTCGGTGAATAAACGTTTTATCTATCTATCTATCTAACTCTTTTTTTGTTTTTGGTTAACATTAAAAAATAAAATATAAAATCAACTCTTAAATAAGATTTTCATTTCAGTCACAACAACTTATAGCTCTGAACTAAATTATTGATCTTAAACTAAAAGTGTACCTATAAGAAGTACCTATATCTACGATATTTGTCATATAAAATAGCTTAGTACTGTAAGTACATTATTTAAATAATTATATTTCTTAATGAAGGGCAAATTGTGATGTAAAAAAACAAGAATATCTGCTTTGCTGGAAGCAAACGATTCCTTTTCTTTTCATAAACCTTTGCAGCTACTGAAAACAGAGATCCTGCCCTTCTTCGGCTAAAAGACTGCCAAATCCTGCCAAACAATATTATCTAAAATACTGCCATCCTACTTAAATTAATTATTAATACTAATATTATAAACCCAAAAGTTTGTAAGAATGTATAAATGTATGTTTGTTACTTTTTCACGCAAAAACTACTAAACGGATCTGGCTGAAATTACGTAGGTAGACAGATTAAGACTTGTAAACTTAACTCTAAAAATTAAAGACTTACTTTTTAAAATTTTATAAGAATTGTTAGAAAAACAATTATTAATTAATACAACAACCGGAACCCGAAATGGATGGTACAGTCACAATTATCCAGAAAAAAAATATTTTTGTTACACAAATCAGTCGATCAGATAGTTTTCTATAAGCAAAATGTGGTCTAGCGAAAACGGCCAAATTCTGTCAGACTTCACAAAACGTCAACTGAATCTGCCACAGGTCTTAGGGGCCAATCCTAACAAAAAGGCAAGTAAATGCCACATATGGTCACACTGGTCCGCACGGCGGGCGCGCGCAAGCCACTCAGCTGTCAACAAAACACCACGAACGTTATCGATATTACCCGAACTCCACCGAAAGCAATGATCGGCTTGGCCGCATAGTCGGCCGATTAGTCGGCAATTTTACAACCGACTAGTCGGCTAGTCGGCTAGTCGGCCAAAGGCATGGTCAGCCCATCTCTAGTTAGAACCATTATTGAGTTAAAAAATAAGTATCTAGTGTTTTTACTTTAGTGGCAACCTAAAAAAATTCAGATAATTAAAAAAAAAACATCTAGAGATATTGAAATAATATTTTACTTACCCAAATCCGTCCAGTAGTTTGGTAACTAAACCACCGGATGGACGCACACACACACACACACACACACACAAACACAAATTTTGTTTTTTTGTTTTTTAGACTATTAGTTAAAGACAATCGATTCCCATCAAAACATATCGCTAATTAAGGAGGTGGGAAGTGATATGGACTGCTAATCAGAATAGCCCGATATAGTTCCCGAGGATCTAGAGTATTGTAGAGTTAACTTCTGATTACGCTCGCGAGCCGCTCGTGGCTCGCGTACTACTTACCCTAAACTACAGTCATAAAAACGATGCCTACGCGAGCGAAGCCGCGGGCAAAACCTAATTTTGTATAAAGTTTCTTTAAGCTTTTTGCGTTTTCAACTGCATGTATAAACTTGTGCGAATCATTATCAACCAATTTTCTTTACAAGCCCGCAATCAATGACATCTATATTACTCAATATATTTTTTTAACAAGATTTCAAGATGCTTATTCAAAATAGGTGCAAATTACACTCTTTCTGATAGTCATTGAATAGTAATAATTGAAAACGCTAAACACGTTAAAAAACCGACTTCCATTGCAACAAATTAGTACATTTTTGCATTATTATTTTTGGTTTTTCTTAATTTTCTACTAAAGTACTACACAGATTTTGATAAAATTTATATGGGACCACACGGGAAGTACTCTAACTATCAAATAAAAAAAGAATCATAAAAATCGGTTCACTCAGTCAAAAGTTCTGAGGTAACATACATTAAAAAAAAACATACAGACGAATTGAGAACCTCCTCCTTTTTGGAAGTCGCTTGAAAATAAATATAGTTTAAAAAAACTAAAAAACACGCTTTTAAAGTACATCAGACTAAAAAGTAAAAAATAATTCTTAATATAAGTTGAAAATAATAATTAACAAATTACTAGTATTATTGTGAAAAACCGTGGGGCGACCTTTTTTGCGGAATAAATCACGATGACGATTTGTATGAAGCGATTTTAAGGCGAGTTATTGATTGGCACAGTTGTCTCTGTTTCTTTCCTTACGTGTAAATTGGTAAAGAAAATAACCATACTTTTTCACTTTTCAATCAAAAACTACAATAAAAGTATAAAAAATAATAAACATTACCTACTCACTTTGTATTAACATAACAAATATTGTTTTTTTTTTGATGTGTAACATCTTTGCTCTCGCTTTCCTGCAATTTGTGGGAGTCATTTCGTGAAATGGGACGAAAATGTGTAACATGGGACGGAAATGTGTAACAGGAAGTCGCGAAAGCGCGGAATTCTACTTTACGAGAGTCCGACTCGCACTTGGTCGGTTTTGCAATTTGTGGGAGTGATTTCGTGAAATGGGACGGAAATGTGTAACAGGAAGTCGCGAAAGCGCGGAATTCTACTTTACGAGAGTCCGACTCGCACTTGGTCGGTTTTTTTCGTTACTGTCAGATCCGCCACCCAGGTACAATATCGTCATCAAATCTAACTAACCTAAAGTATTTTGTCACATGTTACACATCATATGCGAGTACTGTAGGTCTCGCTCGAATTTTTTTTAATGTATACTTTATAATATCAGTCATAACTAGAGTTGAAAGTTACGGTGTATACCTATTTTTGGGATATTTTTCCGCCAGCCAAAACTGCTCAATCGTGTTTCTAATAGCTTTTGACTTTAAGGAATATAATCAAAAATAAGGGTGTTTTTTTTCAACCTAGGATTTTCTACCGTACAGGATTAATTTACGTCAAAAATATAATAATAATATTGAAAAGTCGGTGGCTCAACCGGTAACGACTCGGTCCTCCTAACCAGAGGTGCCGGGTTCAAATCCGGACGGCCAATTTACCAATGAGTTTTTCGAAACTTACGTACATATACTTACCGATTGCTTTAACGGTGAGGGAAAAACATAGCGAGGAAACCTGCACACACCTGCGAAGAAACCCGAAGGTTGTGTGTGAAGTCGACCAACCCGCACTGGGCCCGCGTGGTCGACTGTGGCTTGATCGCCCTAATTCAGGGTAGGCTCGAGCCCCTCGGTGGGGACGTATATTTGATATGATATGATGAGTTATACGTACAGAGTCAGTTCACAGAATATTTTTTGAAGTTTTTAGATGTAAAAATATTTTATAATAATATTTACCGCCCACCCCTGTACTGGGGGTTCGGGCCTCGCACGAATAACTCCGGGGCTCACGGCAACGAATTGATTCGACAAGTTAACGACTCATTCAAGAAGTCATAAACTCGAGCGACTCACTGCTTAATATACCCCCGCCGCTGCAAGAAACAATTACACAGAGGCACAATCATACTAGAGTGCCGCAGAGATGTATTAATTTAAATAGGATTTTGGATGTGGTAGTGGATAATTACGTTTAAACACTCATAATAATATTTGATAGAACTGAGACTTGGTCGCTTACTATGGGCACAACCTGGACACTTCATATGACGGGCCAGAAATGACATTTCAAAAAACGAATGACGGAACAAACAAAATGGCGGCGAAATCCTATACTTTCGACAACCAAACTGTAACCAATCTGTATCAATCTGGGTGATGAGGGGGTGAGGTCGCAATCTAGAGAGCGGCAGGGAGTGTCCGTACTGTATGTTAGTACTAATATATATAATTTGCTATGGGCCACACAAGAAGGCTCAAGGTACCCAAAGGGTAATGGAGCGAGCTATCTGTTTCTCTGCGTGATCGAATCAGAAACGAGGAGATCCGTACGAGAACTAAAGTAACCGACATAGCTCTCAGAATTGCTAAACTTAAGTGGCAGTGGGCGGGGCACATAGCTCATGGAACGGATGGCCATTGGGGCAGTAAAGTTCTCGAGAGCCGACCGCGCACCTGAAAACATAGCGTAGGTAGGCCTCCCACTCGATGGACCGATGACCTGGTGAAGATTGCGGAAAGCCGCTGGATGGTCGTCATGGAAATATTTTATATATTTTATTTTATTTTATTCAAGAACACAACAGTCACATAAGTACTTAATTAAATGAAATTGTTAAATTTAGACCTACGGTTCTCTTAATTAAATCCTTGGTAGAGGCCTATGTCCAGCAGGATGACTCAGGATATTTAATTTACTACATCTATAGGATATTTGCTGTCGGTGCGAGTTTGTTGGTTTAATGTGGGAAAAGGATACGTCCTACATGCGGACTTATCATATAAACCGAAAGATGAAACTGCTGACAAAAGACCTTCACCTAAGGACTACCATAACGAACGGTCCTGAGCTGTCCGCATACAGTAACTTCCTGCGACCTTCACCAGGACGTTGGTCTACCGAGTGGGAGGCCTATCTATGCTACTCTTTCCGTGCGCGGTCGCCACTCGAGTTCTTAACTGCCCAACCGCCGCCCGCTCTACCAGCTTTATATCCCGCTCGCTGTCACTTGAGTTTAGCGATTCTGAGAGCTATAAGTTTAAACGTAAAACAGCATACTTTGGACATATATACAGACATGAAAGACATAATTTTCTGAGAAACATAAATTTCTATTATTTCTATTATTTTCCTTCTGGAAAGCGGAGAAGAGGGAGAAGGTAAATAACATAGGGTGACAATATGAGGAAATGGGCATACATCGAAGACACTGCCAGTCTTAGCAGACTGGCACAGAGAAGAGAAGAGTTCCGTGTGGTGGTCGCCGACATCCGTTAGGATAAGGCACCCCAAGAAGAAGAGCTATCAGTTAGGTACCTTAGTTCTCCTAATAGATTTCTTCATTTCTAATTCGATCATGTAGGGAAACTCCAAAAATAGATCGTCCATCGCTATCTGAGTGACATTGACCCTTCTTTTGAGGAACATCGTAAGTAACCATGTCTCAGTCCTAGTAAAAAGAAAGAATAGTAGGTTATCTTCATACATATAAAGAAGTCGTTCTTATTATTGTAGCGTGCCTAGTGACGCGCAAAGCGCGCGATGTACCATTGTATGAAGATAACCTACTATACTTTATTTTTACTATGTCTCAGTTCTGTATGTTATTCATCACTGGCAACACACACTGCTCAAAGACCTTAGTCTGGAGACACTGCGATATTCGATTTAAACGATCCATATCAGCAGCTAAAGTGTCACTTATTAGGTATTGGACTGTCGCTAATATTTAATACGTAAGATCTTTAATGAGATTTGTCTACTCAATAAGTCGCTAATATTTAATACGTTAGATATTTAATGAGATTTGTTTACTCAATAAGTCGCTAATATTTAATACGTAAGATCTTTAATGAGATTTGTCTACTCAATAAGTCACTAATATTTAATACGTAAGATCTTTAATGAGATTTGTCTACTCAATAAGTCGCTTATATTTAATACGTAAGATCTTTAATGAGATTTGTCTACTCAATAAAATATTTAATTTTGTTTGTGTAAAAACTGCAGAAAAGATTATCACACTGATGTCTGATGTAATATTATGATCTGGCCTGTATTTTTGATTAAAACAAGAACTATGGACCGGCCTCATAAAACGATTTTGATTCCTGTGTGATTTCACACATTTCGTCTTAGTCAGACCTTCGGAGGTTGAGAGTCGACATGTATGTTACAAAATAATTGGAAACGATGAAAACGTTAAAAAAAAACGACTTCCATCGCAACAACTTAGTACAAATTTTCATTATTAATTTTAGTTTAAGTTATTTTTTTTCAAAAAAGTAATACACCGATATCGATAAAATTTAAATGGGACCAACTCGAAAGCATGGGTATGCTTTTTGAACCGAGTTTACAATCTCCGAAGATATCGCGTCACACACACACACACACACACACACAAATATACAGTCGACTTGAGAACCACCTTCTTTTTTGAAATCGGTTGATAATGTACTAATAATATCAGATTCAATGGACACCGTGCTTTTTTGAAAAGTAGAAATAATTTAAAAGGTATGAATAATAAAGGTCTGTTTAAGCCAGGCTTTTCATTCGTAAATAAACATTTTCTGTAGTGGTGTCTAACTTATTTTAAATCAAATTTATGTATGAGAAGGGCCCGTCCACAGAGTTTATTCGGTTGAAGGTCCAAATATGATTTGTTTAGTACTATGGCTAGGTACCACGTTCCTCCTATTGGCAAATATTATTCTTAGATTGTGTCGCGATAACCGCCTCCTTGGCGTAATGTTTAGTCTATTTGCTTCACACTTGGAGGTCGCTGGTTCGATTAACGGCGGGGTCTAACTTTGTAAGACTCGGTTTGGTTGGTGCCAGGGCATTTTCTACCACCATCTTATTTAAGTCTTGCCGCTAAACATTAATGTTGACAGCATCGATGTGTTCCGGCCTAAATACAAGATAGCCAGATCCCCATTGCGTTAGAGAATGTTGATAATCCCGCTTCCATCTTCGGCATCATTGTCACTTAACCATCAGGTGAGATGATGTAAAGGGCTTATTATTATTATTCACTTATTTTCAGGCTACTTAGTACTAAAGTATAGGCCCATAGATATATAAAAACTTATAAAAATAACAAGACATAGATACTATAAATAAAATACATTATTGGGCATGTTAGTATCTACCTTAACCTATGTTAGTAATTTTTGGTGACGCGTAGACTAGCATGGTGCCTCGGAAACGCCGGAACACGACATCCTTCGGCCAGAAATCGGTGCTGGTGATGGTCTCCAGTAGAGGCTTCGGTACGCGCACCACGTACGACGTGAAGTGCACGTAGTGGCGCGACTCCAGCGGGAACACCCGAAGGTCGTAGCCTTAGCTATTGTAGATAAAAAAAGATGAGACAAAAATACCAAGTTCTCCAAAATTCGTAAGTGAATGTATGTGATGTGGCAACGTGTCGAATGGCATGTAATACGGGATATAAATCGCGCGGGTCGGTGACGAGCGCACTCACACGGGAAGACGCTTGTGCCACCGGGGAAAATTCCCCCTTAATTGTTCCCCGTCCGGGGCGTAACTACCACATATCAAAGAACATACCGAGAGTCTCGCTTAGCGAGCTCTTTAATAAAGTGTTGAGATGGGTTAAAGTTGTCGGTATTAGATTTCTGATGCTGATTTTGGAATAGTATATTTGTTGCCCGCGCAGATCCCGTTTCTTAACGTTTCCTGTGGGAATTTCTCTAAATCCTTTCTTAGTGAAAGCCTTCGTTATAATTGCTATCTGTATGCCAAATTTCAGCTCGATGGGACCGGTGATTTGAGCTTTACGTTGGTAATCAATCAGGATAAACCATTTTATGATAGATTAGGTTTGTATGTGTGATTATTTATGCCGTTTTTTCAGAGAGGAACAATAAGCGGTCATTTTTAACCGACTTCAAAGAAGGAGGAGGACATAAAAAAAATCCATGTATTTTTTTATGTTTGTTCGCGGATAACTTCGTCGTTTATGAACTGATTTTGATGATTCTTTTTTTGTTGGAAAGGAGATATCCCAAGGCTGGTCCGATGATAAAGAAAACAGGATTTGATAATGACATCCCAGACAAATTGAGGAGAACCTTAGTTTCCTGTTCAAAGTCGGTTTTTTATTGTTCAAAATTATCTTACTTTTAAATATCTTCTCCTTTATTTAGAAAACTTTTTTTTTATAGCAGCGCTAACGCTATTAGGCAGAACTTTCATAAGCACTTTGTATTTAAAGTGTTTCTGCTACGACCATAACACGGGATAACAGTCGACTTGCACAATATTCAAATGAAATTGCATCTTTGCCAAAACTAGTGGGATAATGGCGTCGCTAACTTTAATATATAATAGCGTTTCGACCCTCCGTGTGTCGTAGGCGGTTCTTTGTTTTTATAGGCCCTCGAATAAGCATTAACTAAGTGATATTATCAAGGCAGGTACAAATTATATGCCCGGTGAACCTATTCCGCGTTTGTGAGACGGCTTCCTAGAATTGGCGGTTGCTGTGAATACCTATACTCTGTCTATATTACTAGCACATAAATACCAGACACAGCGTCGGTGGCGCAACTACAAGGGCTGCTACCTTCTATCCGGGAGGTCGTGGTTCGAGTCCTACCATGTACCAATGTGTTTTCGAATTTCGATCTCATATGTACGGTGAAGGAAAACATCGTGAGAAAACCTGCACACATCTGCGAAGAAACTCGAAGGTTGTGTGTGAAGTTGACCAACCCGCACTGGGCCCGCGTGGTCGACTAAAGCCCGATCGCCCTAATTCAGGGTAGGCTCGAGCCCCTTGGTGGGGACGTATATATGAGCTGATGTGATGAAATACCACAAACGCTCCATATAGCAAGTTATACACTGCAAAAGATATCAAACATATCAAGGCAGGTACAAATTATACGCTCGGTGAACCTTTTCCGCGTTTGTAAGGCGGCTTCCTGGAATTGGTGGTTGCTGTGAATACCTATAGATACTCTGCCTATATTACTAACACATAAATACCAGAAGCGCTTCTTATAGCAAGTTATACACTGCAAAAGATATCAAACATATCAAGGCAGGTACAAATTATACGCTCGGTGAACCTTTTCCGCGTTTGTGAGGCGGCTTCCTGGAATTGGCGGTTGCTGTGAATACCTATAGATACTCTACCATAAGCGTCGGTGGCTCAACCGGTAACGACTCGGTCCTTCTAACCAGAGGTACCGGGTTCAAATCTGGACGGCCAATGTACCAATGAGTTTTTCAAAAACTTACGTACATACTTACCGATTGCTTTAACGGTGAAGGAAAACATCGTGAGGAAACCTGCACACGCCTGCGAATAAACTCGAAGGTTGTGTGTGAAGTCGACCAACCCGCACTGGGCCCGCGTGGTTGACTAAGGCCAAATCGCCCTGATTCAGGGTAGGCTCGAGCCCCTCAGTGGGGACGTATATGAGCTGTAATGATGATGACTCTGCCTATATTACTATAACATAAATACCAGAAGCGCTTCTTATAGCAAGTTTTACACTGCAAAAGATATCAAACATATCAAGGCAGGTACAAATTATACGCTCGGTGAACCTTTTCCGCGTTTGTAAGGCGGCTTCCTGGAATTGGCGGTTGCTGTGAATACCTATAGATACTCTGCCTATATTACTATAACATACAAATCAGAAGCGCTTCTTATAGCAAGTTATACACTGCAAAAGATATCAAACATATCAAGGCAGGTACAAATTATACGCTCGGTGAACCTTTTCCGTGTCTGTGAGGCGGATTCCACGAATTGGCGGTTGCTGTGAATACCTATAGATACTCTGCCTATATTACTATAACATAAATACCAGAAGCGCTTCCTATAGCAAGTTATACACTGCAAAAGATATCAAACATATCAAGGCAGGTACAAATTATACGCTCGGTGAACCTTTTCCGCGTTTGTGAGGCGACTTCCTGGAATTGGCGGTTGCTGTGAATACCTATAGATACTCTACCTATATTACTAACACATAAATACCAGAAGCGTTCCTTATAGCAAGTTGCACACTGCAAAAGATATCAAACATATCAAGGCAGGTACAAATTATTCGCTCGGTGAACCTTTTCCGTGTTTGTGAGGCGGCTTCCTAGAATTGGTGGTTGCTGAGAATAACTATAGATACTCTGCCTATATTACTAACACATAAATACCAGAAGCTTTCCTTATAACAAGCTATACACTGCAAAAAATATCTAACAGAAGATTGGACTGTGCCCTAGTATTATGTTATTCGAAAAGTAAATTCTAAGATCCAATACTCTTTTGATTTAATCTCTGTATATCTGTTGCCAGGTAATAATAACGATGATAGTTATTTATGATACAAGGGTGTTAACAGGTAAATAACAAACGAATGACTTTGTGAGGTTTACCATCGTCACGAGTTTGTCATTTACCTTTTACACACATACGACGTTTTTCAATACAGTTGTGAGAAAACAGGTAAAATCATAAATTGCATTGCAAATCACTTTTCACAAACAAACACGTACGACTGACGCTGTAAATGGCGCTAATTGGGTTGCACCAATGATAACTATAAATTACTTGCGTAGCACGCAGTGAGCATGAGTAAATTTTCTAAGTGTGAGAAGGATGACTATAATAACATTATATCGTTCTCCCTCTCACTCGGATATACGTCTTACTACACTTGTTCAATTTCAACATCAAATTAAATTTAGTTGGGTGGTTGCTATGTGTAGTTCACAACTAAGAGGCAAAGATAACCTATTATTACTAGCGTACAAGAGGCATATACGCGAAATTGAACTTGAAATTAAGCAAGCTAGTGAAGTTAGGCTTATTGTAAATACTGAAAATATTGACAGCCTGAGATAAGAATGTGGTCTAGAAAAAAAAAAGTGATAAAATAAAAGCACGTGTGCAGTAAAATAAATTTTACGCACACTTGACAGGCATTTAAAGGACCAATATTCGAGCAGCTGTATTAAAGTTAATTAACAAAAATACTATAGTGTAGGTATTTAACATTGTTTTAGTTATATTACTATCTTGAGATTTAGGTAAGTGAATGTTAGTTAGGTTTATAGGCTGTATAAAAATCAACTTATATATTAGTGCGGAGGCGTGCTTTAGGCCATTTAAATTTATAGTAATATACCGGGTTTTATCAAAATCGTTCGAGCCATTTTTGAGTAAAACAAGTGATTTTTTTACTGGTGATAACCTTAACAAAACAAGGTAATAGGGGAAATTAAAAAAAAAACTGCTGGAGATATAAAAAGCTTTATAACTAGCTTTTACCCACGGCTTTGCTCACGTGGGCATCGTTTTTATGACTGTCTTTGAGGGAGAGTGGTGTGCGAGCCACAAGCGGCTCGCGAGCGTGGGCAGGAGTTTACTCCCAATCTCTCGGGAATTCTATCGAGCTATTTTGATTAGCTGTCTATGTCACTTCCCGCCCCCTCAACTATTTCTTGCCATTCACTCTCCTTCGTTGTTTGAAAGAAAAAAGAGTTGTTTCTAGCGTTTAATCTTATTCATAATCATTTATTGATAAACAATGTTAATACGTCAATTTCGATTTTATTTATTTGCCAAAGATATGCTTGAACGTACAGTAGTCATCATCATCATCATATCAGCCGAAGGAAGTCCTCTTCTGGACATATGCCTCCCCCAAGGATTTCCACGACGATCGGTCCTGCGCTGCTTGCATCTATCGGCTTCCCGCGATCTTGAAAAGCAAGTCCTCCGTGTGGGAGGCCTTCCTACGCTACGTTTTCCGGTGTGCGGTCGCCACTCGAGAGCTTTACTGCCCCAACGGCCACCTGTTCTACGTGCTATGTGCCCTGCCCACTGCCACTTTGTTTCTGATACGATCCCTAACCTGTGGAAAATTGGAGTAGTTAAACCAATACCCAAGAATACAGAGCCTAATGATGTCCAAGAACTTCGTCCCATAAGTATTTTGCCATATCTATCGAAACTTCTGGAGAAGGTTGTGTATGAGCAGGTTATTAAGTATAGCGAAGCTAACAAAATTCTACTGGAGCGACAATCATGTTTTAGAAAAAACCGGAGTACTGTAACTGCTCTACTTGACGTAGTTGATACTTTACTGTTTTCGTCTGATACAGAGTTCGGAAATTTATTAGTTCTTTTGGATTTATCTCGTGCTTTAGACTCTATTAACATTTTCTTGCTCTTATCAAACTGGCTTATTATGGTTTTGATTCTAGCTCCATAATTTGGTTTAATAGTTACCTAAGTTTCCGCAAGCAACAAGTTGTCATTCAGAAACAAGATGGTACTAATCTTACATTACAGCTTTTGCCAGTTGAGAGAGCTGTGCCACAGGGTTATATATCGGGTCCCTTACTTTTTAATATTTATAGTGCAGGTATTACTAAATGCATACAGAGTTGTAAATACCATTTATATGCGGATGATCTTCAGATTTATACTGCGGTGGATTTGGAGAACATCAATACTGCTATTGATGATATAAACAATGAATTCCACAGAGTGTATCAATAGTCAATAAACAACTCCTTTTTATCAAAACCGTCAAAATCTAAGTGCATGGCATGGGGAACCAAAAAACAAGTGGATTGTATAGTTTGTTCTAAACCTATGGTTATAAATAATGATAGAAGCAATTGATCTGGTCGAAGAAGCTCTTACCTAGGAATGATTTTTGATTCTTTCTTGCGTTTCAAAAAACATAATTATAGTTCAGCTGGTTTGTAACTGCCTCTTTAGACTTAAGGTTTTATATAAAATTCGACCATACATCAACACAGAGTTACGAGTGTGGATATGCGAGTCCATTATATTACCTAAATTAAATTACTGTATTACAGTCTACGGTCCTTGTTTATTCCAAAAGTCACAGTGTTTTATACAAAGGGTACTAAATGCATGTTCCCGATTTTGTTTTAGGATCCCTCCACAAACGCATGTTACTCCTAATTTTAACTTTTCAAACATCCTGAAGATGCAAGCATGTAAAAAACTTTACTATGCATCACTTTTATTTGGAGTAATAAAGAATCAGCGACCTGACTATTTGTACAAAAAGTTAAACTGGCGTAATGCTTATCAACGAAATGTTAGTAGGGTTTGCTCTTCAGTTTTTGACATCCCAAAACATAAAACAACAATATTCCGTGGTAGCTTCCGTTTCCTCGCCTCAAAGTGTTGGAATGTGGAAAAATGTTGGAAAGTGTTGAAATTCCTACACCATATACTTTCAAATGAAAATTGCGTGAATATCTTTTGACTGAGCAGAGAGGGGGGTAGCGGATAAAGCAGCGGAATATATCCGGTTTACTACCTTTCCAGTGAAAATTTCCCAAAATCCTTTCTAAGCGGATGCCTACATCATAATTGCTGTCTGTACGCCCAATTTCAGCCTGGTACTTTTAGTAGTTTAAGCGTGTACGTTGATGGATCAGTCATTCCGTCACTTTTTCCTTTTATATAAACCGTTATAGACTGGGTTTAGGCAGCTGTGTATGCGTACATGCTCGTATGTTTTTACCAGGCGGGTAGACTCTGTAAGGGATATTTGTCCTTATCCCATGTCTATGCTATCGTCGTATTTTCCAATCACCGCCACAGGCATAAATGCACATTTTTTCCCCATAACTATGCTATTATAGGTAGGTATGGTTGACCACTGTGTGTACATTTTTTTTTGGTTTTAGGTGAAAAATAGCGTTGTGAGTACTTTGCGACCCAAAATATTTATGCTGAGCTTGGACCAGTTTCGCTAACTTGGCACTACTGAAATTGTTTCATTTTTTTTTCAATAAACTAGTAATGTTTGTCTATAAGTTTAATCAATTTGTTTGTGTATTGTTAAAATGTATTGTGCCTTTTTAGCGAAATAAAGTTTCATCTATACATATATCTCTATATATTCCGCAGCATAGCACTATCCGAGCATAGTACGGTCTATTGCCCTTTGGGTGACCTTGAGCCTTCTTATGAGGCCTATATTAAGCGACCATGTCTCAGTTCCGTAAGTCATCACTGGCAACATACACTGGTCATAGACCTTAGTCTTGAGACACTGCGGTATTTGGGACGTGAAGATAATGCGAAGCTTCCCGAACGCTGCCCAGCCGAGTTGGATACGTTGATTAATCTTTTTATTTAAGTTGGACCTACCTAGCTGGACTGTTTGTCCCAGGTATACATATTTTTCAACATCTTCCAGTGTAGAGTCTCCAACCTTTAGAGGGGTGGGTGCGACACGAAAATTTAACATTATTTTCAACTGGATAGGTTTCGAGTTCTGGTCCTGGAGGCGAACCGACATGGTGGCGTTTTCATACAGGCACTTCAACACCTCGATGTATCGATGGTCAATTTGGCACCGCTGAAGAGACTGTAGCACAGCCCAGGTTTCGACTGAATCAAAGGCCTTCTCATAGTCCACAAACGCCAAGCATAGTGGCTGATTGTACTCTTCGGTCTTCTGAATAATCTGCCGCAGCGTATGTATGTGGTCTATGGTACTAAAGCCTTTTCGGAAACCGGCTTGTTCGGGAGGCTGGAAGTCGTCAAACCTGCGTGCGAGACGATTCGTAATGACTCTCAAAAACACCTTGTAGACATGGCTCAGAAGTGAGATGGGTCTGTAGTTCTTCAGCAGGGTGTTGTTACCCTTTTTGAAGAAAATCACGACCACACTTCTGTGCCATGCCTTAGGCGTTTGTCCCTCGAGTATAACGGAATTAAATAACTTCTGAGGAGCTTTTAGTACCGGTGATCCACCTGCTTTCAGAAATTCAGCCGTAATTCCATCATCACCCGGTGCCTTGTTGTTCTTGAGCTGTTTAAGAGCCATTCTAATCTCGTACAGGCTGACGTCCAGGATATCTTTGGTATAATGTCGGATTTGTCTGGCTCTTGGGTCTTCAGCCAGATCTCTGACAGGCAAACGTGTCTTGTACAATTGTCCATAGAACTTTTCAACTTCTTCCAGCAACTCAGTCTTAGACGATATGGTCCTGCCATCCTCAGGCTTCAGCTTGATCTCTCGCGAACACTTTTGAGCCTTTGTTGTGATCAATCGCCTCTTTAATACAATTCGTATTATATTGGCGTAAATCGCGAGTCAGAGACTTAGAGATCTGCCTGTTTAGTTGCCGATACTGAGTAGCGTCTTCAGAGGACTGCAAAATCAATCTGCGTCTTTCTTCCATGAGGTTGCTGGTGAAGTCAGAGATTTTTTTGGTTCTCTTTGAACGGCGAGTTTTAAAAATCTTAGACCCGACCATTTGAACAATTTCCACGAACCTGTCATTATAATCGTCCACATTCTCGCAGTCTCCTAGGCATTCGAAACGATTGTGCAACTCGAGCTGAAAGCTCTCGGGGTTTTGGAGCTGGATGGGCGCCAGTCGGAGCGTAGACTTCATCAGTCGACATCTTTCTAAATTGGTCTTTAGATTCAAAGTGCCTCTGACCATCCGGTGATCGCTTCCTGTTTTGAATGAATTGATCACGGAGACATCATTGAATATTTGCCTCCTTGTCGACAAGATGAAGTCTATCTCGTTTTTTGTTACGCCATTTCGATGCAACCATGTCCACTTCCGCTGTTTTGACTTTTGAAAAAAGAGTTCATCATAAAGAGGGAGAGCTCCATAAAGTCGGCCAGCATCTGGCCACGTGCATTTCTTACTCCATATCCAAATTGCCCCACTCTCAGCTCACCATCGCTTCGTTTGCCCAGTTTCGCGTTAAAGTCCCCCATAACAACGGTATAATGGGTCCTGGTGCTATGTAAGGCTGTAGAGAGGTCCTCATAAATAGTCTCTACCTCGTCGTCGGAGTGTTCCGTAGTCGGCGCGTATACCTTTGTGACCTTCATCGAATACCGTTTGGTGATTCTGAGTATAAGGTATGCTACCCTTGTCGAAACGCTCACGATTTGGACCACATTGTTAATCAGGGACTTGTGGACGAGAAATCCGACACCACCCTGGGATTGTTGGTCGCCCTCCCGGAAATAGAGCAGGTTTCCGGATTTAAGGATCATGGTGTCCTCTCCCTCTCTTCGGACTTCACATAAACCTACGATATCCCACCGTAACCTGCTCAATACTTTCAAGTTCTGTAAGTTTCTCGTCAGTCCGCAGTGTTCGCGTGTTGTAAGTTGCCAGGGCCAAAGGTCGTTGGGTTTGGTAGCCTGGTATCTGCCGGGGATTCTTCGCACCCCCCACCCCGCCGTTACCATGACTGCTACCGGAGCCAGGAATAGCGGGGCCGCCTGGGACTAGGGGCCGTTTTCTGGGTGTGAATTTTATAGGGGGGTTGTGCCGTAATCGCCACGCTTGGCAGGCGGGTTGGCGATCGCAGTTTGATTGCAGGTGTGTTGCAATGCACGGAAAGACGCTGCTGCCCATCCTCCGGTTTTAAGTCCCTTAGTCGCCTCTTACGACACCCATTGGAAGAGATGGGATAGTCCTATTCTTAGCCGGGAACCATACGGACTGGCCGGGAACTATACGGACTACTTGTCTTCACTTCCAAATTAATTTTAAAAAAATGAGTTCAATCAAATTTTAAGGTGTTAGTGTCACCGATTTTTGTGTGTTGGTTTAATTCAACATAAACAATTTGTTTTCGAGAAATTTTGCAATTAATGCAAAAACAGGGTATTTTTTACATCAAAAGTGGTAATATTTTGAAAATTGTAATTAATTATATCTTTTTTATTTATTACTTTAAGTATATTATATATTTTTCCATAGTGATAGCTTTGCGCAGTCTTTTAATAATTTTAATTGAATATTGTGATTTGACCCATCTTAGGGCCTAACCAATCCCTTTTTAAGTTTTTACAAGCTTTTAATTAACTTGCACTGTATGAGCTGAAATTTTGCATGCATATGTATATCGCGTGACAATGCAATATCAAAAGCTTGTACCTAAAAGTTTATAGGTTTTTTCGAAAATTACTAACTACCCCTTCCGCGCCACGCCGCGCCGTAAGGCAAACACAAAACTGAGATATTCAGGCCGAACGGCTGTTTATTCACTCGTCCAGCATAGCGTATAGGCCTGCATCAATAGCAGATGCAATTAGTTGGAGTGCATCGTTTTTGATGTAGTGCGGAGTGCCGACAGCCGTATTCGGTCTGCCTGCGAGCTGTATAAATAATATAAAACCTGATTCGTATGGGTTACAGCCTACAGAAATAGCCGTATATTGGGGTTAGATTATACAACTTTCAAATCGAAGTATATGATGAGTTAAATTGACCGTGTTATGGTTTCGATTTCCACCTAGAATAAACATTTGTGAGACAATGAGTTTTATTTTCTCGGTTTGTATCGCGTTAAAAATATGATTAGGTACTTTTTTATTCGTAAGGCTTTCCAAGTAGCTTTTCTATGAGCTGAATAATAATAATGGACCTTGAACGTCACCTAAGGCGGCTGGATCTCCGTGGCAGACCAATAATTGCAGCAATGCAAAAAGCAGTCCTCCTCGATAATGCCCGGATAGTTCGACGCTTTCTCTCCCCGTCGCACTGAACTCCAGCCGATTGTGCTTCCGCTGGAGGTGCTCCTGCCACTTTGCCTCGTACCAAGTGAGCAGAGTACATACATACATAAGATCACGCCTCTTTCCCGGAGGGGTAGGCAGAGACCACATTTTTCCACTTGCTACGATCCTGACATACTTCTCTCGCTTCCTCTACATTCATCAATCAATCAAGCAGAGTAGCTTAAGTTTATATATTAAAATAATAATGAATCCACCGAAATCATCTCCATAGTCCTATCCGTAAACGGGATAATTTCAGCCGACCTTGAACGACACCTAAGGCGGCTGGAACTCCGAGGCAGACCTATAATTGCGGCAAAGCAGAAAGCAGTCCTCCTCGACAATGCCCGGATAGTCCGACGCTTTCTCTCCTCGTCGCACTGAACTCCAGCCGACTGTGCTTCCGCTGGAGGTGATCCTGTCACTTCGCCTCGTGCCAAGTAGAAAAGTAGCTTGTTTTATATTTTTAAATAATAATGAAAATTTCAATACTACATCTAAATTCTTCGCCCATTGGGCTGTGTCTTTATTAAGGGTGAAAAGATCCAGGAGATCACCAGTAAACTTCCGTTTTACATATGTGTACCAAATTTCAACTCAATCGATACAGTAGTTTCAGAGCAACCCAGTTGTGACAGAGGGACGGACAGACACATGAGTGTTCCTATAAGGGTTTCGTTTTTTTTTTCCTTTTGAAGTACGGAACTCTTAATACCAGAATGATTCGAATCTCTTGCAATCGGTAGCCAGGTAAACTGTTGACAAGGCCTCAGCACTCCCTGAACACTTCATACAACGGGCCAGAAATGACATTTCAAAAAAGGAATGACGGAACCAACAAAATGGCGGCGAAATCCTATACATTCGACAACCAAACTGTGCCAATCTGTATCAATCTGGGTGACAAGGGGGTGAGGTCGCAATCTAGAGAGCGGCAGGTAGTGTCCATACTGTATGTTAGTACTAATATTTAAGGTCTAACAAAATTAGCTGAAACTATTTTAACTGGTGCTTCAACCCATGAAACTGAACAACTTTCCCCATGAAACCCATAGTCAAATCTCAAAAAAATTTCTGAACTTCCCATACTAAGTTGGCTGATCAGGTGATTTTTTTTTGCGATTAAAAAGATAAGCAGAAACTATTTTAACTGGTGCTTCTACCCATGAAACTGAACAACTTTCCCCATGAAACCCATAGTCAAATCTCGTAAAAAAATTTGAACTTCCCATACTAAGTTGGCTGATCAGCTGATCGAGTTAATATAGGAGAGCCAATTTTTTTTTTACGATTTGACTATGGGTTCTATGGGGAAAATTGTTCAGTTTCATGGATACAAGCACCAGTTAAAATAGTTTCAGCTAATTTTGTTACACCTTATATACTTTGGCCTGAGTGAGTTAACTATAATTAATTATTGACGGGTGGCGCGTGCGCGAGCACCGGGTGATGTGAAGTCACAGTGCACATTTACAGCTGAAAGCAAAATATTTGTCGATGAACGTCGCCGTCAATTTAGGGTTGCCACATGTTAAATTGAAAAGTCCTGACAAAAAGCCTGATTTTATTCAAAAAGCCTTGACATTTTACTGAAACTGGCGCTCACGCGGTTTGACGACGCACAGACATGGTAATAAAATACCACTTATGACATTTCTTTTGAGTGTAACTCGCCGACTCATTATCTGCCATCAAGGCTACTCTTACTATCCACACAGCGAAAAATTACTATTCATTTAAGTCTTTGGGCTTGTTCTACGGACAATTGTACACGACCACACGTCTGCCTGTCAGCGATCTGGCTAAAGACCCAAGAGCTAGACTTACCCGACACTATACCGAAGATATCCCGGACGTCAGCCTGTACGAGATTAGAATGGCTCTTAAACAGCTTAAAACCAATAAGGCACCGGGTGATGATGGAATTACGGCTGAACTTCTGAAAGCAGGTGGAACACCGGTACTTAAAGCTCTTTAGAAGGGTTTTAATTCCGTTATACTTGAGGGACAAACGCCGAAGGCATGGCACAGAAGTGTGGTCGTGCTTTTCTTCAAATAAGGCGACAATACCCTGCTAAAGAACTACAGACCCATCTCACTTCTAAACCTCGTCTACAAACTGTTATCGAGAGTCATTACGAATCGTCTCGCAAGCAGGTTTGACGACTTCCAGCCTCCCGAACAAGCCGGTTTCCGAAAATAATTTAGTACCATAGACCACATACATACGCTGCGGCAGATTATACAGAAGACCGAAGAGTACAATCAACCACTATGCTTGGCGTTCGTAGGCTATGAGAAAGCCTTCGATTCGGTCGAAACTTGGGCTATGTTACAGTCTCTCCAGAGGTGCCAAATTAACTATCGATATATCGAAGTGCTGAAGTGTTTATATGAAAACGCCACCATGTCGGTTCGCCTCCAGGATCAAAACTCGGAACCTATTCAGCTGCAGCGAGGGGTGAGACAGGGAGACGTTATATCTCCGAAACTGTTCACCGCCGCCCTGGAAGATATTTTTAAGCTTTTGGACTGGGGTGGACTCGGCATCAATATCAACGGCGAGTACATCACCCATTTTCGATTCGCTGACGATATCGTGGTCATGGCTGAGACTATGGACGACTTAGGCACAATGCTCGATGGCCTCAGTAGAGCCTCTCAACAAGTGGTTCTTAGAATGAACATGGACAAGACGAAACTTATGTAAAACGTCCGTGTCATACCTACTCCTCTGAAGGTTGAAGGCTCTACACTCGAAGTTGTTACCGAATATGTATACCTGGGACAAACAGTCCAGTTAGGTAGGTCCAACTTCGAGAAAAAGATCAATCGTCGAATCCAACTCGGCTGGGCAGCGTTCGGGAAGCTTCGCAATATCTGTACGTTCCAGATACCGCACTGTGTGTTGCCAGTGATGACATACGGAACTGAGACATGGTCGCTTACTCTGGGCCTAAATAATCCAAAAACTCCTAACATTTTCAAAGTCCGGCCGCAATCCTGACGGGTGCCCAAAAATCCTGACATGTCAGGACAAATACTGACGTCTGGTAAGCCTACGTCGATGGGAGTGAACGAATGTTCTGTTCTGTTGATTTACGATTTCATTAGTTGCGTGCATATTGCGCGACAGGGACAATACAATGCGCGTTCGTTGATTGCACAGATTATACATTTCGAGTACAACTAGATACGTTCGTACGTATTTATGTATATGCTTTTATCTGGGAAATATACTGATTGATTATACGATAAGGCGAAGCATTGCTTGGAACAGTTGTCTGTCTCTGTCTTTTTAACCGACTTCCAAAAAGGAGGGGTTTTCAATTCGACTGTATGTTTTTTTATGTGTGTTAACTCAGAACTTTTGACTGGGTGAACCGATTTTTATGATTAATTTTTATGATTCATTGGAAAGCTAGTGCTTTTCGTGTGGTCCCATGTAAATTTTATCAAAATCGGTGTAGCACTTTATTAGAAAATTACCAAAAACAAAAAAAATAATAATGCAAAAATGTACTAAGTTGTTGCGATGGAAGTCGGTTTTTTAACGTGTTTAGCGTTTTCAATTATTCTGCACTTTTTCAATGATTTTTAGTTTCAATTAAAAACTATAATTATTTTTTTAAAAAACTAACTAGTATATTAATGTGTGTGTTTAGACTAATCGAATTAGAAAATTTAGAGGTTTAAAGCGGTCTGGTTTGCCTGTAGAATGAAAATCTCTTTTTTTTTATTCACAATTGGTAAACCCTTGACAACATCTCACCTGGTGGTAAGTGACGATGTTTTAAAAAAGGTTTCTTTGATATATATATTTTATTAAATTAATAAATAGTTTTTTTTAAATAAAGTCATTAAAATGAACAATCAGGTTAGAAAATATTGCTTTCATATGTTTTATGATTGTTAAAAAAAATGGAGATCCCTCCGACCAAAAGTTTTCAATGCATCGCCTGATTACCTAAGCTAATAAATCCTTATCCTTACTAATTATATATGTGAAAATGTGTTTGTTTATTTGTTACCTTTTTACGCTTCAAAGCCTTGACCAATTTAAATGAAATTTGGCATGCAGGTAGCCTGTGTCACGAGGAAGGACATAGGCTACTTTTTATCCCGTGAAAATAGCATAGCCCGATGCAGTTCCTGAGGGAACTGAAAATATACTCTTTTTTGTTTAATTTTCTTACTAATTCTAAATGTGAAAATGTGTTTGTTTGTTTGTTATCTTTTCACGCTTCAACGCCTTGACCAATCTTAATGAAATTTGGCACGCAGGAAGCCTGTGTCACTGGGAAGGACATAGGCTACTTTTTATCCCGTGAAAATAGCATAACCTGATGCAGTTTCTGAGGGAACGAATATACTCTTTTTTGGTTAATTTCTATTACATCGCTACGGAACAATGGATTGTGTGATTTTTTGCACAGAGATGGTTGAGGGGGTGGTAAATGACATGATTTACTAATAAGCACATCCTGACATAGTTCCCAAGTGATCGGGAGAAAATTGATGTTACCTCTAAGACAGACATAAAAACCAACCCCCTCAACCATCTCTGTGCAAAAAATCACAAAGTGCATTGTTCCGTTGCGATTATTAAAAAAATACCAAAAAAGAGTGTATTTTCAGTTCCCTCAAGAACTGCATCGGGCTATGCTATAAAGTAGCCAATGTCCTTTCTCGTGACACAGGCTACTTAGATGCCAAATTTCATTAAGATTGGTCAGGAAGTTAAAACGTGAAAAGGTAACAAATAAACAAACACATTTTCACATTTATAATTAGTAAGGATAAGGATTTATTAGCTTAGGAAATCAGGCGACGCAGGGATGTCGATTTATCGACTTAACTAGTTGATGCATGTAATCGAAGTCGATTAACTGCCTCCGTGGCGTAATGATTAGTCCATTCGCTTCAAACCAGGAGGTCGCGGGTTCGATTCCCGGTGGGGTCAACTTGTCAGATTCGGTTTGGCACCAATTTTCTGAGCCCATCTGGCCAGCTACCACCATCTTATCTAAGTCTTGCAGCCAATCATCAGTGTTAACAGCATTGCTGTGTTCCGACTTGAAGATAAAATAGCCAGTTCCCCATTGCGTTGGGGAATCTTGGCAAACCCGCTTCTATCTTCGGCATCATCGTCACTTACCATCAGGTGGGATGCTGCCAAGGTTTTACCAATTGTGAATAATAAAAAAAGATTTCGGTACTGTAAAGATCGTATAACTTTACATTTACGCACGCGCGCCACCTTTAATATTATATTCTTGCCACCGCGGATCTTATTAAAAAGGCTAAGTTCAAGTTCAAACTAGTAAGTCGTTCGAAAGATTTCCGAAACAGTTGAGTTTCATTCCATTCGGGACCGTGAGTCAGGACAGAGGTCCTTTATCCAAAATCAATTCTATTTGTGCCCGCGAGCCAGGGTAGAGGGCCCTTTTGAATGTGTTTTCCACGGCAAGGATATAATTTACCTAGCTCGCATAATTCGCAATCCAATAATCGATCAGCTGATAATGCATATAATTTTACGAAGTGAATAAAGGAAGCGTCGGTGGTGTAACGGCTAGGATCACCGCCTCCTGTCCGGTTGGTCGTGGTTCGAATCCTGCCACGTAGGTATTGAATTTAGATTTCATATGTACGTTTATCCGATACTCTTACGTTGAAAGAAAACATCGTGAGGAAACCTGCACACGCCTGCGGAGAAACTCGCAGGTTGTGTGTGAAGTCGACCAACTCGCACTGGGCCCGATCGCCCTAATTCAGGGTAGGCTCGAGTCCCTCGGTGGGGACGTATATGAGCTGATATGATGATATGAATAAAGGAAGCTCTATCTCTTTTTCATAACGTACAAACGTATTTCATTCCATGGTACCTGAGAGCTACTACCCCCTGACAATACGTTGATGCGTCATAATATGTGGTGGTGGCGCCGGTTGTATTAAGCTGGTGCGATTGGTCGTCAATGTACATGTTTCCTAGCTACGCCAGTAATATTAGAAGTTATTTTTCCCTAGCACACAAATTGTTCTTGGGTGTACAGACTCGTCATCGTGAGAACTTTTAGGGTCTCATATCAGCCACAAATCGTCCACTGCTGGACATAGGCCAAAGGACGTCATCAAAAGAAAGACAAAGACTCGTCATCGTGAGAACTTTTAGGGTCCTGTACTTCAAAAGGTAAAAACGGAACCATTAGAGGATCACTCGTGTGTTTGTCTGTCCGTCCGTCTGTCACAACCAATTTGCTCTAAAACAAATGATCCGATTGAGTTTAAATTTGGTACAGATATGTAAATTGGTGACCCAAAGACGAAGGTGTAACTAAGATAAATGAATTTTAAACATAGGGCCCACTTTTAGGGGTAACTTAGAAAGATAAAAAAAATATGTTTTTCTGTGAAACTTGTGTAAAAATCTTGAAGATATTTTTTTTATAATTTTAATATAAATAGTTCTGAAGTTATATGTGAAAATTTACCATCCCCCCCTCCTCTATGTCTGAAACTACTGGGACTTAAATCTTGAAAAACTCATTGTATATGAGGTTACATTAATATACATAAATTACAGGAAAATCTATGAGAAAATCTAAAAACTTCGTTTCCCACAGGAAAATTGAAATTTCTTAAGTCCAGAATAAGTAGACCTAGCGCAAAGTATGTATTGAGAGGTCTTGTTCTATTGGTAATTAATTTTGTGTGACCCCGAGTGGCACTTGGCCGCTCTTTTTAGGTTTAAATAAGTCCCGAGCCAGGTGGTGATTTGGAACTCCTGCAATTATACGTGTAGCACTCTTTGTAGTCTAAATACCCTAAAACTATCCTCAACATCACCCCACAGGTCTAGCCCGTAAGCAAAGTATATAATATTGGTACTATCATGTCTATCATACAGTATGGACACTCTTGCCGCTTTCTAGATTCCGACCTCACCCCCTTGTCACCCAGATTGATACAGATTGGTTACGATTTCGTCACACCTTATACAACGGGCATACAACGGGCAATACAAAGGAATGACAGAACAAACAAAATGGTGGCGAAATCCTATACGTTCGACAACCAAACTGTAAAAAATCTGTATCAATCTGGGTAACGAGGGGATGAGGTCGCAATGTAAAGAGCAACAGGAATTGTCCATACTGTATATTAGTACTAATATACCTATACTAGTGGATGCCCGCAGCTTCGCCCGCGCAGATCCCGATTTATGCGGTTCCCGTGGGAATTTCCCAAAATCCTTTCTTAGCGGATACCTACGTCATAACATCTACCTGCATGCCAAATTTCAGCCCGATCCGTCCAGTGGTTTAGGCTGTGCGTTGATAGATCACTATGTCAGTCGGTCAGTCAGTCACCTTTGAGTTATATCATCATCATCATATCAGCCGAAGGAAGTCCACTGCTGGACATAGGCCTCCCCCAAGGATCTCCACGACGACCGGTTCTGCGCTGCCCGCATCCAGCGGCTTCCCGCGACCTTCACCAGGTCATCGGTCCACCGAGTGGGAGGCCTGCCTACACTACGCTTTCCGGTGCGTGGTCGCCACTCGAGAACTTTACTGCCCCAACGGCCATCTGTTCTACGAGCAATGTGCCCCGCCCACTGCCACTTAAGTTTAGCAATTCTGAGAGCTATGTCGGTTACTTTGGTTCTCTTACGGATCTCCTCGTTTCTGATTCGATCACGCAGAGAAACTCCGAGCATAGCACGCTCCATTGCCCTTTGAGTGACCTTGAGCCTTCTTATGAGGCCCATAGTAAGCGACCATGTCTCAGTTCCGTACGTCATCACTGGCAACACACATTGGTCGAAGACCTTGGTCTTAAGACACTGCGGTATCTGGGACGTAAAGATATTGCGAAGCTTCCCAAACGCTGCCCAGCCGAGTTGGATTCGACGATTGATCTCTTTCTCGAAGTTGGACCTACCTAACTGGACTGTTTGTCCCAGGTATACATATTCGGTAACAACTTCGAGTGTAGAGCCTCCAACCTTCAGAGGAGTAGGTATGACACGGACGTTTGACATAATTTTCGTCTTGTCCATGTTCATTCTAAGACCCACTTGTTGAGAGGCTCTACTGAGGCCATCGAGCATTGTGCCTAAGTCGTCCATAGTCTCAGTCATGACCACGATATCGTCAGCGAATCGAAGGTGGGTGATGTACTCGCCGTTGATATTGATGCCGAGTCCACCCCAGTCCAAAAGCTTAAAAACATCTTCCAGGGCGGCGGTGAACAGTTTCGGAGATATAACGTCTCCCTGTCTCACCCCTCGCTGCAGCTGGATAGGTTCCGAGTTTTGATCCTGGAGGCGAACCGACATGGTGGCGTTTTCATACAAACACTTCAGCACTTCGATGTATCGATAGTCAATTTGGCACCTCTGGAGAGACTGTAACACAGCCCAGGTTTCGACCGAATCGAAGGCTTTCTCATAGTCCACGAACGCCAAGCACAGTGGCTGATTGTACTCTTCGGTCTTCTGTATAATCTGCCGCAGCGTATGTATGTGGTCTATGGTACTAAATCCTTTTCGGAAACCGGCTTGTTCGGGAGGCTGGAAGTCGTCAAACCTGCGCGCGAGACGATTCGTAATGACCCTCGAAAACAGTTTGTAGATATGGCTCAGAAGTGAGATGGGTCTGTAGTTCTTCAGCAGGGTATTGTCGCCCTTTTTGAAGAAAAGCACGACCACACTTCTGTGCCATGCCTTAGGCGTTTGTCCCTCAAGTATAACGGAATTAAATAATTTCTGAAGAGCTTTAAGTACCGGTGTTCCACCTGCTTTCAGAAGTTCAGCCGTAATTCCATCATCACCCGGTGCCTTATTGTTTTTAAGCTGTTTAAGAGCCATTCTAATCTCGTACAGGCTGACGTCCGGGATATCTTCGGTATAGTGTCGGGTAAGTCTAGCTCTTGGGTCTTTAGCCAGATCGCTGACAGGCGGACGTGTGGTCGTGTACAATTGTCCGTAGAACTTCTCAACTTCTTCCAGCAACTCAGTCTTAGACGATATGATCCTGCCGTCCTCAGTCTTCAGCTTGGTCAGTTGGCTTTGACCAACAGACAGATCTCTAGCGAACACTTTTGAGCCTTTGTTGTTTTCAATCGCCTCTTTAATACAATTTGTATTAAAGTGGCGCAAATCGCGAGTTAAAGACTTAGAGATCTGCCTGTTTAGTTGCCGATACTGAGTAGCGTCTTCAGAGGACTGCAAAACCAATCTGCGTCTTTCTTCCATGAGGTTGCTGGTGAAGTCAGAGATTTTTTTGGTTCTGTTTGAACGGCGAGTTTTGAAAATCTTAGACCCGACCGTTTGGACAATTTCCACGAACCTGTCGTTATAATCGTCCACATTCTCGCAGTCTCCTAGGCATTCGAAGCGATTGTGCAACTCGAGCTGAAAGTTTTCGGGGTTTTGGAGCTGGATGGGCGCTGGTCGGAGTGTGGACTTCATCAGTCGACATCTTTCTAGCTTGGTCTTTAGATTCAATGTGCCTCTTACCATTCGGTGATCACTTCCTGTTTTGACTGAGTTGATCACAGAGACATCATTGAATATTTGCCTTCTTGTCGACAAGATGAAGTCGATCTCGTTCTTGGTTACGCCATTGGGATGCAACCATGTCCACTTTCGCTGTTTAGGCTTTTTGAAGAAGGAGTTCATCATAAAGAGGCCCTCCTTCTCCATAAAGTCGGCCAGCAGCTGGCCACGTGCATTTCTCTCTCCATATCCAAATTGCCCCACTCTCAGCTCACCATCACTTCGTTTGCCCAGTTTCGCGTTAAAGTCCCCCATAACAATGGTGTATTGAGTCCGGGAGCTATTATGTAGAGCTCTAGAGATATCCTCATATAGGAGCTCCACTTCGTCGTCGGAGTGTTGCGCGGTCGGTGCATATACCTGAATAACTTTCAGCGAATACCGTTTGGTAATTCGGAGAATAAGGTACGCTACCCTCGTCGAAACACTCTCGATCCGGACCACATTGTTAATGAGGGACTTGTGGACTAGGAACCCGACACCACCCTCGGACAGTTGGTCGCCCTCCCGGAAATAGAGCAGGTTTCCGGATTTAAGGATTATGGTGTCCTCCCCCTCTCTTCGGACTTCACACAATCCTACGATGTCCCATCGTAACCTGCTCAATGCTTCCTCGAGTTCTGTTAGCTTTACGTCGGTTCGCAGTGTGCGCGTGTTGTAGGTTGCCAGGGCCAGAGGTCTTTTGTGTTGGTAGCCTGGCATCTGCCGGGGATTCTTCGCACCCCATGCCCCGCCGTTACCTTGACCGCTACCGGAGCCAGGAATAGCGGGGCCGCCGGGGACTAGGGGCCGTTTTTTCTTTGTGTCGGTCATTTGGGGGGTGTTGCCGTAATCGCCACGCTTGGCAGGCGGGTTGGCGATCGCAGTGTTGCAGATTGGCTGCAAGTCACGGAAAGACGCTGCTGCCCATCCTCCGGTTTAAGTCCCTTAGTCGGCTCTTACGACACCTATTGGATGAAATAGGATGGCCCTATTCTAAGCCGGGAGCCATACGGACAATGAGTTATATATATTTAAAGATATACTTTGGTTTGGTTCTCGAACGTAAACGATTTCGCCGTCATTTGTTTTTAGAAATGTCATTTCACGACCATTGTATAGCAGTGTCCGGGGTGTGCCGTAAGTAAGAATTGTGATAAAATCCCCCGGTCTCGGAGGGGGAGTGATGTGGTGGCAACTGCAGGTTGTTTCCCATCGCTGAGCCCTGGAGGACAGCGCTGTCACCCATCACCTCAAGATTCGACCTGTGTACCTGTGTGCGCTCTCTTGGGAAGGCGGCAATTGTATGAAGGAAGTTTCCTGTGTTGCATACGCATAAAATGATTGTAGAAATGGAGGGTGACTGACCAGTTCAAAGGCGCGCGAAAGGTCGCAGAAGATCGCTGCGACCTGCCGCCCGCCCTCGAGGTGACCTATCACGCGCTTCAGCACGTCACGAGTCGCGTCTACCGTGGACCGGCCCATCTGATACTCTTATTGGTTTCCAAAATCTACATCGTACACTTACTATAATTTCTCGATTCACTGATATTTTTATTTTGTTTTATTCACAATTGGTAATCCCTTGGCATTATCTCACCTGATGGTAAGTGACGATGGCGCCAATGATGGGATAGGCTTACCAAGATTCCCTAACGCAATGTGGAACTGGCTATCTTATCTTCAAGCCGAAACACATCAATGCTATTAACATTGATATTTGGCAGTAAGACTTAGTTAAGATGGTGGTAGCTAGCCAGGCGGGCTAAGAAAAAGCCCTTCCACCAACCAAACCGTGTCTTACAAAGTTAGACTCCGCCGGGAATCGAACCCGCGACCTTCTGATGTGAAAGCTAATGGATTTAACCATTACGCCACTAGGTTCAAAGTCTCATTACAACCGGCCAATTCATTGTCGTGAAATTAGAGTTAATAGTTGTATGGAAGAACATTTTGTTATGGAACTTTAAAAACAGCGAAGAAAAGTGTTTTGAATTTAGAACGCTGTGAATTGGCATTTCTGATTTCATTGGCTCCAGATAAAAGGAATCTAAACCAATTTTGAAAATAAGGGTGAAAGAGTTTTTAATACTGTCTATAAGAACCAAGGAGGTTGCATACTTAGCTTTACGTTGACAAAATCGTGCATATCCCGTAGCACTATTACCAATAGAATTACTTTCATGTTACATGCGAGGTTGTATGCTTATTACAGGTAGAGAAAAGCTTAGTTTAAAAAAATGACCAACTTCCCATGATATTACGAATTTATTTGTCATCCAATCAAATCTACTAAATTTCGAAACTACATCGCTTTTGTGCGAAAATGCCTATATACATTCTACAGGTTGTAATAGAATTGGTGTAGGACACGTCAACTGGGGCATCTACTCATCATACTGAACAACTTTCCATAAGGAACAATTTTTAAAATAATAATTTCTACGCTCCACACAGGAATGTTTAAAATCGTTCTATTTGCTGATCGGTTTGTATGAGAAGTTCAATTTTTTTTGCGATTTCTGCAAACTTGAACAAAACGAAAGTTGTTCAGTTTGATAAGTAAATCCCCCAGTTTACGGGTCCTACACCAATTTTACTATTAGATAGTAAGAATTGAAGAGTTCATTATATTACAAGCAATAGCATCGAACCACAGCGTCATTTTAAAGATAAAACTAAACAAAGAAATATGAAATGGTCACGTATAAATTTATCTTATCGTCCTACACCAATTTTAATATTAGATAGTAAGAATTGAAGAGTTCATTATATTACAAGCAATAGCATCAAACCACAGTGTCATTTTAAAGATAAAACTAAACAAAGAAATTTGAAATGGTCACGGATAAATTTATCTTATCGTCCTACACCAATTTTAATATTAGATAGTAAGAATTGAAGAGTTCATTATATTACAAGCAATAGCATCGAACCACAGCGTCATTTTAAAGATAAAACTAAACAAAGAAATTTGAAAAGGTCACGGATAAATTTATCTTATCGTCCTACACCAATTTTAATATTAGATAGTAAGAATTGAAGAGTTCATTATATTACAAGCAATAGCATCGAACCACAGCGTCATTTTAAAAATAAAACTAAACAAAGAAATTTGAAAAGGTCACGGATAAATTTATCTTATCGTACTACACCAATTTTAATATTAGATAGTAAGAATTGAAGAGTTCATTATATTATAAGCAATAGCATCGAACCACAGCGTCATTTTAAAGATAAAACTAAACAAAGAAATTTGAAAAGGTCACGGATAAATTTATCTTATCGTCCTACACCAATTTTAATATTAGATAGTAAGAATTGAAGAGTTCATTATATTACAAGCAATAGCATCGTACCACAGTGTCATTTAAAAGATAAAACTAAACAAAGAAACTTGAAATGGTCACGCATAAACTTATCTTATCGTCCTACACCAATTATAATATTCATCATATCAGCCGAAGGACGTCCACTGCTGGACAAAGGCCTCCCCCCAAGGATTTCCACGACGACCGGTCCTGCGCTGCCTGCATCCATCGGCTTGCCACGATCTTCAACAGGTAGTCGGTCCACCGCGTGGGAGGCCTGCCTACGCTACGTTTTCCGGTGCGCGGTCGCCACTTGAGAAATTTACTGCCCCAACGGCCATCTGTTCTACGAGCTATGTGCCTTACCCACTGCCACTTCAATTCAGCGATTCTGTGAGCTATGTTGGTTACTTTGGTTCTCCTGCGAATCTTCTCGTTTCTGATTCGATCACGCAGAGTCATGGTAATGGATGGTCATTGTAATGTATTTTAATTAGAGATAATTGTCTTTAGTGGCTCTGTGGACTTTTTCGAAATGGCTAAAAATGATTTTTTTTAAATCAAACTTCGCGAATATATTGAATAGATATATGTCGATGTTTGTAATGAGTTTTCGATATACTTATAAAAAAACGGAAAAAAATAAGAGCAGTGTTAAATTTTCAATACAAAACTAATTTTTAAGCCTTTGTATAGTTATGGTTCAAATAACTACGATGAAAACGAATTACACACTTCCATATGTGTCTACTCAATACATTTGTAAAGTTTGGATTCAATCCAGCATGTAGCTTTCTTTACATAGTATAAAATGAAGTCGCTTCCGCTGTCTGTTCGCTTAGATCTTTTAAAGTACTTAACTGATTTTAATGCAGTTTTCAGCGATAGATAGACTGATTCAAGAGGAAGGTTTATATGTATAA
The DNA here is from genome assembly GCA_947284805.1 of Coleophora flavipennella. NCBI lineage: Eukaryota > Metazoa > Arthropoda > Insecta > Lepidoptera > Coleophoridae > Coleophora > Coleophora flavipennella. The sequence goes on from OX369292.1 coordinate 5,711,013, forward strand.
TACATACACATTATAGTACAGAAATGCCGAAAAATTCAAAGATTTATAATGAGACATCTTTATCTTTCATACATATTACAAAAAAATGATGTCGCTTCCGCTGTCTGTCCGCTTAGATCTTTTAAAGTACTCATTCGATTTTAATTCAGTTTTAAGCAATAGATAAAGTAATTCAAGAGAAAGGTTTATATGTCATCATCATCATCATATCAGCCGAAGGAAGTCTACTGCTGGACATAGGCCTCCCCCAAGGATCTCCACGACGACCGGTTCTGCGCTGCCCGCATCCAGCGGCTTCCCGCGACCTTCACCAGGTCATCGGTCCACCGAGTGGGAGGCCTGCCTACACTACGCTTTCCGGTGCGTGGTCGCCACTCGAGAACTTTACTGCCCCAACGGCCATCTGTTCTACGAGCAATGTGCCCCGCCCACTGCCACTTAAGTTTAGCAATTCTGAGAGCTATGTCGGTTACTTTGGTTCTCTTACGGATCTCCTCGTTTCTGATTCGATCACGCAGAGAAACTCCGAGCATAGCACGCTCCATTGCCCTTTGGGTGACCTTGAGCCTTCTTATGAGGCCCATAGTAAGCGACCATGTCTCAGTTCCGTACGTCATCACTGGCAACACACATTGGTCGAAGACCTTGGTCTTAAGACACTGCGGTATCTGGGACGTAAAGAAATTGCGAAGCTTCCCGAACGCTGCCCAGCCGAGTTGGATTCGACGATTGATCTCTTTCTCGAAGTTGGACCTACCTAACTGGACTGTTTGTCCCAGGTATACATATTCGGTAACAACTTCGAGTGTAGAGCCTCCAACCTTCAGAGGAGTAGGTATGACACGGACGTTTGACATAATTTTCGTCTTGTCCATGTTCATTCTAAGACCCACTTGTTGAGAGGCTCTACAGAGGCCATCGAGCATTGTGCCTAAGTCTTCCATAGTCTCAGCCATCACTACGATATCGTCAGCGAATCGAAGGTGGGTGATGTACTCGCCGTTGATATTGATGCCGAGTCCACCCCAGTCCAAAAGCTTAAAAACATCTTCCAGGGCGGCGGTGAACAGTTTCGGAGATATAACGTCTCCCTGTCTCACCCCTCGCTGCAGCTGGATAGGTTTCGAGTTTTGATCCTGGAGGCGAACCGACATGGTGGCGTTTTCATACAAACACTTCAGCACTTCGATGTATCGATAGTCAATTTGGCACCTCTGGAGAGACTGTAACACAGCCCAGGTTTCGACCGAATCGAAGGCTTTCTCATAGTCCACGAACGCCAAGCATAGTGGCTGATTGTACTCTTCGGTCTTCTGTATAATCTGCCGCAGCGTATGTATGTGGTCTATGGTACTAAATCCTTTTCGGAAACCGGCTTGTTCGGGAGGCTGGAAGTCGTCAAACCTGCGTGCGAGACGATTCGTAATGACCCTCGAAAACAGTTTGTAGACATGGCTCAGAAGTGAGATGGGTCTGTAGTTCTTCAGCAGGGTATTGTCGCCCTTTTTGAAGAAAAGCACGACCACACTTCTATGCCATGCCTTAGGCGTTTGTCCCTCAAGTATAACGGAATTAAATAATTTCTGAAGAGCTTTAAGTACCGGTGTTCCACCTGCTTTCAGAAGTTCAGCTGTAATTCCATCATCACCCGGTGCCTTATTGTTTTTAAGCTGTTTAAGAGCCATTCTAATCTCGTACAGGCTGACGTCCGGGATATCTTCGGTATAGTGTCGGGTAAGTCTAGCTCTTGGGTCTTTAGCCAGATCGCTGACAGGCAGACGTGTGGTCGTGTACAATTGTCCTTAGAACTTCTCAACTTCTTCCAGCAACTCAGTCTTAGACGATATGATCCTGCCGTCCTCAGTCTTCAGCTTGGTCAGTTGGCTTTGACCAACAGACAGATCTCTAGCGAACACTTTTGAGCCTTTATTGTTCTCAATCGCCTCTTTAATACAATTTGTATTAAAGTGGCGCAAATCGCGAGTTAGAGACTTAGAGATCTGCCTGTTTAGTTGCCGATACTGAGTAGCGTCTTCAGAGGACTGCAAAACCAATCTGCGTCTTTCTTTCATGAGGTTGCTGGTGAAGTCAGAGATTTTTTTGGTTCTGTTTGAACGGCGAGTTTTGAAAATCTTAGACCCGACCGTTTGGACAATTTCACAAACCTGTCGTTATAATCGTCCACATTCTCGCAGTCTCCTAGGCATTCGAAGCGACTGTGCAACTCGAGCTGAAAGCTTTCGGGGTTTTGGAGCTGGATGGGCGCTGGTCGGAGTGTGGACTTCATCAGTCGACATCTTTCTAGCTTGGTCTTTAGATTCAATGTGCCTCTTACCATTCGGTGGTCGCTTCCTGTTTTGACTGAGTTGATCACAGAGACATCATTGAATATTTGCCTTCTTGTCGACAAGATGAAGTCGATCTCGTTCTTCGTTACGCCATTGGGATGCAACCATGTCCACTTTCGCTGTTTAGGCTTTTTGAAGAAGGAGTTCATCATAAAGAGGCCCTCCTTCTCCATAAAGTCGGCCAGCAGCTGGCCACGTGCATTTTTTTCTCCATATCCAAATTGCCCCACTCTCAGCTCACCATCACTTCGTTTGCCCAGTTTCGCGTTAAAGTCCCCCATAACAATGGTGTATTGAGTCCGGGAGCTATTATGTAGAGCTCTAGCTCTTATATGTATAATACATATACTCATTATAGTACATAAAAAACGGAAAAATTCAAAGATTTACAATAAGACATCTTTATCTTTCATACGTCTTCTTTACATAGTATAAAATGAAGTTGCTTACGTTGTCTGTTCGCTTAGATCTTTTAAACTACTGAACCGATTTTGATGCAGTTTTCAGCAATAGATAGAGTGATCCAAGAGGAAGGTTTATATGTATAATACATACATATTATAGTACAGAAAAGCCGAAAAATTCAAAGATTTGTAATGTGATGTCTTGACAAACATTTTTTTGTGCGCTTAAATCGCAAACGCTGGCTACACCTTACGAGATGGATCAAATTAATGTACTACGGAGTAGTATATCTTAAAAACATTGATAAAAAGTCCGCAATGGTATATATTACAGTAACCAATTTTATCTTTAAAATTAAAAATATGTGTTATTTACCGAGCTATTTTATACAATACAGTATTCTTAATCCAATTAAATACATTACATACGTTGTACATTTCATGTAGATCAAAACTGTCCTTAACAGCATTTCATTAAAAATTAAATGAATAATTATCTTAGAAGCAGAGATTTAAAAATGCGGAGGCACAGCGGCTGGCGGGCCGTACGTTTCGCCCCGGTTGGCAGCGGTCGGCGGTAACATTGTATACAAAGATATCCTGTAGTATAGACTAATCATAAAATTATTAATCACTCCACACTGTCCCATATAGTATCCACATTGCATCCGTGCGAAGCCGGGGCGGGTCGCTAGTTTACAATAAAGCGGAACTTCTTTTGTATAGAACCTCGAGCCTCCAAAAGGAAGCCACAAAAATTCTATAGTCAGTGAATAGATTACATTTTTAAACACATAAATTAAAAAATATTAAATTAAACTAAAACAATTAAAATAAAATATCTAAAATAAAACACATTAATACCTACAATGAAACACCTAATAATCCTTACTAATATTATAAATGTGAAAAAGTTTTTGTTTGTATGTTACCTTTTCACGCTTCAACACCTTGACCAATCTTGATGAAATTTGGCATGCAGGTAGCCTGCGACACGGGGAAGGACATAAGCTACTTTTTATCCCGTGTAGAATAGTCCGATGCAGTTCCTGAAGGAACTGAAAAAAAAAAACTTGTTTTTTGGCTAATTTCTTTAAAATCGCAACGGAACAATAGGCCGGTAGAAATCGACACTAAAAAACCCTAAATTCGCAAAGCATGATGTAGTGCTGAATTTTTGGTATGTTGTTTGGATCAGTTAGGGTGATGTAAATCCCAATTTGCAACTTCGAAAAAGTTGTGCTCGCTGCACATCATGTGATAAACTGCGAAAATTTTCGACTTTTTTCACTTTTTGCTCTAAAAGTCATAAACTATGCGTTCCCGACAAGTAACATTCACTACATAAATGAAGCTAATTAAATTGGCAACAATTTAAGCCTAACCGCAGCTCTCTAAACCTTATAACAACTAAGCTGTGGCCCATCAAAGATGGTCCGTTTTTCCCGAAAATTTGAAATTTTTAGTTTTGCTCCCGTTTTAAGCAAAATATTGGCAAAACCGCTCGTTCTATGAGAAAGTCGTAAAATAAAGTTGTAGTACATTTAATTTTCTTTCATTAGAGCACAGAACAAAGTCTGTGAGACAAATAGTTCACTTACAATATCTGAAAAACAAAAAGAGGGTAGAAATAGATTTTTAAAGAATTGAATCAGAAGGCATATAAAATCATAATAAAAAGGATAATACTTTTTCATTTGCAGGCTAGGTAAATCAACAAAAGTACAAAATTTGGAAAAGTAAAATAAAAGTTTATACGCAAATTTAATGTTTAAGAAGCTGCAGTCACTCGGCCTTTTTTTTTTTGGTTGAGGTTCAATTTCTCCTTCCTCCTCAGGTTTGTCACGTTCCTCTGGTTCGTTAAGCTCTTCACTTTCCTGTACTTCCTCAGCTTCCTCGGGATCATTATCATCTTTATCTATCAAAATCAAGGCGACGTCCATGCGGGCGAAGCCCCGGGAAAAAGCTAGTATTTTTATAATTATACTCGTATTATACTAGCCGTCCTACCGGTCCTAGCCGGCTACGCCCGCGTTGTTTTTGTTTTTCCCATGGGAACAATACGTTTTCCCGGGGTAAAAGGTAGCCTATGTCCTATTTGAGGACCTAACCTATATGTGTGTCAGGTTTCATCCCGATCCGTCCAGTGGTTGAAGCCTGAAAGAGTAACAAACATAATATTAGTATAATGTTAAATATTGATAGGGTTTGCGTTTACCATCCTCGAGTACATCGTCACTTACCATCATGTTTGACACGCACTCAAATTTTCAATAAAAAAAAATGATTAGCAGAATTCAAAATCAAACCCTCTTTGAAAATAGTTCTATTAAATTTAACTTAAATTATAAAGGCGTAAGTTTTTGAGTGAGTATGTTTGTTAATTCTTCACGTTAAAACTACTGAACGGATCAGACTGAAATTTAGTAGGTAGACAGATTAGGACCTGGATTAACATACAAGCTACTTTTTTTAACGCTCGCGAGCCGCTTGCGGCTTGCGCACTGCGAACCCTTGCAAAGTTATAGAAACGTTGTCCACGCGGGTGAAGCCGCGGGAAACAGCTAGTTTCATATAAGCGCAAACATTGACTCTTGAAGAAGTGTGTACAAGGGAAAATGTGGCCATAAAATAAGGCAGGTGATGTTTCTACAGCGAGCTGCATCGCGTGTGAGCCAGGAGATACCGCAGCCGGCGCGAGATAAAAATAGATCAAATGCAAGAGAGCCGGAAAGCCATTTCAGGATTCCACTTACCATTGTGCTTGCACTACACTCGGTTTATTTTAAACTGGGGCTTGTTTTGAGATAATAACGATACTTGACTAAATGTAGTCATGTATATAATCGGAAACGCTAAACACGTTACAAAAAACCAGCCAAGTGCGAGTCAGAACCGCTTACAAAGGGTTTCGTACTATCATATTAGATGGCGCTAGTTTCTTCCCGTTTATAAAAACACGTTTTTTTGTATGTAGAACCTCTTTTTTCTACTTTTTCTAATTTTTAGTATTTGTTGTTATAGCGGCAACAGAAATACATCAATAGCTATCACGGTTCAGGAAACAGACGGTGACAGAGGTGACAGACAGACGGACAGCGGAGTGTTAGTAATAGGGTCCCGTCTATTAGTTAGTTTTTAATTTTTTCATCAAGTATTGCACCGATTTTAAAATTTATATGGGACAAACCTGGCAGAATACCCTATTGAATAAAAAAGGAATAATGAAAATCGGTTCACAATATGCGAAGATATCGCGTAACAAACATACAAAAAAAACATACAGTCGAATTGAGAACCCCCTTTTTGGAAGTCGGTTTAAAAATACCTGGTCATGTGCGAAATGATACATATACTTGTATTATTTAACTAGGGGGTGCCCCATGGCTCCACCCGCGTTTAAAATTCGGTCGGATATTGAAATTCCTGTGTGCGTGTGTTCGTAATTCTTCTCCTCCTAAACCGCTTTACCGATTTTTGTGAAAGTCTGCTTGTGTTTGTAATAATTTTTCTCCTAAACGAATATACATATTTTTGCGAGTTTTTTTTTACATATGGGGTCAGTCACCTGGATAGTTTTTAGCTATAGTTGGACTCGGTTCTTTGAGTGGTCATAAAACCACAAACTAAACTAAAAAACTGGATTTCGACTACAGTGCCACCTATCGGGTCTAACTTTAATTAGGAATCATTCAGGTGACCCTAAAAGTACAGAAAAAAATCATCAAACCTGTTAAGGCCTTAAGATAGGTCAAATGACAATATTCAATCCAAATTATTCAAAGACTGTGTAAAGCTATCACTATGGAAAAAATATATATTATACTTAAAGTAATAAAAAAACGATTTAATTGAATACAATTTACCAATTTTGATGTAAAAAAATATATTGTACACCCTGCTTTTGGCATTAATTGCAAAATTTCTCGAAAACAAATAACTAACACACAAAAATCGGTAACTTGAAGACCTTTAATTTTAATTGAACACATTTGTTTTAAACTTATTCGAAAGTATAGAAAAGTAACATAAACAGGTAAAAATCGAGAATTGAGCGTTCGGTTTCAACGCAATAGCCGCGTTGAAGCCCGCATTGATTTTAACATAAAATGAATAGACTTACTTTCGATATTATTTTAACACGTATCAACCTGCTCGGATTAAATCATCTTTAAGCCTTTAAGAGGATTACGAACTTCGCAGTTTTATCTTAATATATATAAATCTCGTGTCACAATGTTTGTCCTCAATGGACTCCTAAACCACTTAACCGATTATAATAAAATTCGCACACCATGTGCAGTTCGATCCAACTTGAGAGATAGGATAGGGTAGGGTAGTGTAGGGTAGGGTAGGGTAGTGTAGTGTAGGGTAGTGTAGGGTAGTGTAGAGTAGTGTAGTGTAGGGTAGTGTAGTGTAGTGTAGTGTATGTAGGGTAGGGTAGGGTAGTGTAGGGTAGGGTAGTGTAGTGTAGTGTATGTAGGGTAGGGTAGGGTAGCGTAGGGTAGGGTAGTGTAGTGTAGTGTAGGGTAGGGTAGTGTAGTGTAGTGTAGGGTAGTGTAGGGTAGGGCAGGGCAGTGTAATGTAATGTAAGGCGGTACAAAGTTCGCCGGGACAGCTAGTATACCTATAAAGATGAATGTAAGTACCTACCTAAGAGAAAAATAAAATAACACAGCGAAAACTCTTGATTGATCATGGTTTTATTTAAAAAGAGTTTTTATCCACAACCTCCAAAAAAGTACATAAACACGACTGAAAAGGTGAATTCGTTAGATCATTAATATCCCCCACGCTAAATGTACAAGTAGTGTACGCTATAATTTTTCCACGGTCTAACCAAAAAAAAAATATAGTTCGTTTCCTTAGGAGTGTTGCGTATTTATTCTATTTCGCGCTATTCAGTGTGTCCCAACCGAGTCGTAACGAAAATAGTTCCCTCACACTTAAGAAGTGGGGTCGATTGAATCGAATATTCGGGTTGCGGAAACGGGTCCCACTCCACGAGACTTCCGACTAGGGTCACCAGGACTTCAAATCGAAAAGTCGGTTGGAAGTGTTAAAAAATCCTGATAAAAATTGGTTGTCTGTAAAGTCGGTTTACGGACGATAGTTTAACGTAAAAACGTCACAACAAAACACTGATGAAATGATTGCATACTTTTATGACGAGTCAATTAGCGTAACGGGACAATGAGCGTAACAGGACAATTAGTCATCCTTTTTCGTGTATGCAGCCGGAGTCCATCAATTTATTAGACGTTGCACGTCAAAATACGGTCTTTGGCCGAAAATCAAACTCAGTAGATTATAACTACGTTTTAATAATTTTTAATATAATGTTATTTGTACTAATTGTGCAATTTGTACTTATATTTCGGTCCACTAGCAACAGCTTTTAAAAAAATCTTTTTTTGTAGTAGTTTCACTGTAAATTTTTTAACATTTGCGCGGGTGGCGCTGTTTATTTATTGGCATAACGAAAAATCCGGTCTCGAATGAAATCCGGGCGGAGTCCGGTCTATACTCTTAAAATCTGGTCGAGACCGGATTTATCCGGTCAGATGGTAACCCTACTTCCGACTCGATTTTGGGACTTCTAACTTCGTGAATATTACAGGTAGCCGTGCAAGCTGAATGGTTTTTTCTACGGCTCTATAAGATTTTTAAGTGCTTAAGTTTTAAGGATTCTTATTGGGACTTCTAACTTCGTGAATATTACAGGTAGCCGTGCAAGCTGAATGGTTTTTTCTACGGCTCTATAAGATTTTTAAGTGCTTAAGTTTTAAGGATTCTTTCCCTCAAAAGGAAAGAAGGAAGATTACTTGTCTGTTTGTCTGTCCGTCAAGGTCTTTTTTCTCAGCATCGCGTGGTGGTGACAAGTTGAAATTAATGTCAAATATTAAGTACTACGGTCCCTTGGAGCTGTAATATATCAAGCTTCTAAGTCAAGGGAATAAAATGTATGTACTGCTGTTTTACGGCCATTTTTTGTTACATATTTTGATAGTCTATTTGTCTGTCTATATGTTCGCGCATCACGCTAAAACTACCAGACCGATTTTGATGACATTTTGCATGGTGGTTCCTTATAGCTCGGGTTAACATATAGGATTCTCTTTATCCCGGAAAATTCAAGAGTTCCCGTGGGAAAATTCAAAACCTCATCGCGGATGAAGTCGCGAGCACAGCTAGTCGCAAATAAATTAAAACCTATAGGGTACTTCCTGTTCACCAAGAATCACTAATTAAAAAAATCGGAAATTGTACTGGACCGTTTTTTAATTCACATTAAATTTTCTTAACACTTACTGAATTTATTATATGACTTCTTACTGAATTACTTTCTGTGGAAAAATCTTAGATAGGTACCTATATTAGTTGCTTTTACAGTGTTTTAGGTAAATTAAAGTACATTTTTGAAGTGGTCTTTCACATATAGAAATGATCACTCTGTTCTAAAACTTTGTTACACCTCAGACACTTCATACAACGGGCCAGAAATGACATTTCAAAAAAGGAATGACGGAACAAACAAAATGGCGGCGAAATCCTATACGTTCGACAATCAAACTGTAACCATCTGTATCAATCTGGGTGACGAGGGGGTGAGGTCGCAATCTAGAGAGCGGCAGGGAGTGTCCATACTGTATGTTAGTACTAATAGGTTTCAGTAAAAGACAATTTTCATACAAAAAAACACGAATTTTTAGGAACTGTGGGTCAAAGTTATAGTTTTGTACTCAAGTACACGTGTGCCAAACGGCTATCCTATACATCGATTTGCCTTTTTTTACCCGACTGCGCCAGAAGGAGGGCCATGTTTTTCGAGAGTATGTATGTATGTATGTATGTATGTTTGTATGTATAATTGTTTGGCACGCTCTGCAGCCTTAACGGCTGGTTGGATTTTAGCTTGAGACGTGTCGTTAGATTCGTATTTACTGTGAGAGTGACACTGAGTATATCAAAATAAAAAAAACAAAATGGCGGATTTTTGGCGCAAAATTCAAATGTTTGACACGCTCTGCAGCCTGAACGGCTCGATAGATTTTAGTTTGAGGGGTGTCGTTAGATACATATTTACTGTGTGAGTGACACTGGGTATATCAAAATAAAAAAAAAAGAAATGGCGGATTTTTGGCGCCAAATTCAAATGAACTCATTCAATAATAAAACTAAAAAAATGAATAAAATAAAAAACGGTAATTTAAAAAACTAAAAAACCCGCCTGCGTTTCTGTGTAATTTGGAAATGAAAAAACCCTAAAACAAGAAAGTCTTCATACCCGATTGCACTTAACTTAAGAAAAATTGTAGCAGTCGGGACCCATTCTAGAATTGGAGGCATAGTGAATTGAGAGCACATACCTATATTATATTGCAGATTACTCCAATATACTGACTAGACGGCTGACTTTCTAGAATGGGTCCCGACTGCTACAATTTTTCTTAAGTTAAGTGCAATCGGGTATGAAGACTTTCTTGTTTTAGGGTTTTTTCATTTCCAAATTACACAGAAACGCAGGTGGGTTTTTTAGTTTTTTAAATTACCGTTTTTTATTATTGCATACATTTAGTCCCTATTACAAATTTGCATGGGAAGTCCAAAAATATTTTTTTGTTTTCAGCAAAAAAAAGTTTACAGGAATATGTCGTCTTAAAAAATTCTTCATTTTACCTAGCATCTTATACACGGTGTAAAAAAATGGTGTAGGACCCGTTAACCCTTACAGAACTGTTGGTATTATAAAGTCCCGTAAAGCTCAGGACTGATGGGAAATTGTGTCCCATACAAACTCAAGACAGGACTGCAGCTTAGTTATTACCTTTTAAATGGGACTATCATTCCCTAACAGTTCGGAATTTATCGATTCACAGTTTGACGATGGTAGTTTTAGTGTGGCAACATTAGTTTATGATCTGTGGTGATATAAACAACAAGTGGTGTGATTTCGAATCTGAATTTTGGTGAAAAAAAGTGGTTTTTTGCGCTGTTTTTAGGTAGGTTTTATATGTATTATGTTATTTTGTCCATATTCTTTCTAATTGTGTGAAAACAATAAAAAAACATTGCATTTTGGCATGGGAAAATTAACATTGGGTCATGAAGTCCCATCGGTCTTTTACTCACCTCTCAATATAGTATGAGAACTCATGTTCATATCGGTTTTGTGCACAAGCAAAAATGATGTGGTTGCTTAGGAGCGGAGCACGAGCAATATATGCACGTGCATTCACGCTGCATTCGCAATATGTGGATGCACGCTTACATGCTAATGATAAGTAATAAATAAGTAATAAATTCAAAATAAAAAGCGTCGGTGGCACAACGGTAGTGACACCGACCTCCCTAAACCTCCCTAACTCAGTTAATAATAAAGATAATCTTTTGTTGATTTCACGAAAAATACATACCAAGACTAATCTTACATAATAAAAATACATTAAATTTAATCGATTATTGCTGTTTTATTTATCTCATAAAAAGTCAAGAATCTTATAAAAATATATGAATATGCTTTAGGAATAGTATTGGTTTCAAGACTGTTAAGAAATATGGTCCCATGACAAAAAATCCTGATTTTAGCCCGTAAAAAGAAATCTGGGCACTATTACTCATGCCCGTTAATAAGTTTAGTCATTTAAACCAGATTCTCTTATAAATAAGTAAAATTTAATCTGCAGTCCTGGCACTGCACCCCCCTGCAGGTCTGTAAGGGATAACTGGGGCTTCTAATGATCATACTGAACAACTTTACCCAAATGAACCCATAGTCAATTCGCAAAAAAAAATTCGACGCTCCATACAAAAATGCACAACATTGATCAATCAGCTGATCTTTTTGTGTGAAGAGTTCAACAATTTTTTTGCGACCTCAGCAAACTTGTAGAACAAAAATAAGTTGTTCAGTTTGGTAAGTAGAAGCCCTAGTTAACGGGACCTACTACAATTTTGTTACAACCTGTATAGGTAATGTTTATCGATTAACCAAAGTAACTTAAAATCAGTTTCATACAGTTTTCTATCTACAAAACAGATCAACTCCATGCCAACATTGCTTTTGAAGGTCAACCAACACAAGAAACTAGTGAAATAAAATTTCTCGGTATATTACTAGACCAACACTGTAATTGGAAATCTCATGTCGAATATGTATGCTCAAAATTAAATAGATTTGTATACGCCCGTAGACAGTTAAAAAAGGTTAACGGAGAAAAAACTGCACTAACTGCTTACGTCGGTGGCTCAACCGGTAACGACTCGCTCCTCCTAACCAGAGGAGCCGGGTTCAAATCCGGACGGCCAATGTACCAATGAGTTTTTCGAAACTTACGTACTCGTAAATATACACACCGATTGCTTTAACGGTGAAGGAAAACATCGTGAGGAAACCTGCACACACCTGCGAAAATTCGAAGGTTGTGTGTGAAGTCGACCAACCCGCACTGGGCCCGCGTGGTCGACTAAGGCCCGATCGCCCTAATACAGGGTAGGCTCGAGCCCCTCGGTGGGGACGTATATGAGCTGATATGATGAACTGCTTACCATGGATATTTTGCGTCGGTTTTAAGATATGGCATCGTTCTGCTGTGGGGCAACTCAATGGATGCAACTAATATATTTCTCACACAAAAGAAATATGTAAGAGCAATAAGTGGAGCAGGACCAATTGACACAGTCATGTCGTCCTCTTTTCAAGAAACACAACCCCCTAACACTTACAAGCCTGTACATATTAGAAATAGGAACATTTTGTAAAAAATAATCCGAATCTTTTTAAATATGCTGAACAGCATCCTAGTTTAAGAGACAGAGACCTTACGCCATTGTTAGCACCAAAATGCAAAAGCTGTGTATATGAAAAAATATGTTATTTTATGTCAATTAGGGTTTACAAACACATACCTCGCGACTTGAGGGAGCTCCCACTAAAATATTTAAAAAAAAATAAACTTTCTAGTTTACTTTTTAGATTTAAATGATTTTTTTAATCAATAATTTTATGAGAAGGTACTTATTTATCTATTACTAGATTTTGCCAGCGGCTTCGCTCGCTTGAACATAGTTTTATGACTGTCTTCGTGGGTGCGCAGTACGCGAGCCGCAGGCGGCTCGCGAGCGTGGAAAATAGTAGCCTATATGTTAATCCAGGTCCTGAGCTATCTACCTACCAAATTTCAGCCAGATATGTTCAGTAGTTAGTTAATTTTCGCGTGAACATAGTTTTTATGTCTGTCGTGCTGTCGAGCGTGGGAACTGAGTTAACTCTAGATCCTTTGGAACTATGTCGGGCTATGCTAATTAGTAGTCAATTCGATTATCAGTATTAATTAGCACGTCAATCCTTCGCTTCATTGCGAAGTGACAGAAATTACCAAAAAAGAGAGAAGTTACAGCTATCCCACGGGAACCACTTAAAAATCTGGATAATAATAATGTTATATGCCTATATGTTAATCCAGGACTCAGGACCTAACCGATATGTGTGCCAAGTTTAAATCCGATGAAGCGTGAAGGAGTAACAAACAACCATTCATACATACAAATTTTCGCGTTTATAATATTAGTAGGATTGACATTATAATAGAAAATTTTGACATTTGTATAACTTTAAAACATAAGTATTTTGTATGCCATTTGTTGGCGAAACACTGTTTCATTTAATTATAATTTATTTCCTGTAAACTATTTCATTTCATTTCATTTCAACAAGTTGTGTACGAGACGATATCAGCATCACTTACTACTGGTTATTGTGACAAGCCCAAGAGAAGGTATCTGAATAGAATCCCAGCGTTTTATTTTCCCAGTTCGTACACTCACAGTAAAATGTTTTGAGAGGACCGATTTCACTTTGCGTCGTCCCCCGCCCTCGCCCCTCGCCCGCATGTCTCGGAGCCAGCCATTGTAAAGTCAACTACAATCGCACATTATTGTTTCCACGACGGAGTACTGTTTTTATTTCGGTTTTATGCAAACCTGGTATCTTTGCACGGCTGAGTGCGGCGCGATGGAATTAAAACGGGCTCGGAAATGTATTGTTTGCCTATTCATCATGCCAGCAATTCGGAACACTTCACTTTATGGAGATTGCGATCGATATTCTTGATGTGATAGGGATCTGTGATCTATTTTACTGTAAGATCATAAAATTGATCAGCTCATTATATCCCCACCGAGGGGCTCGAGCCTACCCTGAATTAGGGTGATCCGGCCTTAGTCGACCACGCGGGTCCAGTGCGGGTTGGTCGACTTCACACACAACCTTCGAACTTTTTCGCACCTTTTATGACCTTCTTAAATTAAGCTTATTTATTATTTATTCTATCGCTGTTTCCCTACCCAAAGGTTGCCTGGAAGAAATTGCTACCTAGAAATAAGGCCGCCTATTGTATAGGCTTTCTTCTATATTGTCAATTTCTTTTTTTGTGTTGTGATGCAATAAAGAATATTGTATTGTGTTGTATTGTAAGCTTTAAAATGCAAATTTATGTTCGAGTCAAGTGTCCGCCCCTACAAGTTAAACCGCTGATTCAGGAAATCAGTTTTTTTTAAATAGTAGGATTTATAATCAATTTAAAAGGAAAGCTATCACGGCTAACTAGGCTTTCTTAGTTTAGGTGTGCTAGTCGACCAACTTATGATGTGCAGTTGGATATGTCAAAAGATTTTCCATACAAAACAAGTGACAAATGCAATTACGTGGTAAGCCCTTTTATTTGATATCCCACAAGATAGGCTTCAGAAGAAAATAAGAATTTTTAGGAACTGCGGGTAAAAATTATTGTTTAAAATAAAAAATAAAATAAAATAAATAAATATTCTGGGACAAATCACACATGGTCGTCTGGCCCCAAAGTAGGATTCCCTGTGTTATGGGTTACCACAGACTGATATACATACTTATACACGTTTAAATACATACATATATAGATATAATTTAACACCCAGACACAGAGCAAACAAATCTGCTCATCACACAAATGCTTGCCCTGGGTGGGGATCGAACCCACAACTCTCGGATCAGTAGTCAAGGGCACTAACCACTGAGCCACAGAGTCAGTCAAACCTCAAGACCTCAAGTATACGATTTTCCATACAATATGTTCTATTACTAGACATACATTTTTTGAAAAGACATCAGAACCTTACTTTACGTGTTTTCGACTCACACTTGGCGGGTTTTTAAAATTAAAATTGTGAGTTTACCATATCCATTAACGGCTAATTGAATTTCAATAAAACACGGCTAAGAATCATTTCAAGAAAAAAAAACCGCATTGAAAGCAGACCACACGTGTATGGGCTGCGATGAAATGTACAGAAACACAGACAGACAGACAGCATCTGTTTTGCTTCAGTGGTTATAAAAAGTAGCAATATACGGCGCTAGATTTGAAATAATCTGTTTTGCTCATGTTCTGCAAAGTAATTTCTAAGCCGCTGCTGGTCTGGGCAGGGCTAACCAACTTTCGGGCGGATGCTGGCTGCTAAATCATTAGCCGAATAGAGACTGCGGCCCGGACTGTGCTGTTTGCATTCGTAATTAATACTCTGTTTGGAGTCTGATTTACGATACTGGCCGTGTGCACTCTAATGTGTTAATAGTTTACTACATTAACACTCGTGTTGTGCAATTTCTGGGATATTAAAGGGTTATGTATAATTGAAGCGTCGGTGGCTCAACCGGTAACGACTCGGTCCATCTAACCAGAGGTACCGGGTTCAAATCTGGACGGCCAATGTACCAATGAGTTTTTCAAAAACTTGTACATATCATTACCGATTGCTTTAACGGTAAAGGAAAAACATCGTGAGGAAACCTGCACACAGGCCTGCGAAGAAACTCGAAGGTTGTGTGTGAAGTCGACCAACCCTAATCAAGACTAAGGCCTAATCGCCCTGATTCAGGGTAGGCTCGAGCCCCTCGGTGGGGACGTATATGAGCTGATATAATAATAATAATGTATAATTGAAAACGCTAAACACGTTAAAAAAACCGACTTCCATCCCAACAACTTAGTACATTTTTGCATTATTATTTATGGTTTTTGTTAATTTTCTAATAAATTACTACACCGATTTCGATAAAATTTATATGGAACCACACGGGAAGCACCAGATTTCAAATAAAAAAAAAACATAAAAATCGGTTCACCCAGTCAAAAGTTCTGAGGTAACACACATAAAAAAATACAGTCGAATTGGGAACCTCCTCCTTTTTGAAAGTCGGTTGAAAAGCTGTAATAAAGAAATAGTAAGTCGTCGGTCCATCGAGTGGGAGGCCTTCCTACGCCATGTGTTCCGTTACTCGGTCACCACTCGAAAACTTTACTACCCCAACCGTCATCTGCTCTGCCAGCTATGTGGCCCGCCTCCTGACACTTAAATCGCTGGATGCGGGCAGCGCAGAACCGGACGTTGTGTAAATCCTTGGGGTTTAGCCTTTGTCCAGCAGTGGACGTCTTTCAAAACGAACGTCTCCTTTTAAAATATTAGCCATTATACCGGCCGACGCTCTTGAGCTCAGGAGTGACCGATGGGTCACGGACTTTACTTAGTTTGGTTACGTTTAAAAAAAAGTAAACGAAAACTTTTGCGATCTTTAGCAAACTATACCATAATTCTGTAAGGGACTGATACATCAATATTTATCGTTTATTTGAGTGATTCCATAGATTTATTTTCAAAATAAAGGTTTCTTAACTTTTTAGTGACAGATTTCATATTCCCTCCTTGAAGGTTTAATTATTCGAGTGATTTTACTGATTAAAATACTAGCACACTGCCACGTATCCACTTAAGATTCTGGAAACAATTTCCATCTTGATCCGAGCACTCTAAATTCACTCCTTTACAATCCTAATCATATCAGCTACACATCGTCATTAAATATTTATCAAGGATATATCGTCGCCATTTATATTGTAGGCTGCGCGTGATTATATGTCTCTGAAGCGATCCGTCTGGCGGGGACGGGCCTCGTCTCCACGCGTCGAAATGCAAATGTGAAAAGTGGGGCCACGCCCTTCGAGCAGGATAAGTAAGGACCGATCCGCATTGAAAACGTTGATAAGGCTCATTGAAATAAGAAGAAGCACAAAGCTTAACCTGACTATGGTGAAAAAGTCTTGTGTCCTATATGTTCACGTTAAGGTAACAAATGTGAAAAGTGAGGCCACGCCCTTTGAGTTGGATAAGTAAGGACTGATCCGCATTGAAAACGATGATAAGGCTCATTTTTAATAAGAAGAAGCACAAAGCTTAACCTGACTATGGTGAAAACGTCTTGTGTCCTATATGTTCACGTTAAGGTAACAGATGTGAAAAGTGAGGCCACGCCCTTTGAGTTGGATAAGTAAGGACCGATCCGCATTGAAAACGATGATAAGGTTCACTAAAATAAGAAGAAGCAGAAAGCTAAACCTGACTATGGTGAAAACGTCTTGTGTCCTATATGTTCACGTTAAGGTAACAAATGTGAAAAGTAAGGCCACGCCCTTTGAGTTGGATAAGTAAGGACTGATCCGCATTGAAAACGATGATAAGGTTCGCTGAAATAAGAAGAAGCACAAAGCTAAACCTGACTATAGTGAAAACGTCTTGTGTCCTATATGTTCACGTTAGGGTAACAAATGTGAAAAGTGAGGCCACGCCCTTCGAGCAGGATAAGTAAGGACTTATCTTACAAGAGTACTAAAATTAAGTTATGCATTCAAAACGTTGATAAGGTTCACTGAAATAAGAAGAAGCACAAAACTAAACCTGACTATGGTAAAAACTTCTTCTGTCCTATATGTTCATGTTAAGGTAACGTCATATGGTCTAGAATACATTCTGAATCAAGACGAATTTAACAATCCTACTAATATTGTAAACGCAAAAGTTTGTAAGAATGTATGGATGTATGTTTGTTATTCTTTCACGCAAAAACTACTGAACGGATCTAGCTGAAATTTGGTAGGTAGACAGATTAGAACCTGAATTAACACATAGGCTACTTTTTTTGACGCTTGCCAACCGCTCGCGGCTCGTGCACTGCGCACCCTTGAAAATTCATAGAAACGTTGTCCACGCGGGTGAAGCCGCGGGAAACAGCTAGTATCCCATATTATGTTAAAATCACATCGCTTAGTTTGAGTACGGAACCCTGAAAAGGAAAACGCTACAAATATAGTATGACTAAGTCGTAGTCAGCAGATAAAGTGTTAAAGGGCTGACGTTCGTGGGATAAGTTAAAGGAAAACGGTGCTTATCAATAAATATAGTATGACTAAGTTGTAGTCAGCATAAAAAGTGTTAAGTCAGATTTGGTGGGGTAAATAAAGGAAAACGCTGCTTCACAATAAATAAAGTATGACTATAATTTAAAATCTGTTTAAGCTTGTGGCAATAAAGCCCTTTCATACGATACCCCACATGACACGGTTAACTCATTTCAAAATTTGGACCGCCGCCGTTCCTTGCATAATTGATTACGTACTTTAAATAAAGACTATATTATTTATGATTTAATTACAAATGTATAGATTCCAGATTTTTCCCTATACTTGTAGTATAAGACGGTATTACTTGCCAAATTTCATAGTTTTCGGTCAACGGGAAATATCCTATGAATTTTGATTCGTTTGCGAGTGTCGAAATATACGATTTTTGCAGCGTAAACGGCCGTATCTTTGTTTTTTCGTTAACTTTTTTAAAAAGTTTGTTTTTTTCACAGCTATTAGGGACTGTAGACCGAAACATATGGTTTTATTTTCAACTCGATACCTGCATGCGTTCCCTAGGTGTCTTGACAGACAGACGGACGGACGGACAACAAATTAATCTTATAAGGGTTCGATTTTTTCCTTTTGAGGTATGGAACCCTAAAAATAAATGAACATTATACTCAAAACACATTACATGTCATCTTGTGTGTTATATAAATCCAAGATACCTCTTTAAAGTTTAAGTCGTATATTTTCTAAAAGTTCTTAACTAAATCTATGTTTTTGCATTGAAATAAATTAAGTTGTTAACTTGAACAGTGTGCACGAACCTTTAGCGACCTTAAGGGCCGGAGCGGGAGCAAGCGACGCGACAATTTTTCATGAAGCCAAAATAAGCGAGACACACCCCCTGGAGTCGTTCTCGGTTTATACGGTTTTGTCACTGTTTCATTATGTGACGCCATCTTTCAAGTTTATTGTAAACTGTTTTGATTACCGCCGCCGTTCCAATTCAAAATCAAAACAAATTACAATCTTAATTTTCACAACGTATCAAGTTAAAATGAATTGTACAGCCACGCTGTGCATACTTTATGACGGAGTCATCACTATCTGGTCACACCCTGGACACTTCATACAACGGGCCAGAAATGACATTAAAATATTTTTTAACAAAAAAAACGACTTTAGACAGGAAACTAAGGTTCCCCTCTATTTCTCTAGGATTCGTTCATCAGATCCTGGTTTCCTTATCATGGTACCATCCTTGGGATATCAAAAAAAGAATCATTAAAATCGGTTTATAAACGACGAAGTTATCCGCGAACACATATAAAAATATACGGTCGCATTGAGAAACCTCCTCGTTTTTTTGAAGTCGGTTAAAAAAGGAATGACGGAACAGACAAAATGGCGGCGAAATCCTATACGTTCCACAGCCAAACTGTACCAATCTGTATCAATCTGGGTGACGAGGGGGTGAGGTCACAATCTAGAGAGCGGCAGGGAGTGTCCATACTGTATGTTAGTACTAATATATTATACACTTTATTCTAGTACCTACTGGTACACAGAAAGCAACAAATACAAATATAAATCATTTATTGATAAACTGGATAAATTAATAATTTTAGAACTTTATTAAAAAGTAAAAACCAGACTGCGTAAAAACTTAACCCCTCTTTTGTTTACAGTCGGGTAAAAATGTATATCCTGTGTCACTCACGGGATTAAGACGAATCTAACTATACCTGATACGTTAAAATTCTTCAAGCCGTTCAGGCTGTAGCAGAGAACATATAATTCTACATACATTAAGGTCGTTTCGTCACTTACCATCAGGTGAGATGATGTCAAGGGCTTATCAATTGTGAATAAAAATAAATAAAAAAATAGTGACAAAGAACAGAAGTGTATGACAGGCTTGATAAAAAACATACAAACAATCTGGGTTTAATGGGAAGTACCTTATTAAGATGATGAACCATCTAGTGTAGTAGGCCTTATTAATTTCTAGTTTTTCACATAGTTCATCATATCAGCTCATATACGTCCCCACCGAGGGGCTCGAGCCTACCCTGAATTAGGGCGATCGGGCCTTAGTCGACCACGAAATTCGAAATCACAGTGTTGCGTGGCAGGTTTCGAACCACGACTTCCCGGACAGGAGGCGGCGGCCCTAGCCGTTACACAACGACGGTCTTAGGCAACCCTTAAAAATATAAAATTAAAAAAATAATATTCAATAATATAAAAGTATAAAAGTTATAATAAAAAAGTAATTATTGCTCTAATCGAAATTTTACCTAAATCCATTCAGTGACTTGGGCTAGACACACTACGTTAGTTTTTTAGGTTTTTATTTATTTATTAAGCTACTAGCTGTCCCGGCGAACTTCGTTCCACCCTATACTACACTGCCCTAACCTACACTACATTACCCTACCCTACCCTACACTACCCTACCCTATACTACACTACCCTACACTACCCTACCCTACACTACACTACCCATCTCTACACTACCCTACCCTACACTACACTACCCTACCGTACACTACCCTACACTACCCTACCCAATACTACAACACCCTACACAACACTACCCTACCCTACACTACCCTACCCAACACTACACTACCCTACCCAACCCTACACTACACTACCCAACCCTACCCTACCCTACACTACCCTACACCTACACTACACTATCCTACCCTAAAACCAATTATTTTTTGACTGATTTTTATTTTTAGATTTTTTTTTTATTTAATTCCGAGCATTTTCATATTCATTCACCTTTTAAACCTTCTCTGGACTTCCACAAATAATTCAATACCAAAATTAGCCAAATCGGTCCAGCCGTTCTCGAGTTTTAGCGAGACTAACGAACAGCAAAAAAATATACTGAAGTGTATGTATAAAAACTCGAAGGTTGAGTGTGAAGTCAACCAAAATTTTTTTATTTTATTTAATAGGCTTGTTTCCACTAAGAATAAATCGGATGGCTTTGAGTTTCTAATGATTAACCCTCATAATTAGTAAACAAAAAAACAACTTTTCTATTAAAATAATAAAAGATTAATAATATTTTTGGAAAATAAAATCGACGAAATGAGGCGTTTAATCACGTGACATTAAACGCCAATCAGAGAAGCGCATGGAAACGTGACGTCACGCCTCGCGAAATGAGCGCGAAACGCTATGTTGTATCTGTCATTTTCGTATAAAGTGAACAGGTTAATTCGAGTTTTCAGCAATTATTGTTAAATTAATACAGTTCGTTTTTAGTTTCATCTTGAAAGACAGGTATAATTTGCCATGGAATCAGGATTTAACAAAGCAAACAGCAGTAATTTGCCCAAAATTGACACCGTTATGCTTGGCAAATTTTTTGCAATGAACACCGACTTTTGTTCATCGGAGTTTCGCAATGTTAAAACTTCTATGTAAGTATTATGTGAAGAACAAACAAAGTCTTATTTAATTAGCAGTTACCAGTCCCTATGTTAGTACCCAGTCCCCAATTTACGTATTGTAGATTTGTTATGGTGCAAAAACCTATTTTATAAATAGATACATCACGTTGTGTTCAATACTTACATCAAAATGATCTTCACAGAAATAAATTGTGGAAACAATTGATAAAGTAAGAGCATCTTGCCTCCTTGCCATTTTTAACCACTTTCTTCGTATTTGTTTATTGTTTGGAACGTATATGAATAATTTGTTTGGCGTTTTATCGTTGTACTTTTACATTGGGGCACTATACAGTATTTATAATACGAGGAATTCATTATTTATTAGAAAACACAATTGACTGACATATACAAACACGGCTGTTTCGCGAGGTGTGACGTCATTCAAGACGCCATGACAGTCTTGGCCTTTTTCGCGGTAAATTTCAAGTTCATTTCTAAAAACTCAAAATACTAATGTAAAACACCTATTTTTCTTAATATAATATATTTTTGGGGTGAAATAGATGCTTAGCTATAGTTTTAAAATAATTTCCAAATATTGTCAACTAGCCTATTCCGAGCGTTTTCATATTTATGCACCTTTTAAACCTTCTCTGGATTTCCACAAATAATTCAATACCAAAATTAGCCAAATCGGTCCAGCCGTTCTCAAGTTTAAGCGAGACTAACGAACAGCAATTCATTTTTATATATATATAGATTGTATAGCTTTTATCGCGGGCTTTGAGGGGACTGAATCAAGAAATTTCGTAACGAAAATAAAACCTAACACCCAAAAAAATATTTTGAGTTCTAAAAAACTTACAGTGCCATCTATCTATCCATCATGACGATGATGATGATGATGATGACGATGACGGTTGACGGATGACGGATGACGGATGACGATGACGGATGACGGATGACTGACGATGACGATGACGAATGACGAATGACGGATGATGAATGACGAATGACGAATGACGGATAACGGATGAAGGATGATGATGATGATGGTTAACTTTCTTAGTGTTAATTTATTAAATGAACATCACGCGCCCCAAGGACTACATGGTACTGGTAAATACTGCATGAATAAAAAATAAATAAATAATTATAATTGCATAAGTTGATAAAAAATGCTATGCAATAGCTTTACCGCGGCAGTCCCCGAGTGCCACACGTCTTTTTTTATCCGTTCAGTCACTTAGTCTATTGTGGTTCAGTGGTTTCGGCTGTGCGTTGATATACCAGTCAGTCACCTTTTCATTTTATATTATACTAGCTGTCCCGGCGAACTACGTACCGCCTTACATTACATTACACTGCCCTACCCTACTCTACCCTACACTACACTACCCTACTCTACACTACCCTACCCTACACTACTCTACCCTACACTACACTACCCTACCCTACACTACTCTACCCTACACTACACTACCCTACCCTACACTACCCTACACTACCCTACCCTACCCTACATACACTACACTACCCTACACTACCCTACACTACACTACACTACACTACCCTACACTACACTACCCTACCCTATCCTACACTACCCTACCCTACCCTACACTACCCTACCCTACCCTACACTACCCTACCCTACACTACCCAACCCTACCCTACCCTACACTACACTACACTACCCTACCCTACCCTACCCTACATAAAAACCTTCTCCTGACAATAACGAACTCGACAAAAAAAGAATTAGCGAAATCAGTCCAGCCGTTCTCGAGTTATGCGCTTACCAACACATTTTGCGATTCATTTTTATATTATAGACTAGCTGTCCCGGCGAACTACGTACCGCCTTACATAACATTACACTGCCCTACCCTACCCTACCCTACCCTACACGCAGAGAAAAATCTTGTTGCATACACGAGAAAAACTGTATTGACAGCGAGAAGTTCTGTTTGGATCCGTGACAGCAGTACCCGCGAGTTGCATTTACAAAACCATTCTGTTATTATTTTGGGCTATTATTTTAATATGGACAGCAACATGATTTAGTTTATTATACATTACATCTATTACTCACTACTAGTTGATTTAAGTGTCTGTTACAAAACTGATGTACTTAAGACCATGCTTCTAGTAGACATTACTACAACAATTTGCCTATAATGCTATACTACAAGTAAATATAACCACGTTTTTAACTGTGTTTACTAAATACAATGCTAGAACTACTAATTGTTTTTTACAATTTACAGTAATATTATAATGCTAGCATTACATTTAGTACTCACTGATAGTAGATCTGTGATTAGAACCATGCTTCTAGTAGCAATTACTAGAACAATTTATAGATACTACGAGAAGTATTATGCTACAGGTAATTATAACCACGCGTTTTGATTGTATTTACTAAATGCCTTGCTAGACCTACGAGTTTTTTTTTACAAACAACGATGTGTATTATAATGCTAGCATTATATTCATTAATAACTACTAGAAGATCTGTATCTGTTACAATACATGTGTAATTAGAACCATACTTCTAGTGAAAATTACTAGAACTATTTGTAAATACTACGAGAAGGAATATGCTACTGGTAATTATAACCACAGTTTTTATTGTGGTTACTAAAAGTCTTGTTAAACCTACGAGTTGTTTTGTACTTATAACGATATGTGTTGTAATACCAGCAATCATGTTATAGTAATGTCAACTATGTGTTTTGTAGTAATTACTGACTTTTAGGTAAAGCTTACAATCCAGCGGACCAGCGGATGAACAAGTTTTCTTGTCTCTTACCGAGGAAATAGACTATAGTACAGGTTTGTAGTGGTTTTTAGACAACATTTGTTGTTTTTCAAACAATTTTTTTTTTCAGTTGAAATATTTTTTTAGGCAAAACCTTTTTTTGTTTTTACACACATTTCTTGTTTAGAAATCCACTAAAAACCTGTACTACAGCCTATTTCCTTGGTAAGAGGCAAGAAAACCTGTCTTGGCCGCTGATCCATCATTGTGAGCTTCACCTTAGCACAGTCCAAAGAAACCATCTGCAGATGTGACGCCAATAATAATAGCTGTTAATTATCCCCTTTTTCCAGTTTTAAAAATGCCGTCTACCTTCAAATAGTAGATAGATAGGGTGGATCAATTGTAATACCGGCAATGAGGTTCTTCGGATTATAGGATATTAGTAATTATCTTATACAGGTGACCGCTTGGATGACGGAAGCATTTAAGGTGCTAAATATTACTCAACAAAACAAACTGTTTTATCAAATGATCATTTAGAGAAGTCTAACAATTATGTGGATAATTAATAACTGGGAAATTTGTTCAGTTTCTTCTAATTAAAATGCGTCCGTCCTTCAACCAGTCACCCTGTATACTTAATTGATAAAAAAAAATCTGTATCGGTACAGAATGCGTCACATCCACGTCACAGATGGCTCCCAAAACCGCCTATGGGTTGCCTGCAATCAGAAAATAAAATATGACATTAGATCAAATTGTTTATTCTTATGAACAAATAGTACACTTATTAAATTGCAGTTACTTTGGAGACACATTTAAAAAAATAATTTCGTGTAATAGGTAATAAATTCATCCTTGACTTCAGCCTTAGAAGTTTACCAAACTTGTTTTTTTAACTTTATATGAGGGGTTTCCCAAAAGCAGCGGCAATAACATCAATGCAAGGATTGACTCTGCTTCTTCATAGTTTTCATCGTCTACAACAAAAAAACATATAAGTATATCATATACAAGTTTGTTATTGACTGACTCTGTGGTTTAGTGGTTAGTGCCCTTGACTACTGATCCGAGAGTCGTGGGTTCGATCCCCACCCAGGGCAAGCATTTGTGTGATGAGCAGATTTGTTTGCTCTGTGTCTGGGTGTTAAATTATATCTATATATGTATGTATTTAAACGTATATAAGTATGTATATCAGTCTCTGGTAACCCATAACACAGGGAATCCTACTTTGGGGCCAGATGACCATGTGTGATTTGTCCCAGAATATTTATTTATTTATTCTTTGTATATTGTCTTCTTCATACATAAGTATGTGCAATAAAGAGTATTTATCTTGTTTTATAGATTCCAGGGTTTTTTTTTGTATTGAAGTCTTTAAGGCTTTGTATAGCCATAAATTAGCGTGAACAAGTTTTTCTCATACATTTTTGAAGTATTAAAAAATTCATAGATGATTGGAGGGCAACATGCTTAGATTCCATCATCAAAAGAGTTATAATGAAAATAACAACGACAAACGCTGTTATTGTTATTGTTAGGGGCGGGCTGGTTTCCGCAACCAGGCGACCACTGCGCCCATTTTGCGTGTTTGGCCGGCATCACTGCCAGCCCAGCTCCTCCTAGAAGCCCAGTAGCCCCCGAAGGTTGCTGACGACTTCCTGAAGCGACCTCGGCTCACCGAGGTGCACGACCCTGTACTGTGCTAGCTCCTTGCAATCCAGTAGGATGTGGGCAGCAGTCTCCTCAGCCTCCATACAAGCTCTGCATAGTGGGCTGTCGGTGATACCTAGATCGAATAGGTGTTTATTGAAATGGCCATGTCCAGTAATAGCGGCTGTTACCTTGCGGAGCTGAGCTCTCCCAAGTCTCAGGAGCTTCCTAGATAGGCCAGGATTGGTTGTCGGCAGTACCAACCTCGCTTGCCTGCAGGTTTCCAAACCGGACCAGTACAAATTGTGTTCGTTTCTTGTGCGTTGCCTCAGGGTGGACCGCAGCCAGCCAGATGGGAGGGGTATTATAGGTTCAAGTCCCACGGCCATATGCTCTGACCCTCTCCTGGCAAGCTCGTCCGCCGCATCGTTGCCGCGCGAGTTGCTGTGCCAACGACAAACGCTGAGAAAGTGCAAAAGAGTGGGTCCTTATTTTCGAGACTTGTAATACATAAAGAAAATGACACGAGACTCCTTAGGCTCATGGTAGCAAAATTCAGGTAACTATTCAAAAATGCACAAAAAACCACCTTTCTTCAGAAGTTGATACTGCTCAAGTATTTCCTTGACTTCTGCAATGTGACACTTGGACAATGCCATTTTCAACCATTTTGGTTTGACGCCTCCAAAAGTTTGATTTAATTTATATTTCATTTAATCTGAATTTAGCTGTTCTGCGCCATTTCTTCTCCAAAGTATGCAATAGCTCAATACAGTTCTGAAGCCACTGAATATCTTCTTCATTGCAGTTGTCTGAAAGTGCCAAATTAAATTAAATATCATAATATAGGGCTTTAGGTTCTACTCACTAACTAAACATTTTTCCCCAAGAAACTTATACTGAATATACATTTTTTTTATTATTGTTATATTTTTTGTTATCAAAAATATGAGTGCCTTTGACTGCATCTCACATGATACAATGGATTTTTCATACAAAACGATGAGTTCGTTTTTTATCCACCATTGACAAGCCCTTGGCAATATCTCACAAGTGACGATGATGCCGAAGATGGAAGCGGGCTTACCAAGATTCCCCAACGCAATGGGGGATCTGGCTATCTTATCTTCAAGCCGGAACACATCAATGCTGTTAACAATTATGTTTGCCGGCAAGACTTAGATAAGATAGTGTTAGCTAACCAGGCAGGCTATGAAAATGCACCAACCAAACCGAGTCTTACAAAGTTTACTCCGCCGAAAATCGAACCTGCAACCTCCTGGTGTGAATAGAATGGACTTACCATTACGCCACGGAGCTAGTTAAAACTTCAAACTGCTTTGTATGAAAAGTTCTTTTTTTTGCTTGCATTTTTTAGTGTAGGTAAAAAAAGTATCTCACCAGCTTCGACATTCCCATATTTTTTTTTGTCGGCCGTCGCTGTTTGCCGCTGACACTGCCGCTCAAGGTCGCAGTCACGCCCTATTTTCTGATGAGCAAAGAGCCTTGAGGTTCGGGGAAGAGAGGGTTGTTATTCTTCGAATATTGAAAAATAAGATGCTAAACCCCATTCCTCTAGTAATAACTTGACGTCTTCCATTTCGCATAACGAACTGTTGTTGGTTCCAAGCAGATTAGCACACCGACACCGAGCAACTCACTATACGTTTTCGAATTAGTTTTACAGTGGGGAAAAGCTAATTTAATTTTAAGTTTTCTGTGACGTACGTTATTTGTAGGAATGAAAAAACAAAATGGCGTATTCGGGCAGGCGAGTAGGGGAAGCACGGAAGGCGGCTACGTTTTGTTAGCGCAAGTCTTTCTTTATTTAAGCGAACACAATATACTGTAAACGGAACTTGAAGACTAGGTTATGAAAACCTTCCTAATCGTTATTAAAACAATACTGTTTAGTTATAAAAAAGAAACAAACTTAATAACACGGTCTACTACACAGTTTGTAAAAATAACTGTTTGCATGTTGTTCTTTACCAGATTATTCTTGTAGCGAGTACAACTTTGTTGTAATAACATGTATAGTAGACCAAAGTAAAGGCACAGTTTTGTACACAATATAATTATAGTTGGAGTAACGAGATTATTGCAATGAATACTGAAAAAATCATTGTTCGCTAATAACTTAACGAACAATCAATCGGAACACCCAAGTTTTGTAATCGTAGACACGACATTGCAGTCTGTACAAGTTAATTTGTATAAAGAAACAGGTATTAATGTTAGTAATACAAAATTCTTGTGCTTTTGTTTAATAATATTTTTCTAGCATATTTAATTAATTGATTAATATACCGAAACATACACTTTGTAAGTGCAAATATAATATCATAGAGATTACAAATAAAATGCATTCTGGACTAGAATTTTAGTTAAACAAATTTAGCCACACGGTTCTGTAGTTCTGGTTGTCACCGATTTCTCTGCGTGTACACTACACTACCGTACCCTACACTACACTACCCTACCCTACACTACCCTACCCTACACTACTCTAACCTACACTACACTACCCTACCCTACACTACCCTACCCTACACTACCCTACCCTACCCTACCCTACATACACTATACTACACTACACTATACTACACTACCCTACACTACACTACACTACCCTACCCTACCCTACACTACACTACCCTACCCTACACTACACTACACTACCCTACCCTACATAAGAACCTTCTAATGACAATAACGAACTCGACAAAAAAAGAATTAGCGAAATCGGTCCAGCCGTTCTCGAGTTATGCGCTTACCAACACATTTTGCGATTCATTTTTATATTATAGATTCATCATCATTACAGCTCATATACGTCCCCACCGAGGGGCTCGAGCCTACCCTGAATCAGGGCGATTAGGCCTTAGTCGACCACGCGGGCCCAGTGCGGGTTGGTCGACTTCACACACAACCTTCGAGTTTCTTCGCAGGCGTGTGCAGGTTTCCTCACGATGTTTTCCTTCACCGTTAAAGCAATCGGTAAGTTAAGTTTTTGAAAAACTCATTGGTACATTGGCCGTCCAGATTTGAACCCGGTACCTCTGGTTAGATGGACCGAGTCGTTACCGGTTGAGCCACCGACGCTTTTTGTAATTATATAGTGTGACAAGAGGTCGAGGTCCGTGGGAAGAAAAGACGGCCGTACGTTACGTGAGAGGGCAGTTTATTCAACAGAATTACAGATACAGTGGGCACACCAGACAGATGGCCGGGAGTCCGTCCAATCTGTTGGTGCAGGTGGTTATCGATAAAGGGCCGGGTATCCGTCCGCTTTATCACAAACCGTAGTTCGATACTAAGTCGAAATTCACCGATGCATTAGGCTATGCTAGTGGTGCAAAACGTTAGCGCGTTTTAAAATGCAGGTAGCGCCATCTGTGGGTGTTGTGCAGAACTGATTCTCTAGTACTGGGTTACATTTCTCCCCCTCTGTCCATGAGGCGTCCCGACGAGTGAGGACAGGAATAGAAGAATTAGGGTCTTTGTTTCCTTGGACGTCCTCTTTTCCTTAGCGGCTGCACAGGAGTTGGAGGGCAGTTCTGGTCACCAGCATATGGTGTCAAAGCGGACGTGTGATAGGTGCCCATGGGGCGCTCAGGATCATCTGGGTTAGCTAAGATGTATGTGGCGGCTCCAGCTCGAGATTTAATAAGGTAGGGTCCATCTCTACGGGGAGTGAATTTGGTACTAACCCCTTGTGAAGTCTTGCTGACTGAGTGAACAGTGACGAGTACTAGGTCTCCTGGATTATAGCCTGGGTCTGGCCTGCGAGATTTATCTGCGTACTCCTTTCTTCTTTCCTCTTTATCTTCTCTAACCTCTTTCACTTTCTTTAGTGTATCAGCAAGCTGTATCAGTTTCGGAGTGATTTCAGGTACAAAGTTTTCCGAAAGCACTATTTGTCTCAGGTCATGCTTGGTGTCATCAGGGGTCCTGAGTTCGCGTGCAAACGTAAGGTAAGCTGGTGTATGTTCCGTTACTGTACTTTTAGCCGTATTCATCGCAAATCTTATGCAGGGTAGGTTCGTTGCCCAGTTACGATGGTCATCTTGAACAAGGATGGCTAATTGGGTTTTCAAATCCCGATTCTTTCGTTCAACAGGGTTAGCTGCAGGATGATAAACGGGAGTATACGTATGCTTGATTCCTAAGCAGTACGTTAGGTGTTGCATTACACTGCTAACAAATTGTGAGCCATTGTCGCTGTGTAACCGTCGTGGTGTACCATAGCGAAGAAATATTTCATTCAGTAGTACCATAGCGCACGTTTCAGCGTCAGCCGTTTCGAGGGCGAATAACTCTACCCATCCGCTCGCAATGTCCTCAACGATGAGGATCCAGTTTTTACCGGTTGGTGTTTCAGGAAGTGGTCCGAATAAATCGAAGGACAGCGTCTCGAACCTTTGATTGATCGCTGTTGTTTGGAGTAGTCCAGCGGGTTTCAAGTTGGTCGGCTTGAAACGTTGACAGGATATGCAATTCCTTACGTAAGCCTCCACAAACTTTCGCATACCCTTCCAATAGTATCTACGGGCGATTCTTTGATATGTCTTGTCAGCTCCGTAATGTCCTGCTAGTGGATCGTCATGATAGGTAGTCAGAACGTTTAACCACTCGTGTTGAGGTACCATTAGTTGTGCATCCTCGCCATCACCTTCTTTGTCGTACTTGTATAGGACTCCATTGTTTGTGACATAGCCTTTGCCACTCCAGTATACGGCATCCTCTCTCGATTCGGATTCTAAAGCTCGTATAATCCTGGCAATATATTCGTCCTTTAGCTGCTCTTGGCGAATCTCGGTAGGGCTGCGAGTTGGCATATCAACAACCACGCTGCATATACCACAATTAGTGCTATCTTCATTGGTACAAAAAGGCCGTGATAGGGTGTCAGCGACAACATTTATCTTTCCAGGAGAGTATTTAATGGTAACATCATATGCTTGAATGATGAGAGCCCAACGTGCTAATCGGCCTGTAGGGGTTTTTAAGGACATTAACCACTTTAGCGCTTGGTGGTCCGTTAGTATTGTGACTGGCACTCCTTCCACATAGCCCCGGAATTTGTTCAATGCCCATACGACAGCAAGCGCTTCCCTTTCCGTGGTGGAGTAGTTCCTTTCAGCTGGGTTCAGTAGTCTGCTGGCGTATTCTATAGGGTGCTCTTCGGGTGCCTCCCCCTGCTCTAAAACAGCACCGAGAGCATAACTGCTTGCATCCGTTTTTATTGCGTAGGGTCTGGTTTCGTCGGCTTGTTTTAAGACAGGTGCAGTAGTGAGCCGTTCCTTTAACTCTTCAAACGCCTTTTCCTGTTCTTCCTGCCAAATCCATTTAGCATTCTTCCGGGTTAGACGGGTCAGTGGTTCGCTTATTTTCGAAAAATTTGGTATAAAACGCCTATACCATGAACAGGTTTGAATGAAAGAGAGCAAGTGTTTCAGGTTCCTTGGAGGCGGGAGTTCCGCTATCACCTTCACCTTCTCCGTGTCCACCTTCAGACCTTGAGGCGTAATGATGTGACCCAAATATTTGACTGTCTCGCAGCAGAAATGGCACTTCGCAAGTTTTACTGATAAGTTGTTCTCTTTCAGAACCTTCAATACTTTTCTCAGGTCTTCAGTGTGTTCATCAAAAAACCGAGACAGTATGATCAGGTCATCCAAATAAGCCAACATTTTGACATCACCGACCAATATCTTCACACGATCTATCATACGCTGGAACGTTGCTGGTGCGTTTCTTAGGCCGAAGGGCATTCTCTTAAACCGGAAGATTCCGAACGGCGTTATGAAACTC
This sequence comes from Coleophora flavipennella, assembly GCA_947284805.1. Taxonomy (NCBI): domain Eukaryota; kingdom Metazoa; phylum Arthropoda; class Insecta; order Lepidoptera; family Coleophoridae; genus Coleophora; species Coleophora flavipennella. Next base: position 5,742,642 of record OX369292.1, read on the forward strand.
GTTTTATCCTGGTCCTCTTCCTTGACTTTGACTTGCCAATAGCCTGCGCGTAAGTCCAGCGTAGTCATACAAGATGTGGGTTTAGCCTCATGTAACAAATCGTCGACTCTTGGTATTGGATAAGCATCAGCGACGGTGATGGAATTCAATTGGCGGTAGTCTACACAGAAACGTATGGAGCCATCCCTTTTGGGTATCATGACTATCGGCGCAGACCATGGTGAGGTAGAAGACTCTATTACTTTTTCTTCCAGCATTTTGTCTAGTTCCACCTTCAGCACATCACGTCGTGTGGGTGAAAGGCGATATGGAGGAACTGATATTGGATTGTGGTCACCAGTGTTTATTGCGTGTTCTGCCAGTGTCGTTGGCTCCTTGCTAGGTAAAAACACTTCCTGATATTGATTCAATAGGTCAACCAAACGTTGTTTCTCCTCTGGGTTGTTGCCTCCCATGTTTATATCATCTACGGCAAGCGAATTGAGTCCTATGTCATCATATTCATAGCCTGGGAAAAGTGTCGATGAGCGTGGCGAGAGTTCTATCTGTGAATCTTCTATTGTTTTCTTGGCGTCTGCATACATGTAATCTTCTGGATATAGTTGGTATCCATCAAGCTTAACCATACGGGCTCTTTTCTCTGGAGGCATGTCTGCATATTGCGAGATGTTGGAAGGCGGTTTGCTGGCTTCCAGGGAACAGTGATTTTGGTACATCATTGTCTTCTGTGTTGGAGAATGGGCCTCTGTAGGTAATGCAGCATGAGGGGGCGCGTGTTCAAATTGTGCCACAGAAATACCTTCCACTACTTCCAGGTTCAGATCATATGTAGTCGAGGGACGATCGATGAAATGAAATGCAAGTTGGGGCACGTTCAGCACCATGCCTGCGTCTTGAATGAAGCCAACGCCAAGAAGGGTCTTGTTTTCTCTAGACTCAGGGAAGACCACAAAGGTAGTAGGAACTACGCGGTCGCATACCTTTACGGGTACTCTAATTGACAGGATGTTTTGTTTCCTTTTTACCCCATCTGCCAGTGTCACGGTTACAGTCTCGTTTGCGAAGTGACAACCCATTCGTTTGAGACAAGTGTACAGTTGATAGGACGCTACACTTGTCTTTGCACAGGTGTCTATATAAGCTGTGCCACCAATGTCATATACCCCTATTCCGATGATGGGCCTCCGACGGGCATCTGTTTTCACATTTAGGGAGCAGAAATCCAGATTCTCAGTTTTGGTTCTTGCTTGGTTAGCCACCAAACAGCGGGGACATTTGCTGCGCACCACTCCTGGAGCTCCACATCCGTAGCATGAAAAAGTTGGTTGAGAGGGCGAAGGGGCCTGCGTGGTTACGGTTTCACCTTTTGGCTTGACATCCTTTGCTTGGTTCGCAGTTTGTTTGCTTAGCATTCTTGCCTTCTTGCGACATTCATCACCAGTGTGTCCAAGGTGCCGACAAAAATCACATCGTTGCTTCTTCGGTTTGCTGAACTCTGTGTTCCGTACTGAAGTGGAAGGCTTCTCTCTTAGAAATTGTTCTACTCCTCTAGCTGCACTCAGCAATGCCTCAAATGTTGTTACAGCTTCTCGTGGCATTCTCTCACGGATGGTAATGTGCAGAAGGCCATAGATGATATCTATTTGCAGCTGTTCATTCAACCCAGGTGCAGGTAATTGTGCCAGCAGTGAACGGCAGTTGGCGACGAACGTTTCGGTAAGCATATCCGCGGGCTGCTTGCTAGCGAAAACTTCCTGGAATATTACATAACCAGGCTTCTTAGGAGCGAAGGCGTGGCGAAGACGGCTTTCAAAGTCAGTCCAAGTTCGTATGCCTTCCTTTACGCCTTGCCACCACGTTGCTGCATCTCCTCTGAGGATTAGAGGTAAACTCAAGATGGCGTCTGAGTCAGTTATATTATGAATTTTCTTGAATATAGATGCAGCTGCCAGGAACTCTTCCACTCGCGTAGTGTCTCTAAGGCCTTCGTAATGAAAACTGGCATTAGCGAATGAACCGGTCGGGGCGTGACTGGATGCCGCTTGCAGCGCCGCCGTGGTGAGTGATGACACTAATTCCCGTAGTTGCTCCGGGGACATAGTAACGTTGGTCATCTTTGTCCTCCTCTTTGGGGTTGGTGGAATAATAACCCTTTTCGGTCTCGGTCTTGTTCGTAGAGTGGGTCCCCTCGGTGTCTTGGTGATATTTTCGTTTGGATCCTCCAGGTTGGAAATTGAAAAGTCGAGGGCCCCGCACGTTGAGCGCCAATGTGACAAGAGGTCGAGGTCCGTGGGAAGAAAAGACGGCCGTACGTTACGTGAGAGGGCAGTTTATTCAACAGAATTACAGATACAGTGGGCACACCAGACAGATGGCCGGGAGTCCGTCCAATCTGTTGGTGCAGGTGGTTATCGATAAAGGGCCGGGTATCCGTCCGCTTTATCACAAACCGTAGTTCGATACTAAGTCGAAATTCACCGATGCATTAGGCTATGCTAGTGGTGCAAAACGTTAGCGCGTTTTAAAATGCAGGTAGCGCCATCTGTGGGTGTTGTGCAGAACTGATTCTCTAGTACTGGGTTACATTTCTCCCCCTCTGTCCATGAGGCGTCCCGACGAGTGAGGACAGGAATAGAAGAATTAGGGTCTTTGTTTCCTTGGACGTCCTCTTTTCCTTAGCGGCTGCACAGGAGTTGGAGGGCAGTTCTGGTCACCAGCATATGGTGTCAAAGCGGACGTGTGATAGGTGCCCATGGGGCGCTCAGGATCATCTGGGTTAGCTAAGATGTATGTGGCGGCTCCAGCTCGAGATTTAATAAGGTAGGGTCCATCTCTACGGGGAGTGAATTTGGTACTAACCCCTTGTGAAGTCTTGCTGACTGAGTGAACAGTGACGAGTACTAGGTCTCCTGGATTATAGCCTGGGTCTGGCCTGCGAGATTTATCTGCGTACTCCTTTCTTCTTTCCTCTTTATCTTCTCTAACCTCTTTCACTTTCTTTAGTGTATCAGCAAGCTGTATCAGTTTCGGAGTGATTTCAGGTACAAAGTTTTCCGAAAGCACTATTTGTCTCAGGTCATGCTTGGTGTCATCAGGGGTCCTGAGTTCGCGTGCAAACGTAAGGTAAGCTGGTGTATGTTCCGTTACTGTACTTTTAGCCGTATTCATCGCAAATCTTATGCAGGGTAGGTTCGTTGCCCAGTTACGATGGTCATCTTGAACAAGGATGGCTAATTGGGTTTTCAAATCCCGATTCTTTCGTTCAACAGGGTTAGCTGCAGGATGATAAACGGGAGTATACGTATGCTTGATTCCTAAGCAGTACGTTAGGTGTTGCCTTACACTGCTAACAAATTGTGAGCCATTGTCGCTGTGTAACCGTCGTGGTGTACCATAGCGAAGAAATATTTCATTCAGTAGTACCATAGCGCACGTTTCAGCGTCAGCCGTTTCGAGGGCGAATAACTCTACCCATCCGCTCGCAATGTCCTCAACGATGAGGATCCAGTTTTTACCGGTTGGTGTTTCAGGAAGTGGTCCGAATAAATCGAAGGACAGCGTCTCGAACCTTTGATTGATCGCTGTTGTTTGGAGTAGTCCAGCGGGTTTCAAGTTGGTCGGCTTGAAACGTTGACAGGATATGCAATTCCTTACGTAAGCCTCCACAAACTTTCGCATACCCTTCCAATAGTATCTACGGGCGATTCTTTGATATGTCTTGTCAGCTCCGTAATGTCCTGCTAGTGGATCGTCATGATAGGTAGTCAGAACGTTTAACCACTCGTGTTGAGGTACCATTAGTTGTGCATCCTCGCCATCACCTTCTTTGTCGTACTTGTATAGGACTCCATTGTTTGTGACATAGCCTTTGCCACTCCAGTATACGGCATCCTCTCTCGATTCGGATTCTAAAGCTCGTATAATCCTGGCAATATATTCGTCCTTTAGCTGCTCTTGGCGAATCTCGGTAGGGCTGCGAGTTGGCATATCAACAACCACGCTGCATATACCACAATTAGTGCTATCTTCATTGGTACAAAAAGGCCGTGATAGGGTGTCAGCGACAACATTTATCTTTCCAGGAGAGTATTTAATGGTAACATCATATGCTTGAATGATGAGAGCCCAACGTGCTAATCGGCCTGTAGGGGTTTTTAAGGACATTAACCACTTTAGCGCTTGGTGGTCCGTTAGTATTGTGACTGGCACTCCTTCCACATAGCCCCGGAATTTGTTCAATGCCCATACGACAGCAAGCGCTTCCCTTTCCGTGGTGGAGTAGTTCCTTTCAGCTGGGTTCAGTAGTCTGCTGGCGTATTCTATAGGGTGCTCTTCGGGTGCCTCCCCCTGCTCTAAAACAGCACCGAGAGCATAACTGCTTGCATCCGTTTTTATTGCGTAGGGTCTGGTTTCGTCGGCTTGTTTTAAGACAGGTGCAGTAGTGAGCCGTTCCTTTAACTCTTCAAACGCCTTTTCCTGTTCTTCCTGCCAAATCCATTTAGCATTCTTCCGGGTTAGACGGGTCAGTGGTTCGCTTATTTTCGAAAAATTTGGTATAAAACGCCTATACCATGAACAGGTTTGAATGAAAGAGAGCAAGTGTTTCAGGTTCCTTGGAGGCGGGAGTTCCGCTATCACCTTCACCTTCTCCGTGTCCACCTTCAGACCTTGAGGCGTAATGATGTGACCCAAATATTTGACTGTCTCGCAGCAGAAATGGCACTTCGCAAGTTTTACTGATAAGTTGTTCTCTTTCAGAACCTTCAATACTTTTCTCAGGTCTTCAGTGTGTTCATCAAAAAACCGAGACAGTATGATCAGGTCATCCAAATAAGCCAACATTTTGACATCACCGACCAATATCTTCACACGATCTATCATACGCTGGAACGTTGCTGGTGCGTTTCTTAGGCCGAAGGGCATTCTCTTAAACCGGAAGATTCCGAACGGCGTTATGAAACTCGTTTTATCCTGGTCCTCTTCCTTGACTTTGACTTGCCAATAGCCTGCGCGTAAGTCCAGCGTAGTCATACAAGATGTGGGTTTAGCCTCATGTAACAAATCGTCGACTCTTGGTATTGGATAAGCATCAGCGACGGTGATGGAATTCAATTGGCGGTAGTCTACACAGAAACGTATGGAGCCATCCCTTTTGGGTATCATGACTATCGGCGCAGACCATGGTGAGGTAGAAGACTCTATTACTTTTTCTTCCAGCATTTTGTCTAGTTCCACCTTCAGCACATCACGTCGTGTGGGTGAAAGGCGATATGGAGGAACTGATATTGGATTGTGGTCACCAGTGTTTATTGCGTGTTCTGCCAGTGTCGTTGGCTCCTTGCTAGGTAAAAACACTTCCTGATATTGATTCAATAGGTCAACCAAACGTTGTTTCTCCTCTGGGTTGTTGCCTCCCATGTTTATATCATCTACGGCAAGCGAATTGAGTCCTATGTCATCATATTCATAGCCTGGGAAAAGTGTCGATGAGCGTGGCGAGAGTTCTATCTGTGAATCTTCTATTGTTTTCTTGGCGTCTGCATACATGTAATCTTCTGGATATAGTTGGTATCCATCAAGCTTAACCATACGGGCTCTTTTCTCTGGAGGCATGTCTGCATATTGCGAGATGTTGGAAGGCGGTTTGCTGGCTTCCAGGGAACAGTGATTTTGGTACATCATTGTCTTCTGTGTTGGAGAATGGGCCTCTGTAGGTAATGCAGCATGAGGGGGCGCGTGTTCAAATTGTGCCACAGAAATACCTTCCACTACTTCCAGGTTCAGATCATATGTAGTCGAGGGACGATCGATGAAATGAAATGCAAGTTGGGGCACGTTCAGCACCATGCCTGCGTCTTGAATGAAGCCAACGCCAAGAAGGGTCTTGTTTTCTCTAGACTCAGGGAAGACCACAAAGGTAGTAGGAACTACGCGGTCGCATACCTTTACGGGTACTCTAATTGACAGGATGTTTTGTTTCCTTTTTACCCCATCTGCCAGTGTCACGGTTACAGTCTCGTTTGCGAAGTGACAACCCATTCGTTTGAGACAAGTGTACAGTTGATAGGACGCTACACTTGTCTTTGCACAGGTGTCTATATAAGCTGTGCCACCAATGTCATATACCCCTATTCCGATGATGGGCCTCCGACGGGCATCTGTTTTCACATTTAGGGAGCAGAAATCCAGATTCTCAGTTTTGGTTCTTGCTTGGTTAGCCACCAAACAGCGGGGACATTTGCTGCGCACCACTCCTGGAGCTCCACATCCGTAGCATGAAAAAGTTGGTTGAGAGGGCGAAGGGGCCTGCGTGGTTACGGTTTCACCTTTTGGCTTGACATCCTTTGCTTGGTTCGCAGTTTGTTTGCTTAGCATTCTTGCCTTCTTGCGACATTCATCACCAGTGTGTCCAAGGTGCCGACAAAAATCACATCGTTGCTTCTTCGGTTTGCTGAACTCTGTGTTCCGTACTGAAGTGGAAGGCTTCTCTCTTAGAAATTGTTCTACTCCTCTAGCTGCACTCAGCAATGCCTCAAATGTTGTTACAGCTTCTCGTGGCATTCTCTCACGGATGGTAATGTGCAGAAGGCCATAGATGATATCTATTTGCAGCTGTTCATTCAACCCAGGTGCAGGTAATTGTGCCAGCAGTGAACGGCAGTTGGCGACGAACGTTTCGGTAAGCATATCCGCGGGCTGCTTGCTAGCGAAAACTTCCTGGAATATTACATAACCAGGCTTCTTAGGAGCGAAGGCGTGGCGAAGACGGCTTTCAAAGTCAGTCCAAGTTCGTATGCCTTCCTTTACGCCTTGCCACCACGTTGCTGCATCTCCTCTGAGGATTAGAGGTAAACTCAAGATGGCGTCTGAGTCAGTTATATTATGAATTTTCTTGAATATAGATGCAGCTGCCAGGAACTCTTCCACTCGCGTAGTGTCTCTAAGGCCTTCGTAATGAAAACTGGCATTAGCGAATGAACCGGTCGGGGCGTGACTGGATGCCGCTTGCAGCGCCGCCGTGGTGAGTGATGACACTAATTCCCGTAGTTGCTCCGGGGACATAGTAACGTTGGTCATCTTTGTCCTCCTCTTTGGGGTTGGTGGAATAATAACCCTTTTCGGTCTCGGTCTTGTTCGTAGAGTGGGTCCCCTCGGTGTCTTGGTGATAAATCGATTGCATGATTTGACCTAAACAATCATACATACAAACATCTCAAAAAGCATTAAGAATACGGCCAAGTGCGAGTCAGAACTGCACACATAGGGTTCCGTACCATCATAATGGCGCTAGTTTCTTCTTGTTTATAAAAAACAGGTTTTTTTGTCTGGAAACCCCCCTTTTTCACTTTTTCTTATTTTTTAGTATTTATTGTTACAGCGGCAACAGAAATACATCATCTGTGAAAATTTCAACTGTCTAGCTATCGCGGTTCATGAAATACAATCGGGTGACAGACGGACGAAAAGCGAAGTCTTAGTAATAGGGTCCCGTTTTTACCCTTTGGGTACGGAACCCTAAAAACAATGTCCACGCCGGCGAAGCCGCGGGCAAAAGCTAGTAATCGAAAAAAAAAGTATCTAGAAGTGTTCCCACAAAAACTGTAGCCTGTCAAGTGTCACTCACAGGCTGGTATCGGCAAGTTTTTTCTAGTTTTTAATCTTCGTCCGTATTATGTAGTCAGGGCACGCCCCCATTGTAGCCACCCCGCAGCAGGAAGCCGCGCGGGCCTCACTCGAGCCTCGCCAAACTTTTCCACCAACTAACTTTCCGATTTTTATTGCTTTTGAGGAACGCGAGATGCAAATATTAAAACTGGATTAGTTTGTTTTAGTTACTTACATAACAAAAAAGCGTCGGTGGCTCAACAAAAAAGCGTCGGTGGCTCAACCGGTAACGACTCGGTCCATCTAACCAGAGGTACCGGGTTCAAATCTGGACGGCCAATGTACCAATGAGTTTTTCAAAAACTTACGTACATATATTTACCGATTGCTTTAACGGTGAAGGAAAACATCGTGAGGAAACCTGCACAGGCCTGCGAAGAAACTCGAAGGTTGTGTGTGAAGTCGACCAACCCGCACTGGGCCCGCGTGGTCGACTAAGGCCTAATCGCCCTGATTCAGGGTAGGCTCGAGCCCCTCGGTGGGGACGTATATGAGCTGATATAATAATAATAAATAACAAAATGTATATATAAAAGAGCGTGTTTTCAAAATACCTATTTGCACATATTGTAATATGAATAAGGATAGAAGGCGTGTTTTTTAGGGTCTCGTACTGAAAGGGTAAAAATGGAATCCTATTACTAAGAATTCGTTGTCCGTCCGTCTGTCACCAGGCACGTCCGCTTTGTAGCCACCCTGAAGCAGGAAGCCGCGCGGGCCTCACTCAACACTGGTTGAGCCACCTACGCTTTTATGTCTGTCTTTTACGACTCGGTCCTCCTAACCAGAGGTCCCGGGTTCAAATCCGGACGGCCAGTGTACCAATGAGTTTTTTGAAACTTACGTACACTCACCGATTGCTTGAACGGTGAAGGAAAACATCGTGAGAAAACCTGCACACTCCTGCGCGGAAACTCGAAGGTTGTGTGTGAAGTCGACAACCCACACTGGGCCCACGTCGACTAAGGCCCGATCGCCCTAATTCAGGGTAGGCTCGAGCCCCTCGGTGGGGACGTATATGAGCTGCCTAACTAAAGTTTAAGTTACGATACAAAATAATTTATTTTTATTTCATTGGCTATAATTTATAATGGTTATTTATTTTCTTAAATTAGAGCGTCGGTGGCGTAACGGTTAAGGCCGCCGCCTCCTATTCGAAAGGTCGTGGTTTGAATCCTGCCACGTACCAATGTGATTTTTAATTTAGAGTTCATATGTACGTTTATCCGACGCTCTTACGGTGAAGGAAAATATCGTGAGGAAACCTGCACACGCCTGCGAATATACACGCAGGTTGTGTGTGAAGTCGACCAACCCGCACTGGATCCGCGTGGTTAACTAAGGCCCGATCACCCTAATTCAGGGTAGGCTCGAGCCACTCGGTGGGGACGTATATGAGCTGACATGATGATGATAAATTTATAATGGACAAATATTTAACCGCCTGCACCAGAAAGAGTGTTATCTTTTTCGTTGTGTATATAGGTAGGTATGTTTATTTCTTTAGCACGCTTGTAGCCTAAACGGTTTGATAGATTTTGGATTACGAGGTATCATTAGATTCGTCTTGATCCCGTAAGTGACTTAGAATACAGTTTTACCCGACTAGCCAAAAAAGAGGGATTAAGTTTTTATGCAGTCAGGTTTTTAATTTTTAATTAATTTCTAAAGTTATTAAGTCATTCGTTCTATTTTAATACTTCTACCAAGGGATAGGCGGCGGGTGCCTGGTGTTGCACTTAGCATCACCCGCGATCACGTTTAGGGCATTTAAAATACACCTACGGACGTGTGCAACGCGACCCTCATACACATCTGGAATCAGATGTGCAGATTTCTTTACGATGTTTTCCTTCACCGTTAAAGCAATCGATAAGTAAATGTACTTAAGTTTCGAAAAACTCATTGGTACATTGGCCAGCCGGATTTGAACCAGGGACTTCTGGTTAAGAGGACCGAGTCGTCACCGGTTGAGCCACCGACGCTTTTTTTCTATTACTCATACCCATACCCATGTCAAAGTATATATATTAGTACTAACATACAGTATGGACACTCCCTGCCGCTCTCTAGATTGCTACCTCACCCCCCTCGTCACCCAGATTGATACAGATTGGTTACAGTTTGGTTGTCGAATGTATAGGATTTCACCGCCATTTTGTTTGTTAACGTCATTCCACTTTTGAAATGTCATTTCTGGCCCGTTGTATGCAGTGTCAAGGATGTGCCCATGTTTAATACCCATACTGTTTAATTCTTTTGTAACGTTTAAGACGGATAAAGAAAACAAAACCACATTTTTATAACTTATGCATATTCAGGTTTGTATTTTGTCCAGAAATTTAAACTGACTTAGTTAGCCGTCTCTCAAGACTAGTGGCAGGGCCGTGTCTGGCAAACTCAGATTCCAGACACTGAACACAAGTTAAAAACTTAAATCCGTAACGGAAAATCACTCTTATTACCTGTAGATATTAATCTATAGTAAAAGAGCGTCGGTGGCGCAACGGCAAGGGCCGGTACCTTCTATCCGGGAGGTCGTGGTTTGAGTCCTGCCACGTACCAATGTCTTTTCGAATTTAGATCTCATATGTACGCTTATTCGACGCTCTTACGGTGAAGGAAAACATCGTGAGGAAAGCTGCACACATCTGCGAAGAAACTCGAAGGTTGTGTGTGAATTCGGCCAACCCGCTCTGGGCCCGCGTGGTCGACTAAGGCCCGATCGCCCTAATTCAGAGTATGCTTGAGCCCCTCGGTGGGGACGTATTTGAGCTGATATGAAAATGATAAAAAAAGGAACACAAAATCACATTTGCATGACTTATGCATTTTCAGGTTTCAACTTTGTCCGGAAATTGAAACTGACTTAGCTGTCTCTCAAGACTAGTGGCAGGGCCGTGTCTGGCACACTCAGATTCCAGACGCGGACCACATGAATTTTTAAGCATTGGACAGGCGAACAAGCTAAAAAACTTAAATCCGTAACGGAAAATCACTCTACCTGTAGATTAATCTATAGTAAACAATAAGTACATTGATATTCTTTTTTTCATCCTACTGATATTATAATATCCTACTAGTATTATAATATCCTACAAATTTTATGAACTTAAAAGTTTGTAAGAATGTATGGATGTATGTTTGTTACTCTTTTACGCAAAAGCTACTGAAGGGATCTGGCTGAAATTTTGTAGGTAGACAGCTTGCGGCTCACGCACTGCGCACCCTCGAAAAGTCATAGAAACGTTGTCCACGCGGGTGAAGCCGCGGGAAACAGATATTTTTTTTTTAAACATTGGACAGGCGGAAAATCACTCTTATTACCTGCAGATTAATTTCTAGTAAACGATAAGTACATTGATACTCTTTTCTCATCCTAATAATATTATAAATGCGAAAATTGTATGTATGGATATTTTTTACTCTTTCACGCAAACAACTACTGAACGTATCTGGCTGAAACTTGGTAGGTTGACAGATTAGGACCTGGATTTTCTTATAGGTTACTTTTTTCCTCACCCTCGAAGATAGTCATAGAAACTATGTCCACGCGGGCAAAGCCGCGGGAAAATGCTAGTCTGCTTTAGTTATAGTATAGTTTACTCCTCCTCCACCTCTTAGTCACTATCGTCATCCATTCATAGCTCAGTGTGATTTGCGCGGATGCGTTGATCACGCAGGTTAACTGACCTGAAACACGGTTAATACCTGGATGGGTTTGTCTGTTTGTGACACTTTTATCGACCGTTTCCGTGCTTAGCAACTCTATCACTAGATGTCAGTCGTTAAGCCGTATCAGATGCCTTATGCGGCTTGAAAATCTTCTGGCAGTGGGGTTCGCCACTAACCTATGAGGTATGGGAATATGTCGTAAAGTATATTTCATTGTGGCAAAACAATGTTTTCCGGATCAGCTAGTAAACCCATAATATCCCCACTAATGGTGCACAGGTCTCTACTCAAACTCAGGAAGACAATTTTATATCTATTTATGATACAAGGGTAGTAAAAAGGTCATTAATAAACGAGTCACATTTGTGAGCCCGAGCCGTAGGCGAGGGTTTACCATCGTCACGAGTTTTTTATTTTCTTTAACACCCGTGTATCATACGAAGTTTTTCAATACATTTGTTAGAAAACAGGTAAAATAAAAAATAATAACGACCGTGACAGAAAAACAAAATACATGGGTACGTACATATCAAGGTTTTGGCAACCAAAAGTTATTTACCGCGACTTGTGGCTCAATTTAAATGTCCGGGGAGTAGTCTCACTTTGTTTTTTCTTATGCATACACTTATGCATATTTTTATGACACATATATTAACTAGGTATTCATAATTTATTAGTTTTCTCAACTAAAATATCTCTGTTCAGTTTTACGAAAGTTGCGCTATATTTAAGCTAGCACACGTACGCATGCGTTAGTTTTTTTAATATCATAAATAGACTACATTAAGGCTTGGGATAATAATAAGCATTAAAACCTCCTTGGAAAAGATGACATATTCCTTGGTGAAACCTATGCGCTTCATTTACATATATTCTCCTTTCTCAAAAAGATATATCTAACCCAAAGAAAATCTAATCAGCTAGCGTTATGGACTAACCTCACGGAGGAACAACTAATCTCTTTTAAAATTCTCCTATCAAAAGTCTCAAAGAAGATTCTTTATCTTTGTTTATTTTAAATTTTCGTTTGCTGGAAATTTCTTGTTCCTACGAGCTAGAAATAAAAAAAAAACCCTTTCATTTGATAGAATCATGGGGATGCATAAAAAATAACTGGCCCGCTATCAAATTTCCGGGAGTCTGCTATATTGGATTACGAATGACGTCACTTAGCAAAACTTCAGCTCAATCGGCAATAGGAAATTAATTTAGCTTCCAAGATTTGTCCCTTACACCATGTTAATATTTGTTAACATCAGTGTTAACAACATTGATGTGTTCAGGCTTGAAGATTAGATAACCAGTTCTCTATTGCGTTGCGGAATCTTGGTAAGCCCGCTTCCTTCTCGGCATCATCGTTAGATGATGCCAAAAAAAAAGGAAAAACTAAAACAGAAAGTTAATAAAAAACGAGACCTACAGTACTCGCATATGATGTGTAACATGTGACAAAATACTTATGAAATTAATTAATTATCGGGTCGTACATTCACGGGCCGACCCTTCGAATAGTAGTATGTCATCTTTGCCTTTGCCATCACACTAGGCGGCATGGCTATGACAACCTTAGTTTTCGAGAATTAAAAAAACGTTCGCATTTCCTGATACACATTTCCGTCCCATTTCACGAAATCACTCCCACAAATTGCAGGAAAGCGAGAGCAAAGATGTTACACATCAAAAGGATTGTAAAAAACTATTTTATTATTTTTCATTCGAGTTTCTTAATAATTGAGTCGTACCTAACGTAATATTAGGGTTTCTTACCCAAATGAGCGTCGGTGGCGTAATGGCTAGGGCCGCCGCCTCCTGTCCGGGAGGTCGTGGTTCGACCCTGCCACGTACCAATGTGATTTAGAATTTAGATTTCACATGTACGTTTATCTGACGCTCTTACGGTGAAGGAAAACATCGTGAGGTTTGCACACGCCTGGGAAGAAACTCGCAGGTTGTGAGTGAAGTCGAACAACCCGCAATGGGCCCGCGTGGTCGACTAAGGCCCGATCGCCCTAATTTAGGATAGGCTCGAGCCCTTCGGTGGGGACGTATATGAGCTGATATGATCATGATATGATGACCCAAAGGGTAAAAACGGGACCCTATTACTAAGACTTCGCTGTCCGTCTGTCATCAGCCTGTATTTCATAAACCGTGATAGCTAGACCGTTGAAATTTTCTCAAATGATGTATTTCTGTTGCCGCTATACCAACAAATACTATAAACATAGTAATATATAAGTCATAGCGTCGGTGGCTCAGCCGGTAACGACTCGGTCCATCTAACCAGAGGTACCGGGTTCAAATCTGGACGGCCAATGTACCAATGAGTTTTTCAAAAACTTACGTACATACTTACCGATTGCTTTAACGGTGAAGGAAAACATCGTGAGGAAACCTGCACACGCCTGCGAAGAAACTCGAAGGTTGTGTGTGAAGTCGACCAACCCGCACTGGGCCCGCGTGGTTGACTAAGGCCTAGTCGCCTTGATTCAGGGTAGGCTCGAGTCCCTCGGTGGGAACGTATATGAGCTGTAATGATGATATGTCATTGACTAAAAATTAGAAAAAGTGAAAAAACTAGCGCCATCTTGAATAATGCTACGGAACCCTAAGTATGCGGTTCTGACTCGCACTTGGTCGTTTTTAGGAACGTGACACAATTTTCCGCAAGTCATTTATTTGTAACGGTCGCTTTGTATCATACATTTATTTAGGCAATGAATATACACTGCAGTATTTACGTGAAAGCAATATAATAAGCATTTTTCAGACGACAGACGAGGCGACGTCTCAGGTGGTCCTATGTTTGAATATTGAAACGAGTGTGATCAGAATAGGAATGCATTTTTATCGGCGATGCGCGAGGCTGCCATAAAACTTTACTGTTTCCTTCGGAAAATGTCGTTGGCGCAACGCTGATGATTGGCTAACAATCCGTGGTTGGGAAATCAACATTTAGTAGAAAACTGAAACACTGTTAATGAATCGCTTAAATCACAGCATCATGAAGACGCAGACCAACCTTGGCACTTTCAACCTACTTCCAAAAAGGAGGAGTCGATTATATGTTTTTTTTTTTGTAAGTTTGTTACGCGATATCTTCACAGATTGTGAACCAACTTTCATGATCATTTTTTATTAGATAGGTTAAGAGTCTCGAGTTGGCCCAATTTAAATTTTATCAAAATCGATGTAGTAATTTATTAGAAAACAAACAAAAACCAAATATAAAATAATGACAATAATTACTATGTTGTTACGATGGAAGTCAGTTTTTTTAAACATGTTTAGCGTTTTCAATTATGTGTTTAAAGCTACAACTTGAGTAAAAATGAATTATGAAGCTTTCGTAGTCATTGTTATCATCATATCAGCTCATACACGTCCCCATTGAGGGGCTTGAATCTACCCTGAATTAGGGCATTAGTCGACCACGCGGACCCAGTGTGGTTTGCTTGACTTCACACAACCTTCGAGTTTTTTCTCAGGCGTGTGCAGGTTTCCTCACGATGTTTTACGTACAGATAAACGTACATATGAAATTGAAATTCGAGAACACATTGGTAACGTGTTTTATTGCAGGATTCGAAGCATGACCGGCCCTCTAGTAGCCCTAGCCGTTACGCCACCGACGCGACGCTCGACATTGTGCCTTAACGTTTTCAAGCAAAAGGTTTTTGAACTAATTATTAATAAACATTGTGAAAATAAATTTCTTTTTTCCCGCACCTATTAGAAAATTTATTCGTGATTTTTGGTCACTTTTCAGCTCTGATTTACTAGCTTAAGGCGGTTCTATTAGCACACTAGCGCCGTCAATATAAATAAATAATTTACTCATTCTTATGTACTTTAATCGAGTATGTTGTGCATATATAAGGGCAACACCTATTGTTTCATTGTTATTTTATAACTGTTAATATTAGCAAAAAGTTATTTTTAGCAGTTTTTCAACTAATAACTTGTGCAAATTATTAGTTATAAAATAACAATTAAACCTGTTGCCCCCTTATATGCTCAAAATACTCAATGATTCCATAAAAATGAGTAAATTATTTATTTAACTTGGTGGCGCTAGTACACCCCGGACACTCCATACAACGGTCGTGAAGTGACAAGACAGAGAGCGGCAGGGAGTGTCCATACTGTATGTTAGTACTAATATATTTACTTTGGCGCTAGTATACTAATCGAACCACCTTAACTGCATATGCAGGTGTAACAAAATTGGTGTAGGTCCCGTTAACTGGGGGTTCTACTCATCATACTGAACAACTTTTGTTCTACGACTTTGCTAAAATCGAAAAAAAAAAATTTTAATAAGGAGGGTCCAATTTTTTTTAGAGAATATACTATGGATTCCTTGGGGAAAGTTGTTCAGTAACACCCAGTTAACGGGTCCTACACTAATTTTGTCACACCCTGTATTTAACTTGGTATTAATTTCAACTTCTACTCCAGTCAATATCAATTCCGTGCGTCTATTTCGCGTTCGTTCAAACGAAACAGTTAAACCGTCGTCGCGCGGAAATGAGCGGCTGTATCTTAGGATTCACACGCGAGCGCGCGTGTGCGCAGATTGTCGCGAAATGTGCCGTCACTAATGCATCTAATGTCGTATGAAAGGGCTTTATCTCAATCGGGTGACTGTGTCCTGCCCGTAAATTAATGATAATAAGGAATATCGGATAGTACGGTCGGATAATTTGATGTATTAATATGGTGAGCGCCAAAATCGTCTGTATAGACGGAGAATATGGTAAAACTTGGTTTTTCGTTTGACATACTAACCGCCTCCGTGGCGCAATAGTTAGTCCATTCTCTTCATCCAGGTGGTCGCGACTTCGAGTCCTGGCGAGGTTAATTTTGTAAGACTCGATTTGGTGGGTGGTAGGGCCACCATCTTATCTAAGTCTTGCCGCCAAACACCAGTGATAACATCATTGATATGTTCCGGCTACCCTATAAAGCTTACATTACACAATGGTTGTGATTATGATGTAGTGGACTGTATTTTCCATAGGTCGATGATTCTTATGGGTTATGTATTTTTATGGCCATAAATAAACTGAACAGGAAAAACCTCACGTTGTATGAAGAGAAGACTCGCTCGGCGACCACACTGTCACCGGTATGTCACAATTTGCACTAGCAGGCCTGCTAAATTTAAAATGTTTATTATGTATAAATACAGTTTATCCGTAGTAGAACACTTTAGATGATTGTCCGTCGAAAATATTAGGTTTATCCACCAAAAATTTATTAATTAATTCATAGATCCGTCCGTTCGCCGCTGAGGTCGTGTCAAAGAGGGTTTTGCAGACAGTGGCGCCGCCAATTTGGAACTAATGAAGTTCCTAATCGCATCAATCTTGAACTGCCGTACAGGTTCCATTCTTAATTTCTCTACTCTATGGCCCAAGGCGAGGAATTGATTGGAACAGTTTTCTCTTTTTTTTTTCTTTACGTGTAAAGAGTAAAGAAAATAACCACAATTTTGCACATTTTCAATTTTTTTTCGTTTCAATTAAAAACAATAATTAATTTCACAAAATCCGACTGGCATAATATTGAAGTGTGTGTTTAGACTTTATTAGAAAATTAACAAAAACCAAAAATAATAATGCAAAAATGTACTAAGTTGTTGCGATGAAAGTCGGTTTTTTCAACGTGTTTAGCGTTTTTTTATATGGCCATAATAAACTGAACAGGAAAAATCTCACGTTGTATGAAGAGAAGACTCGCTCGCCGACCACATTGTCACCGGTATGTCACAAGTATGTCACAATTTGCACTAGCAGGCTAGCTAAATTGAAAATGTTTATTATGTATAAATAAAGTTTATCCGTAGCAGAACACTTTAGATGATTGTCCGTCGAAAATATTAGGTTTATCCACCAATAATTAATTAATTAATTCATAGATCCGTCCGTTCGCCGCTGAGGTCGTGTCAAAGAGGGTTGCAGACAGTGTCGCCGCCAATTTGGAACTAATGAAGTTCCTAATCGCATCAATCTTGAACTGCCGTACAGGTTTTATTCTTAATTTCTCTACTCTATGGCCCAAAGGCGAGAAATTGATTGGAACAGTTTTCTCACTTTTTTCTTTACGTGTAAAGAGTAAAGAAAATAACCACACTTTTGCACATTTTCAATTTTTTTTCGTTTCAATTAAAAACAATAATTAATTTCTCAAAATCCAACTGGCATATTGAAGTGTGTGTTTAGACTGATCGTATAAGAAAATTTAGAGGTTGAAATTAGTCTGGTTTGCCTGCAGAATGCAAATTAATCTCTATTTTAAAAGAGCTTTCTTTGATATATTTTTTCCTGATATGAAAGTTAACGAATCGTATTTCTGAAACTGAAACTAAAATATAAATACTGACACAACGAAAATTTTGTTTTCATATGTTTTGTAATTGCTGAGAAAAATCGAGATCCCTGCGACCAAAGTTTCCAATGTGTCGCTATGTTGACCATTGACATATTGTGAATGAAAAAGGCGTATTAGAGTGAGTGTATTCGTAGACCGTGCATCAATTACGCAGTCTTCGGCCGGCTGCGACGGCGATACATCAATCAGCCCGACGGTCGGCAATCAAATAAAATTTAACTCAAAAGCCGTCCCTCGCACCCGCGTTATTGAACTGTATGTGTTGTATGTACCTACCCACTTGGTTAGTAACTGCGTGTGATTGTGCTTTTGGTAGTGGAAGACCAAATAAACCAAAAAATACTATACATCATCATTACAGCTCATATACGTCCCCACCGAGGGGCTCGCGTGTGCAGGTTTCCTCACGATGTTTTCCTTCACCGTTAAAGCAATCAGTAAGTATTATGTACGTAAGTTTTTGAAAAACTCATTGGTACATTGGCGGGCCAGATTTGAACCCGGTACCTCTGGTTAGATGGACCGAGTCGTTACCGGTTGAGCCACCGACGCTTTACCTTTAGTATAAACCAAAAAATACTATACATAGTGACTTTTAATTAGTTCTTGATAGCAAAGGATATGAATGTACTCGTGATTACAAACAACTTTCCCAAAGAAACTATTTGTCAAATATAAAAAAAAAAATGTTTCTCTATACATTTCTGCCGATTTGATAACTTATCATGTTTCAAAGACCCATTTTTTATATATATAACAAATAGTTTTTTTGAGAAAGTTGTTTGTAATCACGAGTACAATCATATCCTTTGCTATCAAGAACTAATTAAAAGTCACCCCATATACTATTTTACGCTCGCTCATCATAAAGGATGACTTTTGTTGTTAATAAAAAGCCTTAAATGGTCTGCAATGCAATTAAAATGTAGACTTATAACTTTAGGAATTCATTAAAAATTACAAACCCGACTGCAAAACTTAGCCCCTCTCTTTGGCCAGTCGGGTAATGCATCCTATACGTATCTAATGATACCTCATACGTTATAATATACATACATACACTTGAAAAATATAACCCTCCTTCTGAGGCAGTCGGGTAGCCCTCCTTCTGAGGCAGTCCGGTAACCCTCCTTCTGAGGCAGCCGGGTAACCATCCGTTTGAGACAATCGGGTAATAACCCTTCTTCTGAGGCAGTCGTGTAACCCTCCTTCTAAGGCAGTCGGGTAATAACGAACCTTCTGAGGCAGTCGGTCACTCTCCTTCTGAGGTAGTCGGGTAATTACTCTCCTTCTGAGGCAGTCGTGTAACCCTCCTTCTAAGGCAGTTGGGTAATAACGAACCTTCTGAGGCAGTCGGTCACTCTCCTTCTGAGGTATTCGGGTAATTACTCTCCTTCTGAGGCAGTCGTGTAACCCTCCTTCTAAGGCAGTCGGGTAATTACTCTCCTTCTGAGGCAGTCGGGTAACCATCCGTCTGAGACAATCGGGTAATAACCCTTCTTCTGAGGCAGTCGTGTAACCCTCCTTCTAAGGCAGTCGGGTAATAACGAACCTTCTGAGGCAGTCGGTTACTCTCCTTCTGAGGTAGTCGGGTAATTGCCCTCCTTCTGAGGCAATCGGGTAACAAGCATTGGATGGTCTGCAATACATATAAACAGTAACGAGCTGACTAAAATATCTACTTTTCCATACTGTAGTCAGTGTGGGCAAGTGCGTCATGTTTTAACAAAGTTGACTAGCATAGTAACTTTTTTTAACAATAACTTTTGGTTAACGAATTAAATATTACAATTAGTACTAACATACGAGTACAGTATGTAAACTCCCTGCCGCTCTCTAGATTGCGACCTCACCCCCTCGTCATCTAGATTGATACAAATTGGTTACAGTTTGGTTGTCGAACGTATAAAATTTCGCCGCCATTTTGTCCGTCATTCCTTTTTTGAAATGTCATTTCTGGCCCGTTGTATAAAGGGTCCAGGGTGTGCTTATATTTTACAGAAATATTGTATATTTAGACAAACAGTTTAGTGCGCGTTATTTGAATACTGTATTAGTTATTGAGATATTGAAGTGTGTCACACTTACTCCGTAGAGGCACTTGCCCTGACTGACCTTATATTTTACAGAACGATTGTATATTTAGACTAACAAGTTAGTGCGCGTTTATTTGAATACAGTATTAGTTATTGAGATATTAAAGTGCGTCACACTTACTTCGTAGAGGCACTTGCCGTGACTGACCTTATATTTTACAGAACCATTGTATATTTAGACTAACAGGTTAGTGTGCGTTATTTGAAACTCAAGCGTCGGTGGCTCAACCGGTAACGACTCGGTCCATCTAACTAGAGGTACCGGATTCAAATCTGGATGGCCAATGTACCAATGAGTTTTTCAAAAAAACTTACGTACATACTTACCGATTGCTTTAACGGTGAAGGAAAACATCGTGAGGAAACCTGCACACGCCTGCGAAGAAACTCGAAGGTTGTGTGTAAAGTCGACCAACCCGCACTGGGCCCGCGTGGTCGTCTAAGGCCTAATCGCCCTGATTCAGGGTAGGCTCGAGCCCCTCGGTGGGGACGTATATGAGCTGTAATGATGATTTGAAACTGTATAAGTTTTTGAGATATTGAAGTGCGTCACACTTACCCCGTAGAGGCACTTGCCGTGACTGACCTTATATTTTACAGAACCATTGTATATTTAGACTAACAGGTTAGTGTGCGTTATTTGAAACTGTATAAGTTTTTGAGATATTGAAGTGCGTCACACTTACCCCGTAGAGGTACTTGCCCGGACTGACCTTATATTTTACAGAACCATTGTATATTTAGACTAACAGGTTAGTGCGCGTTAGTTGAATACTGTATTATTTATTGAGATATTGAAGTGCGTTACACTTATCCCGTAGAGGTACTTGCCCTGATTGACCTTATATTTTACAGAACCATTGTATATTTAGATTAACAGGTTAGTGCGCGTTATTTGAATACTGTATTAGTAATAGAGAAATTGAAGTGCGTAACACTTACCCCGTAGAGGCACTTTCCCTGACTGAGCTTATATTTACAGAACCATTGTATATTTTATGTTCATTAATTATCTTTATTTGTCAGACAACATGGTCTATTCTTGTTAGTAACACAAAAGTCTTATTACACTTATGTTAAAAGTTCACAGATTTATAGAAAAAAAAAATGTGAGTGAAAACAATCCTTCCTCACCCCATGCGCTCACCAGTTACAGGAACCATAGAGCCCCTGTCTGACCAGTACACACAAGAAGTGCGAAATGAGTTGGGAATCGTATCTGTCAGCTATCCCGTTCAGGATGCTGTCACAACTTTGTGATATTGAAGTGCGTCACACTTACCCCGTAGGGGCACTTGCCCTGACTGACCTTATTTAATATTTTTCTATAAGTTGTTGTGAAAAGGTAGGTTTTAATTTTCTTAAGTGGAGTTTATCCTAAGTAGCAGTTGTATTCATTTCATTCATTATTCATATTAACCATGGATAAATTGTAGGATTGAAGGATGAAGAGTAAGCATAGTTTCAATTAGTCAGTTCGGAGCGCTCCTGGCAACACGGAGTCCCTGCCCAATTGTTTGAAACAATATTTAGGAAAGAGCCTCGGGCGAGGATGTCCGACGTCCTTTTAATCACACATATCCAATTTTCCAAATACACATCTATGTGTACAATGTACATACGAGTATTGTACTATCTCATCTCTAATTTTATTTACGTACATTTAAGTGCAAAAGTGAATTATATAACGAGTTGAGTGACATTTAATAAGTTCTAATTTCTTCATCTAATCAGCTCACAGACTGACTCGGTGGCTCAGTGGTTAGTGCTATTGACTGCTGATCCGAGAGTTGTGGGTTCGATCCCCACCCAGGGCAAACATTTGTGTGATGAGCAGATTGGTTTGCTCTGGGTGTAATTGTCTATATATGTATGTATTTAAACATAATATACAAGTATGTATATCAGTCTCTGGTTCCTTATCACAGGGAATCCTACTTTGGGGCCAGATGACCATGTGTGATTTGTCCCAGAATATTTATTTATTTATATACGGCCCCACGGAGGGGCTCGAGCTTACCGTGAATTAGGGCGATCGGGCCTTAGTCGACCATGCGGGTCCAGTGCGGGTTGGTCGACTTCACACACAACCTTCGAGTTTATTCGCAGGCGTGTGCAGGTTTCCTCACGATGTTTTCTTCAGCGTCGAATAAACATACATATGAATTCGTAATTCGAAAAAAAATTGGTACGTGGCAGGATTCGAACCACGGCCTCCCGGACAGGAGGTAGCGGCCCTTGCTATTACGCCACCGACGCTAATTTACGCTAGTTCTAATCTAATCTAAACAAATTGTTGGATCACAAATGGATTTTTTTTATTCACAATTGGTAAGCCCTTGGCATCATCTCACCTGATGGTAAGTGACAATGATGCCGAAGATGGAAGCGGGCTTACCAAGATTCCCCAACGCAATGGAGAACTGGCTATCTTAC
This sequence comes from Coleophora flavipennella, assembly GCA_947284805.1. Classification (NCBI taxonomy): domain Eukaryota; kingdom Metazoa; phylum Arthropoda; class Insecta; order Lepidoptera; family Coleophoridae; genus Coleophora; species Coleophora flavipennella. Next base: position 5,764,910 of record OX369292.1, read on the forward strand.
CTTCAAGCAGGAACACATCAATATTCTGTAAAATCACTATTTTTATGACTGCCGGATTAACTTACTGATTTCCAAATTATAGACCACTTTCAGGTAACTTAGAGACTTGAAATTTGGCATCGAGGTAGAGTAACACTGATGTTTAGCGGCAAAATGTAGATAAGATGGTGGTAGCTAGCCAGGCGGGCTTAGAAAATACCCTACCACCAACCTAACCGAGTCTTACACGTTGACCCCATCGGGAATCGAACCCGCGACCTCCTGGTGTGAAGCGAATGGACTAACCATTACGCCACGGAGACGGTTAAAAAAAAAGATGAAAGCTTCTAGGAACATTTTATGTATTTTTATATTTGGTGGTTTCTAGTTTTTGTAAGAAACGTTTTTTAAAAGCTTTTATTTAACTTTACTTGTATGTAGTAAAACACTTTTATGTCACTTATATAAAGTATTTATTGTAGAATTATAGCATAGGCAAACACAGATACAATATCGAGGTATTTATAGTATTCGCTGCGCGGCGGATGTGCGTATGGAGCGCAGAGACGACGCGCGTGCTTTCCGACTGGCGTTCCGCCGAAGACTCGCTGGCGGGCCGCGCGGGCGGCCGCCGACGATGCATGGCGGCGGCGGCGCAGCGTAGGGCGCATGCGCAGTTAGGGTTGCAGATGTACCTCTTTCAGTAGGTATGACAGCTATCTGGCTGAAATTTGACATACGCGTTTGTTTCTCGTGACCATGTAAGATTATTAAATAAAAGCTTTTAACTAAAATATTTTTCGATTTTTTTTCATGTATATTAGTAGGTACTATAGGAATCATATAATTTTCAACAAAAAACGCACTAGTCGATACTACGATTTTAGAAGGTTCCCCTCGATTTTTCTGGGATTCCATCATCAGATCATGGTACCACCCTAGGGATATCTCATTTCGAACAAGAAAAGAATCATGAAAATCGGTTCATAAACGACGAAGATATCCGCAAACACACATAAAAACATATATACGGTTGAATTGAGAATACTCCTCCTTATCGGTCGGTTAAAAACAAAACAGCTACCTATCCCTACGCGATCGAATCAAAAACGAGGAGATCAGCAAGAGGACCAAAGTAACCGAAATAGCTCACAGATTCGCTAAACTGAAGTTGCAGTGGGAAGGCCACATAGCTCGTAGAACTGATGGCCGTTGGGGCAGTTAACTTCTAGAGTGGTGACCGCGCACTGGTAAACGTAGCGTAGGCAGGACTCCCAAGCGGTGGTGGACTGAAAACCTGGTGCAGATCGCGGGACGGGAAGCCGCTGGATGCGGGCAGCGCAGGACCGGTCGTCGTGGAAATCCTTGGTATTGTCCAGCTGTCGACGTTTTTCGGCTGATATGATGATGATGAGGAGGGTTATGAAACCTATAATGAATAAGCGAAAAAAAAAATTTGGACCTCACATCCAAAGTCCGCAATTAGCTGATCAATTTAGTATCATCATCATATCGCCCGAATTAAATTAACAAAATGGTTTTGCAAATTGAGTACATAAGGTTCCTTAAGAGTCTCCCGGAGGCTCGAGTTTCCATACAAACGTAGTTCCGCTTTTATACAAAAACTACCTTTGTTAATATTTACTTACCTCAGAATTTATTCGGATCCAAAAGTAAGGACTTAACTAAACTCGACGAGATTTTCTGTGAGTGCGCATCAAAAGATTAGAAGAAAACAACTAGAAAATTCTTATAAAAAATTTAACCATGCGCACTGTTTATAATTGTACAGGGAGCGTTAAATGAAACACAGATGTTATCCGAAATGATTTATTATGGCTGAGTAATGGCATTTTCGTAAACAAGACATCACATCAGGTTCATAACATATATTCAGTGGATTTTGATATTCTAAAACATGTAGGCGCTAAAGAATGACCATTTATTGTGTTGGATGGCTATCGTTCTATGCTGAATCATAATGGTTGATAAATAGTGAATTTTATGGTATCTGAGAGCTTACAAATCTGTGACTAGTTCGCAAATTTTGTAGCTTTTTAGAGAATGAACGAAAATACACATCAAATGTCACAAAGGAAGTCTATACACTCTATAAAAACTTAATGAAGATAATGTCTAATTACACATATAAAGTTTCAGAAACAAAGACATCCTTTTACAACTCGAGATAATAAATAATAACATAAAAACATTGGCAGTTTTCACTAGCAAACAAAGAAGAAACCTAAATTACTCTATAATTATATCTATGACCTATTTCTTCTTAAGTAAAACATTAATTACGAAACAGTAGCTCTATGCATATCTTTATACACGATCCTGAACTATATAAACTTATCTACGGTATTAATGTCGCATATTTTAAATTTGCATAACTTTTATGTATTTTTTTTTACATTTTCATTTCCTAAGACCCTTAAAATTAACCCTTACCTCTAAATTAGAAAGAAAAAGACTATTTTACTTATATTATTTGACCACGAGGTGGTGTCATGCAATTGCCAGAAACCAATAGCAGTACCGTACTTCCGTCGGAATTTCCCTACTCTCAAAATAATACTTTGTCCTGTTAGATAACGACTGCAACATACATATTATTAATATAAAAAGCACCCTAGGTCAGTCGGGCCAATGGAGAAAGAAAAGATAAGAGAGAGAGAGGACCTACTTGGAATCTGAAGATTGTCTGAAAATTTCATCGAAATCGGTCCAGCCGTTTTGGAGTCTATAAGGAACATTTTTTTTTCCTTCACATAGCACAGAGATAGACTGGATTCAAGTGCTAATAACTACAGCCTCCCTGATATAATAAAAGGATTTGAATGTAAATCACAATTTAAACGCTCATAAGAATTAGAAATGATTTGAACGATTAAAAATTATTCAAAATGATTACAAATCAAATCATTTTTAATCCTTTTTAATGATTTTGTTTAATCAGGGCTGTGATTAAAATAACTAAAAAAGAGATTATAAGGTTTTCTTATTTGTTTACTTAGCTTAAGTAATAAAAATATGTATCGTTTATTTAAGTAAATAAACTTTAAACAAAAAAAAATGTTCTGAGGACAGGTTATAGCGGTGAATACTTATAACCTGTTTTGTCCGTTAAATTTGGAACCATATTAAAATAAATAAACTCATGTGAGTCCAACTATGTAACTTAATTAATTAATTCATTAACTTTAATTATCTTAACGTTAGTTAAAAAACACTATAATATTAAGAAATTATAAAGTCACATGAACAATGCGTTCATAAATCTTATTATTGGTCAACTGACAGCCAAAACCGTGTGCTAACACTGGTCTTATGTACAGTTGGTAATATTACAAATTATACAGTCAGTCATTCAAATCACCTACCCAGATAACCAGGGTTGTCAATTTTGAACTACATAAATATAATCATAAAGTTTAAAAGACACTTACAATTACAAATTTTGAAATTACATGAATACAAACGCAAATTTAAATTTCCAACTAATTAACCAAGAAAGTGTAACAACGGTACTTTTTAAAGATTATTTTAATTTAATTAAATCATGGTAGATCTTATCTATGGTTTCTGTATCTTTCCTTTTATTAATTAAATCTTGATGCCTCTCCATTTACATAGATTCCATAATCAGACGCTTTTTATAATTATGTTCTGTATTTAAAATTTTTAATATTTTAAGATTTTAGCCTGCTTACCCTCGAGTAGGCTTTATCATTACAAAATACAAAAGCTTTAGCTCAACCTTTTTTTTTAAAATAAAGACAAAAATAATATAAAACTCATGGCATTTAAAAAAACAGAAACAAAACGATTTACAAAAAGTATTGTATCATATAACACTTGACAGCCCTACCAGCACATCACACACCAGAAACTATGCACTCGCGACTTAGCTTGCTCAATAGCAAGTAAGTGGTTGTAGCATCGTCTTGAATTCATCCAGGGAAGCAGCAGTTGAAACAGCAGGTGGCACAAAGTTCCAGAAAGCAACTCCAAGGACAAGAAAAGAGCTCTTGTACATTGATGTACCCGGAATCGGCGATAACAGCGTATAGTCCGGTTGTTCTCAGATCATTGCAGAGTCGGATCGATAATAGCTTCCAGGTTCTTGAGAATACTAACTTACTCAATATCTTTACCAGCTAACGACAGCACTGGCTTCTCACTGCTATCTATGAGGATAGTACGTTTAGACAAACACCAAAAAAAATGTTAGACAAGAAATTCATGATGTGTGAACGGAAGATTAACACTTATTTTTTTTTTTTTTGTTTCTGCTCCTCTACAAACTTATTCAGTCCACAGTCTCTGCACCACTTCCAAAAAGGGCTGAAATCGTACACTCGGCCACAATTGATACATGTTTTTTTTTGGGACTCCATTTGCTCGGAATGGTTGCAACAATATGAATCATTTCGACCCTCCGTCTCCGTTTAAATAGCAATGCTTATCAAAACTAGGGCTACCACTTTCTTTAATTTTTCATCAATACAGTAAAAACTGATACCTCATAACAAACTCCAATAACCTTCAGTCGAGATAATGAATAGTCACCACGCGAACACATGTATTATTATCATGTATTTCACTGCAGTTACGATATAAAATCATAAAACCCACGTCAGTCCCTTCGTTCGGCGTCAACGAACATTATTCAACTTGATTTCATATTTAGTAGGGTGCGCCAAAAAAAAAATTTAATTTTTTTTTCCTTAGATACCATGAAAATATCGTCCGAAATGACGAATAAAAAATTCTGGTAACGTATGAGCTCTTAATTTTAATATTAACAGGTGACGATTCATAATTTTTGATTTCCCATTTAAATAACACAGGAATGTTATTTTTATTTTGTTTGGATTTTTAATGCATTTAAACAAATAATCCTCTAGTGACGACAAATACTTATTTTTGTAGGGAATTTAACGATCTACAAAAAAGCTCTGAGATGATTTTTTGCTAAGTCGACTCCTTCAAAAGTTATCTAATTTAAGAAGCTAGTGGGTGTTTGATAGACATAAAATTGTGACTTTATAATTTCTTAATATTATAGTGTTTTTTAACTAACGTTAAGATAATTAAAGTTAATGAATTAATTAATTAAGTTACATAGTTGGACTCACATGAGTTTATTTATTTTAATATGGTTCCAAATTTAACGGACAAAACAGGTTATAAGTATTCACCGCTATAACCTGTCCTCAGAACATTTTTTTTTGTTTAAAGTTTATTTACTTAAATAAACGATACATATTTTTATTACTTAAGCTAAGTAAACAAATAAGAAAACCTTATAATCTCTTTTTTAGTTATTTTAATCACAGCCCTGATTAAACAAAATCATTAAAAAGGATTAAAAATGATTTGATTTGTAATCATTTTGAATAATTTTTAATCGTTCAAATCATTTCTAATTCTTATGAGCGTTTAACATGTGATTTACATTCAAATCCTTTTATTATATCAGGGAGGCTGTAGTTATTAGCACTTGAATCCAGTCTATCTCTGTGCTATGTGAAGGAAAAAAAAATGTTCCTTATAGACTCCAAAACGGCTGGACCGATTTCGATGAAATTTTCAGACAATCTTCAGATTCCAAGTAGGTCCTCTCTCTCGCTTATCTTTTCTTTCTCCATTGGCCCGACTGACCTAGGGTGCTTTTTACTTTTAAATTGCATATTTTTAAGACCGTTTTTCAAACAACTATCAAATGTCCACGTAAGTTATTTATCTCTTGTTATTGAAGTCTGGTTTTCCTTAATAAATGCGATGTACCTATGCTGACCACTCTTATCTAAAAAGTTTTATGTTTACATATTTTTAGTTCGGGAATTCCCATGACTAATATAATGTGTGTGTTACAGTCGTTATCTGACAGAAAAACATATTGTTTTGAGAGTAGGGAAAATCCCAAAGTTCTGTCATCCACGGATTGTAAGTACAGTCACCATCAACCAACTGATCTATCTCAACTGATCTATCTCAACCAGTTCACGTATTTTGGGTACCAAGAAGCTAGAAGCTAAGAAGCTAGTGGGTGTTTGATAGACATAAAATTAGCATATGATTTGACTAGGTTAGGGATCATCTATTTTGAATGGAAATTATTTATTTAAAAAAATGGTCAGATTTCAGACAAGTTTTGTCATCAAATAAATCCTATGTACTACTTACTACTTTGTTAATATATTGAGTAGACACATATAGCTGTTTGTAATTAGTTTTCATCGTAGTAAATTTTAACATAACTAAACGAAGGCTTAATTTAGTTTTGTACTGAAAGTTTGAAATTGCTCTTATTTTTTTCAGTTTTATATTAGTACTTCGAAAACTAATTACAAACATCGATATGTGTCTCCTCAATATATTTGCAAAGTTTGGATTCAATCTGCCATGTAGTTTATGTATTAAAGCAGAACTACGTATGTATGGAAACTCGAGCCTCCTGGCGGCCCCTAAGAATTTTTTTCAGTTTCGTAACCTGGATACCACATTTATTTATTGATAAGTATATCAGAAGGACTCTACAAATATTATCGCTTTTCTTTATAATCCGCAGTTAAAATGAAACAATAAAGTATTGGTTAATTGAAGGTTCGCTTAATACAATTATAATTGGCAGTTAGAATTAAACAATAAAGTATGGATTAATTAAAGGTTCATTCAATACAGCTACCAGCAGATATTGTAATCATTTATTACAAAAACAAATCAGCAACAATGGGTGTATTTCACGCTTATTAACCCTTCGGTCTGTAATCGACAAAGTCGCGAGTCATCGGCGTGCGCGCACTGCTGGGTTTAAATGCGACGCGCTGATGGCTGTCCGATACATGATACGTCGTCGTCGGACCAACCGATCCGACCATCCGACCTAGCTATAGTGTCGTTTGGTCATAGTGCGATTTCGTCCCAAGTAAAACCAAATATAATTTATCTGAAAATTTCCTGCTGGGTTTAAATGCGACGCCCTGATGGCTGTCCGATATATGATACGTCGTCGTCGGACCCGATCCGACCATACGACCTAGCTATAGTATCGTTTGGTCATATTGAGATTTCGTCCCAAGTAAAACCAAATATAATCTAACTGAAAAATTCCCTAAGTTATATTCTGTAAAGTCTTTTTTTAATTCACAATTGGTAAGCCCTAGGCATCATCTCACCTTGATGCAGAAGATGGAAGCGGGCTTACCAAGATTCCCCAGCGCAATGCAGAACTGGCTATCATATCTTCAAGTTTAAATAAATAGCGTGTTGTTAGCATTGACGTTTGGCGGCAAGCCTTAGATGAGTTGGTGGTAGCTAACCAGGCGGGCTTACAAATGCCCTTCCATTAACCAAACCAAGTCTAAAAAAGTTAAACTCCGCCGGAAATCGAACCCGCGACCTCCTGATGTGAAACTAATGGCCTTTACCATTACGCCACGGAGGTGGTTAAATGATAGATAAACCGTTTATTCACCGACCAAGCACAAAAAACAATAAGTAATATGGTAATAATAAAAAATGAAGGTTACAGCACTAAAAGTAACTTCTAGATATTAACTAATAAATACAATAAATTTTCAGAGATGAAGAGATTTCTAAAAACAAATGACGGAGCAAACAAAATGAACACGAAATCATATACGTTCGAGAACCAAACTATAACCAATCTATATGAATCTGGGTGACCAGGGGTGAGGTCACAATCTAGAGAGCGGCAGGGAGTGTCTATACTGTATGTTAGTACTAATATATATAGGTATGCTTAGGTAGCAGTCTAGAATTGTAAATCTACCACACATTTGATTGCGGTTAATGTTTAGTATTCTTTGGTGCGATTTAGAACTTAGAGGAATTTATTTATGAATAAAAAACAATTGATAAAGACAAAAAAAATATTGGCTAAATTGAATAGTAATAATTGGTAATAAAAATGACTAAGCCAGAATGGAAGCGTAGCGAAAATGAACAAGAACAGAGACGGGAACTAACATGTAGGAAGTCAAAAAGTGTGCGCAGTCACCTTCGGCGGCTTCAATAGGGCTATCTATGGATGGTGGTGGGTTAGTTGGCATATCCAAAAAATTGAGTTTTTTGTTAACTCTTTGTTGTCATGGTTAAATACAGACCATATAACAGATAAGTATGGTACAAAGGCGGACTTATCCCTTACGGGATCTTTTCCAGTAAACCCAATAATTAGATTAGGATTTAAAAGAAAGAAAAAAGGTAATATCAAAAGTTACAAATACGACTTAACATCTATTCCTATATAGAGTGTTGTTTGAGATTAATTGTAATTTAGAAGAAACATAATAAAACATACAATTGTATGTTTTATAATGTTTCTTCTAAAATACAATTAGATACTGTATACTTATATATTAAAACCTACTAAATATAATTACAATACTTAGATAAATATTAATATATACAATTAACATATTTATAAATATATAAATATATACAATTCATATATTATTATTATTATTTAATTATATACGATCTCAGAATTCAGTGTTGTTTTATTAATAGTGGAAACCTTGAAGGATTGATTGTGGTTGGAATCAGAGATATATTATAAGGGGAGGTACATAGGTTGCATGCGTCCTCAAAGTAAAACAAAAATACCGACGTGCGAGTTGGACTCGTGCCCGAAGGGTTCCGTACCATTATCTATAAAAATTACGTTTTTTCGTACCCTTAAATATTAATTTTATTATTTGTTTTTTAAGTGTATAAATACAACAAAATTTTCTGTGAATATTTCAAGCGTCTAGCTGTTGCCGTTATGAATATCGAGCAAAAACGAGCAAAACTATCACGTTTGTGTTATGGGGTCCCCCCTTTAATAAGATAAGATAAGATTAATACACTAGTTAAAAAAAGTTATAAACACATTATAAAAACTTAAAAATATTGAATCAAAAAATATAAAAAAACAAACACAATATTAAAAAAATATGTTTTTTTAAGTGCATATATAACTTAATGTTCTGTGAATATTTCAAGCGTCTACTTGGTGCCGTTATCAATTTCATGCAAAAACGAGAAAAAAAATCACGTTTGATTTATGGGAGCCCCCTTAAATATTTATTTTAGAAATATATGATATGTGAAAATTTCAACTGTCTTGATTTCACGCTCGGTTCATGAAAAACAGCCTGGTAACATAGCTCTTAAAACAAATGGTCGTTGGAGTAGTACAGTTCTCGAGTGGCGTTCGTGCACCGGAAAACGTAACGTAGGCAGGCCTCCTATGCGGTGAACCGACGACCTGATAAAGTTCGCGGGAAGCCACTGGATGCGGGCAGCGCAGGAGCAGTCGTCGTGAAATCGTTGGTGTAGGCCTTTGTCCACCAATGGACGGTTTTCGGCTGAAATGATGATGATGATTTCTTTCCTTAGTAGCATTAAGTGCAATGGAAACGAACTACTTATTGTTGTCATCATATTGGCTCATATACGTCCCCATCGAGGGGCTCGAGCCTACCCTGAATTAGGGCGATCGGGCCTTAGTCGAGCACGCGGGCCCAGTGCGGGTTGGTCGACTTCACACACAACCTGCGAGTTTCTTTGCAGGCGTGTGCAGGTTTCCTCACGATGTTTTACTTATTGTTATATTGTGTGTGTAAATGGGTTCGATTTTCATATGCTGTTTGTTAAAGTAACATGCGTCCAAAAGTGAAGCAAACAGAAAGATTTCAATTGGCATCTCTTTTCTTAGTAGCATTCGGCTTAACGGAAGCACACTACCTATTATATCGTCAAAGTATATGTATTAGTTCTAACATACATTATGGACACTCCCTGCCGCTCTGTAGATTGCGACCTCACTTTCTCGTCACCCAAATTGATACAGATTGGTTACAGTTTGGTTGTTGAACGTACAGGATTTCGCCGCCATTTCATTTGTTCCGTATCGTTTTTTGAAATGTCATTTTTGGCTCGTTGTATGAATTGTCCAGGGTGTGATATTTTGTAATGAAATGGGTTCGCTTTTCATATGTTGTTTGTTAGAGCATAACCCATCGCATCCTAAGGCTCCCCGCAGACGTCCTACTTTTTGTAGGACGACTTGTGTGGAAAGCGCACGTTACAGGTATCAATATTTCAATTATGCAAAGGTTTTTTAAAGGAATCGATACCTACCTATGACGTATACTTCTTACACTAGTCTTCCTACAAAAAGTAGGACATCCGCAACTCTTCTACAAGTGAAGCAAACAGTTCAAATTGGCAATTTTTTTTCTTAGTAGCATTCGGTGTAACGGAAGCGAACTACCTATTATATTGAGTGTGTAAATGGGTTCGATTTTCAAATGTTTTCAAAGTATAAACCATCTGTGGTGACAAATATCTGGTTGGAACCAAATCATACTGTGGTCAATGTAGCCTAACCCGTCGGACGGGCCCGGATAATGACAAGTGACGTGAACAACCACTAATTCGGGCCGCGCGTCATCTGAAGCGTATTAATCACCTGAACCTTCGAATGCAATTAATCGCTCTTGGTTCTCAACATCAACTGGCTTGACGTTAGCGCACTAAATCAGGACCTCAGAATCTTGGACTATTAATTAGGTACTTACCTACTTACTTAATTTCACCTTACAGCTAATTATCCTGTTTTTGCATATGATGATGATGAACACCATCATCACCTCAGCCAAAAGCGATCGCAGTGTCAAAGTAATATACATCGTTATTTTTTTATCACCTGAGAAACTTTCAGATGTGATTCAGTGTACGATATAAGATCGATATCAATTTTAAAAAAAACGCAGGTTGATTTTTGAAATTTTTTTGTAAGACCGTCTCTAAATTCTAAACACAAATTTGCAGATCATACTTATTCGCATTAACAATCAAATAACAAGATTATTACTACTAAGCTTTTGCTGTCGAAGTGGCAACAACGTAAATTCAATCAAACAAAAACAACCCCAAAATTAATCGCATTATTCCCTAAAACGAAAACGAACTATTGTATGGTGTGCATAAAAAAACGGTTTATGTTGACATTTAGGAAATAAATATTTTTTTACGTACATACTATTTTTTTATTATTTTATTAATTAATACAATTATTTGTAAGGTACTGAATCACATCTGAAAATATTGCAGGTGATAAAAAAATAACGGTGTATATTAGTACTAACATACAGTATGGACACTCCCTGCCGCTCTCTAGATTGCGACCTCACCCCCTTGTTATCCAGATTGATACAGATTGGTTACAGTTTGGCTGTCGAACGTATAGGTATAACGTATAACCACCTCCTTGGCGTAATTGATAGTCCATTCGCTTCACACCAGGAGGTCGCGGGTTCGATTCCGGCGGGGTCAACTTGTAAGACTCGGTTTGGTTGGTGGTAGGGCGGCATTGTCTAAGCGCACCTGGCTAGCTACCACCATCTTATCTAAGTCTTGCCGCCAAACATCAGTGTTAACAACATTGATGTGTTCCGGCTTGAAGATAAGATAGCCAGTTCTCCATTGCATTGGGGAATCTTGGTAAGCCCGCTTCCATGTACGGCATCATCGTCACTTACCATCAGGTGAGATGATTGCCAAGAGCTTTACCAATTGTGAATAAAAAAAAAGGATTTCGCCTCCATTTTGTTTGTTCCGTCATTCCTTTTTTGTAATGTCATTTCTGGACCATTGTATGAAGTGTCCAGGGTGTGGTTTGGTTCTCGAACGTATGGGATTTCGCCGTGATTTTGTTTGCTCCGTCATTTGTTTTTAGAAATGTCATTTCCCGACCGTTTATATGCAGTTTCCGCTGTGTGGCAGTGAGCAATGTGTGGTTATGTGAAGGCACAGTAGGTACGCGGAAAAGACGCTGTTGCCCATCCTCCGATTAAATCTCTTAGTCGACTCTTACGACACCCATTGGAAGAGATGGGATGGTCCAATTCTAAGCCGGGAACCGAACAGCTAACACCTGTTTTAGGGTTCCGTATCCAAAGGGTAAAAACGGGACCCTATTACCAAGACTCCGCTGTCTGTTCGTCTGTCACCAGGCTGTATTTCATGAACCGTGATATCTAGAGAGTATAAATTTTCACAGATGATGTATTTCTGTTGCCGCTATAACAACTGATACAAAAAAATTACAAAAAACCGTATTTTTTTTAATTGTGAAGAAACTAGCGCCATCTAGTATGATGGTACGGAATTTTTAAACATGAAGAAACTAGCGTCATCCCTTTATGTGCGGTTCTGACTCGCACTTTGTCGCGTTTTTGGAAATAAGCTAGTGAATGTGAGTGTATTGTTGCTAATCATGACACATACATACGCACTTTGCTATGACGCGTTGATTCCAGTATTTACCAGTATAGTAAAGAAAAAATTTTTTTTATTCGAAATAATACTAGGCAAGTGCAAGTTGGACTCGAGCTCCTAGGGTTCCGAACCACCACATCTCTCCACACAATGATACCTAGTCACATTACAAACAGAATACATCAACGCGAGTAACAGAAAAATGTTTTTTTTATTCAGTTCGGTCTCCTTAGCGCGAGGACGACACACACTTAGTCGGTTTTTACAATTTGTTATTTTACATATTTTTTTTTTATAATTGGTAAGCCCTTGGCATCATCTCACCCGATGGTAAGTGACGATGATGCCGAAGATGGAACCAGGCTTACCAAGATTCCCCAACGTAATGGAGAACTGGCTATCTTATCTTCAAGCCGGAACACATCAATGTTGTTAAGACTTAGATAAGATGGTGGTAGCTTGCCAGGCAGGCTTAGAAAATGCCCTACCACCAACCAAACGGAGTCTTACAAGTTGACCCCGCCGGAATCGAACCCGCGACCTCCTGGTGTGAAGTGGATGGACTATCCAATACGCCACGGAGGCGGTTTAAATGTCACTACAGGCAGTATTACTTCAGAAATAGTAATATAATCACACCTAGTTCAACGCATGTATGCATTTTACTGTTTTTTTTACTTTACGTACGTACTAGGACGTATTAATAACGCGAAAAAAAAAATTATATAAATTTTCGTGAAAATGTATTCTATGTCATTAACACATACCTAAAAACCGAATATCTGAATTCCGTCCGTGCGTCCGTCGGTCACGCTTGGCTCTAGATGTTATATCTTCAATCCGATTATGACATAATTTGGAATTTGAAATTTTAAATTATTTCATCGAGGGATTATTATTTTTTTGATGACTTATTTAAATTTATTGAGTTTTTTTTTTTATTGTGAGCTGAATTTTCTGTTTGTGGGCCCGTGGTTGCCTGAATAAAGAGTTTTTTTTATTTTTTATTATCAAGAGTTTTTTCGTACCCTCAAACCGAAGAGTAGCATGTAATACAACAAAAACTTTTTTTCTTCTCAAAAACGGCTCTAACGATTTCGATAAAACTTTGCACGTCGGAGTTGCTTATATTTATCTATTACATAGTAATAGCCATGGAAGTACCTAACTCGGCCACAATCTGCATCTACGGACTCGACTTTATGATGGTCACGATCCCCAACCCCTGGGGTTACGACTTAGAAGAAGAAGAAGTAATAGCCATTGATATGGGAAATCGAGACACAAAGTTTGTAAATTCTTGCGCTGGAGAATGAGAAGCCAACCCAGCTTACCTCGGGACTCGAAGATATGGTAACATATTTTCTGGAGACTGAAAACATTTGCATAATCTTTTAATTTTAACATTCATAAAAATTGGGGGTAAATAATTCGAAACATTGTGAATCGCTTTATTTGTTTCATCATCACATGTCTTCTTCAGAACATGTTTTATTCCGTTGAGGATTTTCTAAAACATAAGCAATGTTAATCTGTAGTATTAATCTGTAGTATCATTATTTTATTTGAATTATGAATTTGGAAAATGTTGAATAATTACTTGGACCTACTTTATTTTATTTTATTATTTTTGTACTTATAAATAATATTTGCATGCTAATAACATTTAAATAGCTAAATAAGTGATTCTATAACTATTGTAAGATCTTTTATACTTACCTTATTTAAAAGCAAATAAAGCATTCTATTCTATTCTATTCTATTCATCATCATATCAGTCGAAAAACGTACACTGCTAGACAAATACCGCTCCCAAGGATTTCCACGACGACCGGTCCTGCGCTGCTCGCATCTACTGGCTTCCCGCAATCTTCATTAGGTCGTCAGTCCACCGCGTGAAAGGCCTGCCTACGCAACGTTTTTCGGTGCGCGGTTGCCACTTAAGAACTTACTACCCCAACGGCCATCTGTTTAATTTATTTAGAATTCTTTTAAATACGCTCTCTTACACATATATTTTTTCTTTACTTACCATCAGATAACGATGATGCTGAACAGGGTACCAATCATGTAAGTAGCAGGTAGGTACGTAGGTAGTATCCGCCCTATCCGTATATGGTTGATGGAAGCGATGTCTGACACTCGCATTATACTCATGACCGGGTGCTATCCGTGTGAACTGGCCTACTACTCTTGTTAAAGGTATCAATGACATTCAATGATATTTATTTCTAACTTTTCGTGTCATATTGTTTTCATGTTCTAATGACATAATCTGGTTCATTTCAAGGATTGCATTTTGACATTATTAACTAATGATTGTTTATTTCTTGATTTTTCACAAATGAAATTGTTATTATTATTTTATGACTCTCAGAAAGAGTGTACGCGTAATTTGTATCTATTTTAAATAAATACCTTGAATCTTGAGTATTCTTCACTGGCCTAGCGTCAGTTGTTCCTTCTGCTGTTCGCATTTTATTATTATTTTATGATTATCAGAAAGAGTGTAATTTGCACCTATTTTGAATAAACACCTTGAATCTTTAATCATGAATCTTGAGTGGTCTTCGCTGTCCTAGCGTCAGTTGGTCCTTCTGCCGTTTGCATTTTAATCCCCTGCAAACCGAGCTCCTTTTCTGTGAGTGTCAGGTAATTATCTGTGTGGCATTCCAATTTTCCGATCGAACGGTTAAATCAGTTTAAATCTCTTCGCGTACTGGGCTGTAGGCGCCTAATCCGGCCCTGGCGGAACCGGTTCTCGGAACTTAGTATGGAGAGGGATTGTGTATCAACGAACTTAATGTTTGGGTCACACAAACTTGCAAATCTAAAATGATTGATTATTTCAATATGCTCCAATACTTGTTATAATATTTTATCAAATTTCATCACTGTTAATCAACCGCCTTCGTGGCGTAATGGTTAGTCCATTCGCTTGACACCAGGGGGTCGCGGGTTCGATTCCCGGTGGGGTCAACTTGTAAGACTTGATTTGGTTGGTAGTAGGGTATTTTCTAAGTTCGCCTGGTTTGCTACCACCATTCTTGACGCCAAACATGAGTGTTAACAACATTCATGTGTTACGGCTTGAAGATAAGATAGCCAGGTCTCTATTGCGTTAGGGAATCTTGGTAAGCCCGCTTCTATATTCGGCATCATCGTCACTTACCATCAGATGACATGATGCCAAGGGCTTACCAATTGTGAATTTTAAAAAAAGCCGTGGATTACTGTGACTTAACGACATATATCCACGGATTTAATTTTTTTTTATTATTCACAATTGGTAAGCCCTTGGCATCATCTCACCTGATGGTAAGTGTTACGGGATCCCAGGGTTTTACCTTAGAGGGACAGAGTAGCTGATATTCCGAAAACCGACTAAGAAATTTGAAGTGTGTGGTGTAATGGATGTAGTGTGTTCGAATCCTCTACTTGCAGAGAAACTATTAGACCGATTTTGGTGAAATTTTTAAATTGGATGTATAAAATTATTTGCCAGATTATTTTTTTTGCCTTTGGATTTTTTGTTTTCAACACATTGAGGGTATTTACTTCTTGTACAAAAAATAATCATTTTTTTATAGAATTTGCTTAAAGAAAAATACTAGCGTCTATAATATGCTATTATAAATGGTATGTCTAGAAATACTATTCTAAAGGTACCTCCCATACGTCTTGAATAATTTTAAACGCTCCTGCACGAAGGTAATGTTCTCCGTGGGAGCACAGTTTACTTTTTTATCAAATGCAGAAAATAGCGCTCGAATGTAAACTAAACTAATATTTTTAGCACTTTCACAAAATTCATAATCTGTAAGCGAAACAGTTTTTTGAAGTAAAACTTATTTACGCACGCTTGACTTGGGGAGTAAGCTGGTGGATGCGTGACAAAAGCGTTACGGAAGTGGGATCGGCCGAGGCAAACGTAACTTGAGAGGGATATATAAATTCTTGAAGATAGAAAGAGATATACTATATATTTTTGTTTACTAACAAAATCCGTTGCCAAAGCAACAATATCGGTTGTCAAAATAGTCAAAACAAACATATAAGACAAAAAAGATTTGACCATTTTCAGAGGATAATAAAACTCTTTTTGTAAACTGTCTATCTATACCTTCATATGACAAAAAAGATTTGATTATTTTGTGAAGACTAAGTATTTACTTACATACACACAGATGGACCTAAAAAAGTTTCAATTCAGTCGTGTGGTCTAAACACAGATCTACTACAAATAGATTTTCTGAAGACTAAGTATTTACTTACATACATACAGATGGACCTAAAAAAGTTTCAATTCAGTCGTGTGGTCTAAACACAGATCTACTACAAATAGATTTCTATATCGCTTGGCCACTACAGTGCCTCTCGCTTTAACAGTTTTAAGCGTTTGTGTTGCCACCTTAATATTATTTCCATTAAGTCAGGGTAAATTTCAATGTTATCAGCACGACCTAGCGCCTTTGTAGTAGATCTGATGAAATAAAAGTAATTCTTTTGAGAAGCATTTGTACAACTTTATTTTTCAATATACCTCTTCAAAATCAGGGGTCACATAGAAACCAACAAACATACATTATTTTTATTAGGTAAAATTTAAATTTATTTGGCAACATTGAAAGAAACATTGTTTAGCTAAGATATTGTCAGATTTTGACACTTAGCAAGAAAAAAAGTGGTCATGCCGATAAGGACAAAAAATAATATCAGTATCTTTTTCGCACTCGTTCCATATCGTAACTATCCTTCTTTTTCTAACAATTTCGTTACTAATCTATTTGTAGTAGATCTGTGGGTCTAAAGCACACTCGTATTTTTTTAATCATCCCACCACAACCCGGCCGCCTCCACCCCATGCAGAGCTCTCTCTCTCTGTAAATAAAGTTTTGTGCCAAACTCATCAGCCGCAGTGGGCGGGATCAGATAAAACTTGTTCGAAAGTTTCTTTTGCGATATCGCCACCTTCGTCATGTAAATTGGACAAGTTGTGGACGAGCTGATGCCTGTTTCATTGATATACCTATAAAGATTAGTTCGTAATCTGCTCGCTTCCGCTGGAGAGTACTCAAACAAAATTTTTTTAAATATACTACTAGCTTTTGCCCGCGGCTACGCCCGCGCGGACATCGTTTTTATGACTGTCGTTGAGGGTGAGTGGTGCACGAGCGTCCCTGGACATGAGTTTTCTCCAGATCCCTCAGGAACTATATAAAGCTATTTTGATTAGCAGTCTATGTCACTTCCCACCCCCTCTACTACCTCTGTGCAAAAAATCACAACAATTCATTGTTCCGTTGCGATGTAAAAGAAATTAACCAAAAAAGAGTATTTTTTCAGTTCCCTCAGGAACTGCATCGGATTATGCTGATTTCCCGGAATAAAAAATAGCCTATGCCTTTCCTCGTGACTCAGGCTACCTGCATGCCAAATTTAGTCAATATTGGTTGAGGCGAAGAAGCGGGGAAAAAGTAACAAACAAACACATTTTGGTAAGCCCTTGGCTTCATCTCAGCTGATGGTAAGTGACGATGATGCCGAAGATGGAAGCGGGCTTACCAAGATTCTCCAACGCAATGGAGAACTGGCTATCCTACCTTCAAGCCGGAACATATCAAGGCGGTAATATTACAGTATTTCGTTATTTTTGACGTCAATTACTACTAAACGATAGAAAACCCAAGGTAGAAAAAAAATACCCTTATTGTTGATGATGTTCCTTAAAGTCAAAAGCTATTAGAAACACGATTTAGCAGTTTTGGCTCTATAGAAAAAAAAACCCCCAAAGATAGGTCTACACGTTTACTTTCAACTCTAGTTATGACTAGAATTTTGAAGTATAAATAAACAAAAATATATACAATATTTGTTATGATAATACAAAGTGAGTAATGTTATTATTTTTTATACTTTCATTGTAGTTTTTGATTGAAACGAAAAACCATTAAAAAGTTAGGTTTTTACTTTTTACACGTAAAGAAAAAGACAGAGACAACTGTTCCAATCAATACCTCGTCTTAACACTGATGTTTCGCGGCAAGACTTAGATAAGATAGTGGTAGCTGGCCATGCAGGCTTAGAAAATGTTCTACCACCGCCCAAACCGAGTCTTAAAAGTTGGCACCACCGGGAATCGAACCCGCGACCTCCTGGTGTGAAGCGAATTGACTAACCATTACGCCACGGTGGCGGTTATTATCGTCTCATTTTTCCGGTGCCCGAAATACATTGAAATTAAGTGTGTTGTGGTTTTAAGACAAACCTACTAAATGCGCGTGTTTTAACCATATAAATTTTAAAAGTGAAAACTTCCTTAAGCTCGTTTGGCATATTTGAGATGGGAACAAAACCATTGAACTCGCGACACTGTTACCGTTACCATCACCGTCACCGTCATCTCAAGTGAAAACTTCTTTAGACGCGTTGGACATTTTTGAGATGGGAGCAAAACCATTGAACTCGCGACACTGTTACCGTTACCATCACCGTCACCGTCACCTGAAGTGAAAACTTCTTAAGGCGCGTTGGGCATTTTTGAGATGGGAACAAAACCATTAAACTTACGACACTGTTACCGTTACCATCACCGTCACCGTCAACTGTAGTGAAAATTTCTTAAGGCGCGTTGGGCATTTTTGAGATGAGAACAAAACCATTGAACTCGCGACACTGTTACCGTTACCATCACCGTCACCGTCAACTGAAGTGAAAACTTCTTTAGGCGCGTTGAGCATTTCTGAAATATGAACAAAACCCTCGAACTCGCGACACTGTTACCGTTACCATCACTTTCACCGTCAACTGAAGTGAAAACTTCTTAAAGCGCGTTGGGCATTTTTGAGATGGGAACAAAACCATTGAACTCGCGACACTGTTACCGTTACCATCACCTTCACCGTCACCAGAAGTGAAAACTTCTTTAGGCGCGTTGGGCATTTTTGAGATGGGAACAAAACCATTGAAGTCGCGACACTGTTACCGTTACCATCACAGTCACCGTCACCTTACCAGGAACAACTTATAAAACTGTAAAAAGTTCCCGGAGTGGTTAGGTTTTTTGAAGTAAAACTTCTCTAAGCACGCTACGACTTGGGCAGTGAGCTGGTGAATGCATGACAAGAACGTTACGAAAAGTGTCGAGCGAGGCGAACGGAAGTTACAGATTTGTTTTTTTTTGTTTGTTCGCCCTTTTCAGGGCAGGCTAAGGCTCATTCGCCATACATATTCAGTATACATATTGAAGAAAATTAATATATGTGTTATATGTATAAACATCGTCGTGGAAATCCTTGGGGGAGGCCTTTGTCCAGCAGTGGACGATTTGTGGCTGATATGATGATGATTATTATGTATAAACATATAGATGGAGCTTATAAAGTTTAACTTCAGTCGTGTGGTCTAAAGCACACTCGTATTTTTTTCCAAATTATATTGGTTTACAGGATCTCTTTTTAATAGACATGCTATACCTACTTTATTGTTTATAACGTACCTACTAATACATAGTACATACAATGTTTCATTCTATTTCACCACGAGTTCATTTTATTTATTATTATTATTATATCAGCTCATTTACGTCCCCACCGAGGGGCTCGAGCCTACTCTGAATCAGGGCGATTAGGCCTTAGTCAACCACGCGGGCCCAGTGCGGGTTGGTCGACTTCACACACAATCTTCGAGTTTCTTCGCAGGCGTGTGCAGGTTTCCTCACGATGTTTTCCTTCACCGTTAAAGCAATCGGTAATTACATGTACGTAAGTTTTGAAAAACTCATTGGTACATTGGCCGTCCAGATTTGAACCCGGTACCTCTGGTTAGATGGACCGAGTCGTTACCGGTTGAGCCACCGACGCTTTTTATTTCATTTCATTTTATTTGTCCGGGTCAAATCCGATTGAGTTGTAATTTGGTGTGCAGTTGTATTCACAGTGACAATAAATAAACTATTTTGAGTATTTTGAACTTGATTTGATGAATTCCTGCTGTGCTCGCCTTTTTTGAATTTCGAAACATGCATTAAGGCCCAATACGCCTTGGAACATTTGTCTCTGTCTTTTTCGTTACGTGTAAGGAGTAAAGAAAATAACCCCACTTTTGCACTTTTTTAAAGTTTTTTCGTTTTAACTTAGATATAGGCATTTTTCCATAAAAAGCGAGTCTGACAATATGTCAGGTTTTTATTGCGGAATAAGAGAGACAGAAAAAAAAGGTTCTATATCTAACTGTAGTGAAATAAAACTGGTTTTTGTGGGCTAAAACATAGCGAAAATTGATAAATTTAAGCAAACTTTGTAATTTTTTCTATCTAGAAAATTTTATCAAATCGTGATTTGACCTCCTACACTTTGTAGCAGACATATTGTAATTAATTTATAAAGAAAATAATAAATTTATTGCAGTTTTAACCGCAGAAAAATGACTTTTTCCAACCCCCGATTTCGGGGATTGCATTATTTTCTGAAACCCTTTCGCCTTAAGGAGTCCCAACAATGCGCGATCTGATAATATACGGCCCATGAATATACAGCCTGGTAATGGTCGGCGCATAACTCGTGTCAAGAACATATAACTGACACTCTTTTAATGAACAAAACTACAACGAAAATAAATGTTTCATGTTCCAACAATATACATTCAATCTAAAAGAAATAAACACAGACACATTTATTTCCTTTGAGAGCGGGTTAACCCGTAAACCGTCTCAGTTCAAGCAGGCATTAAATCGCAACTCAAACATGACCGGCTACAGCGAAGTTGACTCACATATTGCTTTGTGTCACGACTCACGAACGCAAAGCTGAAGAGACGCGGGAAGGGAGTGAAATGAATGCTCTACGGGAGAATGGGTGTGGAGGGTCTAAAAGGAGAAAAACTACATCGCTAAAAGTGAATGCGGTCGAAAGCCGCTCTTATTTCAGCGCTAAGTGCATGGATTTTTTACAAGTGTAGCTATGAGTGCAAGCATGAGTTTTAAGCACCTTAGTGGCGTAATGGTTAGTCCATTTGCTTCAAACCAGGAGGTCGCGGGTTCGATTCTCGGGGGGGTCAACTTGTAAGACTCGTTGTGGTTGGTGGTGGGGCATTTTCTAAGCCCACCTGGCTAGCTACCACCATCTTATCTAAATCTTGTCGCCAAACATCGTTGTTAACAGGATTGATGTGTTCCGGCTTGAAGATAAGATAGCCAGATCCCCATTGCGTTGGGGAATCTTGGTAAGCCCGCTTCCATCTTCGGCATCATCGTCACTTACCATGAGGCGAGATGATGCCAAGGGCTTATCAATAAAATTGTGGATTATAAAAAAAGCGTTTGTTGGCGAGACGGGTGTGGACGGAATCGTAGCCGAGTTGTTGTAGTATTACTTACGTGACATTCAGCATAGTCTGTTGTCTAATTAGTTAAAATTTTTGCATCGATAATGTAGGCATCTAACAAAATTTAAGATTTAATGTCCATGGGTCCCCAAGAGGCTCGAGTTTCCATACAATCGTAATAGTTCCGCTTTAATACAAAAACTACATGCCGGATTAAATCCAAACTTTGCGAGTGTATTGAGTATACACATAACGATGTTTGTAATTAGTTTTCGATGTACTAATATAAAACGGATAATTGAAAACGCTAAACACGTTAAAAATCTGACTTCCATCGCTACAACTTAGTACATTTTTTATTTTTTTTTGGTTTTTGTTCATTGTCTTATAAAGTACTACACCGATTTTGATAAAAAAAAAATATGGAACCACACGAGAAGCACTAGCTTTCAAATAAACAATAATCATAAAAATCGGTCAAAAGTTCTGAGGTAACACACATAAAAAAAAACATACAGACGAATTCAGAACTTCCTCCTTTTTGGAAGTCACTTGAAAAGAGGAGAATTCAAAACATTCAGTACAAAACTAATGTAAGTCTTCGTTTTGTTATGTTTTAATTTACTACGATGAAAACTAATAACAAACTTCGATATGTGTCTACTTAAGCGGAACTACGTTTGTATGTGAAACTCGAGCCTCCTGGGGACCCTTAAGTGACCCCAGTTATAACCACTATGTCACTCTAGGATAAGGCCTATAATTACATTTCAGTGTGTGTGTGTAGATGATCTCAAATAATGTGCATGTGGAGAAGCGTGTATTATGTCTGCTTATGGCCTTAAGGTAAGTCAAATAAGTAAGTCGCTTACCACCAGGTGAGATGTTGTCAAGGGTTTACCAATTGTGAAAAAAAAAAAAAAAAAAAAATTCAATTCAAATTATTGAAAGACTGTGTAAAGCTATCACTATGGAAAAGATATAAAATATACTTAAAGTAATGAAAAATCAATTTAATTGAATTATCATATCAGCTCATATACGACCCCACCGAGGGGCTCGGGCCTACCCTAAATAAGGGCGATCAGGCCTTAGTCAACCACGCGGGCCCAGTGCAGGTTGGTCGACTTCACACACAACCTGCAAGTTTCTCCGCAGGCTTGTGCAGGTTTTCTCACGATGTTTTTCCTTCACCTTTTAATTGAATACAATTTTAAAAATATTACCAATTTTGATGTAAAAAACAAACTGTAAACCATGTTTTTGGCATTAATTGCAAAATTTCTGGAAAACAAATAGTTAATGTTGAATGAAACCAACATACAGATATCAATGACTTTAAGACATTTCATTTTAATTAAACACATTTTGTTATACATAATTGAAAGTATAGAAATGTAATAAAAAGATGTAAAAATCGAGAATTGAGCGTTCGGTTTCAACTTAAGAGCCGCGCTGAAGCCCGCATTGATTTGAACTTAAAATGAATAGACTTAAAATGAATTTTAACACATTTCAACCTGCTCGGATTAAGGCATCTTCAAGCCATGATGTAGTCTAGCGGCCGTAACATCGTGTAGGTACCTAGTTATGCTTTTGAAATTTGATCGAAGTTTAAATATATCGGCGATTAAATATTCAGATTTGGATTGACACATTTATTTGACTTACACTACAATACAACATAACAAAACAGTTACAAGAAAGGAAGGATTTACATTACACAATTAAAATAATTAACCAAGATTCGTCAATGTATCAGCTAATACACGTCCTACGGGTTGGTCGACTTCACACACAACCTTCGAATTTCTTTGCAGATGTGTTGCAGGGTTCCTCACGATGTTTTCCTTCACCGTAAGAGCGTCGGATAAATGTTTAAATCACATTGCTACGGGCAGGACTCGAATCACGACTTCGCGGATAGGAGGTAGCGGCACTTGCCGTTGTGCCACAGACGCTCTTAACCAAAAATAGTAATAAGAAAAAAAAATGAAATATAGATCTAATGTGCGTCCGTCCGGCCGTTCCATCCAACCGATTTTCTTCATCATCATCATATCAGCCGAAAATCGTCCACTGCTGGACAAATGCCTCCCCCAAGGATTTCCACGACGACCGGTCCTGCGCTGTCCGCATCCATCAGCTTCCTGAGAATTTCCCCAGGTCGTCGGTCCACCGCGTGAGAGGCCTGCCTACATTACGTTTTCCGGTGCGCGTTTGCCACTCGAGAACTTTGCTACCCCAATGGCCATCTGTTCTACGAGCTATGTGCCCTGCCCACTGCCACTTCAGTTTAGCGATTCTGTGAGCTATGTCGGTTACTTTGGTTCTCCTGCGGATCTCCCCGTTTCTGATCCGATCACGCAGAGAAACTCCGAGCATAGCACGCTCCATTGCCCTTTTGGGTGACCTTGAGCCTTCTTATGTTTTTTTTTTTAATGAGAGTTAATAATGTCATCAAGCATTGGAAATCCAAGCGGGCTGCTAGTGGCTCCCGCACCGTTCCGAGTTCGTTCGGCCATTCTATCCAACCGATTGGTTTAATTTTCTTTTTAATGAAATGTATTCATGCAGAGATTTGTCATCAAGCATTGGAAATCACCTAACTTTCGCCCTTCTCAACATATTAAACAAACTCATTTTGGTATATATTTACACTAATTCCACAGAAATTGAATAAAACTATACGTTATAATGTCAGCGACCGTTTTCGAACACCATCTTCAGGCAGACTAGAGTGATATAATGTTCCACCAAAAACCTACAATCAAAAGTATCAACTATATTAAACAAAATTGATAAGTTATCTTGCATTTTTTGTATATTTACCCTGAATGAATTGAATGAATTATGAGTTAAGTTCAACTTCTCAAGTTATAACCCTTGGGTTAAGTCTTGACTTAAACGCGATTTTCGTTGCTTTCTTTCTTAATATCTTCGTTTCTAATTGAAGTATACCAATGCGGTTTGTTTGATCCAAGAACACTCGCTGGAATGAGCTATTTCGTTTGAGCTATTGCTCATCTAAATTGGTTGAGTTGGAGCACAGATTACTAAATAGTTACTTCGTACTTGGAGGGAAACTAGGTGTGAACATTTAACCTACCAAACGGATTTTCATACGGTTTTCATCAATGGACGGACTGGTTCAAGAGGAAGGTTTAGTAATTTAAATTATTATAAAATACCTAACAAGAATAAAACATTTTTTATTATGATTTAAATTATTACTTCGGAATACCTAACAAGAATAAAACCTTTTTCTACAGTACCTACATATTTAAAAAAAAATGTAGAGTGTGTGAAATAAAGAGAATGTGTCTTATCCTTTCTTTTTTTAAACTGACAGTACAATTTTGACAAGTACCTAGTGAGTTAAAAAGTTAGCGCGATCACAATTTTCTCATTTAAAACGCACAGTACGTTTAGAGTATGTAGTTGTTGTGCTTTCTTTTATGGGTGTTGGGAAGAAAAGAAAAAGTGCTCCGAGGATATTTTTTTTTAATGAATATGTAAGCTAGGTCTGAACATTCAACGCGCAAATTCTCGCACATCGCGCATAATAATGATAATGCTACGCAGCAGCACGGTTTCTCCTCTTGATTATGAAATAAAAATGTTTGATTACCCAGTCCCTTACATATAGTGGGTTGCGTTGTACAGCACTAAGTGCCCTAAGTGACAAAATTGCAGTTACTCACCTGGGCTCAAAAGTAGAATCCAATATTACTGAATTCATTTTCCGGAAATAAACGCCTAGTCACGCTTCATCTATGAGTAAGAACTCCTGGGATCAAAAATAGAATCCAATATTACTGAATTCATTTTCCGGAAATAAACGCCTCGTTACGGTTTATCTATGAGCAAGTACTCCTGGGATCAAAAATAGAATCCAATATTACTGAATTCATTTTCCGGAAATAAACACCTCGTCACGCTTCATCTATGAGTAAGTACTCCTGGTATCAAAAATAGAGTTCAATATTACTGAATTCATTTTCCGGAAATAAACGCCTCGTCACGCTTCATCTATCAGTAAGAACTCCTGGGATCAAAAATAGAATCCAATATTACTGAATTCATTTTCCGGAAATAAACACCTCGTCACGCTTCATCTATGAGTAAGTACTCCTGGTATCAAAAATAGAGTTCAATATTACTGAATTCATTTTCCGGAAATAAACACCTCGTCACGCTTCATCTATCAGTAAGTACTCCTGGGATCAAAAATAGAATCAAATATTACTCATTTCATTTTCCGGAAATAAACGCCTCATCACGCTTCATCTATGAGTAAGAACTCCTGGTATCAAAAATAGAATCCAATATTACTGAATTCTTTTTCCGGAAATAAACGTCTCGTCATACTTCATCTATGAGTAAGTACTCCTGGTATCAAAAATAGAGTTCAATATTACTGAATTCATTTCCCGGAAATAAACACCTCGTCACGCTTCATCTGTAAGTAAGTACTGCTGGGATCAAAAATAGAATACAATACTACTGAATTCATTTTCCGGAAATAAACGCCTCGTCACACTTTATCTATGAGTAAGTACTCCTGGGATCAAAAATAGAGTCCAATATTACTGAATTCATTTTCCGGAAATAAACGCCTTGTCACACTTCATCTATGCGTAAGTACTCCTGGTATCAAAAATAGAATCCAGTATTACTGAATTCATTTTCCGGAAATAAATGCCTCGTCACGCGTCATCTATGAGTAAGTACTCGTGGGATCAAAAATGGAATCCAATATTACTGAATTAATTTTCCGGAAATAAACGCCTCGTCACGATTCATCTATGATTAAGTACTGTAATAATCTCATTAGTCATTTCACCCATCCATCGCATCTCCTTGTGTAGGCGTACTGGCCGCGCAATATTGAAAGTAGAAAATTTAAATTTTCATGGCTCGCGTTTGGAACTCCAACAGGATTTTTCTAGATTACTATTCGATTATCTTTTGGGCAGAGCGTCGGTGGCGCAACGGCATGGGCCGCTACTTTCTGTCCGGGAGGTCGTGGTTTGAGTCCTGCCTACATGGCTCGAATTTCGATCTCTTAAGTACGTTTATCCGACGCTATTACGGTAAAGAAAAACATCGTTAGGAAACCTGCACACATCTGCGAAGAAACTCGAAGGTTGTGTGTGAAGTTGACCAACCCGCACTGGGCCCACGTGGTCGACTAAGGCCCGATCGCCCTTATTCAGGGTAGGCTCGAGCCCCTCGGTGGGGACGCATATATGAGCTGATGTGATAGCTTTTGAACTGAAAAGTCCACTCTATCTTTCTACACTGCTGCAGAACGCCTGCACACTCTAGACTAAGCAGGGTGATATAAAAATCTAAAGAAATAAAACGAAATTTAAAAAAAAAAAAAAATTACTTTGCTTTTCAGATCAGACGCAGATCTAGCTAGGGTACTGTATAGGCTTCTATAGTACGTACCTACGTTATTGGTCTTGCTTTTCACTATAGGTATTTGGAATAGTGAGCGTGAGACAGATTCTCATGGGAATTCATCCTCCAAAGCCGTACAAAGCACAGGTTCCTGCCAATTCAATTAGGCGCCCCATGGACTTCTACGAATAATCCGTATGCCAGCCACGCTGCGTAGTAATCATCTCGTAATCCTGAAAAACTGGAGAACTTTTCAACGTAACTCTGATTCGAGTACTAATGATACTCGAAACTTATTAGAGAACTTTTCACCGTAACTCTGATTTTTGTATACCAATGATACTCGCAACTTGTTAACCCTTCCCGTGGTAAGACGTCAAAAAACTAACCTCTTTTTTTTCCCCCTCTTTCGGAAGGAGGGGGAGAGATGCTCATGCATACCAATACAGCCCAGCTGTACTGGTTATGTGGGACTCACAGCGGAAGGCTGAACCTATCCACTAAAATCCGCCCATATGGATTTAGGTCAATCAAGACCTGTAAAATCCTTGATCGGAGCAACCCACACCCTTAGGGAAGGGTATGTAAAAAAAAAACTAACCTCGCAAGTGGTACGCGCCCATTTTTGTCCGACCCCCGCAAGTGGCAAGGACATGGGTTGACCAAAACAGGAAGACAGTTCTCTTCGTCTAATTTTAGCCGTATTATGATTAGCTAATCCATGCCCACTAAACAAGTTTGTTTTCAATTATACTCAAAGATAAAATTATACACAAAGATTTAACAAGCGACTTCCAAAAAGGATTCCATTTTTTTTAATGTTTGTTACCTCAGAACTTTTGACTGGGTCAACCGATTTTTATGATTCTTTTTTTTATTTGAAAGCTAGTGCTTCCTGTGTGGTACCATATAAATTTTATCAAAATCGGTGTAGTACTTTAGTACAAAATTAACAAAAACCAAAAAAAAATAATGCAAAAATGTACTAATTTGTTGCGATGGAAGTCGGTTTTTTAACGTGTTTAGCGTTTTCAATTATTTATCAGGAATTGCGTTAAATTGCAGCAGTATCGAATTACCCCGCGAAGCCTCCCGCCCCTTGCCACTGTCCGCCATCCTTACTAATATTATAAATGTGAAAAGTGTTTGTTTGTTTGTTTGGTACCTTTTCACGCTTCAAAGCCTTGACCAATCTTAATGAAATTTGGCATGCAGGTAGCCTGTGTCACTGGAAAGGACATAGGCTACTTTTTATCCCGTGACAATTGCATAGTCCGGTGCAGTTCATGAGGGAACTGAAAATATACTCTTTTTTTGGTTAGTTTCTTTTACATTGCAACGGAACATTCCCTCTCGTATATCTACCAGATACGCTAAACTACCAGGTACCCCACTCATCGTCAGCTAGGTCATAAAGTGAGGGCCGCTATTCCTGCCAACACCATAAGGTGAAGACAAGGACCAGTTACGGTAGATCTTACCGCCAAGACGCTTGTCCCGGTAGTCTGCAAGGCGAGTGCCTCGTGGAAGAGAACCACTACCTACTGTCTAGGTAGGTCCCAGAGCTGTAGGCGCGCTCACCTTCCGCGGCTTTCGCTGCTGGCGGTTCGATCCCCGCTGGGGACAACGGATTGCTGTGATTTTTTGCACAGAGATGGCTGAGGGGGTAGGAAATGATATAATTTACTAATTAGCATATCCTGACATGGTTCCCGAGGGATCTGGGGAAAACTCATTTTCGCTCTCGCGCACATCAGCGTAGCAACGGAGCTACGGACCGAAGTGGTTTTTTGTATAGAATTGGTTGAGGGGGTGGGAAGTGACAAAGACTGCTAATAAAAATAGTCCAATATCGTTCCTGAGGGATCTGAGGAAAACTCATGTCCGCACTCGCAAGACGCTTGCGGCTCGCACACCACTCACCCTAAAAGACAGTCATAAAAACGATGTCCACGCGGGCGAAGCCGCGGGCAAAAGCTACTTTTAAATAAATGACGGTTGCCAATGGCGTATAAACTCATTAATGGAATACTGCCACTTGAACGTAAGAGAATTATACATCGTTTCTCTGATTTGAGTACCAATGATACTCGAAACTTAGGTATTAAAGAACTTAACCGCAACTCTTATTTTAGCACCAATTATATTCCTAAGTTATCTATCTAATATATAAAAATGAATCGCAAAATGTGTTGGTAAGCGCATAACTCGAGAACGGCTGGACCGATTTCGCTAATTCTTTTTTTGTCGAGTTCGTTATTGTCAGGAGAAGGTTCTTATGTAGGGTAGGGTAGGGTAGGGTAGGGTAGGGTAGGGTAGGGTAGGGTAGGGTAGGGTAGGGTAGGTTAGTGTAGTGTAGTGTAGGGTAGGGCAGTGTAGGGTAGGGTAGGGTAGTGTAGGGTAGGGTAGTGTAGTGTAGGGTAGTGTAGTGTAGGGTAGGGTAGTGTAGGATAGGGTAGTGTAGTGTAGGGTAGAGTAGTGTAGGTTAGGGTAGTGTAGTGTAGGGTAGTGTAGTGTAGGGTAGGGTAGTGTAGTGTAGTGTAGGGTAGGGTAGGGTAGGGCAGTGTAATATAATGTAAGGCGGTACGTGGTTCGCCGGGACAGCTAGTATTATATAAAAATGAATAGCTAACATCACGCGTGAACGGCTGCACGATTTTGGAAATTATTTTTTTGTTGAGTTTGTTATTGTCAGGAGAAGGTTCTTATGTAGTATAGAGCAGTGCAGTGTAATGCAGTGTAGTGTAGTGTAGTTAAGCGTAGCGTAGTTTAGTGTAGCGTAGCGTAGCGTGGCGTAGCGTGGCGTAGCGTAGTGTAGTGTAATGTAAGCTGGTAAGAAATTTTCCGGGACAACTAGTCGTAAATGAAAATACAGGCTGACTTTTTGCTCTCTGACTCAACTCATAAAATTTTACAATTTCACTCAAAAAACCCATACAATTCGAGAAAAAAGTTTTTTTCTTTCCAAACAAATTTTTAAGGGTATTAAGCACCCCCTAAAACTGACGTTTGGTGTTTCGTTAAAATGCGATAGAAAACATTTATGTTTATCAATAAAATTGGTCAACCAATCCGCTTGTCAAATATAAAAAGTGTAACGTATAAAGAAAAATGCGGATAAAATGTATAAGGACGTCAAAAAATGATAGATAGATAGATAAAACTTTATTTCACTAAAAAGGCACAATACATTTTAACAATACAAAGACAAATAAATAAAACTTAATGAAAAATATTACTAGTTTAAATAAAAAATATGGAACAGTGTCAGTGGTGCCAAGTTAGTGAAACTGGTCCAGGCTCAGCATAAATGTTGTGGGTACTCACAACGCTGTTTTTCAGCCAAAACCAAGAAAAACGCACACGCACCTCAGTGGTCAACAATACAGTTTTGAAAAAAATAAAAATTTAAAAGAAAATTTGTGCATTTATACCTGTGCTGGTGATTGAGGGAAGACGACGATAGTGCTCGCATAGACAGGACAAATATCCCTTACAGTGTCTACCTGCCTGGTAATAACATATGTACGCAAATGCTAGAGAAATTAAAGAAAAATGACCAAATCAGGTCATATAAGTTTACAAATTGACTTATTTACAAATTGAACACAATAGCTAATATTATACCGCATTGTTTCTCGTTAATGTTATACTTCATCTCTTTGGCTAATGAAGGTTGGCTATATTTTTTTTTCACTAAACGCCGAATCCAGTAAGGGGTGCCGACTTTAAAAAAATATTATTAGATTTTGTGGAATGGAAACCCTTAAGGCGAGGTATTGATTGGAACAGTTGTCTCTGTCTTTTTCTTTACGTGTAAAGAGTGAAGTAAATAACCTCATTTTTTCAATTTTTCAATGGTTTTTCGTTTCAATCAAAAACTAGAATGAAAGTATAAAAAATAATAACATTACTCACTTTGTATTATCATAACATATATTGTTGTATATATTTTAAAAATTTATACATCAAAATATTAGTTATAACTACAGTTAAATGTAACGGTGTAGACTTACTCGTATCTTTGGATTTTTTTTTCTATCGAGCCAAAACTACTCAATAGTGTTTCTAATAGCTTTTGACTTTAAGGAATATCATCAACAATAAAGGTTTTTTTTCGCTCCTTACCCGTGGTACGGTTGGTTTGTCCGGTCATCATTTTTTCCAATGGTTCTGTGAATATATTTATCTGTGGTATGCTCCGGTTATTAAAAAGGCTCAACCGGTAACGACTCGGTCCCCCTAACCAGAGGTGCCGGGTTCAAATCTGGACGGCCAATGTACCAATGAGTTTTTCGAAACTTACGTACATATATTCACCGATTGCTTTAACGGTGAAGGAAAAACATAGTGAGGAAACCTGCACACACCTGCGAAGAAATTCGAAGGTTGTGTGTGAAGTCGGCCAACCCGCACTGGGCCCGCGTGGTCGACTAAGGCCCAATCGCTTAATTCAGGGTCTCGAGCCCCTCGGTGGGGACGTTTATATGAGCTGATGTGATGATGCTCCGGTTATTAAGAAAAAAAATACGGAGCCCATTATAAACTCTACAATTTAGTTTCTATTTCCAAATTTGTTATCTGAGTTTCGCAGCCGAATTGTAAAATTATCCATTTTACGGGGCTCCTCACCAGATAACCAATAACCTAACGTAACCTACCGTGTGTTCATCTTCAAACTTAGGTTTTCTATCTTTTTGGAGTGATTGACGTCAAAAATAACGAAAATATGTATAATATTACCGCCTTAAACTTTTTACTCGGATTGTCCTTGGGCAAAACTATTTAGTTTCATGAGTGAAATCAAGATTCAAGATTCAAGATTATTTATTTGCATAAAACAGGTACATTGAAAGGTAACATAAAATAATTAAAGTCTCATCTGTTCAGCTAAAACTTAGTCTAGCATGCAAATCTTACAATATAATAATTTAAAATGTTAAATGTCAATTCTATATATATCATTAAATAATTCATTCACATCATAAAAATTTTGATCTAATAACCAGTCAAACAATCTTTTTTTAAATAATGTTAGGTGAAGATCTTTAATTGCATTTGGGATACAATTATAATTGTTTATAGACATATAATAACAATTCTTTTGGTATAGTGTAGTTCTTGGACAGTGATCAAGCACCAATTTAATCTCGTTCCTAGTGCACCTTGGGTAAACATCTTTTGCAGTTTTAAATAGGTACTTATGCCGTTTCACAAACATACAAGTCTCAAATATGTATAGGCTTGGTAGCGTTAGCAATCTAAGTTGTCTAAAAAGTGACTTACAAGAATCCATAGGATGTGCTCCACAAATAGCACGTACACACTTTTTCTGGGCAACGAATACAATTCCTATCAATGAGGAATTTCCCCACATAACCAGTCCGTATCGTAAAGCAGACACTATGTAACCATGATACGCTAAAATGGCTGTTTTGCGGCTTGATATTTTCCGTAGTCTGCCCAACACGTAAACAAATCTATTTATTTTATTACAAACCTTCTCAATATGTGCCTCCCAACAAATATATTTATCAAAAATTACCCCCAAGAATGATATCTGTTCTACATCTTTTATTGACTGATCTAAATATTTTATGTCTAGATTTATTTGTTTACGTTGTCTTGAATAAAATTGCATAAAGTTCGTTTTGCTTAAGTTTACATGTAGATTATTTAAATTAAGCCAATTTAAAATATTATCAATAGTTTTATTAATGTCCGCTTCATACCTATGTAAATCTTTGCTATTACTGCTTATTGTAATAGAAACATCATCAGCAAATAGTATGCATTTATGCTCAGTCACATTTGGAAGGTCGTTGATGTAAAGAAGGAACAGTAGTGGTCCCAGGATACTTCCCTGTGGAACCCCAAAATTGTTACATCTAAAGTTAGACCTATGTTGCAAGGCGCAGTTATTGTCGTTCATAACAACTGCTTCAACACATTGTTTTCTGTTAGTTAGGTATGATTTTAACCAATCCAAAGCTGAGCCCCTAATTCCATTTAAAAGCAAACCATGCATTACGAAGTCGAAAGCTTTCGACATATCTAGAAACAACGTCATTACATAATTTTTCATGTCAATATTGTGTATTATGTCATTTACTAAATTAAAAGTAGCCAAAAGTGTTGACTTGCCCTTCTGAAATCCATATTGTTCGTTTTTATAATATTATATTTACTACAAAATTCAGACAGCCTACAATACATGCACTTCTCATAAATTTTGGCGATAATTGATATGAGTGCTACCGGTCTGTAATTGCATACTATTTGCTTAATTTTCAACGAGTAAACCTGTAAGTGTGACTTTACCTTTGTGCCTTGATACAATGAGTGATGACACAAAATCACTGTTTTTACCAGACTGAGTCAAAAGGTGGGTTATATATCTCGAATGTATGTTTGTATGTATGGATGTATGTATGTCACACGACGGATAGGAGTAGGAGTATGTTGATATAAAGGGCGTGGGTTAAAACTCCATCGTGGACATGTAGTTAATATTATTTAATTATGAAAATAAGACCTAGAAAGACATAAAAAATAGTCAAAACATAATACAATATTTAAATTTAAATTACAAATCACAAAGAAACATAAATTGATCTTACCCGTAATGGGTCTTTTATAAAGTATCAATATACGAATTTATTAAATTTATTATATTATGAGCTGATGATGATAGTTTTTTTGGTTTTTGAATGATATTGTCAGATGGATGACAGCGCAAGCGTGAAAAAGAAATAGATGGAATGAAGAAGGGTTATTTGAAAAAATAACGCATAGCAGCGTGTCGCGTTACATGTATGTATATTTATTTTTTTGGCACGCTCTGTCGCCTTTTTTTTTATTCACAATTGGTAAACCCTTGACAACATCTCACCTGTTGGTAAGTGACGATGTTGCCGAAGATGGAAGCGGGCTTACCAAGATTCCTCGACGAAATGGGGAACTGGCTATCTTATCTTCATGCCGGAACACACCAATGACATCAACATTGATATTTGTCGGCAAGACTTAGATAAGATGGTGGTAGCTAGCCAGGCGGGCTTAGAAAATGCCCTACCACCAACCAAACCGAGTTTTACAATTGACCCCGCCGGGGATCGAACCCGCGACCTCCTGTGTAAAGCCAGTGAACTTTGCCTCTGAGCTACGGAGGCGGTTTATAAACTAAACTAAACGGCTCGATGTATTTTGGAGTGAGAGGTGTCGTTACATTTGTCTTGATCCCGTGAGTGACATAGGATACATTGTTACCCGACTAACCATCAAAGAGGGGAGTTCTTAAGCAGTCGGGTTTTTATTTTTTAATCATAATTTTATTTTGATTCTGTTCTTTATCATATATTCATATACCTTCGTGTCGAACAGTTGTATTTCCACGATAAAAATGGATGCGGGTAGCGCAGAACCGGTCGTCGTGGAAATTCTTGGAGGAGGCCATGTCAAGCTGTGGACGTCCTTCAGCTGATATGTTGATGATGATGATGATAGCAATAACTTATTTCTATAACGCCTAGTTGAATATCGAGAGCCACTTCCCGTTCGCAATAATATAATTCGGCATTTATTGTATTTTTTTTATCCACTATTAATAAGCCCTTGGCATCATCTCACCTGATGGTTAAGTGACGATGATGCTGAAGATGGAAGCGAGCTAACCAGGATTCCCCAACGCAGTGGGGATCTGGCTATCTAATCTTCAAGCCGGAACACATCAATGCTGTTAACAACGATGTTTGGCGGCAAAGATCAAGGCAAGAGTGAATAGGCATTATTTGAGTTTGCGTGTACCATCTTCGACTGCATCATCACTTACCATCAGGTGAGTTGCAGTCAAACGCACTCAATTTTTTAATAAAAAAAAACACTTAGATAAGATTGTGGTGGCTAGCCAGGCGGGCTATGAAAATGCCCTGCCACCAACCAAACTCTTTTTGGTTACAAAGTTGACCCCCCGGGAATCGAACCTGCGACCTCGTGGTGCGAAGCGAATGGACTAACCATTACGCCACGGAGGCGGTAAATAAAAATAAGGTAAAATTTTTGACATTCATAGGGTTATTGAAGGCAAGTAGAGGGGCTCACCGGGCCCAGGCGCTCAGAACACTTACAACGGCACACAATACACTCACGAACCGAATAGAATAACTTTATTTAAGAACACAATAAAACACTTTTTGCAAGAAAGGTCTGAATTGTGTAATGGCTTCGTGGGTCGCGGAGGTGTGGGAAAACATGTAGTTTTATCGATACTTCGGATATTGTTTAAGGCCTTAAGATGGGTCAAATGACAATATACAATTCAAATTATTGAAAGACTGTGTAAAACTGTCACTATGGAAAAAATATACAGGGTGGGAAGGAGTATACCGACAGATTTTAACAATGGATTCCTGGTAGTATTATGAGTAAATAATGTTATATCAACATGGGTCTAAAACTGCCTTATTAACTTACTTAATTTCTGGAACAAAAAAATCACTTAACGAGAGTAATCCCTTCTAAACGAAACCTTAGTCTACATAGTGACGTCAGAGTACGACACTTGATTATTTAGAGCTCAAGACGTCAGATAAACATCTGATATTATTAGGGCGTGTTACCCTTGAGATTTTTTGAACTTGTGAATTATTTAAAAAAATAATATCTCGAAAATTAGGCTTTACTGGCCCATGTTTATATTACTTTTTTTTGTCTAAATAGGCATTAGAATCTTTGGTTATAATTTGTCGGTATACTCCTTCCCACCCTGTATAGTATACTAGC
Organism: Coleophora flavipennella; assembly: GCA_947284805.1. Taxonomy (NCBI): domain Eukaryota; kingdom Metazoa; phylum Arthropoda; class Insecta; order Lepidoptera; family Coleophoridae; genus Coleophora; species Coleophora flavipennella. Next base: position 5,800,706 of record OX369292.1, read on the forward strand.
TGTCCCGGCGAACTTCGTTCCACCTTACACTACACTACACTAACAGCGCCATCTGCCGGGCTGATTTGTGAATCTAAACCATCCAGGGCGCCACCCAAACGCATACAAAAAAAAACATTTAAATCGGTCCAGCCGTTTAGGAGGAGTTCAGTGACATACACACTTACAGTAGAATTATTATATAAAGATTTAAAATTATGAAAAAACGATTTAATTGAATACAATTTTTGAAATATTACCACTTTTGATGTAAAAAATTATACTTTAGACCCTTTTTTCGGCATTATTAGCAAAAATTTTTGAAAACAAATAGTTAATATTGAATGGAACCAACACACAAAAATCTGTGACTTTAAGACCTTTCATTTTAATTGAACACTTTATTTTTAAACTCATTAGAGAGTGAAAAGTAATAAAAACATGTAAAAATCGAGAATTGGGCGTTCGGTTTCAACGTAACAGCCGCGTTGAAGCATGCATTGATTTGAATATTAAAATGAATAGACTTACGTCCGATATTATTGAAACACGTATCAACCTGCTCGGATTGAGTGGTCTTAGCGCCTTAATATTACGTATAGCAAACACGTGATTTCTCTGCATGATCGAATCAGAAACGTGGAGATACGTAGGAGAACCAAAGTAACCGATATAGCTCTCAAAATTGCTAAACTTAAGTGGCAGTGGGCGGGGCACATAGCTCGTAGAGCAGATAGCCTTTGGGGCAGTAAAATTCTCGAGTGGCAATCGAGCACCGGAAAACGTAGCGTAGGCAGGCCTTCCACTCGGTGGACCTATGAACTGGTGAAGGTCGCGGGAAGCGGCTGGATGCGGGTAGCGCAGAACCGGTCGTCGTGGAAATTCTTGGGGGAGGCCATGTCAAGCAGTGGTCGTCCTTCAGCTGATATGTTGATGATGATGATGATAGCAAGCACGACTGAAGAAACTATTCGATATTATCCTAGGAGTGTTTATTTTTTTGTGTTTATCATCTTATCATATTCTTATCATCTTACCAATCCTATCATCTAGGATACTTTATGATGGGTACTTGGGTGAACGGCTTGCTTTGGACTGCTGAGTCTTAATAACTCCTTAAATTAAATAAATAATAAAACATGCCCCCCTTTTTTGGAAGTATAATATCTCTAATGTCTATCTAAAATGTATCTTATCTCACTCATAGGATCAAGAAGAATCTAACGATACCTCGCACTTTAGAATCCATCAAGCCGTTTAGATGATATCATGGATTAAGAAACATATACGATGGGGAATTTTGGTAAGCCCGCTTCCATCTTCAGCATCATCGTCACTTACCATAAGGTGAGATGATGCCAAGAGTTTATCAATCGTGAAAAAAAATCAAACATAGGTGCGTAAGAGTAACATACATTAGAGATAAAATAAGAAAACAATACACTCTTTTTTATTACCCGACTGCCTCAGAAGAAGGGTTAAGTTTTTTCCAGTGTATGTATGTATGCATGTGTGTATTAATATGAAAAAGACCCAACTTCAGGACGTGCTTAGGGCATAAAATGACTCCCCTCCTTTTTTTGGGGGACTCATTTTTTTTCTCTATAATTTGGGGATCTTCAAGGCAAGAGTGAATAGGCATTATTTGAGTTTGCGTGTACCATCCTCGACTGCATCACTTACCATCAGGTGAGTTGCAGTCAAACGCACTCAAATAAAAAAAAAAAAAGTAATCAGTACGTGTCTGACCCCGCGGCGTGTGCGCACAAGGCTATTGCAAAATAATACTCAGTTTCTTTTACTAAAATAACAATGCCAAATAGCAGATTAATAAAGGACTATTATTTTCAATCCAAAAGTATATATGTAGATATCTATGTTCCCCGCTACAGCCTGAACGGCTTTAGGGATTTTAAGGTTTGTGTTATCGTTAGATTCGTCCTGATCCCGTAAGTGACACAGGATACATTTTTACCCGAATGGCCAAAGAGAGGGGTTAAGTTTTTACGCGGTCGCGTTTGTTTATTTCTTAATGGATTTCTAAAGTTATTTGTGAACATTCGTGTAATAACGGGTCACATACCTACTCTTCCAAGACGATTATACACTAACAGATTTTCCAGTGGCTTCGCTCGCTTGAACATAGTTTTATGACTGTCTTTGAGGGTGCGCAGTGCAAAATCACCGCGAAATCCCATACGTTCGAAAACCAAACTACAACCAATCTGGGTGACGAGGGAGTGAGGTCGCAATCTAGAGAGCGGCAGGGAGTGTCCATACTGTATGTTAGACTAATACTCGTATATACTTTGGTTGTACTATACTGGACGTTTCGGAAATGTGTTACCTGCTCTGTATCGATTTGTCTTTGCGATCAGTAAGGAGAATAGTCAGGTAAAGAGTGCAAAATGTATAAAAATAACTCAAACCAAGATCATAATATTGTATTACTAGATTTTGCCAGCGGTTTCGCTCGCTTGAACATAGTTTTATGACTGTCTTCGAGCGTGCGCAGTGCGCGAGCCGCAAGCAGCTCGCGAGCGTAGAAAAAAGTAGCCTTTATGTTAATCCAGGTCCTAAGCTGTCTTCTTACCAAATTTCAGCCTGATATGTTCACTAGTTAGTTAGTTTTCGCGTGAACATAGTTTTTATGTCTGTTGTGCTGTCAAGTGCTGTTTGGGAACTGAGTCAACTCTAGATCCCTTAGGAACTATGTCGGGCTATGCTAATTAGTAGTCAATTCGATAATCAGTATTAATTAGCACATCAATCCTTCGCTTCATTGCGAAGTGACAGAAATTACCAAAAAAGAGAGAGTTAACAGCTATCCCACGGGGACCACTTAAGAAATCTGGATAAAAAGTAGCCTGTAAGTTAATCCAGGACCTAACCTATATGTGTGCCAAGTTTCATCTCGATCCGTCAAGTGGTTGAAGCGTGAAAGAGTAACAAACATCCATCCATACATACAAACTTTCGCTCTTATAATAGTAGTAGATTGACCAGCCTAGCAAGACCTATGAAAACCCAAATACGATTTCTCATTGATCACATTATTGTAATCCTGGAATAGATATGCCAGACAAAGGGTAACATCTTATAGTTCGTCCACTTCATTAAGGCATGAATTATGAATGGGGGCATTAGCATCCATCTGAGTGCGGGCTATGGACCATTGTTATGCAGATTGTCGCCGGACGTCCGCTGGAATATTCCCCAGAATATAGGATGCTTGTAAACAACTGTACATCGATTATGGCGACGCGACGGTGGACTGAACAGGTTTGTAAATTGTCCTCTGTAGAGGTGTATAGGATATGATCTTGATTGATTGATTGATTGATTGATTGAAAACACTTTATTGCACAACATAAGAGAAAAAAAAAAGATACAATGATTAAGGAAGTTGTACATACAGGATATGCAATGTCAATGTCCTAGAGGTGGTCCCAAATGAAATGCAATGGTCTAGCAGATGCATCTCTAATTCAATAAAAAAAATAAAAAAATATGCTAGGTCGTCGTGTTATCCGTATGTCTCCCGGCTTAGAATAGGGCCATCCTATTTCATCCAATAGGTGTCGTAAGAGCCGACTAAGGGACTCAAACCGGAGGATGGGCAGCAGCGTCTTTCCGTGACTTGCAGCCAATCTGCAAGAACACTGCGATCGGCAACCCGCCTACCAAGCGTGGCGATTACGGCAACACCACCTAATGATCGACACAAATAACCGGGCGTAGTGGAGATCCTTGGGGGAGGCCTATGTCCAGCAGTGGACATCCTTCGGCTGATATGATGATATGATGAAGTCGTACGTCAATGCACTCTAAACTGGGTCGCGAGCAAAGTACACTGTAGAAGCGCGACTGCTTCCAAATCTTAACAAAATATCTAAAAATAAATTACATGTACGTAAGTAAATCGTGCAAGAGGTTTCGTCTTTATATACTAATAGCTTTTTCCCGCGTGGACATCGTTTTTATGACCGCCTTTGAGGGTAAGTGGTGCGAGAGCCTCAAGCGGCTCGCGAGCGTGGAAATGAGTTGTCATTACATCCCTATTCCAGATTGGGCTATTGTGATGAGCAATCTATGACACTCCTCAACCATTTGTGCAAAAAATCACAAAAATCCATTGTTCCCTTGAGATTTTAAATAAATTAGCCAAAAAAAAAGTATATTTTTCAGTTCCCTCAGAACTTCATCGGACTATGGTATTTTCACGGGATAAAAAGTCCTTCCCTGTGACAAATTTTATCAAGATTGGTCAAGGTGTTGAAGCGTGAAAAGGTAACAAACAAACAAACACATTTTCACATTTTTAGTAAGGATTCAAGCGTCGGTGGCACAACGGCAAGGGCCGCTATTTTCTATCCCGGAGGTCGTGGTTCGAGTTCTGCCACGTACCAATGTGTTTTCGAATTTCGATCTCATATGTACGTTTATCCGACGCTCTTACGGTGAAGGAAAACATCGTGAGGAAACCTGCACACGTCTGCGAAGAAACTCGAAGGTTGTGTGTGAGGTTGACCAACCCGCACTGGGCCCGCGTGGTCGACTAAGGCTCAATCGCCCTAATTCAGGGTAGGCTCGAGCCCCTCGGTGGGGACGTATATATGAGCTGATGTGATGATACTATTCAAAACAACATAAGGGCCACCTAAGTTTTTACAGTACATTTTTATACAGAGAAGTGGTTCCAGCCTCGCACCGACCACATGCTGGCCAAAGATGGCCTATTATTACTACCCTAGCTAACCGCTTGACGTTTCAAGATAAAACACACCGTGCTTCGACGCATGCGTAGGTGGCGCCACCTTCTTGCGCTCCGACAAGGCTCCGACATTATATGATTATGACAAAATTTCAATGTATTTTATTTATTAAACGACTTCACACAAAAAGGAGGAAGTTTCTCAATTCCACCGTTTTTTTTATGCGTGTGTGTGTGTTCGCGGATAACTTCGTCGTTTATAAACCGATTAAGATGATTCTTTTTTTGTTGAAAAGGAGATATCCCTAGGGTGGTACCATGATAAGGAACCCCAGGATCTGATGACGACATCCCAGATAAATCGAGAGAAACCTTAGTTTTTTTTGTTTGAAGTTCTTTTTTGGTTCAAAATTATAAAATTTCACGGTCGTTAAAAAAGTATTGTATGACACTGCACGCAATTAGCCATTGTAAAACTCGTGCTGTCTATTGTGTCACGAAGCGAAACATTAGTTGGCAGTGGCATTAATAGCTATTTTTTATTGTTTTTTTTTTTTTAGTATAATATTATATTTGTATATATTTATTTTAGTAAGAATAGTAAGTATTCTATTTTTAGGTATGTATTTTGTATAATATTAATTTATTTACGATTGGTATGTATTATTTATATGAGTAGATTAGGTTAGTGTACATTATATTATATTAGTATGTCGGAGCGTCATTGAAAACATGACCAATACCAGCTCGAGATAAGTTTACATAGATCGTTAAACTTTATTTGGATCAAACGTCAGGTATTAGTACCTGGGTGAAACCGGTGGTGGCGTGACAATCGCTTGTACTCGTGAGACAATCGTTTGTGGTAGCAAAGATGACCTTTTAACGCTAGGCTGTTTGTAATTGAGGTGGCAGCACTGAGTCACAGTACAATTAAGAGTACTCTGAGTTGAGAATTTATTAGATCTGTGGAGAAGTCAGATTACCTGGACGTCAGTCTCGAGGCAGACACTTTTTGACGGAGCGTCGAGCAGAACACAAGTGAGAAAAACGGACGTGTCACGCTATCGCTGGGACCACCGCGTTTGCATCCATTGTAATCCAAGGCATCCTGTACAATTTCGATTGCCGAATGATCAAGACTATTGGAAGGGGACTTCTGAGATATAGCTGCATTGTTGTTATTTCGACGCCAACGACCGAAATAGTTAAGGACATGAACCACCAGGCCATCCATAATCTAACCCCCCCCCCCTGTGACAAGTATCTTATTTAGTATAATTTTAGGTACCCATAGGTTCGTCCCCGTCCTTTGAATTCTCATAATACCCGGTAAGGTTGGCTGGAAGAGATCTCTTATAGAGATAAGTACATCTTTGTATATGTCCTATAAAAGATAAGATAAATACTCTTTATTGTACCCAAAAATATAAAATTAAAAAAAAAATAAACACAATGTAAAACTTAGAAACTATAACTTAAAAATTTAAACAAAAACACAACTTAAAACAAAATCTTATAAGCGGTACAATTTGGGCGGTCTTATCGCTCAAAGCGATTTCTTCCAGACAACCCTTTATAAGTGTTTTTCATGTAAATATTTGTGTGCAATAAAGAATATAATATATATTTTTAAATAGTTCCCGTTACAATAAGCCTTCCTATATGCCTCAATAATATTGTATATCTCGTTGTTTGTGTGGGTGGAGGCACTTAAGATGCAAACGCCGGCGTTCAGCGAACGAACCCCCATGAGAGATGTGAAACACATCGACGTGCCGTGCTCGGGTTAAATCGTTTCAGCACTGAGTATAACTACAATGTATAACTAAAGCACAAAAATAATTTTAAACAAAAAAAACTGACTTCAAACGCACTAGTCGCCACTACGATTGTCGAAGGTTCCCTTCGATTTCTCTTGGATGCCATCATCAGATCCTGGTTTCCTTATCATGGTACCACCCTTGGGATATCTTCTTTTCAACAAAAAATAATTATCAAAATCGGTTCATAAACGACGAAGTTATCCCCGAACACAAATAAAATAATATATTATATATATCGCTCATTTGGTACTACAATGACGAAAATGCACTTTTTGTAACTTTACAGGAGAGCGATTTAAAAAAAATTTCAAGTTTCATCATCCAGTTAATGACCTTTAAATATATCTCTATTATATGATTTTAGACTTAAAACATGGCATAAGTATTATAGTTTTATGAGTAGTCTATGTCAACTGTTTATCTATATAAATATCTCTTTTATTAAAAAAAAACTAGAGCGACACCCCCAATTTTGTCATTGTTCCACCAGGATTCTTTTAATTATATGTAATGCTTTCATACAAAACTCAATATAAGGTTACAGAAGGAAACAGTTTTTTTTTAATCATTTTTAATTATTCATTTGGTAACTTCTACAATACTTAGTTAACCAGAAAATCACATTTTGAAAAACGCAGTCGCTTGAATTTATTCAACTATCAGTCGTATAAATAACAACTTCTCAATAGGGACTACTTTTTAAGCCTAATACTAAATCTTTACTCATTATAAATATCATCATCATATCAGCCACAAATCGTCCACTGCTGGACAAAGGCCTCCCCCAAGGATTTCCACGACGACCGGTCCTGCGCTGCCCGCATCCAAAATATAAGTAATTCAATTCTGCCAACTAAAAATCAAATTCAATTAAAACTAAAATCTTAACACACGTTGACAAAAGCTAACCATTATTTTTAATCATCCGTCACTGTTAATATTTTTTGGTACCTCGTATAAAACTTATATAAAATTTGCCGTCACTTTCACTTAATCAACTTGCAGTCGTATTACTAAAGCGTAAACAATCTCAACTTCTTGATTAGAAGCAATTTTCAAGAGTTTGACTTACATACATTATCAACCGACTTCAAAAAGGATATTACGTGTTGCATGTATTTCCTAAAACTGTTCAAGTTTTGGTGTCTATTAGTCATCATCTCATGTTAAGGAAGGTACAACTCCTTAACGGTTAGGAGATGGAGGATAATTCTTCAAATATTTTGCGTAGATACGGTAAGTATAGACCGATAGTTGTATTATTTCGGATTATTCAGATGAGCTGATGATGGAAGATTTAACTCCTTAACTTTAATTCTGTTGATGATGATGGAAGCTACAGGAATCTGTATCTTTTAATGAAACACATGCTTTATGATTTAATGGTTCCTATGAGCGAGTGGGTGTTTGGGTATAACGTTTTTAGATAGAATTATCACTAAAAATAAATAAAATTAAAATAAAAGTTTAAAAAACTTAAAAACCGACTTCAAAATGAAATTCATTCAAAAGTATGAAATAACATTATTTACTTAGATACACGACATTAACCAACAATAACGAAATCAAAGGTAGGTACGAATTAAATTAGGGGCCTAAAATGTTTTTCTGAGGTCGGTGTCAGCAATGCCATCGAATCTAAAACATTTGATACGAAAGTAGCTGTGTGCTGGTACCGAACTCAAAAATAAATTGCCCAAAAAAATGGAGAAAAAATTAAGAAGTTGTATATTCCATAATTCATAATTTACATTATCGTCGTTTTCCCGCAAAATAAATATAATATCTGGGGAAATATCAACGTTTGTCGCTGTTCCGCCGAGTGGAGATAAAAAAATGTCACATTTATCTTTTAGTCATTGCTGCACACAAAATAACTTTATGGAAACAACGACGAAACTAAGCATTGTCGTCGCTGTTCCGCCAAGTGCATATAAAACAAATGTCACATTTATATTCTCGTCATTGTTGCACACAAAATAAGTCCTCACTTTACGGAAACAACGACAAAATTAAGCATTGTCGTCGTTGTTCCGCCAGGAGGGGATAAAAGTGATGTCATATTTACCTTGCCGTCGTTGTTGCACCAAACTGACACCTCACTTCAAGGAACTCCCCGGCACAATTGACTAAATCGCCGTTGTAGCTGTAGAATGCTTGCGTTTTGGTATAAAAGTAACAATGACGTCAACGCCATCTAGCCGCAGTTTATGAAAATACATTACCGTCGATTTTACCCCGAAAGTAACCAACCTAAATATATCGTTTGACATACTTAACTCATTTTTGATAAAAACCTTAATTACGTCATTGTAGTACCAAATGAGCGATATATAAACGGTCGAATTGAGAAACCTCCTCCTTTTTTTGGAGTCGGTTTTAAAATAGTTAAAAAAATAAAACTCGACTACGGAAAATCTTTAAGTACTGAAAAGTATGAAAACAGGAGTTTCCCGCCTGAAATCATAGCCTTTATTTTTTCCTGCATCTGGGGTAATAGCCGTGGTCGCAAGCCATAATAATAGGTACCTATGATACAAATATTGATAACGATAGATACACCTTGATATCAAACTAGATATGATTATCTGTCATCACATCATCATCACATCAGCTCATATAACGTCCCCACAAGAGGGGCTCGAGCCTACGCTGAGTTAGGGCGATCGGGCCTTAGTTGACCACGCGGGCCCAGTGCGGGTTGGTCGACTTCACACACAACCTTGTAGTTTCTTCGCAGGCGTATGCAGGTTTCCTCACGATGTTTTCCTTCACCGTATAAGAGCGTCGAATAAACGTACATATGAAATCGAAATTCGATAATACGTTATTATTTATAAAAAAAAATAAGTTGTGCAATTCACAAAAATTTTACATAATGATTTTTTAATTGCTATTTATTCTTTGACACGTGGAATTACGGTGCGAATCCAAAGTCACCACATTTGTCGAAATCGGATAAGTGCGAGGGAATCGGAAATACGAGGGAACAGATGAACATACACGCATACATCAAACATACATAAATAGACTGTCAAAAAAATAACTTTCCTTTTTTAAAAGATCCTACCTATGAAGGGAACCAGGTACTTTTTAGCCGACTACGAAAAAGGGAGGGTTATTTAACACTTTAAACTCTCACGATTATTCATGATGACAAATTGAAAGCGGGACTTGACGTGATTGAATTGAAGAAGGGTGGTTTTCGACGATCTATGTATTTTTGTATACGTATACGTATGGATGAACATCGTATTTCCTAAACCACTAAACCGATCTTGACAAAAGTGTTATCTTTGGATTTGTGCCATGACTCCGCGTATAAAAAAGACAGCTTAAAAAACAAAAAAAAAAGTGTGTGTGTCAGCTCCGACGCACGACTGGAGTTTACTACTTAAGTACGATTGTCTAAACAGGCACAAAACAGGGCTTGACTTTAGTTTTAAGTTTACTCTGCACAGTTTTTATAACTAATCATTCCAATTTCCGGCCTCTTTTCATAGCTGATGTGTCAGGTGTTTTAGCTCCCATGGTCGCAGCTACTAATGATCCATTTGGTGTTTGGCAGCGACTAACCTCGTATGCTTTAGATGCGGTTATACGAGCATATCTTAGGTCATACCATAAAGGGCTCTAACGTTGGTTTTGTGTTGACTCTTCAATTAAATCAAGAGCATTTTTGTTAAGTTTCTCTTGTAATGTTTCTAGTAATTTGTTGACATCTTTCTTTATATCATCACTTACTTGAATAAGGAAATGAAAACTGTCGAACATCACTGTGTTTAAAGTCGTTCTGATACTTTAAAAGTTCACAATTCATAATTTTCTTCTTTTTTGCTTCTTGAAGAAACCCGTGGAAAAGGTCTGTGCTGGTTTCATGATGTGGAGCTGTTTTTTTTTCAAATTTGATATACAGTGACGTATTTCATAGTAGTCCCTACTCTCGAGAGGACGGGTTTTTTCCAGTAACATTCACGCAAGGAAGGTTCTTCACTGCGACGATGGGTCCACATCAAAAATGCCACTGCATGCTTACAACCACCAGCTAAAGCTGCACAGTCCAAGCACTGGCAATTGACGATTTCACCTTTAGTCTCGTCTATCACCATAGTGAATTCCTGAAAATGCAAACTAATTACTTACTGTGAACAAAATTTATTCTTTATAACCTAAAAAACTACTACTGAAAGAAAGACTATTATTTCGCCTTAGCAGAATTAAGGTTACTTACTTAAGTAGTGCTATATTATTTTATAGTACTTACATTGCTGTTTTTACATTTCTCAGCTCTGCAGAATATGATTGCGTCCACTTTGCGCAAGTTTCTGCTATCTGCTTTCACAAAATTGACACCCATGATGGAGTGGAATACCAAATTATATAAAAATCACAAATTTTAAAATCTTATCAGATCAAAAATTGTAACACTGCAACAATAACAGATCTGATTTGATTACTGTGTTGTGACTTGTGACTTCATTTTAGATTTCGTAGTGACTTATATTCTTTTTGTTAGATTCAGCCAATCCTGACTGACTGTTTTGTATCACGTGACAGAGGTGCGAACAATAGGTTGCGCGTAAAAAACGTAACGCGCAAAGAGAATATAACAAACTACGTTTTCGATCACTAGATTTTACTCCTCATATTTTTTTCATACCGGGCGCCTTATATGCAAATCGATTCTTAAGGAGTAAACTCCAAAAATTCGAGCGAGACCTACAGTACTCGCATATGTGTAACATGTGACAAAATACTTTATAAAAGGACGGCAAAGACACGGCAGACTAGGCTGTATGGTCATAGATACCTTTGCCTTTTCCGCGCTTTTAAAGCCTGAAAAAAGGATGGCAAAGATACGGCAGACTAGGCTGTATGGTCATAGATACCTTTGCCTTTTCCGCGCTTTTAAAGCCTGAAAAAACGCGACTCCCTGTTACACATTTCCGTCCCATGGGACACTTTTCCGTCCCATTTCACGAAATCACTCCCACAAATTGCAGGAAAGCGAGAGCAAAGATGTTACACATCAAAAATCAACATAGCAAACTATACCTACAACCAAAAAAATATTTTTTAGATATTCATATTATGTTTGGTATGAAAAGAAAGGTATTGACGAGCACATTCAATATATACATTACATATGCAAATATGTAATGTATCACTGGCATTGGGTGAACATAGGTCCATATTCCAATGTGAATGTGTTGCCATCACCCACGCTGCCACCACGGTCATGAAAAGAGGTGTCACGAACTACGGCATTAGGATACTCTCAGATAGCATGGCCGTACTTCTGGCTCTGGAGAGCAATACCATGAACTCCAGTCTAATCTACGAATGTCACCTTGCACTGGAGCGAATAGCTTCAGTTAACAGGGTCATCCTGCAATGGATAAAGGGGCACAGTAACTCATTGGGGAACGATGCAGCCGATGAGCTGGCTAAAAGGGGTTCCGAAACTCCAGTAGCTGGCCCCGTTCCACTCATGCTAATCCCTTTTAGACAAATACGCTCATGGACAAGGCTGCACACAGTTCATCAACACAATGCCCGCTGGGCTAATCTAACTAGCTGTAGGCAGTCAAAAATGGTTTTGATGCAACTCAAACCACAACTGACCCGAAAACTCCTCAGCCTCAACCGACGCGATCTTCATATAGTTGTGGGTACTATCAGCGGGCACCTACCCCTGAATAAACAACTGTTCATCATGAATGTCACAGACAGTCCTCTTTGCAGAGGATGTCTTGAGACAGATGAAACAGTCAGTCATGTGATCCTGGAATGCACTGGTCTGATCGAACATCGGGTAAAAATCCTCAATGATATGGGGTCGCTCCGAGAAGCCTGCGAATGTCCCAGGAGACTTCTGTGCTTCTGGAAGGAGCTGGGTTGGCTGGACTAGCCAGCGACACTTGCACGCATAAAGGACCGAAAAAGAGTCCAAATGCGGAAACGGGAGCCCACTACCAATACCAATACCATATGCAAATATTGTTTATTTCGTAGAAAATGGTCTCACAAGCGATATTATGAGACGGCTCAATGTACGCGCGCTACAATCAAGCGACACGACACCCGGCCGCGGGTAGCGAGGTGGGGTGGCGTTATACTCTGAGCACAAAAAAATATTTAAATAAAACAAAAGTGAAATAAACTTAAAACCGACTATAGAAAAGTATGAAAACAAGGTTTCCCGCCTGAAATCATAGCCTTTATTTTTCCCTTCATCTAGAACATTAGCCGTAGTCGCAAGCTCTATAGTAATCAAAAATTATGGCTTGCGACCACGGGTATTACCCTAGATAAAGGGAAAAATAAAGGCGGGAAACCTTGTTCTTATACTTTTCCTTAGTCGGTTTTTGGTTTATTTAACTTTTATTTTACTAATTGTATGGTAAGAGCATCGGTGGCGTAATGGCAAGGGCCGCACCCTTTGGCCGGGAGGTCGTGGTTCGATCCAGCCACGTACCAATGTGTTATCGAATTTCGATTTCATATGTACGTTTATCCGACGCTCTTATACGGCAAAGGAAAACATCGTGAGGAAACCTGCATATGCCTGCGAATAAACTCGAAGGTTGTGTGTGAAGTAGACCAACCCGCACTGGGCCCGCGTGGTCGACTAAGGCCCGATTGCCCTAATTCCAGATAGGCTCGAGCCCCTCGGTGGGGACGTATATGAGCTGACGTGAATTGTATGGTATGAACGGTCATTGTTAAAATCCATGAGCAAGCCTTTGTATAACCACACCCTGGACACTTCATACAACGGGCCAGAAACGACATTTCAAAAAAGGAATGACGGAACAAACAAAATGGCGGCGAAATCCTATACGTTCGACAACCAAACTATATCCAATCTGTATCAATGTGGGTGACGACGGGGTGACGTCGCAATCTAGAGAGCGGCAGGGAGTGTCCATATTGTATGTTAGTACTAATATACTATTCAATAATAACTGCAATGAAGAATTCAGAAAAAGGTTAACAAGTCACGATTGGACTGCTTGCGAAATAAATAGTATTCTTAGCAAATTTCATAATGCCTTTAAAACTGTAGTAAAATACAATAATAACTACAAACGTATATTTAAATGGGTAGTCAAACATGTACGAAGAATAGCAGCACAGAAAGAAATTCTCCCAGAGCACTCCGTCACTTATTCAAACATTTTGAGAACAAAATTTTATATTTGTCAGATGATATAAAGTAAATCAAATGACTATTAGCATATAAATCTGAATAATATTTATTTGTTATTAAAAATGAAAATTTAAATAATTTTGATCTAGATTTCTATGAGTATTAACACACCCTATATACACTTCATACGACGGGCCAGAAATGACATTTCAAAAAAGGAATTACGGTACAAACAAAATGGCGGCGAAATCCTATACGTTCGACAACCAAACTGCAACCAATCTGTATCAATCTGGGTGACGAGGTGGTGAGGTCGCAATCTAGAGAGCGGCAGGAAGTGTCCATACTGTATGTTAGTACTAATATACTACAATATACTTTGCTATTAGTCAACTAGCCTATTCTATGGTCGCCATCCGATATATCGTAACGGGCTAGGTGTTCAAATATATCTGAGCAGTGTTGAATTTCATAAATTATGTACACACGGCTCCACATCAAGCTATATAAAATCCAGTATACGCTGGCCTCGCGTATGTTGAAACGCAAAGGCGTCGCGCGGCCAGCTTATACTGGTTTTGTATAGCTTGATGTGTCGCTGTCCGTACATTATAAGTTGCCATTAATATCTGAACATCTATTTTGTCATAAATATCTGGGCGGCAGGTTTTTCAATATGTTCTTAATACACAACGACGTAAGGAACTTTTTTCTAAAATGCTAAATATAGAAAAATCTGCTCCTCCGATATTTATTACAAATTAGATGTTCAGATATTAGAAGCAAATCCTAGTGTACAGAGGCCAGCACATCATAGACTCGTAGTGCGATTCTGATCCATAAGCATTCGGCATAAGAACGGTACAAAATCCAAAGTGTGTAGCTTGCTGTGCTGGCCTGTGTACATAATTTATTGAAATTCAACACCGCTCAGAGGTATTTGTACACCTCGCCCACTACGGTATATCTGATGGTGATATGTCTTTGACCAGCGGGTGTTACCAGTGATGACTTACGGGACTGAGACATGGCCGCTTACTATGGGCCTCATAAGAAGGCTCAAGGTCACCCAAAGGGCCATGGAGCGTGCTATGCTCGGAGTTTCTCCGCGTGATCGAATCAAAAACCAGGAAATCCACAGGATAATCAAAGTTACCGATATAGCTCACAAAGTCGTGAAACTGAAGTGGCAGTGGGCAGAGCACATAGCTAGTAGAACAGATGGCCGTTGGGCAGTAAAGTTCCCGAGTTGTGACCACGCACCGGAAAACGTAACGTAGGCAGGCGTCCCACGCGGTGGACCGACGACCTGGTGAAGATCGCGGGTAGCCGATGGATGCGGGCAGCGCAGGACCAGTCGTCGTGGAAATCCTTAGAGGAGGCCTTTGTCCAGCAGTGGATGATTTTCGGCTGATAATATGATGATGATGACTTTATGTATCAGAAAATTAACGTGCCAGGCAACCCCGCAGAAGCTTGTGTGGTACGGCCGCACCGGAAGAGGGCTCCGTGCTGCGCGCCGCCACACCGAACGTCGCGCTCTACATGTCGCGGCTGCACCACTCGGTCACGGCCAAGGACGTGACGGAGTACGTACGCCAGAAGTCCGGCTACGGTCTGCGGGTGTTCCCGCTGGAGTCGCGCCACTACGTGCACTTCACGCCGCACGTGGTGCGCGTGCCGAAGCCTCTGCTGGAGACCATCACCAGCACCGATTTCTGGCCGAAGGACGTCGTGTTTCGGCGTTTCCGAGGCACCATGCCAGTCCACGCGTCACCAAAAATTACTCACATAGGTTTAGGTTTACTAACATGCCTAATAATGTATTTTATTTATAGTATCTATGTCTTGTTATTTTTATAAGTTTTTTTATATCTATGGGCCTGTATTTTAGTACTAAGTTGCCTGAAAATAAATGAATAATAATAAAGTCAGGATCAAAATTTCTTGCACTGTGCTCAGAACTATCGCCAAAGTGTAATATTTAATATTATGTTCAATATTACCTATCTCGTAAATTTTAAAAGTTTCTCTTTACAGCGAAGTGTTTCACTAAGCTCTGTTGGGAGAGAAAGAGGCACACATAATTCTCTTCTCATATTCACTTACTTGTTTTGTACTTACACTTTGCTGAGTAGCTCCAGACTTCCTAAAATGTTTGTAAGCTTAAATACCGGCCAAGCGCGAGTCGGAATAGCACTCCGAGGGTTCCGTACCACCACACCTCCACATTACTACATAGTATAATGAAAATCATACCTATTTACATTAAAAACAAAAGAAATTAACGCGAGTGACACCAAAAAAAATCTTTTTTTTGTTATTTAGTTCGGAAGCCTTAGCGTGAGTGCGACTCATTTTTGGCGAATTTTTGCGCTTTTATGTATTACCATTTTTACAATAGAGCTAAATCAAAAATACTTCCAAAGACCTATAAAAAACACGTTTTTTGTATGGAGACCCCTATTATTTTTAACTTTTTCTCAATTTTAGTATTTGTTGTTATAGCGGCCATAGAAATACACATTGTGTGAAAATTACAACTGTCTACCTATTACGGTTCATGAAATACAGCCCGCTGACAGACGGACACACGGACAGACAGCGGAGGCTTAGTAATACCACACCCCGGACACTGCATTCAACGGTCGTGAAATGACTTATACTAAAAACAAGTGACTGAGCAAACAAAATCACGGTGAAATCCTATACGTTCGAGAACCAAACTATAACCAATCTGTATCAATCTGTACGTTCGAGAACCAAACTATAACCAATCTGTATCAATCTAGGTGATGAAGGGGTGAGGTCGCAATCTAGAGAGCGGCAGGGAGTGTCCATACTGTATGTTATACAGGGTGACTGTTAGACGACGGACGCATTTTCTGGAGGTGAATCAGAAGACGAAACTGATCAATTTTTCCCAAAGCACCAATGGCCGATTCGCAAAAAAAAATTTGGACTTCTCATACAAAGTTGCCTAATGAGCTGACCAATTTGTATGAAAAATCAATTTTTTTTTTGAGAATTGAACATAGGTTTTAGAGAGAAGTTGCTCAGTTTCGTCTTTTGCTTCACCTCCTAAAATGCGTCAGTCGTCTAACCAGTCATCCTGTATATAGGGCGACTTTTAATTAGTTCTTGATAGCAAAGGATATGAATGTACTCGTGATTACAAACAACTTTCCCTAAGCAACTATATGTCAAATCAGAAAAAAAATGTTTGGTCCTCGATACATAACAAGTTATCAAATCGACAAAAATATATAAAGGGCCAAAATTTTTTTTTCATATTTAACATATGGTTTCTTTGGGAAAGTTGCTTGTAATCACGAGTACAATAGACACTCCCTGACGCTCTCTAGATTCCGACCTCACCCCCTCGTCACCCAGATTGATACAGATTGGTTATAGTTTGGTTCTTGAACGTATAGGATTTCGCCGTGATTTTGTTTTCTCAGTCATTTGTTTTTAGTATATGTCATTTCACGACCTTTGTATGCAGTGTATATGCAATCGATTTTAAATAAGTCAAAAAAAAGATGATGAGTTCTACTTGAAAGTGAATTAAAATCGATATTATTAGCTGTGACAGAACACTGGCTGAGTAGTGACAAATTGAAATGTATAAATATAAGTAATTTTGATCTGATATCACACTACAGTAGACATAGTGTAGGTCATGGAGGGAGCTGCCTATACACAAAAAACCATATAAAATTCAAAGAAATCATTGAACTTACGATCTTATCTGCAGAACAGATATTCGAAATCTCCGTCTTAGAATTAATTGATTATAGCCTTATAGTAGTGTGTATTTATAGATCAAAAATATCACTAGTGTTAACTTGTTCTTCCCAATTTTTAAGGAGTACTATTATTATTAACTAGTACTATTATGTATATTTTGGTAATAGAGTTCCGTTGATGCGAAATCTCTGCCTTAGAATTAATTGATTATAGCCTTACAGTAGTGTGTATTTATAGATCATGTCTCACTGGTGTTAACTTGTTCTTCCCAATTTATAAGGAGTACTATTACTATTAACTAGTACCATTATGTATACTTTGGTAATAGGGTCCCGTTGGTCACCCGTTGCGTCTACGCAACCCTAAAAAGTACCTACCTACCATAGCTACAGATTTTACGAGAAACCTTTTAATCCACATTATGACGGTACCATTTAATATAGTAGACCCTGAACAATTCCAATTTGCTCTCGAATTTCGAGGTTAGGGATGTCGCAATGAAAATAATAGAGCGTCAGGTAATTTCGCTAATGCACGCGGTTACCCTATCTAGATCGTACTCTCAAACCGTGGCGGGGTCGACGTATCTATGGGTATACATGGTGTTACAAAATTGGTGTGGGTCCCGTTAACTGGGGCTTCTACTCATCATACTGAACAACTATTGTTCTACGACTTTGCAGAAAACGCAAAAAAAAATTTTTACTCCTCGTACAAATCGATCAGCTGATCTGCCAATATAGTACATTTTAGTATAAAGGATAGATGCGGGAAGCGCAGGACCGGTCGTCGTGGAAATCCTTGGGGGAGGCCTTTGTCCAGCAGTGGACGATTTTCGGCTGATATATTGATGATGATGATGATAGTATGAAGGTTCCAATTTTTTTTTTATAGAATTGGCTAAGGTTTCCTTGGGGAAAGTTGTTCAGTATGATGAGTAGAACCCCCAGTTAAAGTGTCCTACACCAATTTTTTTACACCCTGTATACAATTTATATACCTTCACTAAATTGTCTATTATGCCTTGTCTATTGAAATTTGATGCGAATGAAGTGGTTCTAGTGTAACCGTATAAGTGTCGGTGGCTCAACCGGTAACGACTCTGTCCTCCTAACGAGAGGTCCCGGGTTCAAATCCGGACGGCCAATGTACCAATAAGTTTTTCGAAACTTACGTACATATACTTACCAATTACTTAAAGCGTTAGGAAACCTGCACATCTGATTCCAGATGTGTGTGAAGGTCGCGTTTCACACGTCTGTATTTGTAACCTACACGTGACCGTGGGTGCTATTAAGTGCAACACCAGGCAACTGCCGTGTATCCCTTGGGTAGCACGGTTAATTGTGCCACACGATAAGAGAGAGAGTGTTAGCTTAAACTTTCGATGTTATTTTAGCTAGACCAAAATAATGAAAAAAACAATATAAGCTGACATGAATAAAAGCAACGCGTCGGTGGCGTAACGGTTACGGCCGCTACCTCCTGTCTGGGAGGCTGTGGTTCGAATCCTGTCACGTACCAATATGTTATCGAATTTCGATTTCATATGTACGTTTATCCGACGCTCTTACGGTAAAGGAAAACATCGCGAGGAAACCTGCACACGCCTGCGAAGAAATTCGAAGGTTGTGTGTGAAGTCGACCAACCCGCACTGGGCCCGCGTGGTCAAGGAAGGCCCTCGGTGTAGACGTATACTGATAAGAAGAAGAAGAATAAAAGTATTTAAAATATTATGTTAATATTGTTTATTATTCGTTTCGAGGCAATCTATTAAACATATACAATAAGGATAGGCAATTTACAGTATAACTATATCTTAGAGCAGAAATTATCGATAAGGTAATGGGATAATAAAATACGGACATTTAATTGGTAGCCATCGATCGTCAAAAAGCAGTGTTAATTAAATAAACAACAATACTGATCATAAAATTCAACGTTATAAAACATTAACAATCAAAATAACCCATAATTTAAAATTTACATTAAAAAGTGACCAAGCAATTTAATTAAGTTACAACAATTGAATGAAATATTAACAAATGACACAAAAAAACTATCTGTATACAACGATATAGCTACATTTTAATATTGTTTATAATATTCAATATTTACATACATTTTAACATTTTATAAATTCCAATATACAAATGACCTATCTCCATGTTTTAGTATTTTAATTACATTTAAGTCAGACAAGACACTACTCAGACCATTTCTGAGGATTTCGATAACTAAAATTATTTAGTTTTAATTATGGATTCCGGAGGAAACGTTGTGAGGAAACCTGCACACGCTTGCGGAGAAACTAGCAGGTTGTGTGTGAAGTCGACCAACCCACACTGGGCCTAAGGACTAAGGCCCGATCGCTCTAATTCAGGGTAGGCTTGAGCCCGTCGGTGGGGACGTATATGAGCTGATATGATTATGATGATGATGATGGATTCAGGTAGGTACTACAATTTTAGCTAAACTGGTTTATATACTAGCAAGCATTTACAATATGGATACAAGCTTGATCATTCGTACTGTAAATAGTCAATATATTATTTAATTACGTACTGTCACAATGGCTTAAAGTAATAAATTGTCCTGGCACCACTTTAGTACACAGAATTACAAGAGCATTTTAGGAGGCTACGTAAATACTTCTACAGTTCATTGCCTCCACTGAACAATGTAACACGGACGTCTTGTAAATTTACTCTTTTTATATTAGCCATGCGCATTATTGACACATTCGCGTGAACTACGTATGTAGACATGTATAATAACGTATGAATACGTCGCTCAACATACTTGATTTACTTTGAGAACGTAGATAAACGTCAGGTAGTAACGGAAGAGATTGTAAATTTTCTTAGTAATATGTAGTTTAAGTTAATGTATAATATTTTATATTTACGCCATACACTCAAATTATGTTATCGTTTTGGGTATATATATAAGCCTGTCAAGATAATGTAAATGGTATTTGTAATTTATGACTAATATGATTTCATCTAATCACCAATAATTGGTGACGTCATTGCGCCACAACTTATCAAAATCTCATATATTTAGCGTCACCCAACATCGAAATTTCATAGCGCTAAGTTGACACTATACAAAATCCCGCACTCTCACACACAACGTCTATATACGGCTTTTCGTGTATGGGTTGACGTGCATTAAGAGCAGGCTCCCGGCGCGGCACTGGCGAACAACCTGATATTTAATCTTATGGAATCAGCTTTACAGTTGAATTTCGCGTGAGTATCTTAACGCGACTTACATCCTTTACTTCGGGCGTAAATGCACATTTACGATCATTGCGAGCTTAGTAAATATTTCAAGACACTTTCGTCCTAGCCGTTTCATCAATACCTCTATTCTCTTACTGTCGGTATTTATATCATATTCCTAAGTTGTGCAAAGTAAGAGAAAAATCCAATAATCTCTCAAAACAACATAGTTTTACAAATTAAAAAAGTATCAAGCAAAAACCAATGATTCGTGTTTTTGTTTTAGTCATACGAAAGAAGAAAGTTCAAAGAATCAGCTGTGTAGTTTTTTAGGTTCAGCAAGCTTGCGCACTATTTTGGGAGCCTGCTCTTAACGTCAATGTCATTATTTGGCGCATGCAATAAATAACATAAAGCAGAACGCTTTTATACGTTTGCATATTTGTATGAGAAACATATGCGTCACGGCATATGGTTTAGTAAAAGTACCAAGCTCGCGCGAATGTGTTAAGAAACATGCTGTTTTCGAAGTTTTAGATACTCTTTACTTTCAACCTGTTCTAAGGACAACATGTGCACCACCGAATATGATTTACAATTCCTTTATACACGCATAAACGAGAAAACCGTGTTGAAATTCCGAAGAATAATAAATGCGTGATAAACCGCACCTTAATTTTACTTAAGAAAGTCCGAACTTTGCGCATGGCTTTAAAAAGAAAGTTTAGCAGGCCAGAATCAAGGGCAATATTAAAAAGGTTGCCAACCGGGCGTTTTGTGGCGCGGAGGAAGGGCCCGCTCCCCCGCCGAGGAAGCCGGTGTCATCAGTCCTGGGGCCCCCTTCCCTGAGAGGCCCCTGCAGGCTGGAGCGGACATCATTGGTCTCCTCCAAGTCTATTTCTTGGTCATATTCATCACGTAACTTTCGGTTTGGCAACTCCATCTCTGTAGACGTTAATGTAAGGTTAGTGAAACACCTCCAATAGCTTGGTTATATGGTCTAAGGAGATATAAATTCTACTGTAAGATAATACTTTCCTCTGATTAGATGTCTTACGGTTTATTAAGTCTTTTAATCGTTAATTATTTTAATTATTAAAAGCGTAAAGAGGATAAGAAGTAGCCACTGAAATAATTTACGGTTGTATCGTGGACCCAACTCCCTGTTTTTATTTAATTTCTCTACCCAATAGTACATACGTACATACGTATTGTTATAGCAAAAAAAAAACTTTTCCAATTTTCATGAAAATATATTCTACATCAATACATCAATGAGGAAACGCGGGCGCCATTTTTTCCATATAAACGTAGTCCCCTGTTTCCTCTATGGATAAGAGAACAAAAATGTTTTTTCCATCAAACCTATACCTACCTTGGCCATGCCCCTATGTTTTGTTTTTTTTTTCCATATTCTTATTATAATAGGAGGCAGGAACCTTCCAAAGACTTAGAAAATTGCCCAATTAAACGTCATTTTTAAACACCCTCCAAAAAATAATACTCATATTAACAATAAAATGAAAACATAGAGGCATAGGTAAAGCGTCTTTTTTATATTGAAAAAAAATGTTATTTTTGCTTAAGTTTTGGAGGAGGAAATAGGGGACTAAGAAATGCTGTTTTAGTCAATTTTTGTGCCGATTTTATCGGTCTGCGCTGCAGTTCTCCCTTTCTTCCTGTATACGGAGAGGTTTGCGGGAGGGAGACAGCAACATTTTATTCAAATACCTATTCTTTCGACTGCGTTTCCTCTTAACATATACCGAAAAACCGAATATCTTAATTACGTCCGTCCGTCCGTCCGTCACGCTTGGCGCTGGAGGCTACAAGTAAATCCTTAGTCCGATTAGGATCAAGTTTGGAACTTCCGAGTTTTAAATTATTTCACAAGGGATTATCAAAGTTTCTTCGTTCCGTCAAACCGAAGAGTAGCTGTCATAAAACAATAAGTGATTTTTTTTCTAAAAAATGGCTATAACGATTTTGATGAAGCGAATATTATCGTTGCGAGACTTGTGAGATATAGAATGGAACTAAGTGAAGTCCGATTTATTGCACATAAATACTATCCTCGCCAGAGCAAACAAAATAACTTTAGAAATTGCGTGTACCATCCTCGACTGCATCATCACTTACCATCAGGTGAGTTGCAGTCAAACGCACTCAAATTTTTAATAAAAACAAAGAAAAAAAAATCATAAAAAAATTGAAACCCAACTGCGTAAAAACTTAACCCCTCTTTTTGGCCAGTTGGGTCAAAATGTATCCTATGTCACTCAAGGCGAATCTAACGATACCTCATACGTTAAAATCCTTCAAGCCGTTCAGGCTGTAGTAGAAAACGTTGAAATCTACATATTCATACACTCGAAAAACATAAAGCGGGTAAAAATGTTATTTATTTTATTTATTTATTTATTATTGTTACATAAAAAGTATGAACACATTTACCATCACCAAGAACAAAAAGCAAACAAAAGATCAAAAAAAAAATCAAGATAAGCGCCACAGACAGCCCATGCTAAGCATGTGGTGAAACACAGTAGTGTCCCAAAAGTAGTAGTGTCCCAAAAGTAGTAGTGTCCCAAAAGTAGTAGTGTCCCAAAAGTAGTAGTGTCCCAAAAGTAGTAGTGTACCAAAAGTAGTAGTGTCCCAAAAGTAGTAGTGTCCCAAAAGTAGTAGTGTCCCAAAAGTAGTAGTGTACCAAAAGTAGTAGTGTCCCAAAAGTAGTAGTGTCCCAAAAGTAGTAGTGTCCCAAAAGTAGTAGTGTACCAAAAGTAGTAGTGTCCCAAAAGTAGTAGTGTACCAAAAGTAGTAGTGTCCCAAAAGTAGTAGTGTACCAAAGCCTGTGTTAGGGTAAACTACAGTACATTTACACTAGTAAACTACTTAGTATAATTATTATCAACTAGCTTTTGCCCGCGGCTTCGCCCGCGTGGACATCGTTTTTGTGACTGAATTAGAGGGTGCGCGGTGCTTGCTTATTAGTAAATCGTGTCATTTACCACCCCCTCAACCATCTCTGTGCAAAAAATCACACAATCCATTGTTCCGTTGCGATATTAAAGAATCTAACCAAAAAAGAGTATATTTTCAGTTCCCTCGGGAATTGCATCGGGCTATGCTATTTTCACGGGATAAAAAGTAGCCTACGACCTTCCTTGTGACACAGGCTACCTGCATGCTAAATTTCATTAAAATTGGTCAAGGCGCTAAAGCGTGAAAAGGTGACAAACAAACAAACAAACACATTTTTACATTTATAATATTGTAAGGATGTTCAGGGGGAAGGCATATTACCACCTTTTCCTCTCCCTAAGCTACAAGCTGCCTTACCATACAATCTAATGTTCCCTTCGGCATCGCCGATGGAGTTCTTGGAGATGCACTTGTAGCCCCCCAAGTCGTTCTTCTGAATGTTTCGTATAATCAGGCGCATCTGCACGCTGTATGCCGAACTGTTGATCTCGTTCATCTGATACTTGTCATTTGATATGATCATTTCACCTGTAAAGACACCACTGTTTTAGTACAGGCAAAGTATATACATATAGGATCTTAACAAAGGTAAGCACTTTTTTAACTGGAACTTGTAACTCATGGAACTGAACAACTTTCCCCAAGAAACCCATGGTCAAATCGCATTGTTTATTTTTTTATTAAATTATCAACTGCTCAGAATACAACTTCCAGCTGGTATCCGCGTATAGACAAAGTTCAATGACTGCGCCGGTCCGCTACGCCGCCGCGGCGTATTCTGGCGTATCTCGCGCAATTTAATAATTTTAATTAAAAAAACAAAAACGAATTTGACCATGGGTTTCTTGGGGAAAGTTGTTCAGTTTCATGAGTACATGCTCCAGTTAAAAAAAGTGCGTACCTTTGTTAAGACCCTGTATATTAGTACTAACAAACAGTATGGACACTCCCTGCCGCTCTTTAGATTGCGACCTCACCCCCTCGTCATCCAGATTGATACAGATTGTTTACAGTTTGGTTGTTGAACGTATAGGTGTTTGCCGCCATTTTGTTTGTTCCGTCTTTCGTTTTTTTAAATGTCATTTCTGGCCCGTTCTATGAAATGTCCAGGATTGGGTATAGGGATGACGAATGCTAGTCATCTGACTTACTTTTCATCATCTGCGAAAAACGACATTTTGTTCTAAAAATGTTTGATATGCCTAAGAGTGACGTCATAGTTTTGCAGCGTGATTTTGGGATTTTGGTGAATTAAAAATCGAAGACATTATGGAAAACAAAACGAGTAAGGTTTTCCGAAGTTTAAGTAGGAGGGCAATTTAGTGATTAAGAGTTCATAATTTATTTCTGATGGTGTCGGCATCCCTGTGTACTTATTGCGTTTTGCACCTCTTATCTTATCGTGTGGCACAATTAACCGTGCTATCCAAGGGATAGACGGCGGTTGCCTGGTGTTGCACTTAGCATCACCCGCGGGCACGTGTAAGGCATTTATATTTACACCTACGGACGTGTGCAACGCGACCTTTATACACATCTGGAATCAGATGTGCAGGTTTGCTAACGATGTTTTTAACATTAGACATGCTATTTTGAGAATAATTTAGTTTTTATAACTATTGTGCTTAATATTAGTTTTCGTCTTTAAACTTTTTTAAACAATCGGCAAGTGCATAAAGAATATTACTAGCTTTTAATTAACTTGCAATGTAAGTATGTTTGTTCGGGTGAAGTTAAATTTGACCCACTTCCCGGTTTCCAATTAAGGTGAAATTTTGCATGCATATGTATATCGCGTGACCATGCAATATAAAAATCTTGTACCTAAAAGTTTTTGGGTTTTTCGAAAATTATTTTTTATCAACTCGAAACTTCTTAGGTGATCACAATGTTTACAAAATTCATCATTTTTTTTTTAAACTTAATGACAACTCAATTGTTTTTAACCTTTTAATCTTTTTTAGGGTTTCGTACCAGGTTTTTATTATTTTATTATTATAACAGCTCATATACGTCCCCACCGAGGGGCTCGAGCCTACCCTGAATCAGGGCGATTAGGCCTTAGTCGACCACGTGGGCCCAGTGCGGGTTGGTCGACTTCACACACAACCTTCGAGTTTTTTCGCAGGCGTGTGCAGGTTTCCTCACGATGTTTTCCTTCACCTTTTAAGCAATCGGTGATTATATGTACGTAAGTTTCGAAAAACTCATTGGTACATTGGCTGGCCGTACCAGGTTAGTGGACCCTATTACTAAGCCTTTGATGTCCGTCTGTCGGTCCGTTCATCAATCTATTGTCTGTCAGTCAGTTCTTTGGAACTATGATAGATAGCTAGCTGAAATTTTCAAAAAATATGTGTTAATATACGTATAAGATTTACTAAATAATAATAAAATTGAAAAAAGTAAAATAATAAAAGATGTTACACCATACATTAGGTTTATATTTTATTTCTCTTATCAATAACCATACCCTTGAAAGGAAAAAGCGTTGTGTTCACAGTGGAACAGTATTTTTAGAGCTAGGTAAAAATGGACCACTAATACTTAAAAAAAATTAGATTGAAGGAAATTTTGAAAACATTTTAATAATTCTTAATGGTTACAAATGAGCGTCGGTTGCTCAATCGGTAATGACTCAGCCTCTTAACCAGAGGTCCCGGGTTCAAATCCGGACGGGCAACGAACCAATGAGGTTTAAGAAACTTACGTACGTATAATTACCGATTGCTTTAACATGAAGGAAATCATCGTTAGCAAACCTGCACATCTGATTCCAGATGTGTATAAAGGTCGCGTTGCACACGTCCGTATTAGGTGTAAATCTAAAATGCCCCACCACGTGCCCGCGGGTGATAATAAGTGCAACACCAGGCAACCGCCGTCCTTTATCCTTTGGATAGCACGGTTAATTGTGCCACACGATAAGAAAGAGAATCGTTACAATATTTAAAGATAGAATAATTAGTTTAGAACAGATGTACTTATCACAAAAATGACATTCTAATTAATAAATTCATGAATCATCATATCAGCTCATATACGTCCTCTCCGAGGGGCCTGAGCCTACCCTGAATTAAGGCGATCGGGCCTTAGTCGACCACGCGGGCCCAGTAAGGGTTGGTCGACTTCACAAACCACCTTCGAGTTTCTTCGCAGGAGTGTGCAGGTTTCCTTACAATGTTTTTCTTCACCGAAAGACCATCGGATAAACGTACATATGAAATCGAAATTCAAAACACATTGGTACGTGACAGGATTTAAACCACGACCTCCCGGACATGAGGTAGCGGCCTTGGCTATTACGCCACCGACGCTTATTAATTAATTTATTCGTTAACTCATGAATATGAAAGTAATTTCAAAAAGTGCGGTATCTATTTGCAGTTTATCCTTTCAATGTTGGTACTGTAACTTAAATGCTTTATTCGTATTGGTGATTCTGCCTACTGATACAGTTGTTTGGCCAGCAAGCCTTTATTCGATAGGCAGTGCCTTTCCGACCATTTATATTCGGCCACTTCCGACCGCATCGCCCGCGATATCGAACTGAAATATGTTGTTACCCTGTCCCACGGTCACAATGCACTAACTGTAGTGTATTTTACTACCCGCGATCAAACTTAAGTGCCCATATTATCTGAAGCATACTCGCACATTTAGCGCAATAGTTTTAAATTATAGTGCAATAAAATTTTACGTTAATTAGGGGTTAGGAGCCAAAACTGATAAAAATGGAACTCTAATAATTTTTCGTATCCGTCTTATGATACAGTCCATTTTCGCTGCCAATATTAGACATTGCTTTCGACCAATATCTTAAAATTTTTCATATCTATCTGTTTTTTTTTTGTATGAATTAGTTCATTTTCTCTGCTAATATTAGACCTTATACAGTCTCCGACCATTATCCTATAATGTTTCATATCGGTCTGTTTTTTGTATGATATACTTCATTTTATCTGCCAATATTAGACCTCCTTCGGTCTTTGACCAATATCTTATATATTTTTCATATCGATCTGTGTTTTGTCTTATATAGTCCATTTTTTCTGCCAATATTATACATACTACAGTTTTCGACCAATACAGTTACTTGGCCGAAGACTACAATAGTAAAATTTAATGCACAGATGTAAAAATATTTTTATTTAAGTATATTTATATTTTTATTTATGTGTAAAAAATAAAAATGAAGTTATTTTTTTTTTAGGTTGCCTTCTCCACGTGGAAAAGGAGGATAATTTTTGACGTGGGACCTCTTTCATTTGGCTTTTCGATACGGGGGATATCCACGCTGAAATCGATTATACGAATTCAGTAGTTTTTTGATTAATCTTTTTTTTCTTTTAAACGTTCTTATGAGGCCCATAGTCATTGACCATTTTGCTGTTCCGTATGTCATCAGTGGTAACACAAACTGGTCAAAGACCTTAGTCATGATACACTGCGGTATTTGGGACGTGAAGATATTGCGAAGCTTTCCGAACGCTGCACAAACAAGTTGGATTCGTCGATTGATCTCTTTCTTGAGGAACTAGTAGTATCTCATAAATAATTGATTTATAAATAGGTTTTGGAATGGATCACTGAGGTAGTAGAAACTCTAAAATAAAAATATTTAGACATAAATATTTTATGGATTTAAAAAAAATCTGAGACAAACAGTGTTCGAAAGTGAACCCTGAGCTCGTATACTTATTTATTTATTATTTATATAATATTTATTGTATATATTACTGTTTATATTAGTAGCATAATTATTATATTTATAGGTATTAATATGTGAGTAACATTATGTCCCATGAGTTTTTTCTTAACTATAATAAATTTAAAAAATACACTTTATATGTTAAGTCGTGTTTGAAACTTTTGCTCCTACCATTTTTCTTTGTTTTTAATCCCAAAGTCATTATAAGCACAGATTACTAATTAGTTATGTTATAAGGTTGACTGAAGAGATTTATTTATTTTATTTTATTTTATTTATTTATTTATTTGCCAGGAAAAAATACAATACAAGTAAATTTATAGAAGGGTTTAGTTCGCCTTTATACCATACATATCTATTTTATGTTCTGTATTCAAACATGTCAATAAAGAGTTTACAAACAAACAAAAAATACTTACATATGTTATGCGTGATCAAACTCGGACTTGACCGACTTTTTTTTAATTTTTGGTAGGTGTACCAAAAATATCAAAAATATAATTAGGAGTATTTAACAGTTTCAATCGTCCATATAAGATACTAGCTGTTTCCCGCGGCTTCACCCACGTGGACAACTTTTCTATGACTTTTCGAGGGTGCACAGTGCGCGAGCCGTTGCGAATCGCGAGCGTAAAAAGGGTAGCCTATTTGTTAATCCAGGTCTTAATTTTTCTACCTACCAAATTTCAGTCAGATCCGTTCAGTAGTTTTTGCGCGAAGACGTAACAAACATACACACGCACAAACTCACAAACTTTCGCCTTTATAATATTAGTAACCATCTCCGTAGCTCAGAGGTAAAGTTCACTGGCTTTACACAGGAGGTCGCGGGTTCGATTCCCGGCGGGGTCAATTGTAAGACTCGGTTTGGTTGGTGGTAGGGCATTTTCTAAGCCCGCCTGGCTAGCAACCACCATCTTATCTAAGTCTTGCCGCCAAATATCAATGTTGAAATCATTGGTGTGTTCCGGCATGAAGATAAAGATAGCCAGTTCCCCATTGCGTTGGGGAATCTTGGTAAGCCCGCTTCCATCTTCGGCAAAATCGTCACTTACCACCAGGTGAGATGTTGTCAAGGGTTTACCAATTGTAAAAAAAAAAAAATGATACTCCGGACAAGCCGATAACAAAACAACAGTTTACTAAATGGGTTTTATTATTTTGGCAGTAAATAAACAAGGAGTAATGGCATTAAAGTGGGGAGCCTTGCGATTGGCCAGCGCGCCGGCAACGCGGAGTCGAGGGTCGCCGACATTAAAAATTGCTTACATTCCTTCAGATCCGCCTTATTTTGTGGGAGGATTTTTATTGTTTCTGGCTTAGCTAAGTACAGTTTGTTATTTTGAATCCGTTTTTAAATTGGGCATTTAGCCAAAAGCGTCGGTGGCTAAACCGGTAACGACTCGGTCCTTCTAACTAGAGATACCGGGTTCAAATCTGAACGGCCAATGTACCAATGAGTTTTTTTTTTTTTTTTATTCACAATTGGTAAACCCTTGACAACATCTCACCTGGTGGTAAGTAACGATGTTGTTTTTCAAAACTTACGTAAATATACTTACCGATTGCTTTAACGGTGAAAGAAAACATATTGAGAAAACCTGCATACGCCTGCGAAGAAATTTGCAGGTGGTGTGTGAAGTCGACCAACCCGCACTGGGCCCGCGTGGTCGACTAAGGCCCGATTGCCCTAATTCAGGGTAGGCTCGAGCCCCTCGGTGGGGACGTATATGAGCTGATATGATGAAGTAGTATTACTTATTAAATTATTATTATTATTCGTTTTTTTGTGATATGATAGAGGATTAAGACGAGGTATTGATTGGAACAGTTGTCTCTGTCTTTTTCTTTACGTGTAAAGAGTAAAGAAAATAACCGCAATTTTGAATTTTTTAATGGTTTTTCGTTTCAATCAAAAACTACGATGAAAGTTTGTATTAAAAAATAATAACATTCTCACTTGGTATTATCATAGAAAATATTGTTGTGTATTTTTAAAAATTTATACTTCATTATAGTTATTAGACATAACTAGAGTTGAAAGTAACGGTGTAGTAATTTTGGGAATTTTTTCTTTGAAGCCTAAACTGCTAAATCGTTTTTCTAATAGCTTTTGACTTTAAGGAACATCATCAACAATAAGGGTATTTTTTTTCAATTTTGGATTTCTATCATTTAGGAGCAATTGACGTCAAAAATAACGAAAATCTGTAATATGACCACCTTAATACGTAGGTAGTCAAGCTTCCGTCCTTGAAAAATACCAAATTTCGTAAATATTATTGCTCAAATTATCCTGTAAGTTACTCTTCGCTCTTCTGTGACATATGATAAAGGAATTATTCTGCGCGACTGAGCTCGGGTCCGTGAAATTGAGTTTCCTTCGGTAAATCGAATTTCCCCTGAGATTTTACCAAACTAAATCTATTTGTCGTCACCAAAAATACCAAATTTCGTAAATACTATTTCTCAAGTTATTATATAAGTTACTCTTTGCTCTTCTGTGACATATGATAAAGGAATTATTCTGCGCGACTGAGCTCGGGTCCGTGAAATTGAGTTTTCTTCGGTAAATCGAATTTCCCCTGAGATTTTACCAAACTAAATCTATTTGTCGTCACCAAAAATACCAAATTTCGTAAATACTATTGCTCAAGTTATCACATAAGTTATTCTTCGCTCTTCTGTGACATATGATAAAGGAATTATTCTGCGCGACTGAGCTCGGGTCCGTGAAATTGAGTTTCCTTCGGTAAATCGAATTTCCCCTGAGATTTTACCAAACTAAATCTATTTGTCGTCACCAAAAATACCAAATTTCGTAAATACTATTGCTCAAGTTATCACAAAAGTTATTCTTCGCTCTTCTATGACATATGATAAAGGAATTATTCTGCGCGACTGAGCTCGGGTCCGTGAAATTGAGTTTCCTTCGGTAAATCGAATTTCCCCTGAGATTTTACCAAACTAAATCTATTTGTCGTCACCAAAAATACCAAATTTCGTAAATACTATTTCTCAAATTATCATATAAGTTACTCTTCGCTCTTCTGTGACATATGATAAAGCAATTATTCTGCGCGACTGAGCTCGGGTCCGTGAAATTGAGTTTCCTTCGGTAAATCGAATTTCCCCTGAGATTTTACCAAACTAAATCAATTTGTCGTCACCAAAAATACCAAATTTCGTAAATACTATTTCTCAAGTTATCATATAAGTTACTCTTCGCTCTTCTGTGACATATGATAAAGGAATTATTCTGCGCGACTGAGCTCGGGTCCGTGAAATTGAGGTTTTTTCATGAAATCCAATTTTGCTTGAAATGTCACCTGTCTAGATCGATTTCACATCCCAAAAACCATTGTATTATAAAATTTTGTAAAAACTGATAAAGCCGTTTTTGAGAACACGGTTACATACAAACAAATAATTTCACGTTTAATTTGTAGTATCGAACTTGTGAGGACCAAAACTTGTCAGCTAGTAATATTTATTATTTTTATTTTCTCTCTTTTTTTCTGGTCGTTATAAGTACGTAGTTTATATAATTTGATTTTTTGCTTCATTTGGTTAAATTGTGTTTCCTTTTAAAAATTAATTGTTGAAATCTATAAAGGCTTCATCACATTATTTCATACCCACAAATAAGTCTAATATAAGTAAAAAGCTGTTGATTTCCTTAAAGAATAAATAAATAAATAAATTAGTAGTCACTATATCTGCCCGCGACTTCGCCCGTGTGGATAAATGCACGAGCCGCAAGCGGCTCCCGGTTTGTTTTAACCCTTCCTGGTGTGCGCAAAACAATTCACCAAAGTTTCATCGTAATCGTTCCATCGTCATCATCATCATATCAGTTGAAAGACTTCCACTGCTGGACAACGGCCTTCCCCAAGGATTTGGCCTGCGCTGCCCGCATTCAGCGGCTTCCCGCGACCTAAACTAGCTTCGCTCGTTGCCCTGGGTTGCATTGCTGAGTCATATTAACTGTTGCTCAATCATATTAACTGTAGCTTTTTTCATAATATGTATAATATGGTTCACAAAAAAGTACCTTAAGACGCTCTTGAATTGTCGCTAACCTAGTAATTTAGAGAACAACTTAGTTTCTTAGAAGACAAAAGAGCTAAAAAAAACTGGCGCATTACTAAGCATCCCAAACTAATTAGCTGACTAATTAGTCATCTTTGTACTGGGTAATCCGATTTTTTATTCAAATTAATTATAAATGAGTAGAATTTTAATAGTAGAAGTCAAATTTATAATTTACAACGAGGTAACGCTGCGAGTGTAATGGGTTCTTTTGAGTCTGGTGCGACTCGGGGCGGGATTTTAGATTTTAGATTATATTTCTTCTTTACATAATATAAAATGAAGTCGCTTCCGCTGTCTGTTCGCTTAGATCTTTTAAAGTACCCAACCGATTTTAATGCAGTTTTCAGCAATAGATAGAGTGATTTAAGAGAAAGGTTTATATGTATAATACATACACATTGTAGTACAGAAAAGCCGAAAAGTTCAAAGATTTATGATGAGGCATCTTTATCTTTCATACATATTACAAAAAATGATGCCGCTTCCGCTGTCTGTTCGCTTAGATCTTTTAAAGTACTCAACCGATTTTAATGCAGTTTTCAGTAATAGATAGAGTGATTTAAGAGGAAGGTTTATATGTATAATACATACACATTGTAGTACAGAAAAAAGTTCAAAGATTTGTAATATTTTCTTCTTCTTTTCTTTACATAAGTATAAAATGAAGGCGCTTCCGCTGTCTGTTCGCTTAGATCTTTTAAACTACTCAACGGATTTTGATGCAATTTTCAGCAATAGATAGAGTGATTAGAGAGAAAGGTTCATATGTATATCGAAAAATTTAAAGATTGACGTATTTTTGTGCACTTAAATCGCAAACGCTGGCTCAACCTTACGAGATGGATCAAATTTATTTTTATACTACGGGATTGTATACCTTAATTAGATCAATAAAAAGTACGCAATGGCATATATTATCTCCTAAGAATAACTCACAGTAACAATTTTTATCTTTAAAATTAAAAATATGTGTTATTTACCGAGCTATTTTATACAATACAGTATTCTTAATCCAATTAAATGCATTACATACGTTGTACATTTAATGAAGATAATAATTTAATATGATTTAAATTTACAGATGAAATCTTTTTTGGTCTGTAAAATTGTTGTATTCAAAATTCTACTAATAAAATTGTATGCTGTAGGTTTCATTAGGGAAATAAAAATAAATAAATAAATAAAATAATTGTCCTTAACAGCATTTCATTAAAAATTAAATGGATAATTAACTTAGATGATATCAGAGATTTAAAAACGCGGAGGCACAGCGGCTGGCGGGCCGTACGTTTCGCTCCGGTTGGCAGCGGTCGGCGGTAATATTGTATACAAAGATATCCTATAGTATAGACTAATCATAAAATTATTAATCACTCCACACTGCCCCATATAGTGTAAACATTGCACCCGTGCGAATCTGGGGCGGGTCGCGACTTAATTTATAAAGTGTCAATGTTTTTGTAAAGAATTTAGAATTTAAGTTATACACTCGCCAGCAAAGAAAACGGGTCGGTAACAAAAACATCAATAACTTCCAAAATATTGTATGTAGCTTTATGAAATAAAAACTGTATTAAAGACCATTTAATAGTGCTTATATAAAAATAAAAATAAGTCATAAAAGTTCAGGATTATAAAGTTTATTTTGAATAAAATTAGGTTAAGTAAAAATGACAATGAATGAATTTATGCACAAAAAATGCTCTATTTTTATGACAGAACACAAACAAAAGTAAAACAAATGGTTCAAACTTTGATGTGCAAATTTTGAAAATCGTCTTTTTGATGTAAAACTTCTTTACGCACGCCTGACATGGGGAGTAAGCTCGAGCGTTACGGAAGTGTAATCGGTCGAGGTGAACGGAAGTTGAGAGGTGTCGTATCCCAATAAAACAATTAAATTAATTAATTAAATGTATTTTGAGATACTTGTTAGGTTATACCATTTGATACCACGAGACGGAGAGAAATTGTAAGAGGCTCCTTGACAGCTGTCAAAATCTAACATGGCCGCAAGGTAGCGTTCAGAAATTAACATAGCGATCTCACACTCTCCTCCGCCATTAAAGAACACTACTCTAATTGTGAACAAAATAAACCTTAAAACTAAACTATTCTTATTCTTCTAATAATGCACATGTTATCATTTGATTAACATGTCGTTTACATCTTACACCTTCTACATCAATAATGTAAGTTACTCCCGGAATCGATTCGCCCACAACGATCCCCATAGCCCATGGCTTGCGACCCCTACGGTAATCACGTACCATTACATTCTGTCCAAGTGAAAAATTTGTGTTTCG
This sequence comes from Coleophora flavipennella, assembly GCA_947284805.1. Taxonomy (NCBI): domain Eukaryota; kingdom Metazoa; phylum Arthropoda; class Insecta; order Lepidoptera; family Coleophoridae; genus Coleophora; species Coleophora flavipennella. The sequence goes on from OX369292.1 coordinate 5,835,450, forward strand.
TTTTCCGGACCTCTCAGTTATTTTATCTTCACCATCATACAATTTTTCAGCAAATGGTGGTGGTCTCAATATTGTGAATCTATTCCTTAATTCCCTCCCCAGAAGTAATCGAGCAGGAGACTGTCCTGTCGTTCTTTGAGGGGTGCTACGGTAGTCAAATAAGAAAAGATTTATTGCCGATGTTAAACTTTGACCACCGTCCATTATTTTAGTTATGTGTGATTTAAAAGTCTCTACGAATCTCTCGGCTGCTCCATTAGTCGCAGGGTGGTACGGTGGTGTAAAGGTATGTTTTACTTGTATCAATTTACAGTAATCCTTAAATTCGGAACTTGTAAAACTTGTTCCATTATCGGTCACTAAATGTACCGGAAAACCAAATCTACAAAATAGACCCTTAAATACCTCAATAGTATTTTTAGCTGTTATGTTACTCATTTGAAAAACTTCAACCCATTTTGAGTAACTGTCAATTATTACCAAAAACATTTTATTTTTGAATGGTCCCAAGAAATCTGCATGTAATCGGTACCAAGCCGATGGTGGTACAGGCCATGGTTTCATTGTTTTTGTTGGACTTTTACTATTTACTAAACATAATTTACATTCTTTTGTAATTGTTTCTATTTCACAATCTAAATTGGGCCACCAGAAATAAGATCTAGCTATTTCCTTCATACGCACAACGCCGAAATGACTTTTATGCAACTCTTTTAGCACTAATTCTCTCAATATTGGTGGTATAATTATTCGAAAACCCCAAAATAAACAATTTCTGTCTAAGCTAATTTCATTTTTCCTGTTATAGTATGGCATGATTTCTTTTTCTATTTCTTTTTTATCAGGCCAACCGTCTGTTAAATATCTGGCTATTTTTGAAAACATACAATCTTTTTTTGTTTCCAACTGAATTTCCTTCCAATTTAAATTTTCTATTTCGGCGTTGCTCACATATGTTAAATAGCCTTCATTGCCATCCTTACATATAGTATGAAGATTTAAATTAGTATTATCTTCAGTTTTAGCGTTCCTAGATAAATAATCGGCTGGGTTTTCATTGCTTTTTATATGTCTTATGTCATAGGTAAATGCCGATAAAAATATAGCATAGTGTTGCAGTCTCTTAGCAGCCATTTTGGGAATTGATTTGGTGGTGTTAAAAACGGAACGCAACCTTAGCAGCAGTGCTGCCCCCTCCCGTATAGAAATTGATCGACTAACAAACATCTTAAATGGCGGCTACAAGATACGATTATGTTACTAGTATAAGTTAATTTGGATACTTAAAAGATTTAAATATTACTATACAAAAACACAAGACTCGTTTGTTTTATCAAGAATTCTTCACCCCAACATTGTGGTACCTTCGAACCGGATAGCATTTCTATGGATGTACAGTACAAATAACCAAGAAGAAACGAGCTACCTACCTATTTACTTCGTGAGAACAAGAAATTCATGGGCTGTGTGTGTGCCATCAAGATATTTGTGCCATTTACAAGGAAAAATTAATTTGTGAGCAAGAAATATGCGTGATATTAAATAGAAACAAAGCTAGTGGTCTGAGTAAGTCCCATCATAAGTAAGTCCTACGTGTCAAGTCGTTTTCGTCAAGTTTTTACCAATGAAATACCAATGAAACGCTCCTAAGACTATAAACCTGTGTAGATACAACTATATTTTTGATAAATTTATACTAATTAATCTTTGATTTGCAGTATTATTCAAGGAATTTTGCAATTTATACCTATAAACGTAATAATTTTGTGTCGTGTGCGATTTCCAGAGTAACTTGATCCGCCATATCTAAGCAAATGTATGTTAACTGAGCTCAGCTAAGACTGGTTATGTTGTAAAGCCAGCTGGTAAGCGGTTTTGTTCACGTAAGTACCTGCCTATTTTGATCAAGTTATTTAACAAGAGATAATATCAATTATTGATTCCGTCACGCAAAAAAGTAAGTATAAGTAGTATATTACAATCGTAAATTTATCGTAAATGAATGCTTTATTATATAAAAAGTTCGATTTTATTCGACTGGTGCGAATGAAAACTAGATACCTACTAAATATTAATTTACATAATAATATCATTTGTGTTTATAATGTAAACAAAAACATAAATTTGTATTAATAATTTGTTGCATTTCAATTATAGTAATTTCACTGTTTTGTTGAAAACAGATTGAAATTGATAACAATAAATTGGAATTAGGTTATAGGTAAAATTAGCGTATTAGATAAAAATATTGTTTACATTCAGTATTAAGTTAGGTACTACACAGGAATAAAGAAAGTTAAGTAGGTACCAGCTGTTTACGTTTAGGTAGAACTTTGAAATACAGTTACAAGCAGGCAATATACATATTTAAAAGGTATTTACAGGTATTGTTTTTTAAGGTATTTATACGTGTTATTTGGGTTGTTATTGCGATACATTTATACAAGATGTCTGATTTACAAGAGTTAAATAGAAAGCGAGGAACATGTAAGTGTCGTCTTACTAACTTTGAGAAATATTTATTTAATTTTACAAATGTGTCACGTTGCAGCGAGGTTCAGATATTAGAAATTAAATTACGTATTACTAGAATGGAGGAAAACTTTGTGGAGTTTGAGGAAATTCAGTCAGGTTTAGAACAAATAGCTGATGCTGAGGATCTCGTGAATCAGGAATTGCAAAGGTCAGAATTTGAATCTCAGTACTATAGTAACATGGCTAGGGCACAAGAGTTAATATCTATAAACAAGAGAAAATCGCCTACGCCTATTAAGTCTAGATATTCTAGTTCTTCTAAACAAAACCAAAAGGTTGAGTCCTCTTCATCTTGTAGCGATGACGAACAGGAAGGCACTGTGAAGCAGGCGGGTTCTGCATATGCATTGAAGGGTGTAAAGTTACCTACCATTCAAATACCTAAGTTTTCTGGCGAATATAGCAATTGGTTGGAGTTCCGCGACACTTTTGTTTCACTGATACACGATAACAAATCTATAAGTAGTATACAAAAGTTTCACTACTTACGGGCCTCCTTGGCAGGTGGCGCTGCTCAGGTGATACGTGCGTTGGAATTTTCAGCATCAAACTACGATATTGCTTGGAGTTCGCTATGTGATAGATATGATAATACGAGGCTGTTAATACAAAATCATGTTAAAGCTATATTCAATGAGGATCCCTTGAGGAAAGAATCTGCTGATTCAATGCGTAAATTATTAGATTCATATCTAAAGAACATTCGTGCCCTGGAAATACTAGGTGAACCTACACAATCGTGGGACACATTAATAATTTACATAATTTCATCAAAATTGGACGCTCGCACGCTTCGTGAATGGGAAGAACAAAAGGTAAAATACAAACAATTAACGCTAGACACATTTACAAAGTTTCTAAAAAATAGGGCTGACTTACTAGAAACAATTGAACTAAGCACAAGTAAGCAACAAAGTACAACACAACACACACAACTACCATACAAGGTAAACAAGAATATTAAGGCTCTGGCTGCCGCTGCGCACCCTGTTCAATACAAAACATGGCGTTGTCCATTGTGTAATGAGGATCATTCATTATATCAATGTGAAAAGTTTAATCAGATGGATATAAACGATCGGCTAAAATTCGTTTATCAAGCCAAATTATGCGCAAATTGTTTTAAGACAGGTCATAATCGGCGTGCGTGCCGCCTGGGTCCTTGCAAAACTTGCAAGCGCAAGCACAACACACTGCTGCACAAGGATGACGACGCGTCGGCGCTGTCACCCACTACCGCTCTGTCGGTGAGTTATGGCGGTCAAGTATTGCTTGCGACTGCCATTGTGAAGATCAGAGATACTCACAATAATTGGCATGAAGTGAGAGCAGTTCTAGACTCCGGAAGTCAAGCCTCCTTCATGACCGAAGCACTAGCAACAAAATTGTCTCTGAATTCACAGCCTACTAGTTTTACAGTCGCAGGTATCAATAATGCAATCTCACCTATCAACAAGAAATGCAATTTAGTTATACAGTCCAGGCTCAATGATTATCAGGCAAACGTAATCTTTTTAGTTTTGCCGTACATAACATCGTCATCTACATCGGTTGACGCAAGAATGTTGCAAATCCCACAAAATATACCATTGGCAGACCCAGACTTTTACAGTCCGTCGAGTCTAGACTTGCTCCTTGGCGCAGACATTTTCTGGGACCTGCTTGGTAAAAATCAGATACGAGTGAACAAGAATTATCCAGTACTACAAGAAACGAAGCTCGGTTACATCGTTTCTGGGCCCACTGGAAATCCTCGTAAGTCTCAAGTAGCATGCAATCTAACTCAATTTGAACAAATACAAGAACAGCTGGCACGATTCTGGGCTATCGAAGAATTACCAGAATCCAGCAAGCCAGCACTGTCAGTTGAGGAAACATTGTGTGAAGAACACTTCACTAAGAATATCACCCGCAAGGAGGATGGAAGATTCTCAGTCGCAATTCCTTTGAGGATGCCAGAAACTGCGCTGGGCAAATCATTCCATAGGGCAAAGCAATGTTTCCTGGCACTAGAGCAAAGATTTCAGAAACAAGCTGCTCTAAAATCCATGTATATTCAATTTATGGAGGAATATGCTAGTTTAGGTCACATGACAAAAAGTGATATCAATAATCCTCCACAAAACTCATACTTCATGCCACATCACGGCGTACTGCGCGAACAGAGCGCGACCACCAAGTTACGCGCTGTGTTCAATGCAAGTGCACCAACTACATCCGGACTATCTTTGAACGATATTCAAATGGTAGGGCCGACGATACAAAGTGACTTGCTCTCAATACTGCTAAGATTTAGGCAGCATCGCTACGTGATGGCTGGAGACATAGAGAAGATGTATCGCCAAGTATTAATACATGAAAACCAGCGTCATCTCCTACAAATTATCTGGCGTGACGAGCCATCGAAACCATTAGAATCTTACACGTTGAACACAGTGACGTATGGCACAGCATCAGCGCCATTTCTGGCGATTCGCTGCCTCAAGCAATTGGCCGATGAATGTGACGATGAAGAAATTCGCAAAATAATAAGCGACGACTTCTATGTCGACGATTTGATCACCGGCCACGTCACTGCTGACGGTCTTATGCAGATTAGATCCAAGGTAACGAAAATGTTAGCTTCAGGACAATTTAATCTAAGAAAGTTCAGATCTAACCTGCCAACTTGTAATGATTCGCACTCGTCAGAAGTTCCTGATTTGGTGGATTTAAAGGAGCAAAACCAATCAAGCGCGCTCGGACTAAAGTGGTCACCCAATGAAGATCAGTTGCTATTTGTGATCAAGAAAAATGAGGAAGCCAAAATAACAAAGAGGGTGATATTATCTACAATATCACAAGTTTTTGACCCTTTGGGCCTTTTGAGTATTTTTCTGATCACAGGCAAAATCATATTACAAAAACTTTGGCTTCATAAACTTCAGTGGGATGATCCTTTACCGCGTGAGATATTGACTTTGTGGGCAAAGTTTGCAGCGAGTCTGACTTTTCTAAACGAACTCCGCATTCCTAGATGTGTTGTATGTGAAGCTCCAGTTGGCATACAACTGCACGCCTTTTGTGATGCATCTAAAGATGCATATGGCGCATGCGTCTACGTCAGGTCTGAAGATTCTAGTGGGCAAGTGGAGGTGCATTTACTGTGTGCAAAAAGTAGAGTTGCACCCTTAAAGGCAAGCACCATACCACGGCTAGAATTATGTGGAGCTACAGCAGCTGCAAAACTTATATCTAAGGTATTGACCACAACAAGGTTGACGATTGCAAGAGTTTTCCTGTGGACAGATTCATCAGTGGTCCTGGGATGGCTAAAGACACCACCAAATAAGTTGAAACAATACGTTAGGAACAGGGTATCTGAAATTCAAGAAATGACACAAGAAATGGTATGGCATCACGTGCCAACAGCAAGTAATCCAGCAGACATTTTAAGTAGAGGTGTTACAGTTACACAAACAGACAAGTTAAAACTATGGTGGAATGGTCCCCCTTTCCTTCAAAATTCCGATGATTGTTGGCCTCAAAAATCCTTTGATTTTGTAGAATCAGAGTTACCAGAAGTGATGGTTAATATTACTACAACAAATGACACTGAAGAACTGTTTCCATTCACAAGATTTTCTAAATTGCAAAAACTAAAAAATGTAATGTCATATGTCTTACGTTTTATCGACAACTGTAAAAATTCGAACAAAAACAACAACAAAACTAAAATAGAAAGGGGTCCCATTACACATGTAGAAAGGCAAGAAGCATATACTAAGCTATTGATACTTTCACAGATAGAAACATTTGCAGATGAGAGGAATAGATTAATGAATGGTCAACATTTATCATGCAAAAATAAGCTACTAGTAATGAGTCCGTTTGTTGATAATGAAAAGCTCATTAGGATAGGGGGGCGTATAAAAAATGGCAATTTTACTTTCGATAAAAAGCACCCTATTCTACTAGACTCAAAACATGCACTAACTAAGTTAATTTTCCAATATGAGCATGAACGCCTCATGCATGCAGGTCCACAACTATTACTGAGTTCTATACGAGAGCAAATATGGCCATTAGGTGGGCGTAATTTATCAAAAAAGATTGTTCATAAATGCATTAGGTGTTTTCGTTTCAATGCTAAGCCAGTAAGCCCAATAATGGGTAATTTGCCTGAGCAGCGTCTTCAACCAGGGTATCCCTTTCAAACAACAGGTATGGACTACGCTGGACCTGTTACAATTCTTAACAAGAGAGGTCGCGGAAGTAGAACTGAAAAGGGTTATATCGCATTATTCGTTTGCTTCACGACAAAGTCTATCCATTTAGAGTTGGTGAGCGACCTTACTAAGGATTCCTTTCTTTCTGCGTTAAGGCGGTTCATAGCTAGACGATCTAAACCAAGTATCCTTGTATCAGACAACGGAACTCAATTTGTCGGCGCTCGTAATGAGTTAACTAAATTTTTTAAAGATAATGCGGAATCAATAATTGATACTATGTCACAAGAGAGCATTGAATTTAAATTCATACCGGCGTATACACCACATATGGCAGGATTAGCTGAGGCAGGTGTTAAATCAGTAAAATCACACCTCCGCCGCGTACTAGGTGATGCTAATCTAGTGTTCGAAGACATGTATACCGTGTTGGTGCAGGTAGAATCAGTTTTGAATTCTCGCCCAATTACATGTATGTCGACTGACCCACATGACCTGACCCCTTTGACACCGGGACACTTTTTGGTGGGACGACCTCTTACTGCTTTGCCAACACCCACGCTGCTTGAATCAAACAAGAACCGATTGTCAAGATTTGAGAGACTTGAACAAATGCGTCAACAATTTTGGGCACGGTGGCACAAGGAGTACATCGGTGAAATGCAGCAACGTGTAAAATGGCGAGCATCCAAAGGTCTTCTCGAAGAAGGAGTACTGTGCTTGATCAAAGACGACTCTCTTCCCCCTATGAAGTGGAGTTTGGGACGAGTCATCAAGACCTATCCAGGCTCAGATGGAGTTTCAAGAGTGGCAGATCTACGATCAGCTAAGGGAGTGGTTCGCCGCGCCTTCAATAAGATATGCCCATTGCCTTTGGAGGATCCAGCTCAAGAGTTGAAAGACCAGCCTTCCAACGTCGGGGGGCATGTTAAAAACGGAACGCAACCTTAGCAGCAGTGCTGCCCCCTCCCGTATAGAAATTGATCGACTAAAAAACATCTTAAATGGCGGCTACAAGATACGATTATGTTACTAGTATAAGTTAATTTGGATACTTAAAAGATTTAAATATTACTATACAAAAACACAAGACTCGTTTGTTTTATCAAGAATTCTTCACCCCAACAGGTGGGACTAAATATGCGGACTAATGCTGCGTTGTCTGTTTCTAATTCGAATTTCCTGCCATATGTATAGTTATAAAATTTTGTCACACCAAATACAATTGCCATTGCTTCCTTATCTATAGTTGCATACCTTTGCTCTGTAGTATTAAGTTTTTTGCTAGCATAAGCAATTGGTCTTACTACTCCGTCTTTGCCCCTATTAGAGATGACAGCTCCCAACCCTACGTCTGAAGCATCACAAGTCAATATTAAAGGTAATTTA